>JAAAKM020006971.1:109346695-109414031 GCA_010016025.2 Alatinidae sp. Z8VKAUB7J3 | reverse complement strand
AAACAAATGACCAATCCGTACCCGTGTAAATAAACGTCCATTTCCGTGCCTGTGCGAACAAATGACCAATCCGTACCCGTGTAAACAAATGACCAATCCGTACCCGTGTAAACAAATGACAAATCCGGACCCGTGTAAACAAATGACCAATCCGTACCCGTGTAAACAAATGACCAATCCGTGCCCGTGTAAACAAAAGAGCGACCCATACCAGTGTAGAAAGGGTTTAAGTATTGGAAAATGAGAGAACCGCCAAAAATGTCAAGTGGCCAAAGGAACTTCGTGAAACTCTTTCGAATGCGCCTCAACTCGACATAGCTTTGTCATAGGCATCTACAGGGTTTTTTTTCGAAATGAAGACTAACTACGCACAGAGACATGAATTTGGATCATACTCAAGACGGGTGTTGGCTGTTTCTTGCTGTTAATCAATTGTACTGATACTCGGTTTTAAAAAACACTTGGCAGATAGAAAATATGCCACAACCGGGACTGGAACCCGCTTTCGCGACGTGTGCTTTACCAACTAAGCTACTCTTGGGTGCCTAATAGAAGGGGGGTGGAATAAACGGGGGGTTGGAAAATGACCAAACCGTGTAAAAATGAAGCCAAGCATCAATGTTTAGAATCAACTTCAAACTCCCTAAACGTAGGGTAATACCACAAACAATAGCCAGTTATTCGAAGTCATGACAGTCTCCTACATGCCTCCCAAGACTTTAGAAATGTTCCTCTCGTCCTCCTGCTCAATGACAGTATATTGCTAACTTGTGTAATGTGTGCATCTTCACATTTCTTCAAGCCTCGTAAACGGTCACCTTCATCTTTTTAATGTGTGATTTTCATATTTTAATAAAGACATTAAGACATTTTCTACTTGCCAATCAAAGTACCGTCTCAAAAAATTGTCATTTCTGGGATATTTCGTAAAAATAAATAGGCGGGGGGTTGGAATAAGAATGTCCTGGGTGGAAAATTTTTAAAAAATTAATTAACTGAGGGAGACGTCTATTAGGCACCAAACAGTAGGTAAATACTAACTTTAACATACTCCACGTTTCTAGTCGCTACACTATCTGCAAATCAGCCATCAGTGGACAACGACATTCAGCTCAACAGAAATGGAGACACGTGACATTTCCTAGGAACGCCTGCCTTCGGACCTGTCCTTCTCTTCGAAGCCTTTTCAAAGTACAAAGTAGAATAGCTGGAGAGAAGGAACTCCAGGAAAATCATACCGCCTAGTTTAATAATATAGTTGAGTTATAACGTATAGAATTCAGGATATCTCTACCGTTCGTGTAATAATAATAAAAGTAACATAGCATCGTGTTCGTCGCTAAACAAGTGTTATTTAATCCAAGAAATCTTACCAATCATCCGTGATAGTCCATTAGCTATAGTCACATCCGAAATCCATTAATTTAGACATTTAAGTTATAATAAGCTTCGTTATCGGCATATATATTACTGTGTTTCGTTGGTCAGGTGATCATAGCACCCGCCATTATCGTTTTTGACGGCCAACGAGGCGCAGTCGTAGGTCTAGCCTCCTTTTGAGTTTTCCAGACCAATTAATAAAGTTGTAAATGAAAGAATTGTGAGGCGTTTCAAATATGACAATAAACGTATTTAGAGTAATTGAATAGATATGTAAATAAGAATAGGACACCAGGCTGAGGTTTTCGAGACCGTTTTTTGAATAGCGGAAGACGTTAGAGGAGATCGGTCGAGTTCGTAACATAGTGAAATATAGTTGAATGTAAATCAAAAATAAATATAGTGGAGTGGCATAGTCGACAACCGTATACAAGCCTGCTACGTATTTCGAATCCTTTATTTTTTGGTTAATAACGTTAATATTTTGGATATCTTTGGTCCAATAGCCATTCTAAAGAGTCTATGGTGTGATCGTAAAGCGAAGATTTGAAATTTAAGAAGAGTTATCCAAATATCAATATATGTGTTGTCATGGAAATCTAGTCACATGTCCAAAACCACTTTCCTGTCATTGGCTTTGAATAAACCAAAACACGGTTTAGTAAAAAGAGGTCGTGCCGTGCAACACTAAGTTAAAAGATAAGGCCTTCATATTGTCGATTCCAAGTTTGAAGGTGAAGTTGAAGATATTGTTGCAAGGCCTTTCTAATTGAGTTTGTAGCGTACGCTCTATGAAAACAGCACTTAGTGATGCGAAAATGATGGCAAACGAGATACTTTTCCTTTTATCTTCAAGTTGTAAAAGTGTTTACAGGCCCAGACAGCTTAAATAGTCTCAGTTCATGGCCTGACGTGCAGATACGTGTAAGCGGAACATATGATCGTTCATTTATGTAATATTTGCCGGAACCACGAACGGAGTCAGCGAGTCCAACCTCTAACTGAACCAGTTAGATGTCTATTCGAGAGACAGATAGAACGATATCAGGTTTCTTCGTTGGATGTTCAATCCTTGGATTATTGGAGTTAGCTCTAGTGGAAGTGTCAGGATACCTTTGTCACTGGCTGTTAAGTTACTTTTGTATCTATTTCATTGCCTACACAATTTGGACATACAATAACGAAGATGATGACTGGCCCAGATATTTCTTACTTCAATACTGTTTCCCTGTGCTAAATTCATTGGCATGGGTTGTTGCTGTTGGGAGCGTTTTTACGCAAGGTTTGTACAATTTAAGCCACGCATCGAGTTTTCTTCTACATGTTGGTCCACTGATTGCGTGTTTAGTGCACTTTGCTTTTCTTTGCATAGCAAAGTACGACAGGCTTGATCCAGGAGGTGTAAGATATTCGATTCAGGATATCCTGTGGAACATCCTTACTCCGTCTATACTGTTAGTATATTATGCAATGAACTATGACGTGAATGGAATGTACCAGCTAAGATGGTGGCATTATCCAGTGTTGTTTTTTGTGGCTATAGTTCCAAATGTTAGATGCTGTTTCATAATGGATACCATCATTGCTAACATGGTAGCAAAACAGCGACAACGACAACGACATCTTGCGTATGGAATGCTTGGAGTTTTTGGAGTGACAGCATTAACAGTTGCATGTACGGCGGCATTCCAAAGGTATAAGAGGGTGAGGTAAAGCAATAGCTTCGCAGAAAGGAAGGAAAATTTCTTCGTTAGATGTGGCTGCACAGCTCGTTTGTCTCTAATGAATGCGGGGCGACGGTCAGATCCTTGTAATTTATGCCTCTCTTACACGGATGATAGCTACGAGATCTTTGCTAGAAAACCTTCAGAATTTAGGATTAACTCTCATAGAAACAATATATCAAAGAATTAATACGGAGCTGCAAGTTGTGTTAAATTTCGCCGAGTCGCGCAGAGTTTAGGAACATATAAATATATCACAAGATATCTTCAAACATAATCAATAATATTTAAGTCACTCTAAAGAATAAAATACAAAATATAAGTAATGAAAAACAAAGAAATTGTGCTCAATAAACCCCCATTGATAAAGTTGGCAGGGATAGCATTAAAAAGGTTCAGAAGACCTTATTTCCATAATGGTCCCTAGAAAAAAACTAGAAATTGTTCCTTCTTTAATTTTCACTCTATGACGTTTACTCTTATATTGAATGCATAAATACTTAAAATTAGTCTGTCTACCGAAAAAAGTGCAAAAGAGTGAAATGACAACAAACATACGTCTTCGTCAAATCTCTCTTTATTTAAGTAAGTAGATTTAATGCTATCCAAGTTTCTAAGAGGATCTATTCTAATAAACTTTGTAGTGACAGACCAATACATGCTAAAGTTGTTTAATTATCTCAATTATGATTTCACTGATTTTTGCATCGGTAGAGAAATGGTCTTTCCAGAGTATCCAAATACAAAATCTGTCAATAACCAAAATAAAGCAGTTATTTATTCTTCATACAACTTGGAAGATTGATAACGGCTAAAGCAATAGAAAGGTCTTACGAGCTAATACTAAGTACTAAGTACTAATCACTGTTCTGTAAGCAACAACTTCAGCTTTGTTGGTAATGATACATATTTTCAACAATTTTATGTCGTTCAATTTTGGAAAGAGGTTTCCCTAATGACCCTTCCGTTGTGTTGTGTTTGTGATTCCAGGATTTAATGTTTAAGTTAGGTATTCCTTGGAGCATCGATAATTTTTGTATCGCCAAATGCCTAAACGTTTCATAGAAGCAAAAACTAGGGAAGAGAGAAAGCTAGATTTAATCAAATAAAATGAATGAGTTAAGAAAACCTCTTTGCTGATCTATATTCTGTCGAGGAGTTATTGGCAATTATGACACAACCTGGTCTCCGAGTAGTTATATACTGTGGAAAGTATGAAGTTTGTTTTACAACAGAGATAAACAAATTCCACTATATACCTCCAAAACTAGTCTAATTAATCAAGACTCGTTGGAATCATTCATAGGAAGTTTGCTAAGAGCTCGAGGCTAACGGGTTTACTTCACAAAAATCCCATACGATAGCTTTATCATTGACAATTGCAAAGGTCAATTACAAAGGAAGATACAAGATTCTAATAAATTTGAGACCAAGTGCAGAATTTTAGATGTTTAAATTGGATGGGACTGATATTGAATAAAAGAGAGTTAAATGCAAACGCTAAGATTGGCCAGTTATATTCGTGTCAGTTTTCTAAATGATAGTTGTGGAACACGCGAGATTTTCCTCGTTTAATTGCTCTCTCCCACGCGGCCTCTCTGTTACTATATCCTAATACGCATTTTGTGGGTCTCATGCAGCAATGACCTAGTAGCAATGAACCTGTTGGCAACATATCATTTCTTTGTCGAAAGAGAAGCTTAGCTCCCAGTTGTCATTGTATATTGATTCGAGTCACAGATGGCCATACCCGTTTTACATTCATCACAAAGGCTGAGGCGCAAGCGCCAACCGCTGACCGGGAATAGTACATCTGTTGGTTCCCACGCGTTTAGAAAGAGTCGCTACTTTTTAATTACGTCGAAGCCAAAGCAAAACACACGAAGTAGCTACTCGGGAACCAACCCGTCATTTATCGCGTCAGTTAAAGGATGGGAACGCCAGACTAGGGTGAATTCTAGACTAGATTAGCATATTTAAGGGAGACAGCATTGGAGATAAGTTGGATGTGTCGGATTCATGGCGTGGTGAGCAGTGATGTATTGTTTGAACGACGTGGACTGATTGATTTGGTTTGATTAAATCGACAGTCGTCCTCCAGGTGCTGGATCTGTAACTACTTGTAAGCGCCTTTAGATGCTTGCAGACTCAAAGATATTAGATGTGAGAGTGCACATCGGGGACACCTGAAGCGAAAGACGTTTAATTCGAAGGTTAAGCTTCTTAAACTACATAAAATTCCCGAGCTGTGGTTAGGTCATTCAGGTTTGCTTTGAAAATAAATTCTGCTTTAACTTCACAGTTTCGAATTTACCAGACAAAATATAGAGAGTTGGTCAGGCACGTCACTTTCTAACCTATATGTTTTGTATCTCCCCCTAATTGATTATAAATTACCCTTATTGGCAAATATATATTTGGTGCTTTGTCTAATTCTAAGAAGGCGTAATCCTCGTCGTGCAGAGATGTCGCTCGCTCGCTTTCTATTAACTTATACTTTCCAAAAATATACTCTTACTTAAATAAAGGAGACGTGCGAGTTCTGACAACTAATTTTAACATCAAGAATGACATTACAGTTCAGAATATACAAATAAAGGCACTAGATGAATGACCCACAACAGTGCCTACTTTCACAATACTTGAAATTGATATTACTTAAAAAGAGTTACTGCTAATCTATTTACACGTTTTATTGACAGCAGAGAGCGAGAGAGGACAACTACTAAATAGAGTTGCTTTAGCGGCAATTAAAGTTTATAATTAGTAAGCTTATAAACACTTCAATAGTTTTGTGTAAAACGTCAAAACTATCCTATTGTCAGAGTAACCTAAAAATATACATGTATAACTTTAAAAATGAAGTATCAAAGAAGTTTGGGCTTTCAGCTCCTAAATGAAAACTCGAGCAAATTTCTTTTGTTTACATACTTAAATTCCTTTCAGATTGTTTTACAAATTAAGTGTATACATCTATTACTTGAATTAAATCTTTTCATCGTTCTGATTCTTTGAATTTAACTAGTTATGCTCCTTTTCAGAAACAGAATTCACCTAGAAAAATGCTTGCTCTCATTTATGATCTCAGTATATCTGTCGTCACTTTAATGTCATGCAATGGGATAGCAGAAACGCTAGCTTAGCAACAAAAGGGGACGCGGTGACATCTCTTGAGCATGTAATTTTTTTGGTGAAGCAAGAGGTTACTGGAAATCTTCTACGTTTCAAGGAAATAAGCCACCCTTACCCACTACATGTAAAGAAATAAAATAACCAGAGCTTAGCAGCAGCTTTTGGTCCATTTCAAGTATTTGCCAATAATTTTTTTCCGTTTTAGTACACAACAGAATGTAATATGGCGAGAGTATGTTTCTTAGATTGCGTCCAACAAAGAGGGTGTGCTGGGCAGAAACCCTTTTCCTATATCAGGGTGGCTGGGAAAGAACTAGAGAGAGACCGAGTGGCAAAGGGTAGGTAGGGTGCCTTTGCTCCATTGTTCACAATAGATAGTTGTGAGGGGCAAATTGTCTACGATCTAACAAGAGTACATAATGGTTGTAATGTTGCTGTTACTGATGGTAGTAGGGATAATAATGATAATGATGGTTATGAGGTAATGATAGTAATGATAATGATGGTGGTGATAATGTGGCCCCAGCAATGGTTATGATGATAATGATGATAATTATCAAGATGATGATAATGATTGTGATACTGATGATGATGATGATAATAATGATGATAATGATTATCATATTGATGATGATGATGATGATGATGATGTTGATGATGATGATGAGGATAATGTTGGTAGTGATGATGATAGTGATAACCTAAATAAAGACTTAATAGTTTTGTACTTGAGAAACAGAATTAAACTGATGCAAGCCGATCACGGTTATGCTTAGCATCGAAAAATTTTTGCGATGATGTAAAGCAGATTAAGGGGCTTCTCTGCATTATATGAAGATAAATTATTAATAAGAATAGGTACTTTTCTGTTTTATGATCAATGTAGAGTTCAGATAACTATTAAAATTAAGGTTCAATCATTTTGAACTCTGAACAAACTTGAATGCATCGACAGCACTTCAACAGAATGCCGGTTGAGGACTTAATACTCTTAGGAAGGTTTCACTCGTATATGCCTAGTGCTCATTTTTCTACAACCAAGGAGATTCTTCTTAAATCAGTCACTTACGCAGCCGAAAGTTATGATTTCGAGGATTTGTGGCTTACTCGACTTCTTGACGGATGCGTTTGTATATATCCAGTGTCAAAAGTAGGTTATTCAACGAACAATTTAAAACCGACCTATCTTCCTAGTCAGTACAATCCTCTACAAAAAAACCTCGCCAGCTTTGAGTCAAAATCTCCTTCTTGCTATTATAGGATTCATACGCCGAGGACATTGAAAGAAAAGTTTGATGACACACAATTGTATCAGAAAATTTCTTTTCATTGTTATAGTCTCATATGAGCAATGGGCTTATGTACCGAGTTGAGGTACATGTTCAATAATCTAGCTTAGCATGAGCCTTGAAAGAACCTTTTAGCTAAAAATTGATACAATGCACTTTTCTTATGGATAGATATGTAAAGATAATTAGATACACAACTGCATTTTTGAAAGAGCCAATCAGAATATGAACTGCGTAAATGTATTGTGTTTTTTTGACCAATCAATACAGTGTCCACTACAACTAGATTGGTTGAATAGGCCTAGTGAGAAAACAGTTGGGTATACTCTTTCATACGTTTCATTGTGGTCAATCTGACGATCGTACTCTGAGGAGTGTCAGGCGAAAAAAACTACATAATATTTGCGCTATTTCTTGTAATATACATGTGTATACATACACATATATATATAATATATATAATATATATAAAATATATACATATATAGATATATTATCGATAAGCCAGCATTCTCCTTTGTGTATAAAAATTATATATATTTATAAAATACACAATTTCACTTTTAAAAAAGATACTATCGAAACGTCAATGAAATTGTGTATTTTATGAATTATATATATACATATGTACGTTAAAAGAGGCTTTTGCTTAAGAATAGATACATATATCTTTATACGTAGATGTATGTATGTAATACACAAATAGCCAACATTCTGCTATGTGTAGAAAAATTATTTGTAAGTTACACAATACACATTACCAATTACGTTTTCATGTGATCTGTTTTCCAAGTTTGTAAGTTGAAGTATACTAGTAGCAGTTAACGATTATTTAAGAATCTTTGATTAGGTAAGTGGATGTCATGACAGATTCATCTGGATCATTATAAATCTAATGCAACCATTTGGAGAACGTCCATTTAGTTGATTAGTCTGTTATATCAGTTTTCATAAAATACAAAATATAACTCCAAGTTACAAAAATCTTTTACCGTTTTACGATTTTGGATAATTAATAATCAGTTCTGTTTCAAAATAACGATTCCTTTATTATATCTGTGGGAAAATGTTAGTTAAATATCTAAATATGCCAACACCAGGATACCGAGAAAATCGGTTACCCGAGACCCATCATAATTGGTAACAGGAAACAAACAACGTGGATATATCAATTAAAGCATACACCGAGTAATCAGTTACAGAAGCTATAAGGCATTAATTGTCATTCTGTAAACTTACTCTATAAATTAATTAACGGGTTTAACTTTGATTATAAATGTTGATAGCATTATATATTTTTAGGCCAGCTGAGAAAAAAGCCGACCAATAGTATGATTCCAGGCCTTTGTCTCTGTATATTTCTCAATAAACCCACGCATTGGAGACCTCTGCGTAGAACACTTATCTTTTAGGTACCCGGTTGCACTTTGCACGACTAATTATCACTAGGGATGAATCTTCGGCCAGTCATAGTGATGGCAAATATGCTATACCAATGAAGGACGTAACAGAGTTTAAGACAGCCAAATATTATCCTCTTGCTGGCAGAGCGACTCTTGTCTTTTGCCGCATTTCGGGTTGTCTGCAAAGCCTCATTCAAACAGCTTGTATGCCTTGACCATGGCCGTGAGAACTCTTGAGTAGCAACCTGAACGTTGAAGTCCTGCGTTACCCTAGGTAAGATAGTGATGGTGTTCTTAGTCAGCTATGTTACTCTGGAAACCAAAAGCAAGCACGAACTTTTAGGGGCACAGGGTTCCGAAGAGCCTCTCTGCACGCCGTCTTAAACAAACCTGGTCCATTGTCAGACAAAACATGAAATTAGTGCTATTTTCAATTTGCCTCGACCAGGTTATTAGTAAGCTGAAAGCAAAGACCATCTGAATAAATATGTTGACAAAGCAAACAAACATTCAGAAAGGAATACAGGCAGACGTGCTTCTCTGCAAGATCTCTTGTGTTCTGGGGCAGCCAAAATCCCCATAACTTCGTTGTGACGTCACTTGAGTTTCTAACAACTGGGAAAGGTTACTGGTGAGTTGGTCACTTCTTTGAAATGAAGGGCCTGTTGACTCTCCTTCCGAACAAAATTCCAAGAATTGGTCAATGTATAATATAGAATGGAACAATATTTTTGACGTTTATGACAGCAGATGTAGGGAGTTGGGACGGTTAACCAGTCTGATGTAAGACGTAAGGAACGTGGGATGGGCGTCAGCTTACAACTCATAAGTTCAGGGTAGCAGAAAACCGGGGAACGCTAAAATTTCGAATTCCCTCAAAGCGAGCTCACGTCAAGCCGTATAAGTCATAAATCAAAGACTTGAGGTAGATATTACGTGATACTCTTTTTCGAAGAATTCACTAAAATTTTCACATATAGTCATACTGATTCATAATCTTATCGGAGAACACTACGTTGGCTGAATTAATTCGTTTTAATCTTTTTCAAAAAGAGTGTATTTTTTGTTGTGTTCCAGACCTGCTGTGTTTTATTTTGCGTTGTATTTCTGTTTTGCGTCGCTATCTTATGAGATTGTTCCTTCTTGTATAGAAGCACGCTGTTTGAGATTGATGAACTGACCTTTCTGGTGTTCTAAATCTGTATACCAATGACCTACCACAACAATGTTGGTGTGCAAAAGTTAAGAAATGGAAATACAGGTTGCTGTGAAAGGGTCATACAAGGTAGACTTTATTCCTTTTTATCGCCAGTTATCCTATAATCTGCTTTGCTTCAAGAATGAGAAATTTGCAACTTCCAAATGGATGTGTAAGAAGATTTTGGCATTAGCCCTCTGCCTTACTAAAGAAAAGTAGCACTACTTTTGAACTTTTAAGTGGGCTTAAAACATTGTCCTGGATCATAATCTCTTGATCTGGGAGTTTTTCTTGGAAGTAATCCCTTTTGGTTGTGTTTGAATCAAAGTATATACTATGATACTACCATTAAGATGTCATTAAAAACATGCTCCCAAACTGCTTTTCTAACCTCAGTATTCAGTTTGCTAATACAATGAAGCAAGGCTGGCGTGCTGATACTTATACGAGTGACTCTACAAAGTCTTTCTTTGAAGATGATTTAAATTTTACGCTAATCCTTTTCATGTGTAAAAGATGTTTATGGAAAAAATCCCTGAATGGATTATAAGTATGAGCTCCTACCTAACCAAAGGTCAAAGGTAACGTAAAACAAGTCCTTGTTATCCTATCTATTTCTTGCTAATAACATAGAACATGAATATTGTGACTCATGTGAATAAGTATCTATGTCTTACAATCAGGGCCCTGTAGCTCTTATTCAGACAATGACTACCTTGGTCAAAAGTTAGGGCACAAGATAGGGCACAAGAGAACTGATGATGGTCATTGGTAACTGGCCATTCTGGGTTGTATTGATCATATGAGAGAGAGGTCACTGATTCATCATATAAAATCATACACAAGTACAAAAACAGTAATTGTCTTTCCACAAAGCTTCTTAGACCCTTTTTAAACAGGTACAAATCTAAACTTGGTATGGATCTAAATGGATGCGTTCCTGTATAAAAACCCTAGATGCAGGCACGGAGCTATGGGAGGGCAAGGGGGCATTGCCCCTCCAAAGCTGATTTCTTGCCCCAAATCCCCCCCCCCAATTTCTTGACATCCCCAGAAAATCCTCAGATTTCTTGTAGTAATGAAATTTTCTTCAGAAATATTGATTTTGGCAATGTTGTAATGATTCATCCTTGCTTTATATTTCCAATTTGTTTGTCATTTCCGTCGGCCAAATGAGAGATGAGTAGTTTCCCGTTTGCAAATAGGACATAAGGAGAAGGAAAAAATTGAGAATTATTTTCTTTGCCACCCTGTACCAATGGAGCTGGCTCCGTGTTTGCCTAGACGGTGGATCAGATGCATTTGGATCCATAACTCTGCATTTTAATCCAACTAACAAATCAATGGTGTGTTGTATTGGAATACCAGCTTCTATAAGTTGCAACACTGAAATATAATCAATAGGAGATTATGAATGTGTCCCTACAAGGACAAAAATAGAAATCATAAAATTAGTTTTTTACCTCATTTTTTATCAGTACCAGTTTGAATCCAATTACAGGTGTTAACACAAGACCTCTTCGGGTACGGATCTACACTGATCCACTTTCATACACGGACCAAAACTGGTATGGATAGCACATCCATATGAGTTTGGATCCACCAGGTCCCATGTAAACACAAGGCTGATCTACACTAGCTCTAGTACAGATCACTTGGGATCCATGCCAGTGGAAACAGTGTCTTAGCTATCACTTACAATGGATTTCAAATAAGAGGTTCAGGGAGATTTAGCTTCAGGCTCACAACATTGTGTTAAAGGTGGGTTGTTGCTAGGGGTCCAAAACATATTCAAGTGAGTTGTAGATAGGGTGCCACAACATGTGTAACTAGCTTTCAGGCCATAGCATCTGTAGTTAGGTGTAGCTTAGTTTACACAGCATATCTTGGTGATGAGTCAATATATAGGTTAACACACGTGTAATTGGGGTGTGGTTTATTGCACACAACATACATAAGTGGGGTGTAAATTGGGGATCACAGCTTGCAGATAGTTAGGTGAACATAGGAGTTTGCCATGCACACCTCCTTTGTATTACTGTGGAAGCCCTATGTATAACAGCGAGTAGCAGATGCAACTCCTGACAGGACTCTTGGTAGGCTGTAATGGATATTTTTGTAATCAAAAAATTTAATATGAATATGTAATTGTCCTGTGTCCTTTGTATCAATCAAACTTTTTAACAGGTAGCAGGGAGCTGCCATCTGTTTTTGCCCCCACAGTGGTGACTCTTATGCACATTGAATGAACAAAGTGGTACAAACGACGCTAAGCAAAATGGGTACCAGAGCTCTATCTGAGTTTGTAGGGTCAATGCCTGGAAGTAGTTTGGTCTCTTGAATAAGAGTTAGTTAAGGATAATTGAGTTGACAAGATATTTAAGGACTCCTTAGAATGGATACAGCCATCTGATAATGTTGTGCTGTCCAAATGTTCTTTGAATATCAGAGAGCAATCAAACATTTATTTCCTAATCCCCTTGGTGAATCAAATGCATGTCTGAGAATGGAAGAAGTACAAGCTGATATCTGGTGATGGAAAATTGGCATAATTTTGATTAGCTGAAGCAAAATGCTTTGAGGACTGTTACTGCCTGTGGGCAGGCAATCAAGCTTTTGAAATTCACCATCTGTCAACAAATAATTAAGAGTACTCCAGGAATGTCTGCAGTTCTTCTCACAACTCCAACATTGATAGAATCGGTTCAATAGGCTCTTTTATAACCATATTAAGCTGCTATTGTGCTCACGTCTTTCACAAAGTAACACTGAGGTACCATTACACTAATTGCTCAAATTACTGTTAAATCATCAAATACCACATGGCTCCTTACTTAGTTCTTGGCAATGAGCTTACTTCTTTACATTTAAATTCATCACATCTGACCAATGCTTTTGAACTTCTTACAGGTATAGATTTTAAAATGCTTTATGCAATGCAATTCAGGGGCAAACTATTTCGATCATCATCCAAAATTTGTTTGACTGAGGTTAAAAATTTTAACAACTATACTTAATAATACAAATGCCATTTGCATCCTGCAAGTAGTCACATAATATTGAACCATAAGGTAGACAACACTGGCACATCAGGAATGTTACAAAGCTTTGCAAACTCCACTTGAGTGCATCTTATTTGTGGCTGTTAAAGAATGTAAGAAAGCTGTCTTCAAAAGTTATACAGCCATATGAAATAGGGAATAGATTCCATAAAAAAACCCCGAAAAAATCAATTTTGTGATACGTATCCCATGTGACAAAAACGATCACAATGTTGGCTTAACTATCTTTCTAAAAATATTAGTGAACAGTGTGAGTGAGTGAATGAGGAGTTGGAACCCATCACAAATGCTGAAGTGTATGGAAGTATATAGAACACTCAAGAAGATGAAGAATGGAAAAGACATTGGGCCTGATAACTTACCAGTAGAGATGTGGAAGTACTTGGGAATTATGGCTAGGAGTATCTGAAAGAGGCTGTGGGACAGAATAGCTGAGAAAGAATAGATACCATTAGGATGGTTAAACAGCATTCTTGTGCCAGTATTTAGGAACAAATTGACAACATGAGTTGTGAAAATTACAGAGGTGTAAAGCTCATGTGCCATATTAACTCCATTTTGTTAAGAAAAAGTGAGGAACAGGTTGTGTTTATGACAGGGGGATCAACAACAGATGCTGCATTTGCCATCAGGTAAGTACAGGAACAGTTTTGAGAGCTCCATGGGGTGTTTGTTAACCTCAAATGGCATATGATTAATTGCCCAGAGGAGAATTCTATTGGTGCGTGAGAAAGTGGGTATCCAAGAAATACATAAGGTTAGGAAAAGATATATACCACCAGTTTGACACAGTAGTGAGTGTGCTGCAGGAATCAGCAAGCCTTTTTCAGTTAAAGTCGGGCTCTAGAAAGGATCAGCCTTGAGCCCTTTCCTATTTGCATTGATCATGGGCACTTTCACCAAGGAGGTTTAGCCAGAAGCCCTGCGGCAAATGATGTCTGCAGACAATGTGGTGCTCACAAAAAGAAAGAAAGGACCTAGGGGAAGAGCTTGAGCAATGGAGAGAAGTGTTAAATAATAGGGGAATGAAGGTTTCAAGAGCAAAGACAAAGTATATGTACCTGCATGGAACACAACACAGGAGCATAAGCATGCAAGATCAACAGCTGCCATAGGGAACCATTTTCAAGTACCTTGGGAGTGCAATACAAAACAATGGTGGAGTGGAGTTGAAGTACATAGGAGGATCCGATGTGGATAGAGAAGATGTCGGGAATCCTGTGCAACCAACATGTAACCCCAAGAGTTAAAGAAAAAATACACAAGACAATTGTCCAACTTGCCATATTGTATGCCATCAGATCCAACCAACAAGCAAAGAAAATAGAAGTTACAGAAATAAAAATGTGCAGATGGGCATGTGGACACACCTGAAAAGACCATGTAAGGAATGATGCCATCTGCAAGAGAATGGAAGCATCAAGCAATGTGGAGAGTGTTTGGTAACATAAAGAGAAGTGAGGCTATAGTGGAGGAAAGGTGTTGGAGATGGCCCCACTGGGAAAGCGACGACAAGGAAGGCAGAAGTTGAGATGGCTAGACTGCATCAAATTCAACCTGAATTACATAGGAGCAAGCGAAACAGATGTAAATGACCAAGCCAGATGAAAATAACTCCTGGCTGCCACAGACACGGAAGCAGGTCGCAGTAAAAGAGGAAGAAGGTCTGCAGACTATCATTGTTGGCTTTCAGATAATCAATGTCCAGATAATCAAGGTTCTTGTAATTGGGAATGCGCTTTATCATACTCTCATATTGACAGTGATGATTGATGATTGAGTAAAGACCTTACAAGCCTCTTTGTTATAATGCACATTATCTTTTGATGTGTACATTAATGTAATATTAATAAAAATAACATACTCCTGAAAAATTTTCCCATAAATTAAGACATTCTAGTTGGGCATAAAGAGGTATTTTTGTGCATTATTGAAAAAAAAATCCAGAATGTAAATACATTTAGTAATAAATATATATCCAGTATGTAAACCTTGTGCTCTGAAACCTGGCTGAAAAGTTGAGGGTATATACCCCCACCCCCTGTGTCTATGCCCCTGAAGAAGCAGTTTTGTTCACTCCGTCAATGTTCAGTTATGCTTATGCTTTACACAGCACAGGTAACAGACACAGTTTCTGCAAATATCACAGTATAATTTGGTTTTTGTAATACCTACATAAAGAAGCATTCAAAAATGTTTGTAATGTGGAATACCTAAGAGAGGACGTGGAAAAAGATTGAGTAGCAATGTACACCTGCTTGCAAAACAAACAGAAACCTACATGCCTATTCATTTAAAAAAGGCCTGTCGAGGAGAAAAGAGAGAGTCCCTAAATGCCAACCAAGGGACTTCTGCAAGGATGAAAAATCATCAAGGTGTTATACGTATGGGTCTTAAGCAGTAAATTATCAAGTTAAAGCTGTGGATATAGAAGAATAAAAGTCACCGAATTAAACACAGAATTGCAAATCAATTGATGTGCTAACCAGTGAATAAAGAATCAACCTCTGGACTGAATTGAACTGATTAGCCATAAGTGCTATGAAGCACAATTATGTTGTATGTTTTATTCGCACTATAATGCATAGTAAAGTGATTGGGATTTAATAAGTTAAAAATTGCATTACCAAATCTTGTTACTCCGTGCTTGTTTCTCACTGGCCACTAGCAATGTCATAACAGGTGGCACATTGTTAAATATGCTTAAGCATATAGCAAAGACAGGCGAAAATGTCATTCATCAAACAACGCAAAATCTGCAAGTATAATTGTAAAAAAGAACAACCTACCAAATGATCCTTTTAAATTAGTTTTGAAATGCCAGCACAGGAAATTTTTTTCGTTGCCAGCAAATACAGCTGGAAAAAACATGACTTTTGCAATTGTACAATAAGGCAGTTTGCAGATTTTTCAGTTTAATAAATATGATGGGATGTAAAACTCAAGGTGACATGATATGTTTGCGTCACTGAAAAATATACAATCACAACGACAAACAAGAGTAAGTTGCTAAATAAAAGTTATGTTACCAATAAACACAAAGGCAACTTGCATTCATAGCTGAAAGACAGTCTTTTGAAGTCTGATAAACCTTGTGGGACCTGAAATTCAAGGTCACTTCAGTAACTTGTTTCTCCTTTGCTTTCCAAGCATATTAGTTTATAACCATATGTGTATATTAACTAACAATTAGTAATTTATTAAGACAGCAATGCAGCAAGGTAGACCCTGATACTAAAATGCATGGTAACAATAGGAAATCACCAAAAGTTACTCCAGTTAACATACTTTCACATCCTGGGATGCTTGTCCAGCTGCCCGTATGAGGGGCATTGTGGGACATGAAACCTAAGACAACTACTGTAACTTGAGATTCATTTCAAAACCATTGCTTTTTCGTATATATACAAATCCTCTGTACGTACTGTATTGTAATACAGTTTATATGGCATATTTACCAGAGCGCTGGATAAAAACTTGTAGAACAATATAAATGAATTTGCATCGGGCCCGTAGCTAGGGGGGCATTTTGGGGCAATGCCCCCCAAAATTTGAGAATGCCCCCCTGATTTTTTGCCACTGAAAAAAAAATTTACATATAATATATCGCGATAAGAACTCTTGTGATAGCAGCACATCTTGGCTTCCATGCAGTACTGCCTATCTTGCTTTCAGATAATCGGGATTTTGCGGCGTTTTCGCGCTGGCGCTTTCGGCCTGCGGCGGCGCGGACGACGATGCGGCGCAAGAGCGGCGAGGTCAAACTTTAAGTCATGCGTATCAAAACCTTATTAAATGAATCCAGTTCATGATTTTATGAACTGAGCAAAATTAACCGTGTTTCCTTAACGCCTTTTCCAAATTCAATTCAAAGAGATTTGAACGCGATATTTTGTATACGGGCATTTGGTAGCAGAGTTAACACTGTGATATAGCTATAATTGCGATTCCTCGAAAAACGTTTTCTGTGACGTCATCACTTTAGTACTCTATTAACAAGGACAAAAGCAACGAGTGCAAAATATCATCAAGCTTCTCTCTCTCTAATACGCCTTTTCGTCTCCTAGGAAGACATAGCGCGCCGAGTCAGGTTTTGCCACATGATCTTCTTTTGTGCAACTTGCTCTGTGCCGATTTGCTGTAGCCTACCACCACTTATTACCACCACCTTAAATTTACATGTATCTTTCTCTACAGTTTCAAGCCATGTTGTATTAGTTTTCCCTCTGGGCTTTTTGACATATCGCTGGTATTCTCTCAGGGCTGTTTTGGCTGGTGTTTCGTCTGGTAGTCTCATCATGTGCCCATACCACTTCAGTCTTCTTCTTCCTTGCTCCACGGGGCCTTTTTGGTTACCTTATGTAATTTCTCATTGGTTATTTTCTTCGGCTATTTGATGTTCATTATCAATATCAAGCTACTGATATTTATTTAACTGTGACGTCATATCTAAGTACTCTAAAATGTGAACATGTCAGATAGTGAATTGAACTTAAAGATCATCCTGAAAAATAGATGAAAATATTCAAGCACTTTCTACTGTAATGGATCCCTGAACCGGCGATTGGTTGTTCGATTAGATGGATCTCTAGCAGTAATCGGCTTACAAGGGAAGCTGGTTCGTATTGACGTAATATTTCTGAATAATTGATGACTAGAGACTTATTTTGTTTTTCAGGAATGGAATTTTCACCATTCATCAAAACGGTGAAAGATTATTGACTACAATTAAGAGAGTATCTCATCATGTTTCCTTCAACTGACCGTCTGTTACTCTCAAATTTGAAGCTTTTTCTTGAAAGACAAAACAATAAATAAGAATAGAAGAGAAATCTGAATGATAGACGGGAAGCAACTTCGGATTTATGGATATCGCCCTATATCTGCTAGTCAGGGTCTTATCTACTTGATAATGAGTGATGTTGTGATGATTATGGTGATTATTAGGCAGAGTCGTGAACTTCCGTAGGATATTTCCACGGGGTAGGGGGTCATTCTTGATGGCCAGAACTAGACCTTTTTACCAATGTCGCTGTTGTTTGGCTCTTTCGTGTGGATTTCCACTTTTACACCCCCTGTAGACGGCCATGGACTCTATTCTAGATTGGACCTTAGGAGTGACCAGAGAAGACCGAATAAGAAACGGATATATCCGAGGGACAGGACATGCGCAAAGAATAGCTGACAAGATAAGGGAAGGGAGGCTCAGTTGGTATGGGCATGTACAAAGGCGAGACAGGGACTGCACAGGAAAGAAAGTGTTCAGGATGGAATTGTCAGGAAAGAGAAAAAGGGATAGACCAAAAGAGGGAAGATATGAGGGATTCATGAGTGAGTGAGGAAGATTCACGTGATAGGAAAAGGTGGAGGGAGTTGACTCGCTGTGGCGACTCCTAAATGGGATAAGCCGGAAAAAGAAGAAGAAGTGCCAACGCAGGATATGAGGAAGTTATTTTTGCTAACTTTTTCGTGTGGGGTAGTTGTTGTTGAAGTGCCTTTTGTATCTCATATTTTCCAAGGTAAAGTTGGCCCTTGACAACAATCCCTTCAGTCCATGAGAGATGGATGTAGGATAACAGGAGCTATTTCATGGCCTGCATAGTTATGAAGCTCATCCAGAGTACAACAACATAGAAGCAGCATCAGGGGGATTAGCAGCATCAACATCATCATCATAATCATCATCATTATCATTGTCATCAACATCATCATCAACATCATCATCACCATTGTCATGATCATCATCATTGCAGTCATCGTCATCATCATCATCATCATAATCATCATTATTGTCATCAGTATCGTAGAGAGAGGGTTAGGAGGGATAACTAACCATGAGTCAAGGCTCCGGTGGAGGACCGAAAGGCGCAAAACATTTATCGGCTCCGTAGCAGCCTTCAAGCTTCTGGTCCAGTTTCCAAGGGTCATCTGTGTTTCTGCCATGGTACCCTCGCTTTAGCTTTACGGTCCTGATCATGATGTGCTACTGGCAGTTCTCGGATGCATGCTTCATTGTAGGCGGTCTTCCAATGCTCCAAGCTTTACGACCTTTCTTTATAAAATTAGAGGTCTTCCAATATATATCACAATTAGAGAAGTATGCACCCTTCTCAGGGGTCGATATATTCCATATACTGTCCTTATATTGATCTGGCTGCTACTCTGCTATACCAGAGTAAACGAAGAGAAGCAGTCCCAAAGCAGAACTTCATCGGGCGAACTTGAAGATCAAAGTGTCATGAATTCTATGGTTAGTGATTTTATTCTTTAATTATTGAAACAAATAGTTCTCAGTGGGCTGAATTCATAGCATTTTGAAAACTGAAGGTATAGCGATAGATAATTCTCTGAGCAATGAATGGTGGGTCCATAAATGTGTTAATTCAATTATTGGTGTACCAGCCCATGGACGTTTCCAAGTTACCTAAAGGTATTATCAAAGCTTCTTGATTGCTTCTGCGCTTAAATGTTTAACGATTCATTCAAGGGCGCATCGCACATGACTTACTGTTAAATTTGAAATATGACTGCTCTATGGGGGTTCTATTATTTGACCTTTCACTTCTGACTAGGCGACATGCGGGGGAAAGGCGAACGTTTTGCGAGAAGGATATCCTGATTGTAAACATTGTTCTGCCTCGTTTTGACTTTCTCCACTTTGTCCCTGTCATCCGGGACCTCGACGCCAAAGATAAACTCGGTGCTTGAAAAATGTGTAGCAGCAACATGGCGCGCTTATTGTGTGAAATAAGGTCATAAGCACAATAGAGTAACAGCAATAGGGAAAGAAAGAGAACGTCGTCATTGTAATAGAAAAGATGCAAATAACAGACTCAACAAACCGTATTTTTCTAGTTTTGACCATTACACGTACTCAATTACGATTAAGTTATAACGATAATTAATGCTGGTAAAGAAGGAACTGCGAAGCCGTTGTACAACGACTTGGATTCGAGTGTTCAATTATCAGTGACAAGGTTTATGTAATTGCCTTGTAAGAAGTGTCCATCATGAGGGACACTGGAAGTTTGGATTATTATCTGGAAGCTGTCCAACAGCAGGATACGCATAAACGATTGAAAATAGCAGAGGAATTGGTAGCATACTTAGCTGATTCATCAAACCCGCTTGACTTGGGGGCTGAGAGACTTATTGATGGATTAACGGCTTGGGCAGGTAGCAGTAACTTCAGGGTAAGAGAAATGGATCATGTAGACATTGCCTGTAATTGTGCTGTTGCCTGGTAGGGTTTTGTTCCCCAGTATACACTTATGTTTTCAGGTTGAATACAAAAATGCAAAAAATAGAGGCAGATCCCACGGGAATCACCTCAACAGAAGAAGGAAACTTATGAATTTGTAATCTAACGGATAGGTTTCAGGTTGATGCACCTGAAGGCTTAAGGTGTCAAGTTGATTACAGATATATCTTGATAGTGATTACTGAAAGCTGCTGTGAGATTTAATGGTAGATGCATTTGTGTTCGACTTACATTTATACGTAAACGTATTTCTTGCTCAGCTGATCACTGACAGATCGTAACGCAACAGCAGGATTTGCTGACTTCGAAAATTGACCATCTTTCCTCTCAAGAATGTAATTTTTCGCTGAGATTCTAGAATAAGCTAGTTTAAAAAGAAATTTACACTGTCCGATTTAGTAATTATTATAAGAAAATGAATTTCTTTAAGTAATCGTTGGATATAGAATAGCCTGCTCGCCACACCTGAAATTGTGATGTCACCTGAGCTGAATTGAGATGGTGCGTGATTATCAGAATTGCAAACCCAGAAACTTAACTTAGGAAACACCTTACCTTACAGCCTGATGAATTCAAGTTATACTTAATGATTAAGAATGGAGAGGTGTGCTGTTTTTATAGTACTTTGTTGGCTATGCAATTGTTTTTCGTCGATGCTTTCATTTGAAAGGCAGAATCCCAACTCTTGATTCTGGGTCAGAAACATTTCCGTATTGCAAAGGAGTTAGTAGTGGCCATCGACAGAAACAAGTTGTGGTATCAATTGCATGCAAGTGGTATTACCACCTGTGATCAATTGCACGCAAAACTGCATTCCGTCACGAGCATTCTGACCTGAAAAGCAAGCTCTCAGTGAAATTTCGATTGTAATTTTAAAGCTGTGTAACCATGCCCGCATTATCAGAAATGAAATTGATCTCGTTAATCCACCTCAATATGCGAGCAGAGTAAAGAATATTGTGGGTGCCTTAGGGATTTGATTCATGAATACTGAGGCAAAAGTCTCTTAGCTATTTACAGGTTGATAATCCCAAATACAATCACTTAGAAGCAAGCAGTTCACAGTGGTCGTAGAGGATTGTTTCTAAGCGAATTCAAACCATCTTTGCTAAAAATGCCATCAATGTTTCTGATTTGGGTATCTGTGGTGTGAGATAAAATGGATGTAAACGTCTTATGAAAGTAGTAGGAAGAATGATTCAGTTTTAAAATTGTCTACATATAACAACCCTCTCCAGTTGTCACAAACTGACAATAACCAGGGTCCACAGAAGCTTTCTTGCATTGGAGGGGCTAAAATATTTAAATGCACTTGTTCTATCAGGGGTATTCTTATTTTTGTATAAGATTATGTTTTTTGTGTTGTGTTTCACTTTCAACCAATACCTCAAGATGCCCATATCTTGTATTATGTAATAACACCGTTTCAAAATGATTGGGTGGGTTAGAGCCCCCTAGCTCCTCCTTTTCCAGCCCCAGATAATACACAGTATTTTACATTGATGATTCAAGTTTAAAGTACAACATGAAACTACTAACCTTAAATTTGAAGTCATAATGACTGTATTGTTGTGTTCTATAGTGATAAAGCTTGTGGAATGTGGATAATGTATATGTAAGTATTTAAGTCTCACAACACATGTGGGGAACTAGAAGAAAATATTTAAGACCAGATATGAATAATATTCCATACACTTTTGAAGTAAGAAAATTCCATACAGGTGTATTTGCCCAATTTGACAATAATCATTTGAATAGTCAAGTTTCTTGCATCGCAGCTGATGAAGCTACTGATATGTGTGGTACTAAAGGATTATGTATATAGATGTGTGATCCAAGTGTATACGCATATTGCAATAAATTGCACCTATATTGTATAACAATGGAAATGGCCAATATATAGCTAGGCTAATTTAAGGTATTGCCCATTTTAGTCACCATCCAAGGCATTATTAAGTCTGTAAAAGTCTTATATATACATGTTAACAACATTCAATGTATTGAATTATATGAGGAAGTTGAGCACTGAGAAGAAAAATGTATACCGTATAGGCCTATATGATGAACAAGGAAATAGCTTATATGCCACTTAACTTCAGATGTCATTCCAGACACAGCACTGTTCCTGCAAGTGTTTTTTGTGCATGGGGGCTGCTACATCCTCAACTAGGGAAGTAACATAAGCATAATTCAAAAAAATATTGATGCATATTTTCACAATGCCAATAAAAATTATTAGCAATAAGGTAGGCGATAATGTAGGTAGGCTGTATGGCTCAAGAAAGTAATTCACTTGTCCTATTTATTGGTCTTCTCCCCTTCTCCCTGTCATTGACATGAAATTTATCTATTTTGAAAGATCAGTTGCCTTGAACATACCAAACCTTTTGCCCGTCGTAAAAAATTATGATAGCATTTAGTTGAATCTTCCTTTAATCATGCAATGATCATCATATCTAGAACATGCAAACAACACTAAGTGATACAAATTAAACATCTAAATCACCAGATTACAAGTTGGTGGATAATACACTAGTTTATTAACCATAATGCTCTAGCAAGGCTTAACCAATCAGAGAGACAATTAACTGATCAAATGAAAGAATTTATTTCTCTTGGAAAAAATAATCCAAATGTGCATGAACCTTTGTCATGGTGTTAGCTTGGGAAAAGAAGAGATGGCAAGTTAAATCACAATGCAGTTTCGATTTCTTGACTAATGAAATGAAGAAATGAAATGAAGAAATATTCTGAAGTCCTTCTTCATAGGGCCTGATATCCAAGTTTCCCACCTGATGCTGGGTACTCCATCCATTACTCTCCTTACAGTCCTACCATCTTAACCTTCTTTCTCTGAGCACCTCTTAGAGCTTACTTTTCACTTGGTATAGCAATGAAACAAGCAATAAAGCATAGCACCCTTGCGTCACAACTGATCATTATTTACAGCAGTCTGTGTCACTCTCCGGTAACAATGATCAAGAAAACAATCAATTAAAAGATTTAAGTTGCCCCATCAGAAGGAACTTTTCAATTGATTCCTTAGCATAACAACCTTAGGGTTTAACTTTACTTACTTACTGTCACTCATCCCTTAGTCTGGTCGACCGTAGAGGCACCATTGATGACTTGTCAACCACTTCTCTCCAATCTGCACGGTTTTAAGAGAGAAGGAGGAGAAGGAAGGGAAATCCTACCTAGGCACACACCATCGTCTCCCGAGACGGAAGGAGCCTACTACTACTACGACTTAATATACGCTATTTTAGATTACATAAGATTCTATAGTTTATAGTTAATATATTTGTAACAGTGTCTAAATATTCCTGTCTCAGGTATGGTTTGGATCACAAATTGAGATCTAGGAAGACCTCTCTTTATGCAGAACCTTACAAAATTGTTTGCATTTGGAGAGCATATAGTAAGATGTAGTATTATCGAGAACAGAGGATTTGGAAAGCATGTCACCACCCGTGGGATCGAGCCCGTGACCCATGTGTCCCGTGAGCTAGGTGACCTCCGCTGTTAACATACCACTTTATTTCTCTAGTCGCCACCTTAGCTCCCAATCATCCAACGGTGGATATCGACACCTAGCTCAACGCAATTGGAGACCAGCCTCTCTGCGCCATGTGAGAAATAAAAGGGTACGTTAACAGCGGAGGTCACATAGCTATATTGGTAGAGCGCACGCCGCGAAAGCGTGGGTCACGGGTTTGATCCCCGGTGGTGACGTGCTTTTCTATTTCTCTAGTGTTCTTTTCTAACTAACATGTCAAATCCTCTCTTCTCGATGATACTTTTTAATTTTAATGAGCTTTGGATTGATGACTGGCCGGACGGCAGTTCTTCCTTGGCCAAGCCACACGGCGTAGAGAGGCTGGTCTCCAATTGCGTTGAGCTGGATGTCGATGTCCACCGGTGGATGATTGGAAGTTAATGTGACGACTAGAGAAATAAAAGGGCATGTTAATAGCGCAGGTCACCTAGCTCAGTTGATAGAGCGCACGCTGCGAAAGAGTGGGTCACGGGTTCGATCCCCGGTGTTGACGTGCTTTTCTATTTCTGTAGTGTTCTTTCCTAACTAAGGTAAGATATAGTGTGTTTCAGTCGAACAGGAATCAAGAAGTAAATATAATGATATCAAACGGATGTGATTGACGTTTGATTGCAGTTTGCATCGCTCTTCGTATTACAAACCAGGAAGTCGTAATATCACTTTGAAGAAAAAGTATAATAACAACTTTGTTAGGCTTTTTACAAAACTATCAAAGAGCATTTTAAGCCTGGATATTTCATAATAAGCTTACAATAACAATATATGTATATCACAAAGAGAAAAGGTACAAAACCCTTTTGACGTAGCCCTTTTTTTCTGAAAGCAGTCTTTTCAGTGTCTACAAATTATTCACTAGTATCATGTTTGTAAGTAATTTTCACTCGAACTTGACTTCACATTATTTGATCTGGGGCATCCTACATATTGAAGTGAAAAGAGACATGTCGTTTGCATTGCTTCTGATTTCTGACTCCCCATTTCCTGTAAACTATTAGTAACAAATTATAGCACTCTGTTCATGATTACAATTCGACAATAATTCGGAGACTCTATCAAATAAAAACTCTCGTTACACTGACTAATTCCAAGAAACTGAATCTTAACTTCCACATTGAAACCGACAAATATATTATAATTCTATCTTCAAAATGAGAGGATTTGAACTATTAGTTTTGAAAAGAACACTAGAGAAATAGAAAATATGTCACCACCAGGGATCGAACCCGTGACCCATTTCTTTTAAAAAATAATTCTATCTATTGAAAAGTCATAAACACCAAACCAATTGTCGTCTTTATCATGAAGTAACTTCCGCATGGAAAAAGTACTGTTTTTATTTCCATTGCATCATTGCTATCTCAAACATCATTCTTAAACATTGGGAAGAGTATTGGTGCCATCACAGGTTTCAGTTCTTCAATTTTTATCATAAAACCTTACTGAAGCATTAAACATGACAACCTCCGTTTCAAGTTCCAATTGTTTCGGTCCCCTCTCAGTAATCTATAACCCAGAATAAGCCTCTGGTAAGTTTCATTGTAGTCTCTATTGTTTAAATTACGAATGACCAGCATTTATCATGACAACATAACCGGGATAATTCATCCGATTATGATGACAACTAGAATTTTTAAACCCTAGGCAGTTTTGCTTGCTTATAGTATGATGATCACTACGTCCAGATGCCGGAATGCTGTGGTAAAGCGCGAGGCCTATTGTAATGCGTCGGAAGAAACTCATTCTTTCGGATCTTCTCTTGCATTATTTACACAAACATACATTCCTACAAGTTTACATACAACGGAGACCAGGCATTGTTATACTCCATTACAAATTTTGTCTGTACGAAATTTAGTGGAGTCTCTTGTTGCCTTCGAATCATTTTCAGTCCGTCATTATTAGGTTATTAACTAGATTGAGACCAAAATAATTGTCTCAATTATGGATTGATAGGGCATGAACAAAACGTTGTTGTCTAATGTCATCAAATTTTACAAATAGTATATATACAGTATTATATTTTAAGATTCTAGTTTTTACGTTAATTCTTGTCTCGTTGCAGTTTCGTCACATTTTCGCAGGCTGTATCCTTGATGCGATAATCGGTAACAGGAGGCCTTTTCTATCCCTTACTGGGTCTCTGAATGAGCAATCCTCCCTCCAGCATCAGGCTACTCACGAAATCATGAATCTTGTAGTAAAAAAACGTTGTACGCCTTAGGGGCCAAATTTGTGACCACAGGCCTCATGAAGGTGAGAAAATACTCGACTAAACCTAAAGCCAAAACGGCCCCAGTTACGGAGTGTCTTCTGAAAGTAGTCTGAGCATTAGTGCACACTGTTGTAGGTCACGCCCATGTTAGTATAAAATATGTATTGCATTTGACCTGAGGGTCAGTGAGTAGAGAAAAACCATAGAGACCAGTGAATGAGTAATAGAATATTATGAGTTTTAGAATCTTCGGATATAGAATTTACCTGGAATTTTACATTCTTTATTTGATCAGAATATACATTAAAAGGAAGAGAAGAATGTGTCTTTCATAGAATACAGATCTGACGCGATTCAATTATACGTTAATTACAACGAAAATGGTGGTAACGACATTCTCAGCGCGGTATTTTTTACAAGCGGCTAAAAATATTTCTGCACGTTTGTAGTTATCATCTATTAACTGATTCCCAGTCTCTGTAAACTGGTTAGTGAACTCAACTTATGAAAAAAACTTTACTAAATCTAGTGTGATGACGTCAATCGTGTAGACATGTTTCCAGCGGTTTTAAGAAAATACTTTAGTAAGCATATCGTTGTCAGCACGTAACCAAGACCCTTCCGACCCAGACGTGTTTCCGGTTTACTCGAGTATAATTTCGTGCGTCAGAAAGCTAAGACTTTGATATATGTTGCTCATGCAATTGAGCTACTGGATAACTCTATTTACAATGCTGAAGGCACACTTGGAATTATACAGTGAATTATTTGCAACTGAATGGCACTGCTCATGTGGCTGCTCATTGTTGGGAGTAAATTGCATATTAGAAAGGCGGCGCGAATGAAAGATTCAAACTGTTATGCTATGCTCAATCGACAACCTGCTACTTTTCTTGTAGATGACTTTGATGGGATGGTGTAGGATGTTTGATGGATGAAAGGTGTTGTTTTTGTTCCATTGAAGAACTATCAATATTGATTGTTTACTTTATTTTTAATTTTTAATATGGCCACATAAACACATCTATTTTAGAAATAATAGACATATTGTTTAATATTATGGAAGTAAGGTCTCAACGTGACAGTGAAATCTGAATAGGTTTGTTATGTCACGCTTTTTAGTTTCTTGAAAACTACATTATTGAGAATAGAAATTTTGACTAGAATTATGTTTTTGAAGTTGCGTTTGATAACACCGGGCAATAACTATCTTAATTTCCCCTTGTTTTGAGTTGGGAATCCTGCTATTTCTTCCATTTAGTTTTGATACGGCAATTCCTTACATAAACGTACTTGCTGTACGTCACGTTTAAATGTTTATTGCCATTTGAAAATTGTAAAGACTTGCATTTTACGTTGGATACACTTATTTTTATTGCTGAGGTAAAGAAAGAAAATCGTAGGTTCAGACATAATTGCTGAAGAGTATTGATCAGAAACAAGCAAAAAATGTTTACACAAACTTTTATTCAAAATGTTGTGAGTGAAACGTACTATTTTATTATCCCATGACATACATTATATAGTTTTCAAAGGGTAGCCCGCTCTAAAGATGAGAGGATTACCAATCACACGGAAACGGTATTTCTGAAAGACGGATAAACAGCGACAAAATATTTTAGCACAACAGTAACATTTGGCTTGTAGTTACATGTTTCATGTACTCTTCTATCCTCAAGTGCAAAATTCTAATATTTATTGTAAAAAGCATAAATATGTAAGTTCTGTTTGATAGTTTAATAGTACTTTCCTTAAATTAAGCTCTAAACAAACATTTTTTTACTGTTTGGAATCACGAAGCAAAACATGGTAATTCAACATGTATGAGTTATAAGGGCTCAAGTCAATTTATGACGAGAACATGTGTTGCATTACAGGAAAATGCATGAATGTACATTAGCTTAGTTCTTAGGCCTGCACACATAAAGTACGTAATTATACTCTAATTGATAGGGATTTTGCAGGGACATGGCAAGGCCTCGTGTACGATATTGACCGCTTGGCAACATTTAGCAACACTAAAGTCGAAAGAATGTTTGCACAGGGTCATGAGGTGAGGAAGTGGGTTCCAATGAAATTTTAGGCACGTCAAACAATGCTAAGTATGAGAAGAGGATATAAGTACCTATAAGAAACATTTAATTTAGATACAAAAGCGGTGGCTGAAATATCAAGGATGATGTTAGGACTTAAGTATGACGCAGTCGATATAAAATTACCATTGGAGGGTGGCCTGGAATGCATCAATAAGAAGCAGCTCCTTGGCATGTTAACGTTGTGATTATTTGAATTTATATTGTATCCGAGTCTAATGTAACCTCTAGCCATGTATGATGTCGCCTCCAGGAGAGTCGAGGAGCTTTAGTACCTTTACCAAATATTTTGGCTTTCAATCATCACATCCACGCAGGCACTCTACAGGAACAGTATAATATGATAGGACATAATATTCTCAGTTGAATCAATTTGAAAGCAATTCAATTACAGTAAAGTTTGAACAGGTGACTGATGACGAACATAATGCCTGTGCTGCCAAAAATGGAAGGCCGAATGGGAAAGAAGTAAAAATTTAAAATATTATTATCTAAAATGCATGGTTTGTGCCATACAGTATATAAGACGAAGGCTTGCTAATAGTTGTTTCAAAGCTCGAAGGGAGATATCCACGGAAGAAGAAAGATATCCGGGGAAGAAACATAAAGATTGTGGTGATAACTGGAGAAGAAGATGAAATGATGAAGTACTACATGTACATTCTGCAGCAAAGAATGCAGAGTCTTTGTATAAGTCATGGATGGAGAAGGTATGCCTGATGTAAACAGATTTGGAACTCGGAACTAGCAAGATCCATTTTCTGACTGCCAGATACTTTTATGTTGAAACGGATTAGTTGAGTGTCTAGAACAAGGTGACTATAAAGTAATTTAGTTTGTAATCTCAATTGGTATAACTATTAGTGTTTGCCATTAATGGTGAAAACTTTTCGTTTCATGTTTGTTTTTTCTAGGAGACGAATATTTTGAACAGCACTTCCTGTGCCAAAGTGACACACAATTGTGTAACCCTCCTTGCTGCTCTTTTTCTATGCGGCACGATATATCTTAGAACATTTATGTGAGCCTTTTCCTTCAATGTAGAAAACATGAGATTTCACGTATTTAGCAAGGAAGTAAAGTTTCCTTATTGCAGCATCTCCCAATCATTGTTGGAGAGGTGGGAAGTGCTAAACTTAGTTTAGTAACTGTAAAACATTAAGTATAACCTTTCTAGGATTGTTTATCCTAATTCCAGAAGGACGTACGTACACACATGACCTTTATCTCATTTAGCTCATTTATCTCTTGTGACAACCTTAAAATGAGCTAATTATTCTTTGACCGAGAATAGAGGATTTGAAATTTTAGTTTTGAAAAGAAGAACACTAGAGAAATAGAAAATATGTCACCACAATGACATTTTCTAACTTCAATGGGCTTTGGACAGATAGTCGTGCCGGATGGCTTCCATTGTCAAATCACATGGCGCTGAGAGGCTGGTCTTCAATTGCTTTGTGCTGGATGTCGATGTCCACCGGTAGATTATTGGGGGCTAATGTGGTGCGCAGAGAAATAAAGTGTTAACATCGGAGGTCACCTAGCTCAGTTTTTAGAGCGCATGCCTCGAAAGCGTGGGTCACAATTTTGATGGCCGGTAGTGACATATTTTCTTTTTCGCAACGGTTCTTTTCAAACTAAAATTATTCTTAAGAGATTGGCTGAATTAAACTAGAGCATCCAAGATCACTGAAAGTCTTTTGCTGACTTTTCATCTTTCCATGACATCTTAGTGCTTGTCAGTGTCTCAGGTAGGTTACAGAGATATACCAAGGAGGGTATATTTACCCTCTAATAATTTGAAACCCAATAATTCCAGACATAACGAACATTAAAGACTGATTCAAAAACTATTTATAACAAAAACAAACTACAGTGGACTCTCTCTATCTCGACTACCCTCTATCTCGAACTTCTCTCTATCTCGAACAAAAATCTTGGTCCCATGGACATTTACGTACCCAGTTAGCTATTTTTATCTCTTTATCTCGAACTTCTCTATCTCGAATTTTTCTCTATTTCGAACAAAAATCTTGGTCTCAATTGTCAAATTTAATCTCATACTCACCAAGTAGATCAATTGAGTTTTAATTTCCTCATTTGGTGCATACGCATGAAATCGATTGTGCCTCTGAAAGTCTACAAAGCACAGGAAATGTTAAATCTTTCTCTAGTGTTTTCTCGTTTACACCTGATATACCGTGTTGACATTATCTGCTAAGCTCCCGACTGGATTTGTAAATAAAATGAAGCGCTGCCAGTTTGTCTCTCTCATCATACTACGTAGCGACAAGTTTCCTATTCACGCTGCAAATATGTTAGTGCTTTTGCCTAAAGAGCACATAACGCGAACGCGTGGATCACAGGTTCGAATCCCTGCATTGGCATTTGATCTATTTCTCTAGTATGTTTCCAAAACTATATTTAGAATCGTTCCTTCTCGATGGTACTCTGTAACTTTCAATAAGCTTTGTGTAGATTGACGCGCCGGATGGCAGTCCGTCTTTGATCAAGTCAAGTGGCGCACAGAGGCTGATCTGCAATCGCGTTAAGCTCGATATCGATGTCTATCGGTGGATGATTGAAAGCCAATACGGCGACTAGAGAAACCGAGCACTGTATGTGAAGATCACGAGTCACCTAGCTAAGTTCGTACAGCAAACGCCGCCAAAGCGTGGGTCACGGGTTCGAGTCCATTTGATGACATATTTTTCAATAATACTTTCACTGTCACTTCAATTTTCGGTATTTCGAACTCCCGATACCTGAAGCCTTGTTTCCGAGATACAGATAGCGTGCATCAACAGCAATACTGGTGCTACAACTCGTTCTTGCTTGCCAGGGCAAAAATAAAAAACAAATATGTCTTTTCATCATGGCCAGTTAGAGCGATTAGTAAGCCCTTTCGTAATACTACGCATCAGAGAATTCGCTGTTCCTGGTGGCTTGTCGTGACTTTTTGTAGCTTAAATCTCTTGTGAAACAAACATTCCACAAACATTCCAGTAGTAATCTTTTGTGAAACCAACATTTCACGGTGATGCTATATGCACAATTGAATAAAAACACGACATTCATATGCTATCATTCAGAGTGATATTGGTCAAACAAATGGCGCAGTCTTCATCGAATAATATAGTGGGTAGCACTGGAAGTGAGAGGCGAGGGTCTGTCTTGTTTCGGTTAAAAAGACACAAGCGCCGGTGTTAAAGCAAGTTTTCCAATCAGAAATCTACCTACAAAGACGTTGACCGTCCCAATCTCTGGGTCATTTTGAGTTCAAATTTTGATAATTATCTCCATCTTCAACATAAAAATAACTGTGCTACCTGAACGCATGACATTTATTTATTAGCTAGCCTGTTTGGTGGTATTCGTGTTTATTTCGGATAGTTTCAATGTCGGATCCACTGCTAATCAGTGGTCTTTGATTGAGAGACTGCTATCTGAACGCATTCTATCACAACAAAGATCGGAATGCTTGTGAGACCAATAAAATCAATTATTATTCTAGATCTCTTACGTATGGGGGCTGGTGGGCGATGGCCTCTCCCCCTTTTCACATGTTGCTAATACCAGAAATTACACTATTTAAACACATTATACTTGGTTTATTCATTGACTTACTTGATTCTTCCGAATGGAAATACTTGTAGAATGTAATTAGGTAACCTATATGTTGTCTCAGTATCATGATTGTCTTTGGAACGTTTTTGGTTGCTTCTCTACCCCCCACCTCTCATACATGAAAAGGACACTTTGATGTTCGTGAAGAATTATGGGACCCCCCCCCTCCTTCCCACTCCATGCACCAGAGTCTGTAAAATATGGCGTTTGAGAACTTGGAAGGGAAGAAATAAAAGGTTACAGATATTGCAGGTAAGGGAAGACCAGAAAAGAAGTAATTGAAAAAGGAAGAAACTGCAAGTGGCGACAAAATGGTGAAATAGACCAGACGATTTGGCAAAAGCCTTTAAAGGAAGCGAAGTACCATCGCTCATAAGGATTAAAGTGTGATAGCTTGATTCCCACAATCAGCTCTCAAGTGTTTCCAAAGGATCTGTATGTTTACTGGATATATATCGTCAAGTAATCTTGGGAGAAGGTTTGGAATGTAAATATGACAGCTGGAACAGGGCTGGCTCATGTTTCGCTGATTCTGCCGTATGCCTTTTCTTTCTTTATTCACCCTACGATAAAGTATTAAAGCGTACTCTCCCTCGCGCAGCAGTTACTATACGTCCTGTTAAAGGTGAGTATCAAAAAAGCTCACTTTTTATTTGCATTGGTATAAAAAAACGCCTCCTCCTCTTAAATGTCCTTGCTCATTAAACGCCCTTCGAGCGAAACATACATTGGTGATGAGGACGACTTTTACAAGAAAACAATTATAGATTTATTACACAATTATAAAATTTTCTGAGCATAATAATTTCAGCCTAATCTCAAACGTTAAGTTGTATAACGAAAATTTCTTCATTTTTTTGGCACTATGTTTCCAAAAGGATTATATATACGCCTATCCCCTGCCCTTTTTTAACGCACCCTCTTGTAAACACCTTACCCTTAAAGCACTTCAAACACCCTAGGAGTTTATTAGAAGTGTTAACGTAAACAGATACATCATAAACTGGGTGTTAAGATCAGAAATATTCGTAAGTGAAAAGAATATAATTGGTTGAGTTAAGCATCACCATTGTTAACAGAACAATAAGCGTGTACAGATAAGATGAAGCTATTCCATTCAGCATCCATACCACACACCCATAGCTACCTATAGCTGTCACATATTGTCACAACAGATAAGAAAGGCAAAACTATAAATCAAATATACAGGTGAATAACCTTTTCATTTCTCCTTTGCAGATCAGAAGATGTTTTACAATGTGTTATATGCGAAACATTGTCCTGGTGAAGGTTTTACCCTATAATAGCTAAATCAAACAAAATTATTCACATTTATATCAAATGTACCACAACCAACCACGTAAAAAATTTGTATAGAATCTACTGTACATTACCATCGAACTCTTTAAATTCTTTAAAATAATATCTACTTTCCTTACACTTTTATTGAAATGCAATCATTACATGATTTTTTGATACTTACAATAAAATTCGTTAAACTCTGTAAGACGTTACTGCAGACAGGGATAAAGCTAAGAGAACCATTTTCATAAAAATAAATTCGACAGAACGGCAGAATGACAGGTGGCGATTTGGAGATGAACACTAAAACGTGATGGAGAGTGTTGGGTACTACAAACGTGGGTGTAATGTATAGTGACAACAGAAAACGAAAACAAATGTGTGCCTTGCTTGACGGATGTTGAAATTCCAAGTATTTGATTTGCTAATCAGACTACTCTATTAATGTTGAGAAAGAGAGACCCCTTCTAATTTATCCGTCTTTAATGAACGATAAATCTAAAAACTCTTTTTAGAAGTAGTTTTTTAATTAATTCATTCTATTGAAATCCGTGTGCTATCATGTAACAAGATATGAATACAGCGCCAAAGGTATGACTTTTCTTGCCAAAATGCCAGCAAATTCGTCTCGAAAACATTGCTCATGGTTTTTCAAACGTATTACGAGGGCGAGTTTGACTAGCCACATAACAAACGAGGTTGTCCTGCTAGGAGCAGGCTGCAAAAAGAAGTTGATCGTCAATATCGGAAAGACATAGAGTTCTTTCGCCATATCATGCGGTACGAAAGTGTGGGGAGGTTATCAGTAACCGAGAAGATTGATGGGAGATAACATTGGGGCAGACAGCGACTCCAATTCGTAACGAGCCTTTCAAAACGGATGAGCATGGATTGCCCGACGGTGCTTCGTAGTTTAATGACTCGTATTCTGTAGAAGACTGCCAAACTTCACGGGGCTCTTTTTCATCCCAAACTTACGTAAAAAGTGTCTTGGTACATGGTACATGTTTGTGTACCTGTGGGTGTATCTGCTTATGTACTGGACTACATTTGCGCAGTAATTAACAGCCATAAATATGCTTTGATATCGGCATGAAAAGTCACAGCTATAAAGTAAAACTTGAAATGCGATCAAGACCTTTATGGTTAAAATTTATGAGGCGCATATAAATTAAATTACTGACAATCTGTAACGGATGTTGCACGTATAAATGAGACCGACAGGCGTCCTTTGTTTGTAATCAACGTACATTAACGTGCTTTGCCTTTTATCATTTTGTTCGGAAACCTATGCAGGTACCAGTTGCAAATCTAGGATTATACTAGGTATGCCTCACTTTTGTTAAAATCCTGCCTCAAGAGAATTAGTTGATCAGATTTCAAAATATAGCTTTCCGGAATTCAGACTGGTTTGTCTTATCGCATACGGAGGTCACACAATCAGACACTATTATTTAATGACCATTTTAGTACGTTCCTAGTCCCAGACTGCCATACTCTACTAAACAGGCATCAACGACAGGCAAACTACAGTTTTAATTCTCACACTGATTTAAAAAATAGCTTCTTTGCTAGCTTCATATCACTGCCAGGAAATATAGTTTCTAGCCAAAATGTTTGCCTTTAGATCAGTGATGGTGAACACCTAGAAGAAAAGTAAAAGCAAAAATTATTTACTATTAATCCCAAATACGGTGCAATATCAATTGTCAATAACGGGACAAAATAATCTGGGGTGTAGTATTACCATGACTCAAAGAGCGCTACGGATTCTTAAGCCATCGGAGCGTTTTCCATTGGAACACGTTTCAAGGAGCATGCGTTAAGACAACAATTATGTCCACTTTACCTTTAAGTGGCTAAAAATTTGAAGGGGACGTGGTAGCAACAGCTTCGAGAAAAGCGATTGAGGGCTTCCTGGAGCCTCACATCTGCTAAGGTGGACCTAGATGCAATTGCTCATAGGGTACAGTTGGCAGTAGATCACAAGTAAACTGTATTGGTATCCGAAGTACATATTGATACAGATGGCTTGCACGTTTTTCACAGTGTTCTCTGTAACTAATGCTAACAAGAACCCTGGCCAAATCTTCCTTAGCAGTGGATGTAGGCAATTTTCCAGGTTACCATAAATCCTTTCAACCACATCGACAACTGTCCAACTACCAAGACATGTTGACCGTTACGAAGCGTTCATTGCATTGACAATAACGTGCACGACCTTTTCTTTCTACTTCCATTTGGGCCTCTTCTTTCAATAGATCTTTGAAGCATTCAACAAAGTTCTCGAGGGGCGCACCTGTTTAATATATAAACCCAGCATAGTTTCTTCTTTAATGATAACGTGAATGGTCTGTCCATCTCAGCAATCACAAAAACCCTATCGCACAGCAATAGATACTTGCTGGCATGATAAATTGTCGGCATGAACTACGGGGGAAAGGTTCACAAGCACAGAAGCACTTGGTAGAGGAATGCTTGATCCATACAAAAAACAGGATGGTGTCATAGGCATTCTCTTACTCTTACTATCATCTCTGTAGTCACCCCTGTTGATGATGATTGAGGGGGGTGGGGGGAGAGTATGCTTCTCGTCAGACAAATTACAAATATTAAACTTTTAATTCCCAAGTTCTTTTATAACATTTCAAGGAATGGTAGGCCAGTCTTCTAAAACGGCACGAGCACTATCTACTATGCATCAATACAGTGACAAAGTAAAAAGGACTAAATTCTTGAAATCAAATTGCCATGCGTAAACCTCAATGGAGGTTCTAAGAAATTCTTCTTAAAGCTTATTACGCAGTAACTAGTAAGGTTAGTCTCCTCTCCTTGTATTAGCTTGTCATAAGTGCAGTGATACAACAATACAACACTTTTCGTTGTATCAGGCACTGAGGATTGCTGTGACCCGTGACTTGCATGGGGTAAGTTACGCAGAGATTACCAGTAAATAACATGAAAAGCGGATTATTTTGCATATTTCCAGAGCAATGCTTTTATTAAAGGTCATAACAACAAGCTTTTCAGTTCTTTCAACCAAAGGCTTGCACTTTGAATATACCGTTGACCCACAAACTCATTGCTACTAAAAATCATGTGATGATCAGACGTTTTTGAGATCAAAAGACCTTCAGAAAAAGACAAGCGCTTTGAATATAAAGCCAATGACGTCCAAGACTTAAAACAAAAGAGGGCGAGGGCGTCAATTCAATTCAATAGAATTTGTTGTTTAATACACAGAATTTTATTTAGATCCGACTGTAAATCCTCAGTTTCATAATATTTTAGCTCTTCCTACTCTAAATTGACCTCCATGTTGTACACGTCGTAAAGCAATTATCATCTGCTATTTCCATAAATTCACACTAAGGCATTCAAGACCCACTGGTGACTTGTTGCCCTGGCCCGCAGATACGGGGGGAAGGGGCTATAGGGAGGAAAAGTCGTTTCAAATTTGCCACCAGCTCCCCCCAATACTCCTGCCCAGATTCAAACATCTACAGGCTTTCCTTAAGTAGTTACAATGTCAGCCCCCAAAACTCAGAATAGGTGCCTGCCAAAGTACAGAATAACCTCTCCAAATTTCTAACTCTGGTTACCTGCCTGTAACTGTACTGCTTGTAGCCACGAATCCCGATCTAGTGTTTAGGCTTATTATCAAAATGTTTCAGATCGCGTAACGTTGCAGCTGCTGAAACTGCCTTTTGAAAAGGTATTCGAATAATGAGTCCCTACGTAAACGATGTTCTGTAGTGATAAGAAGCTTTTTTATAATAAATGGCAAAATACATACATACATACATACATACATACATACATACATACATACATACATACATACATACATACATATAAACATGAAAGAACAGAGCGATCTGACTTTGATCATTCGCAGCTACGTGCATTTCCTCTGACACGGCATGCTGTGCTCACCCAAGTCATTCGCGCGAACAAGCACTGCTGCATTTGTGTGCAAAGACTGTTCGTGTGAACAGATCCGGCGAAAAAAATCGATTCATGCTTACAAATTCCTCTAGTGGAAATCCGGCTTTAGTAACAGGATTCCTACGCGAGTGACTGTGTTACACCATTTGAACAATGACATGATGAGAAACCCAACCATTTGCATTGAAAATGGGAGCTGAGAAGAAAAGTTGAAATCATGATTTGTTGGACATGACCTGTACAACAAATGAGCTTACCGAATATGTAGGGGGTGTCAAAGTACATCACTGTGGCATGTATCAGAACTTCGCAGCAAAAATACGTTGAAGACATTTACCCACCCCTTCTGTGCCATATAGTACCAAAGTACTATCCAGATACCCGCTTCATTTTGATCGGTTTTTGGTTGAGTGACAGTTTTTCAGGAATTTGGTAGCTTTATGGTATTTCCTCTTATTTTAGACCCCTCTATAATTAATCAAGGGCACCAAAAGGGGGGTCTATAATTAGAGGGGGTCTTTAATGTCTAGAACAAAGTTTACAAAAAAAAAGAGCATATAGAGTTTTAAGAAAAACTGCAAAAGTACATTTATACATTGACTAAACAATGACTTTCGTGGAAAGACTGTCCCGAGAAGACAAAATCCACATCTGCTGCTTCTATATAGATATAGAAGGGGTCTGTAATTAAATGAAGGCACCAAAAAAGGGTCTATAATTAGAGGGGGGTCTATAATTACTAGACATGATGTGAAAAGGGGGTCTATAATTGGAGGGGGTTTATAACTAGAGGGGATCTATAATTAGAGGAAATACGGTATTGTATTATTATGTGGATACTTTTAATAAGGTATGCAACATATAAAGGCAGAGTCAGTGCACTATACGTAATGCTGTAAGCAAAAAAGCTGAGAGAACATTTTCATGAATATCTAAACTTTTGCACAGAATGGTGAGGAAGAAGTGGCGGGTAAGGAATAACTCAGGGCAGGGAGGTTTTGCGAAAATCGGTGCATTTTTCTTAGTTTTTGCAGGGTAGGGGGTCTGATGTTTGTCATAAATTGGGGTAATTTCAGTTGCCACAATGTAAATTTTTCTCAATTTCTTTGGGTATTTCTCGTCCTTCCCCTGGCTCCGCCCCTGGGGAAACCCCCCTGACTGTTCTCATTTGGGTTTTTTATCAGAACCAGGTTGACAGTGCTGGACTAAAATTTTTACAGACGTTGTGGAAAGGCACAGAGTAATATGTTCCAGGTTTAATGACTACTTCCTGGGACCACAATTTACTGGGTATTACCGGAGGTGGAATTCTCGTAATGGAGGACTGAAGGAAGTGGCCTTCAAATGAGACCATACATTGTCTAAAGATGACACATGTTTGATTTAAGAGGCCAGACTGTCTTTGAGTCAAAAACCACAAATGCCAAAGGACAAACAATGGCATGTGCCAACACGTGAGTAAAGTCTGTGAGCCGTGATCTGTGATTTTTGTGATCGGTCAAATTCCTTGTTACAAAAATGTTAGTACATCTTGAATAATTACAGAATAAAACTGACTATCATAACTAAAGTTTAACCGGTGACAAATAAATAATACCCATCTAATATTTCTAGTGGCCAAAAGAATATCATCTTTTTGCCAACTTAAGAGGAGAAATGAAATAATAGAGGGATTTGCATTTGTTAGACGACAAAAATCGACAGTTCGGCACCAAGGAAGACTTCGACTGAAGAATATCGTACCACAAGCTTCAACGCCTCAACTTTACAAAAATGATTACGGAAAAGTATAAGTATAGAATTTGTCCATGTAAAATATTGTAGTCATTATTATTCACGTCTTCAACTTTATGGCAATAAAAGCGTGGCAGCAGAATGAAGCAAACAATCAATGTCCTCACTAAAGTTAACAAGAAAACATCTACAAAATTAGGTCTGTCGAAAGCATCAATCGAAATTCCTCAGGTTTGTTAGAAAGAAACTACCTTTTGTCAAGTTTTTCCTTGAAGCAAACCATGTATACATCAACTGACATTGATTTTCAATTTTTAGTACACATAATGACTTGGATTTAGTGTGGAAGATCGATGTCAACGACCGTACTTTGGCTCTATGCAGCAAGCAGGTCAGAAATCGATACTGTCCGATCCATGACACAGATCTTTAGATCGTAGCAATTTAGGTCTGTACATCTCTTCTTTGTAAACATTTAATGAAATCCTAGAATATGAAACAGTTGTTTAGTTTCTTTGTACGCAAATTGTCTCATTTTAAGGATACATCGATCAACCTAGAGTAAGCTAATCTTTAATCAAGCAGTCTTAAAGTTCGGTAGTATCGACTACTAAAATCCATGAAACTCTTCGATTTGCTTATCAAGATCTCCTTATTCTTTACCAAAACTTTCGACAGTAAGTTCTGCTAAATGAATATCCACATTTCTGGCAAATACATAACCACCTTCCTTATCAGAATGGAACGAATTGAACCAGTGATTTATCAATTCATCATTCCAACTGCAAAAGTTGGACGCGCAATCTCACAGTGAAAAGCATCAATTTAACTGTTGCATGGAAAGTTGGTCTTCTTGCAGGACACACGCTAGTGGCTTTAGACAAATATGACTTCGAGCCTCTTTTGCTCACTGAAACTGGGTGCTCACTTCAGTGTCCATTTGGGCGTGCTGTTGGAGTGACTGACACTCGACTGGTCAAATCCTGATAAGCCGGAAGAGAGCACTGAAAGTGTTGTGAATGGTGACAATGTCGAGCTCAAAGATGTAATTGACTACAATGACAGTTTTCTGGAAGTTGAACGTAAAAAGGTGTTCAAGACATCCATTCTCAAGCAGATTAACAAAGAAACTTCCTCGTCTCTGATCGATTGAGAAAAGTACGGACTTTAAGCAAGTTTGTTGGCTCCGATAAAGTCCTGGCAGATTTAAACAAACTGCACTTTCCGTTGGAGATCCACGAAATGTTAAGGTCCAAAAGAGAATGCGAATCTCCATTGTGACAAATATCCTGCATGGTGACGAGAGCAAAGACTTAATCAGTTCAACTGATCTTAAAAAGCTGTCAGTAGCAGTTCAGGTCCGGGAACTCCAACTGAAAGAAGTTGACAACAACCTTTTTTCTACACGGAAATTCACCTGAGAAGTTTGGACAGTCAGTGGGAAGTGTTGTATGACAGTCAGGCCAGCTGTTGCTCTCAATCCAGCAGAGGGTTGCTCTGTTTACTACTTTGACAAGCAGTTAATACAAGACATTGGCGTTCACCTGACCCTGCTTGATACAAATCAGCTATCTTCATCATCAAAGTGTGCAACACCATCTTCAAGCACTAAAAGTGCCACTGCTGCTTCAGATACGACACCAATGACGGTAGTGCCATGCAAAGTCTGTAAGAGGAAAGTCACTCTTAAAGACATGCGAGCTCATGTGGGAAAACACATCGCAATGGGTGATACTGGGCCAGCTGAGAACATCTGTGGGTTTTGTGGCAAAGGAGGGTGCAAAGGCTCCTTGGCAAAGACCTCACCAAACAAAAGCAAAGTCTATTACGTGCCAGTGAGTGACTTCTTGTATTTCTACATGCCCAGTATGTAATGTGTACACTTGGTCCTACAACCTGGCGCCACATTACCAGAAATCACATCCCAGGAAAGATTTTGATGCCATCAGTATCCCAAAAGAAGAAATTCATTTGTTGCGAAAATATAAGACATGATGTCGTTGTTTGCTTGTTTGGTTGGTTTTCAACATAAGGACAATTCTCTGAAAACGTCAACCTCTAGGTGAAATTTTCAAACTACTTGAAACTAGTTATGCTTAAAAAACATTTGAAAGTTCCAAATGTCTACTGTAATACTTTGAGTGTTTTAAGCAACAAATATAACACTAAATTTGTCATAACGTTTTTGGAAAACTAATGGTAGGTTTAAATTTTGACTTGTGGAAAAAACATACACATACAAATCTCAGCAAATATTTACATCATATAATTCAGGTGGTAAGATCGTAAATTGTACACAAAAACTGTCTTAACTCAATAACTTAAATATATTCTTTTCTGATCTGAGTTAAATATCCATGCCTCATATTATGAAAATGAAGGTGACACTTAACTTTTGTCAATCCCTGCCCATAGTTCACCAAAAAATGTGGCAGACCTTCAGCAGCCTTTGGTACTTTTTTAACATGAGATTACTCATACCTGGTGTAAAATGCACCAACGTTAAATGAGTTAAGATCTCATGCTAGTTCCACTCAACGTCAGCTATCATAAATATATAGTGTTTATTATACGAAAGTATTTGCAATAAGTGATTCTCATAGGTAAATCTCCAACAGAAAGGCGTAGGGAACATAGAGATAAGCTTAAAAATGACTTGGCAAGAAGAAAAGATTACTTGGAGAGAGATAAAATAAGAAAGGCCAAAGAACGACCAGTTAAAAGGTTACAGACGTCCACTGAGGAACTGAATGAATCTTTGCTAAGAGAGAGGCAGAAGATTCGTAACTACAGACAACGCCAAAATGGAGGGAATGTCTGCACTAAGATGAAAGTTGGATCACCTTACACCACAAGGCAAGCAGAGGGCAAGCATTGAAACGTCTTCACAAGGCACAACCTTCATCACCAAGGAAAACACAATTCCTTATTAAAAGCCTTGCTAGCAATTAAGAGATTGACCGTAATATTCCAAAGAACAATTCGAAAAATGCAATTGCAACTGAACTCATTAACCTAACTATAAACGTTTACCACATTAGTGAGGTATCGTGGCAGGGACCTGGTTTAAACGATTGTGTAACATTTCGACAAAAGGATGATAATGGAAATGTAACTATAAAGACTGAGCAGGTTCGGTACCTTTAATGTCTTTGAAGGAGGTATATGAACATCTTAAAGAGCAGCATCAAGAAGTAATCACGTTTTGTGACCTAAAAATATAAAAACCTATGAAAACACTCCACACAATGTTTGCATTTGCTCACAGCATGAGAACATAAGGTTACTGCTTTTGGCATTAAAAGATGTGACAGATTTGGCAATTTTTTTATGAGTTTGTAAGTCAGGTCACCTGTGATCAAAACTCAAATCTGTGTCTGTTCAGACAATGTACAATTTGTAAGGACAAACTGGGCAGGTTTCTACAATGTGCTGAATTGAGACTACAACCAATATGGTACTACCAATGGCAAAACCATCCCACAGTGGAAAATGTTGAGATTGTAGCCACAGTGGAGGATGTGTTAAATGAACTTAAGGGACAGTTGGTGGCATTTCTAGTCCACAGATACATCAAGCATGTGCAAGCTGACCATGACATGAAACAGCTTATTGCAGAATGTGATGAGAAGCAAATTGTTTTGCAAGTTGACTTCTCAGAAAGTGCCACCATTTTTTTAGCAAAACGAGGTTTAGTCTGCTCACTGGTGCCATGCTCAAGTTACGTTATTTACAGTTCATGCTTGGGTAAATAGCAATGAATCTAGAACCTTTGAGATTGTTTCTAATGATTTGGATCATGAGAAGCACAGTGTCTATGCATTTATGACTGAACTTCTTGACAAAATCAAGGACGAATTCCCTTCTTGTCAAACTTTCAATGTTTTTAGTGATGGGGCAAGTTCCCAGTTTAAACAAACATTCCTATTTGCCAACATGGGCACTTGGGAAATACATTACAAAATATGTTTAATTTGGAATTACTTTGCTACTTCCCATGGTAAAGGTGTGGTTGATGGCTTAGGTGGTACAGTTAAACGATCAGTGTGGAGAGTAGTAAGATCAGGGAGAATGCGAGTTTCAACAGCAAAGGACTATGCAGATGTTGCCAGGGAGCGAAATCCAGGGAATACTGTTTTATATTTATCTACTAATACTGTCAGGAACAAAAGTGAATTTCAAGATCAGGTATGGCAGAATGTGAAGAAAGTGCCAGCCACACATCAAATTCACTATGTGAAACCATTCGGCAACAACAAGTTACAGGTTGGCCAAACATCAGCACGTCCATCTAGACTTGTAAAAAATTTTCCCAGGTACTGAGGATGCCCGCTCCTTGAGTGAGGAGGTACAAAATAGTTTAAGAGTTGTTGAACACCAAAATAGAACAGTTAATGAAGTAAATGTCAGTGACTGGGTTTTGATGATTAACGAGTCATCAGTATTTCATGGTGAGGTAACAAGGATAGTAAAGAATAAAATTGAAGTCAGTGTTATGCACAAGGCGGGCAAATACTGAAAGTGGTCTGAAAAGGAGTACAAAATATTCTATAGTATGGAAAATGTTGTTAAGGTTGTAGGCCCACCATATGTTGTCAACTGCAGGGGTTGTTTCTGTTTTGATGGAATTTAATTGAAAATCCTATATTGGGTCATTTCACGTCACGTAAGTTACAATCAGAGAGTAAATTTTGAATCATAAAGCTCACAAAAGAGACAGAAATAGCAGATCAGCCAAGTAACCTCCTGGCATAAACTCTGGTGCATTATTGCCTTCCATGGACATATGTATCATATCTCTTCAATGTATTCATGATTGTAGGCAATGGACATACCGCTGTCACGTAAGTTACATCAGAATTTGTGAGGAGTTTTGGATTTTCAAAACCAAAACCAAAACTCTCTGAGTTAGTAGGAAGAAGAAAATTTCTCTAGTCAAAGTGTACACTCGAAAGGCGCAGAGACTAGAGCAGCAAAGTCAGGTTGAGAAGTATAAAGACATGGCGTAAGTGTTTGCTAGTGAATAAACTATTTAGCAGATGCTTCCAAGTTTTATCCACTAAGCTAGATACTTTTGCTGGTCCTTACTTTGTTATATTCAAGGCCTTTTTGTTGATCAGTGTTGCTCAGGATGGGTTACAATCGATGGTTTGCAATTAATACAGAGTTTCAATACAATAGAAACCTACTGTATCCCATCAGCCTCCTTGATTATATGCCTGCCTATGTCGGCGATGAACTGTAGCCTAAGAGACAAGTCCATTTATTCTGTTTTTTCTGTATTAAAGAAGAAGATTCTTTGCAATACAGGGTATAAGCTTATCTTTAAAAACTGTATGGGAAACTGCGCTTTGATTTGATATTCGGCTTAGATGTCATAGTTCCCTTATACACTTTACGACACGCTCAGTTGCAACAACATGCTAGAACAACCTCAAGGTTGTGACCAGGCCACAAGGTCAGAAGTTATACTACAATGTTAATCATTAGCGTACTGAACAGGTCGTCTCTTTTCATAAGAAAATAGTATTAATTGGGTTCTATCATCTGCTATTTATTTATGCACTTTACGAAGTTTTGAAAAGAACATTAGGGAAATAGAAAATATGTCACCACCGGGGATCGAACCCGTGACCCACGTTTTCGATGATACTCTACGAAGTCTTATGCTTATTGTTCCAATCCCATTTTATGATTTAAGGTTATTTTCTGTTGCTTCTGCCTCGTAGAGGCATCTTGATGTTTTCTTTAGATTATTTTTGGGTACGTGATCAAAAAAGGGGGTTGTGGGGATTACAGGCAAACTGAGGTTTCTTTTTCAGTCCGCTCGATCGTCAGAGGACTTCTTATCTTTTGGATATTAAGGTATGACGTAAAACTATCTAGCTCCCCCTTTTCTTGTTTCAGAGTTTTCTTTGTTAGCTTGGACAGAGAAAAGCACTGTCTGTCAAAAAGTGGGAGAGGTGAATCCTCCAAACCCCCTCTAAGATGCCACAACTGTACTGCACCGCCTGATATTTTGTCAATACTGGTACTCGTAGACTTCTTGTGCCTGAAAAACCGTCAAAGAAATGTTCCTGCCATCAAGCAACATGTTCAACCACATAAATAACATTTGATTGAGGATCTCTGGAAAGATTAACTTCTTGTTTTTGTTTGGTTAATAGTCTTTGATCCTACTTCTCGTATCTTCATAACAGCTGCTATGAAAAAGGCAAAGGCGGCTTGTTTAAAAAAGAATTCAACAACAGCTGCATAGCACCAGAAAATATCTTAGTGATCAGAAACGATACAAAAGTCGTCAGAAATTCTTTTGTATAGTCCAAAGAATTAAGGCATACCACAGCCATTTTGTCTATCACCTTTACTAACCTTAGGAGTAATATTGCCAGTTATGAAACACTGTACATATTTTTTGAATAACGACATGGCTAATCAGAGCACAAAACTTAGAAGAGCTTAATTAGTACCATCTCTAGAAACGTAACTCAAGTTTGTAGCGATGTAAATGCTACAGAGAGTGGATGGAAGTAGTATTTGGATGTTGTGCGGGAAGTCGTTTCTTCATTTCGGTGTCTAGGTTAGCGGTGAGCAGCCTGCGGCCTTTTAGGTCTCTACGTGTGGTCTTTGAAAGACTTGTGCATACTACTGGAATTGTGTCTACCATGTGTTACTGATTAGACATTATATTATTTTACACGCAAAGACAAGCACGATCAATTAGCCACATGTCCCAAAATCGACTGTTCCTCTCGTCTTAGATTACCTGATTCTTCAGAGTGATAATTAGGGTACTCTTTACGTTGTTCCATAATCTTTTTGTCCCATTTACAACCCAGTTAGGGGATGCGATACCTTGCCGACACAAAGGCAGCAGCTGATTACTGCGCAAGTTTAAGAGACACAGGCTTAAAATTTCCATGTTTCGATATTTTGGCTGTTGTTTGGTAGATCTCTAGTACATCGGTAGAATCAAGGCAAATATTACAAAGTATTATAACCGTTTCATTCAATGTATAATGACAAGAAAACATTGTATTATACTTCATGTTATACAAGATAGACACGCAAGGAGCTTTTTAATGTACAACGATGTATCAACGATCTGGTGTCTTTTGATAATTCTTCAGTAGCCAGCTAGGCAGTAAATTGTTCGGACGCTGCGCAAATGTGCAAGAATGCATGATGAAAATTTGTTGGTTGAACTATCCTCAGATACCATAGCTATCTCCTGAAAAGTCTGACAATCTAAGGGAAGAGGGAGAGGTGATTTGGGACATCTAACTTATAAACCGCGCTTGTCTTTGCGTGTAAAGTAATGTAATGTCTAATTAGTAACACACGGTAGACATAATTCCACTAGTATTTAAAAGTGGCGAAAACCACAGGTAAGGAGACATCAGACATCAGGTAGGGAGCTATCAGACCGCGGGTTTCTCGCCATAAACCTAGATACCGTATCTCGGAATCAAGACATTGTGAGCACGAAAATTTTCAAATATATTACCACCGCTTGCACCGCCACATTAGCTCCCAATCATCCACCGGTGGACATCCACATCCAGCCGAACACAATTGGAGCTAATGTGGCGACTAGAGAAATAGAATATGTTAACATCAGACGTCATCTACCTTAGTTGGTAGAGCGCATGACGCGAAAGGGTAGGTCACGGGTTCGATCCCCGATGGTGACATATTTTCTATTTCTCTAGTGTTCTTCTAAAAACTGACTTTTCGAATCCTCTCTTCTCTAATTAGGAACATGTTAAAACTTTCATTCGTTCTTTCATGACCATTTATTATTTTACCATTTATTATCAAGATTAAATAACAACAAGTAGAAATAAACATATATACAGCATAGCATGTGTCACGTGTATTAAATATTTTATACTTAGATGCATTGGTATGGATTGCCCAGAAGGTCTTCCGTAGAGCTAATTGACATTTTTATTGGAACCCATTTTAGATTTCATTACGACACAAGGTCTAGTTGTGCACTTGGACGGTTATGTTCAAGATTTAATTTACCATATATTTGATTTCATTCGCATTTCGTTAATTTCAGTTTTTGATCCGTTCCTGTGTTAGATCACAAAGATCGTTATTGAAACAACTCCAAATACGCGGACCCTTGTTTAACATACTAAATTAATTATTTATATTTGAATGGTATCGATTCTCACAAAGAGGAAATTTAGAGATTTTGGTAGGATACTTGTTGTCTACATCTTTAAAGTAATGTTGTAGGCATTTTAGTAATCTATGCACTTTAAAGGCGTTTTTGAAATATGTAAGAGGATTTTAGACCTTGATTATTCCGAATGTTCTTATAAAAAGTTAAGTGCAATTTGAAAAAAACAACTTTTATACATGAACTTTCTGATCTGTTTTAGCATTAACTTCCTCTTCGTATTTAACAGAACTCTTACTTGGATTAAGAAAGTTTTCTTTAATTACAGTTACTTTATACGTGTTCCATTTGGGTCATGTATAGCTGTGCATCATCTGTCTGTTCTCCTATGTACCAAATTCAATAAATAACATAACACCTTTTTAAATATCGTCTGTAGTAATCATATCTTACGGTAGTGAATCCGCAACAGATATCTTCTTCACGACAGATGCACTTGTGTTTCATACCAGTCTCTAGAATTATTACCGCAGGCTCCGAAGGTTGCGGTTTAATTATTAACATGGGTGGATTACAATAGTTACAATAGGAGAAAGCTTTTATTTTTAATATACAAAGGAACGAATTGAAAAGGTTTTTTTTCGAGAGTTAGGGTTAGTTGGTGTTTGAAGGTGTTTTGAAACGTGATAGTGGGGAGGACATTTTAGTTGGTACATTTGCAATAGCTATTGATGGAGCGGTGTTTGAGATCGTGAGGGAATTTTTAGGGTTATTTTACAGTTTATTTGACTAAACGGTACTCCGTCCTCAAGTTAAGGGCCATTTGGAGTTTGATACAAAATTTGCTCTTTTACTCGGTATAGTATTTGTTAAACAAGGAAAGTATATTTGACCAAATCTATTTAATTTCCTTAAAGTGGCTGTAGAAATGTCACCCGTTTTCTGATATTAGTTTGCTACGCTTAGAGATTCAACTGCACAGTATAGTAAACCCAGTTATAACGCCCTTGATTATCCTTGCAAAATTCTGGCAAAAAACTTGGGGTGGCGTTATATTGAGAGTGCTATAAATTTATTCCACTGCATCATTCTGAGCGTTATTTGATCATACGTATATTTAACAATAGACTCCTCCTGGGTTAGTTAAGTCTGGCATTAACAATTATTAATAGTTTCAAAGAAAAGTTCCATTTAACCCCTTGTCGCTTACTGGATCACGTCTGTTGTATTTGTTGCATTTCTTACATTTCTTTAAGTTTATAAATCATTGTAATAGATGAGCTAGAAGATGTCCGTCTTTGACAGAAAAATTTTAGGTTCCAACGGTGCTAGTTCGGGAAGGCAAGGTTACCTTTATCGGGGGTTGCACTGTACTTGTCTAGTACCTTTGTTGGCAAAATCGGGTCTTTGATCCACACCTCTAAGTACGTCATTGTAGTGCGACGTTACAGAGACCCATCTTGTCTGTAGATGAACCATGGCTTTTTTACGTAGTACAAATAATGCCTAACAACCTAGTTAGATCCAAGATCCCTCGAAGGTCCGCAGCCCAGCCTCCTAAACAGTAACAGTTTTCAATTTTAGTAGCTTGAAGATGGGGGAAGTTTCTCTCGAAACGTAGCTCCAAAAATGATTGAGACTCAAGGCATGATAAAATTTACCATCCATGCTACTCACTTTATGAGATTTTTGCTGACAAGAAAATTTCTCTCTTCTAAATCTACCTTAGATTTGAAAAAGGAGAAATGGAAATGTTAAGTTTGTAAAGTTAAAAGAAAGAATGGAAGACAGGGCTTAAATCATGAAGTTTAATAAAATGCGATAACCTTTGACATGATTCGTTCAAGATACCTTGCTTTAGTTTTAATTAACTGATAAAAAAGGCTAACACACGTTTTTATATTACAAGTACTTATATTTCCGCAAATTTAGTCCTATTAACTTTATTTGGTTTAGAAGCGTAAAGCATTGCATATCCACCTCATTTACAATAGTTTTATGACTAAGGCTAGATTTTTCGTTCGGAAACAACAGTTTTAACGCCGTTTGAAGCACAGTGACATTATAAATGTAGTCCACGAAGCGGAAACAGGTCATTCATTCTTTCAAAAATTGTAGTAAAATGCACCCTGAATTATTTGAAGAGCACGAACGTAAATTTATGAAGGAAGCATTCGGATCAGCTGAAAAATTGGGATGATGGAGATAAAAAATTCCATGGACTTTTCTTGCTTTATTTCAACAGAAAAGTGAACTTTTTGCTTGTTGCTTTTCATCTGCCATAATAAGATAACAAGAAAACGAATACGGTTATCAACAATTTAGAATGGATACCTAATCCTGCAAAAACAACATTCCTGCAGTTTAGGTTAACATATTGTTTAACAAAATAATAAATGACGACGGGAAAATAGTGATCTTTATTTATTTGTCGTTTGCTTTGGTGTTCGGATAATCGAGCTTCTGGTCTTCAAGGTTGGGATAATCGAGATTGGAGTATTCAAGGATGCACCATAGCCGTATGTTTGTACCTGACTGCTATACCATATTGTTGCAATAAAAACTATAGCTCTCTGGATCTTATAAAAACTGGTGATTTCATACTTCCCTTTTCGATGATGCTATATAGAATAAACAAGATATTACAGAAACAAGTATTATAAATATATATAATAAACTTGTCGTTACCACGCTGATGCCCCTGCAAGATTTCTGTACAGAATAAGTTAAACTACTATACTATCGTAATAGAAAGGCGATAGCTTTCTTAAGTATGTTTTCAGTATGTCTATTCAGGGGAGGCAAAGATAAAAAGGACGTTTGTCTGGCCCTACAACAGGCGCAAGCTTATTTAAATAAAGTTTCCCGAAGATACGGCTTTCTACTAATTGAGAAAGGTAACTGTTACTGAGGAGAGTTTTATACATTCTGTGGAGCGCATATCCTATGAACTCGGTATATCAAAGTGTGGACAAGATTGATCTTGTGCTATACCAGAGGTAACGAGCCCAATCTTAAGTATAAAGCGCTAAAGGTGCGCTTGCGACAGTTAAGGCTAGCCCCAATTCCTACTTACTGGCCGAGCATCTACAAAACTCTAAACTAGAATTCAATTACCGAAGTCGAAATAAGATAGACAACTACCTTGCTACCTTTGGCGAAATACAAAGCACTGTGCCGTGAAGCTACTTTTGGGCATCCGTACTAAAGTACTTCAAGGTTATCACTGGCGATGCTTAAAAATTCTGGACATAATGACCGATATATTGATTTCTTGAACCCGCCCACCTTATAAGTACTATGGAAGCTTCGATTCATGTTGTATCGTATACAAAACAATCTACAATCACCTACCAGTAAATGATTGAAAACGTGGCGCGACATAGTGTAGTTTTGTATTGGTAACATATGAGAAACAAAGGTTAATCAAGTATAACTTGAGCTATTTGGCGATGATCTCTAATCCCCTGGTGATGAAATTTTTATCTCCTGATGATCAAGTTAAAACCTGTTTTATGACTTAGTATATAGAGAAGCAAGTAAGGGATATCATGAAAAATAGATGAAGAGCAAATGAGCAAGCACTGCCATGTCCTTCTTTTGTAGTATATAGAGAAGCAAGTAAGGGATCTCAAGACAAATAGATGAAGAGCAAATGAACAAGCACTGCCATGTTCTTCTTTTGTAGTATATAGAGAAGCAAGTAAGGGATATCAAGAAAAGTAGATGATGGAGAGCAAATGAGCAAGCACTGTCCTGTCCTTCTTTTGTAATATACGGATACGTGGATGATTGCTTTCTTATTTTTCGTTGTCTCAATCATATTGACTCTTATCGTCAATACCTAATTCGAAGCACCTTAATATAGGCTTTATATGTGAGACAGAGAATGATAATACATTAGCCTTCTTGGACATTGTCATAGAGCGTACACTATATGGGTTAAATACTAGTGCTTTTCGTAAGCCTTTATTTACCGGTCTTTTCACTGATTCTAAAAGTTCTATTCCCTTTTCATATAAGAAAGGTCTTGTTAATTGTCTTTTGAAAGCTATTTCAACATTTGTTTCAACTATCATCATTTTCATCTTGAAATTGAGAAGGTCTGCAATCTATTACTTTGTAATGGCTACCCTTCGCGGCTTTTGGACTATTGTATTCGTTTGGTTTTGATTAAGGTCCGTTCTCGCTAAATCAGTTTATAGTACAGCACCTAAGTTAGTTTTACATTTTTCATTGCGCTTTACGGGCTATCATTCACTTCGCATAGGTGATCAGGTTAGTTGCCTTTTTGATAACTGTAAGCCCAATATTAATGTCCCGTTTCATTACTAAACCCAACCGTAGCATTGCAAGCTTTTTTACTTTTAAAGACAGAGTTTCCCGGTTGATGAGGTCGAATGTTGTATACAAATTTCAATGTAAGAGCTGCAATGCTCTGTGCGTACGCCAGATCCGGTGCCAAGTGCTCATTCGTCCCTTAGAACAGGTTGGAAATTCAGCTCTCACTGAAAATGAAGTAATCGCTCAAGCTCAGTCAAGTGTATTGAATTACTTGAAGTCAACCGGACATCAAGGTTCACTTGATGATTTTCAAATAGCGTCTTCTACCAATCTAAGCAGTGAATTGTTGATTCATGAGACGTTAGTTATTAACGACCTTAGTCCTATAATGAACAATAATGTGACATCTGGCCATTTGTATTTGTTTTGAGTATTTATTTGCCCCTTGTTAATTATTGCCACTTTCCTACTATTCCTTTGTCCTTGCGTTCGTTTACATTCGTGTCGTGTTAACTTTAGATAATTAGTTTCTCTGCATCTTGATCACTGATCTCAATAAAAGAAGTTTATTATTAAGAATACTAAGATTATTTTTCCACTTAGTAACATCCAGTTAACACTACTTATTCCTCTGAAGATGTCAACTGTTCAGTTTCAGAAAACATTAGTTAAGTTTAACAGAGGAAGAAAAAAATATATATCAATATGTCTCTTTCTTTAAAGGTTCTTGTCCTGGTTGTTATTTTTATAAGCAAATTACGTTTTCCGCCTGGCATTTCATTAGTTACAATACAGAATTGAACGGGCAATTGTAAGGAAGGTACCTAACTATTGCGGGGGCGAAAGGAGATGTAAGAGATGCACAATGGAGCAACTTTTAGCCGACATAGTTTAAGCCTACAAATGATCTCTTTTGTACACGGACCGAGCTGATATTGTAGTGTCAACATGGAAGCCGTTATCGTGAATGGTCCGTCAGATACGTCGCGATACAGGCAACTCTCTGAAATGCGTTCAGCCGTCGGACTGGATTGAAATGCTCTTATTAACAAGCTGGCCTTAACATGAAGATTTTGAATTCTCATCTCAACTCTTATTATCATATGCGTTTGTGTATTATATGTAATTTTGGTCACAGCGGACTAAAGTCGGTAAGGAATCGTTCTGATTAGATTTTAAATAAAAAACAAAACATAAAAATTAACTTAAAATATATTATAATTAATTAGGAAATTTACGTAAGAAAATATTAAAACATAACAAAATAGTGTAAATATGCTGGATAACAAAAAGTTAATTCACTTTTTAACAAAAAAATCGTTTATGTTTGTCTGCCATGCGTGCATCTGAGTGTCGACAAACTGGCTGGTTAAATGGTCGACTACTTTCATTTGCCACGGACTACAGATCACTGTTCGTAGTTCGCAATTCAAAGCTACGCGTTAAATGCAGAGTTTAAATGCAGAGTTTACTAAAAAATTTTGCTGGGACTTTGATTTTGCGCCCGCATTTCAAAGCTGCCCTTAAAAGGAAGCTGGCCGCAAGGACAGAGTTGCCTGTAGTTGTGATCTAATTAAGCCTGAAGATCGCAGTAAGCGTGAATATTAAAGTAGCTTTAAAAATCTTAGTCTTTCTTTTGACTCAAATCTATGTACGCTCTACGTATCTATGTATAGAGGACTGTATTTCTAGAGTCAGCGACGTTTGAACATTACACTATATGTTTATGTATATACAAGCAAGCATGGGCATTTGGTTAAGTCAATATCAATTAATGGAAAGTAATGCTCAAGGCATTCAGAAGGTAATGCCAAGCGCAAAGATGAAACGACATATGCAGCCACTAATGTCATCCTGTTAGTAAGACGTGTCTGTCCCAAGGTAGGTCGATCAGTAGGGAGTAGTACTTCGCCCTTTTTGGGCTAATCAGCGCAGCACAGAATGATGAGACTCAATCTTAGCTATCATTCATGTGAGCTATACCAGAGTGCTCAAACTGCACGGCAATGTTCATATATACTTAGCCCTCATGATTTATGTCTCTTATCTTTGGAGGGAGCATGCATCCATGAGCTCGACAAATATCGTCAATTCTATTTATACTCCTTTCTCCCTGTAGTCAAAAATAACACCAGACTATATTTTTTGCCGTGTCAACGTTACAAACGTGTACTCTCTCATATCGTATCATCAAAACACTGGAAGAGAAGTGCCATCATACCAGATAGCGTCTGAAACATTCTTTAGCCCTTTGATCATGGAATGATTCTTTCCTCAATTATAAATTCACCTCCCGATATAACTAAAACATTTATCTCACATCTTCCAGGTAAAAGATAATCAGCTGTAGTTGAAGTGTCATGTTAATCTGGTACAATCTAGAAGGTGGAAAGAACTGCGCTCCACTGAATAAATCAGTGGAACCATCTCCAATCAAACATCTTTGGTTACGAGTAACACTTACTTTGTATTGAGAACACGTTACTCGCAATCTCTCAGTGTAGCCCCCAGATAAGCAGTGGGGCCCAAACACGTTGCTCGGGTAACAAGTAGGCTGAATTTGTTCACATTCCACCAAGGTGCCTTTGTTCATTCTGTGGAAAGGGGTGTTTCGTGTCGATATGCATATCTTGCTGTGAATGTGACACAATGTCTGTCGCAATGAATTTCAATTTTGATAAAGACCAAAAGTGGCAACAGAAAAAATTATGATTTGGCAAATCTTGGGGGGCATGCCCCCCTCTGCCCCCTGTTCCCCCGTTCCTGTGTATGAAGGTTGCCCGGTGTTAAAGAGAGGTTTCTTAAGATACTTTTCTTAATTTCTGTCTCACACTCTTCATCAGAGGTAATCAAACTTATGGTATAGGTCGATTGCAGTCTGAGCCATTTCCGATACTAAGGCCACGGGCATGGTTCCAGTGGAGGGCAAACCAACAGGCTGCATGATCTGAACTCTGTTAAAGTTGAGAATATTATTCGCTTGATACATCGAGATATCATTGTGTTTACGAAAAGAATAAAATGAGATGGGAAGTACATGGATGGCCTGGCAGAGCAATTCAAATTTAGATAAAAGACTTTTTACGCTTCCGTTAATCGACAAGAACATAAGAGCAAGAATGCTTATCTCGAGACTTATTAAACTTGTTACGCTTTTAATGTAATCACAGCAGTCGTTCATACTGCATTTCCCGTTGTATTTCTACGTTGAAATCTGTTTGTTTGCCCTCCATATGGAAAGCAGAAATGAAAGATCATTTCCAAAACGCTCTCACTGCAAAGGACCAAACGTTGAAACAATCCACTTCCTTAAATCCCCCCTCATTGACCCTAATGTTGCAAACAGGACCCTGAGAGGCTTTGTAACAACCATACACTCGGTTTTCTTAAATTCCTCTCGCTATCTGTCACAAATATGTCGAGTATTTGTCGGATAATCTCAAGTAGAATAGAGGATCGTTTGCAAGCGACTGAAGTGGGGTTCCTTTGGTAAATGCTGAGAAAACCCCTGGACAGTTATAATATGAAACTGTCTTTCTGAGAGACGGGAATCAACCGATCTTTCTGAATAAAAGAAGAAGAAAACTACTTGAGTTCGGGTGCCACTGTTTGTGGAAGGAAGGGCTGGAAGGTTGATCGTACTAGGAAGATCAGGGGAAAGGGAGATGGAGGGCAGCTCGCAATTGCATTGTAGGCTAGACTGGAATAGATGCTATCACACTTGTCACGATGACAAAGAACTGAGAAAACTGGCATTTACATGGTTGCCTACGCCACTGGATACAGCACTCGGAGAGAGAAGAAAATTAATCTCATTAGTTACTTGGAGAAGCGAGCAAACGATGCCGCTATAAGGGTGATGCAAATGTAAGTGACGTGTTTATGCACGTGACTTATAACCTACCAATGAATGGCAAGTATGCAGACATGAAACCAATGACGATACTTCGTATTTAATACAACACTTCTTCGCTAGTCTCATACAAACAAAATACACAACGCTGACTCAGTAAACGTACATATAACATGGTACATATTAAAGTGGAAATTTATCTCTGTCACAAAATTAATGCGAGTATGGAATTCGTGAAGCTGACACGGGTCTATTACATTGATGTTCACACTTGCACTTCACATTAAAATATAAATGAAAAATATTTAACTTAACGCTTTCTTCCAACAGGAATCCTGTATGGGTTTCAATATTACAACAAAAATAGCGGACCACTCTGATTTTCGGACTCCCTTTCGTAGTGTTGTTTGACACGAAATTATGTTCTAAGGTACCTCTATTCACAAATGTTCCAAATTCGAGCATGAATCTTACTGCTCTAGTTAGTATTTCGATAAACTTATGCGATACTTAAGAAATTCATTCCAAACCTGATACGAAATCACTGTTAAGTACAAAACCACAATTACGGGAACTCTAGCGGTAAACTTATCGTCATTTCGTCCACTCCGTTGAATATTCGGAAGTCTTGAGCGAAGGGATACAGCATTGACTAAGTAGTTATATAACATGTCTCTATTTCCAGACGAGGTTATCAAATAGAGGGATTATGGTTATGGCTACACAGGTGGCCATAAAAAGAGTTTTCGCTTCCTTGAAGTTAAGGTAGCTATGAACGAGCAGTCCTTATCATGAAATAATTCAGCGTATTAACGTTCCTGATCATTGTACTAGGGAGGCAGATGATGTAACTATCTTACTCCCATCATTGCATATTATAAAATATTTATAGGGGGAGGCTTTTTGGCGTCTCGCCCGCAAGTTTATTGACGCCCATTATCCTTTGGCGGATGCAACGAAGCCTTCGTGTTGCATACAAAACGCACCCACAATACTCTCGGCTTCCTTGAAACTTCCGTTGACAACGACGAACAACGTCCACTGAGACTGACTCCGTCAATCCAGATGCAATAGTGCACTCTTCACTCGAAGGAAGGGGAAACTTTGTTTCCAACGATCGATGTAGCTTGGCGATGGTAATTCTACGTTTCGATGTCAACCGAAAAGCGCGAGATCAGCTCCCGTAATTCCTTCATATTGCAGTCCGGAGTAAGGGGTAGTTTCGCGATGTGGACAGCGACTTTACTGGTTGGCCACGTACAAAGGTCATCGTCTGTAACACCGTCTTGAGATTTCTGAAGAAAGAGCGCAAAAAAGAAAGGTACAGTGTGAAATAAACTCAACGTATGCGTATTAGCTTAAGCCCTGGCCAAACGACTGGATTTTTCATTCGACTTTTCACTAGACTTTTTGGTCAAATTCTAGTCTTGTACAGTGATGTAGAGTGCGGGTGGCCAAACGATTGGATTTTCCACTATACAACGCATTCGACTTTTCACTAGACTTTCTGGCGCCTGGATTTTTTTGCCTCTCTTTCACATCAGGGATAAAAGGCGCCAAAATCATAAAACAGACAATAGCATGAAAACGGTTGATCAAACGATAGTCCTGTTGCGACAAAGAAATTTAAGCTAACCTCTTTGCTTTATTGTTCTCCTCTCTTGCATTTGTGTACGATAGTTCACCTTACCGATGTTTGCTTCTGCGTAGCAAGTTCCTTATTGCTCGCTGATACTTTCATTTCAGCTGTCTGTTGGAATGGCAGCGAGCTATTAGGTTTTAATAGCACACAAACTGGATCTTCAAAGCTTTCAAGGTCAGCTGATGCTCATCATACGATCAAGAACGAGGTTTATAAAATGCGCGCGAAATTGAAAGAATTTGCTCTGGTGCGCTTGCGCACACTCTACAAAAGTCGAGTCACTCTGAAAGGTGGCCAAACGACTGGATTTTTGACTTTGCAAGTAGGAGAAAAATAGAAATCCATTCGACATTTTGACCAGACGCAAAATTCACCCTATAACACCATACAACTCTGTACAACACTATACAAGACTATACAAGGTGGCCAAACGACTGGATTTTTCGTATAGTGAAAAGTCGAATGAAAAATCAAGTCGTTTGGCCAGAGCGTCTTCCTCTATTAAACGTCGCATATATAGAATGGTTAATCAAAATAAGCGTCTTCCTCTATTAAACGTCGCATATATAGAATGGTTAATCAAAATAAGCGTCTTCCTCTAATAAACGTCGCATATATAGAATGGTTAATCAAAATAAGCGTCTTCCCCTATTAAACGTCGCATATACAGAATGGTTAATCAAAATAAGCGTTTTCCTCTTTTAAACGTCGCATATACAGAATGGTTAATCAGAATAAGCGTCTTCCTCTATTAAACGTCGCATATATAGAATGGTTAATCAAAATGAGCGTCTTTCTCTAATAAACGCGTAAACCAGCCTTTTCATCTCTTTGAAGTACACGTTTTTCTTTTATAAGAAACATTATTTTAAGAGACATGAGGCTCAGATTGCCTAAATTTTCAGAAACATTTAAGAAACATTGGCAGGCTGAGTTAAGCAAAAGATTAGTGTGTAAGATTTTTATTACGTAACGTTCCTCGTCATCTTTCGGCTTCCGAGGCACAGGCGACCGCAAATTGTCTCCAAGCCTTTTTGTTCTACGCCATCTCCTCTACTTCGCAAACGGGCATCATATTGAGAATGTCACCAATAATATGTTGAATGTCCTTAGTGTAGCTTAAACTTGGTCTTACAGGTTTCTTCTTCCCGTGTTTTGGCTTGCACAGGTCATGCTGGTAACCTGGTTCCTTTTTATCCATCCTTAGCACATGACCCAGGATACGTAACTTTAAAGCTTAGCTAACGTTGTCTGCTGCCTCAGTGTTTGTCAGATTATTGACCTAGCTGAATGTCTTTGTTTGAATACGTGTGGAAAACACAATCTTATAGAGATAAGTGGTGGACTCGTGCCTCAGATCAGATGCAAGAAGATGGATAACGATACTTTATCGCGCGTGGAATAAGCTCCCCGATTTGTGTATCTCAGAAACGTTTCATATTTCTGTATATAATCTTCATCTGTTCATTTCTCTACTGACTTCAGAGGTCCCGCTTTAAGAGGTGTAGCTTCAACTTTTATTTTCTTGGGGGTGGCGGCGGAGGAATAAGAGGGGAGAACTTTCAGAGGATCTTTGCGAGTGCCTTTTGGAGGGCTTTCGAAGAAGAGAATATGAAGATTAACTTTCTCTTCTCTTGTGACCTTTTCTTCTCTTTAATTTCTTTCCTTCGCTGTAAGAACGTTCACCTTATCATCTATGGAATTTTGTCGAGGGAGCAATTGTCTTCTCTAGCACTTCCGGCCGCATCTTCACAGGTGTTACGTTCCTTGGTCAGAGGACGTAGATACGTTTAAATGCATTAAAAGTTGAAAACAGAAAGAACGAAGAATCTTTTTAAGTCGCCATAGCAATATTTTGATACTATTTGTGAATTTTTGATCATCGAGAAGAGAGGATTTGAAATGTTAGTTTTAAAAAGAACACTAGAGAAATAGAAAATATGTCACCACCATGGGTCGAACCCGTGACCCATGCTTTCGCGGCGTGCGCTCTACCAACTGAGCTAGCTGACCTCCGATGTTGACATACTTTATTTCTCTAGTCACCACATTAGCTTCCAACCATCCACCGGTGGACATCGACATTGGAGACCAGCCTCTCTGCGCCATGTGACTTGACCAAGGAAGTTGTTTTCAAAACTAACATTTCAAATCCTCTCTTCTCAATGATACTTTCTAACTTTAATAGGCTTTGGATTGATGACGGGCCGGAGGGCAGTTCTTCCTTGGTCCATTTCTCTATTGTTCTTTTCAAAATTTTTGACCATAAATACTTTACACACACAATAAAATACAGTATTTTTATTATCAAGTTTAAGAAAACACCAGGTTTCAGCTTTTATCAAAAGTGACTAAGAATTTTGTAAACACTTATTTGGCGGTAAATCGGTCTCTTCCTAATGGCGAGGCTAAGAAATTCATACTGTTTCAAGGCCCTTTCCCTGCTCTCCTTGTTTTTTTACGTAATTTTTGATGTACCTCCACCTACTTTACAAACATTTCTGCGGAATGAGAGCCTTGGACACAGTTTCGAAAGGAAAGAACTCACAATGATGATTATAGTAATTACTGCGGATAATGAAACAAACAAGACACACTTATTGCTTCATCGGTGTGAGTCATGGGCTCGAGTCCTGGTGGTGACATCTTATAACATTTTATAGTGACAATAGAAATTTTTTTCTATTTGTAAGTGACGTGAATTTAGATTTATTATGAAATAGTTTACAGAATAAAGAACCCTTTTAGCTATTAAACTTTTTACAAATAATGTTTTTTTAACTCTGGTACTCGTGTGAAATATTAAAAATACCACCCCTCCTTGCTGCCTCAGTATTGGAGGCCCCGGGTAGAAATCCATACAAGTTATCATTAGGCGCACCAGACTGAGGTATGGCCAAAGTGCACGCATTTGAGTAAGTGTTTTCAGACCACATGCAAGGAGCTAATAACGCGTGGTCGGCTCGTGGGATTTCGAATCGAAATATAAACAATTGTTTTCTTGAATAGGAAATACGTAATAGGCACATCAGTTAAATTTTTCTAAGTTCCCAAACCTTATAGTTCCAAATATTACGCATTTGAAGAGCGTTAAAACGAAAAAATCGTTTTCACAATATCAACATGCAATCTAAATGGTAATTAAACGCGAAAATAGAATTAAAAACATAAACAGATCGTTGAGGATTTCAAACCAATGATCACCATCAGTTCGATAAATTGTTATCGGAGTGAGGACTTTTCTCCGAGGCCCCACTGCTTATCAGGGGACTGCACTGAGAGATTGCGAGGACTTTTCTACGTACAATAGATCAAGTAACATGAGTTTTTGTTATGTTTCAGAAAAACGAGTCATAAAGGAGACGCCTGTGGGCATGTAAGTTAAAGTTTAGGAATAGAATCTTGAACTTTGTCGGTGCTTTTAAGAAAAACCAATGTCGTTTTTAAAAGGATCCATCTTGTTTTTTATACAAATTATGTTTATAAGCCAATTCAGACTCGATTTTGTCTCGAATTAAGCATATACTTCGACTAAACCGGAAACGGTTACGTGGAGGTTACGTGGAAGTCAACTGCTCACAAATAAGTTCACATACACGTTTCTTTTAGATAAGCAACTCATTTGCTTAGGTGTAATGCCTCGATTTGGTCCACAATCTAAGCAACAAGCTAAGCAACTCGAGGCCTCAAATTCAGGAGGGACAATTTTTAAAACGCCTGAAAGATAAATCAAGAAACGTTTTTCATTAAGAATTGACTACAAACTGTTGATAAATAACAAATATCACACTGTTGATAATGTGTCAAGCAAAGAGATCAAAGATCCAACCATCATTTGGTATTTCATCACTTACAACAAGCTCGGCATCTCTCCCATCAGGTATCTTTGACGTTGAAGTTGAAGCTGGACGTTGAAGCTTGAAGTTCTATGCTCCCATCTTCATCTCCTTCAAAATCGACGATAACCTGTAATGATACCGAAGCAACTACTTAAGCAACTCCAGGCCTGATTTTGGAAATTGCTAAGCAACTCGAGGCCTGACCCCGAAAATGGAGTTGCTTATAAAAAAACTTGTATTAGGGATAGAACTCTTACCTTTGCCAGTGTTTCGTGGAAAAGGCAATATGGTTTTGAAAATAATGCATGTTATTTTTCATAAACATCACGTTCCTAAGCGTATGTAAGCTCAATCTAGCCTCCAATTAAGCATGTAGGCGACTAAACTGGAATCTTTTGTTAGCCATGACGCCCCTAGTTACGTGGTTGCGACGACAAGCTCAATCTAAATATTGCTGAAAAAATCTCTACACCCTCGGAGAGATGTTTTTTAAGACTTAGATAGAACAAATTAACTTACAAATACATTTGGTGGAGAGAATCTTTTACTGGTGATAGTTTTAAAGTTGTAGAAGTATTTTCAGGATCTTGTAGAACATGTTGTGTTGAGCAAATTTTTGCCATTGCGTAACCAAGGCCGTTTTAGCTGGGAGGTTAGTCATGTACGTATGATACGCATAATGCTGACCCGGACTTTTGTCAGCATTCAAAAAATATAAACGGAGCATTAACGCTTGGTAACAGCAAGGTTGCGAAAACTGTGAGTGAATCGCAATACTACAAATAGGCTTTTACATTATTGAGACTCTTATGAATGTTGGTGAAAATGGAAGAGAGAAATCATTTCGAGGTAAAAGGACACCGAATACTTCACATGAAGATAATATGCGAAGTATAGTTTGAGCTTAGTCTAAAAAGACGACTTATCATTTTAAGGTTGAAAAGTTTCAAAATTAAGTCACAAATTTTGGAATCGACGCTTAAGCAAAATGTTCCTGCCATAGTACGACGCGGAAAGGGGGCCTTGGACAGTAAAACACGTAGTTGTAAAGACAACAGCAAGACATTGGATGTTAAAGTCGACTCTGCCATCAGTCAACACTTGCTGTTTAATCCTGATTGTTGTAAGACCTTTACCGACAGTTTTTCGTTGATTTACCAAGGTAGATCAGCTTTTCATCTTAGAGTATTGGAGGCTCTTTGTATCAAGAACTTTTTGCCTGAACTTTGCTGCCAAAAATCTTTTGTTTATGATATTTCTTTGTTTAAGTAGTGTCGTCCGTTAAGTCCACAGTTTCCCGTCTATTCAATATTTGTTTGTAAACAATCGCGTACTTAGTTTTTCAACATCTTGTAAATTTCTACCCCCTTCTTTGTTTCTTCGTTAATAATTATGACGCCAGATTCTGATGAGTGTCAAACGGAAAAAGCTTTTCAACCTTATAAAGATGAGTCGTCTTTTTAGAGCAATCTTTGGATTTTGTACCTCAAACAATTTATTTAAATGTAGTTTGAGTCATATATTGAAATTTTCTTACTTCGTTTTCTTCTTTTAATTTTCATATCCTTTAAGGACGTTGGAGGACAAGCCACAGTTTGCTTTTTACGTCTCACGTGCCTTACTCTGATATTGCTGATCATTTCTCTCTGTTTGCATCAATTCTTCTCAACACTTCTTCATTTGGCACTCTGTCTGTCCAACCAATTTTTATTATTTTTCGCAAAACCACATTTCTGCTCCTCTAAGTTTATTTTTCAGTTATCGAGATATGGCCCAAGCTTCCTAGCCATATATAAGGCAAACAAAGCATTTGAGTAATCTCTCTTTGTTTTCATATCTATTTTTCAATTTGTGAAAATCATTTATAGTTTTCAGAATGAGTCTTTAGCAATACCAATTCTTATACAGTCATGAACAAAAGTTTAAGACCGAGCTAAAACAATTCACGAAATGACCAATACTACTGCAATTAAACATGGACAAGTCCTTTTTGGCAGATAAAATTGTTATATAACACGAAAAATATGTCACCACGATGCAACTCTACTGTCCCTCATTAGTCTTTCATAAGTCAATTGTCCAAAAGTCAATATTTTGTATGCCCTTCCTTGTTCCTGATCACAGCCTCTATGCGCCTGAATATACTTTCTGTTAGACTTTGGCAATAATTCTTCGATATTTCCCTCACCCAGGCTTCCTTTATTACTCTAACTAACTCTGAAGCACTTGACGGTTGCCATTCTGATACTTTATCTTTCAATTCCGTCCATAGATTTTCAATCGGGTTGAGATCAGGGCTATTCCCTAGCAATTCAAACACTTTGAAGTTGTTCTGAGCCAGAAATTGTGTTGCAACTGTAGAACGGTGGCATGGTGCTCCATCCTGCATGAAAATATTGGATTCGTGAACTTCCATGTGCCGTTTGAGTTTGTCTGACAACAATGTCATGGTAGAGTTTATAGTAGAGTAGAGTCTCTACATTTTTGCTTGGAAAAAGACAGACTCAAGACGTGATCAACTCTACCATCTATTGCAATGACTGAGTCAAAAAGTGATAGCATATCTATATCCTTTCTTGTTCTGATCACATTTCCCATCATATGTCATGATGCTGCCAAGGTATTTCTGAAGCACATTTGCTCCAAATCCTGAATTTTTATATTCTTATAAACAATACCTAGAGTTATTTTGGTATTTCCTTTCCCTCTTGTGTAGCGTCATGCTCCAAATATTTGTAAAACCTAAAAGTTTAAAATCAGTTCCCCAAGCACCCTTTAAGCAGCATTTTAAGGTACGTTGTTATATATTGTTATTCCAGGACCTTATTATTCATTTTGACGCGCGATGATATTATCAAATACGTCAATAACCACCAAGACAAACCAGTGTTTTATTATGGTATTTATTATGATTGTGATACGTTAATACTCCTCTTTTGTTTAATTACAGAGCTTTACTTGCTGTGAAAAGAGAGGTTAAAGAATGAAGGATTGTGCACATGTACCTGATGACGTCTTCCCTAATATACGAAACCTCCCTTGGAGTCGTGCGAATTAATTGAGGATCAGCTACGTCAGTTGCAGGTTTGCAGGGCCTTGGGGAATTTTCATTTGCGGGGATTCAGTAAAGAGAGGTTTTATCAGATGTTGGGAGTTTTATATACAATATTATAAACAAAATTTTTAGTAAGGTAGTTTAAGCAGCATGTACCATCCTTTATTCGCCAAACATCAACTCTTAAAAGGAAACAACCACCCCGGGTTTCAAAGACCAAAAACACCACTAAGCAATGTGACTCTGGCATAGGACAGCCCTTGCTTGAGAACCCAGACTGTGCCAAAGTGTACACGGACGATTGCTTCCGTATCATAGGAAAGGCCAGGTCTGCATTCGTATATAGATTTAAGTGCCAATAAAAACCGCCTGTTTACTTTGTACCACTAAGTGCTGCCACGCGAGACGCAACACCTATGATCATGGCGTTCCAGTAAAATATTTGTCAAATTTTACTTTTTGTCTGCATAATATTTAAAGTTAGTTCTCAAAATTGTCTAGATATAACGCCCTAGGCCCCGCAGTGGAGTCCCTTAGACGGACCCCATTAACATTTAAAATACTCTCAAATTTCTAACCCAGGCTCAGGGCAAAAATTCACGTATAAACATTTATGTAACATTTCGTTGCACTCTCATTAATCATATTCGTACTAAGACCGATGTTGAAGAATGTGAATCATTTATAGTTTACAACTTTAGGAAATGCAATATAAACTTGCTATACATTCTTGGTGGTATTAATTTATTTTAACTCTTAAGGATTTTAGCACTTGGGGCTAAAAAAATGCTAATGAAATGATTGACTCACCAATCGAAACGAAATACATGAAAACATGAAGGGGAAGAGGTTACCATTGCTATACTTTTTATTTTCCGATCATTGAAATGTCTCCAGCTCAAACTGCTTCATTTCACAAGAAAACAGAGCTAATGTCAATAATTAGCTATTGTCCTATTGTTAAATTTGATAAAGATGGGAAAGCTAATGATCACTACAGTAGCTCCTCCCCGGAATTCGTCTTACAGGATCTATGAAAAATAAGATTCGTTATTTCTCCTGTTGTCAGTTTGCTATGCAGACGGAAAGAATTTGTTTTCTCACTAGGCCCATTCAATTAATCTTGGTTTATCTTTTACTGTATTAATCAAAAATACAGTTAGGTATACTCTTTCACACGCTTCATTTCGGTCATTCTGACGTTAGTACTCTGAGGAGTGTCAGACGAAAAAATCTTTTAAGTACACAATGTTTTCGCTATATCGTGCAATATTTTTTCAGTTTATGAAATATCTTCACTAACTAATCTCCTTCAAAGAAAAAGTTCAAAACCTCATCCCTACCCCATTACCTGCTTACTTCCAATTCGTAGCATACTGAACAACTGAGAGCAGACGTCTTTCTTACACATTTAAAATATTTACACTTAAAATCAGTATCCTTTGCTCCGATAAATTACAATGTAGAGGGCACAATTTTCCAACCATTTTATACAAAGTTAAAGGTAGGTAAATTAGCACACTCGGATGCCTAATAAAATGGGAGGAACACTTTTAAGTTTTAAGGTTCTCCCGTCAGCTAATTGAGAACCCCTTTGTATTGCATCTTGGCTTAAATATGAGCCTCCTTATTCCAATTTGTTAATAGCAACCATTCTTCGGAAGTGTTGCAGCATAAAACTAAACTGATTTCTTAACTTTGACTTAATCTGTAGTTGTCATTGATAAGCTGGGTTGTTATCTCAAAAAGAAGAGACTTAAGCTTGACTTTCCCATCCTGTCACCTTCGTCAAAACGCTGGAAGATAGAAGACATATAGTACTACGGAACGCAGCAATAGAGACTACAATCATCTTCAGTTGGGGCGCCACAGGGGCTTGGGTACTTTAGCCCCTACCTACTTTCTCAAATAATGTTTTTATCTGGCAAAGAAAACCAAGAAAGCACTAAACATGAAAAAGAAGAGGATAAGAGGATAAGAGGGTAAGAGAATAAGAGAATAAGAGGATAAGAGGGTAAGAGGGTAAGACGATAAGAGAATAAGAGGATAAGAGGATAAGAGGATAAGAGGATAAGAGGATAAGAGGATAAGAGGATAAGAGGATAAGAGAATAAGAGAATAAGAGGATAAGAGGATAAGAGGGTAGGAGAATAAGAGGATAAGAGAATCAACAATATCATGAGGAATTTTCATATTTGTTTGGTTTATAAAGTTACATATGCTATGTCTTCTTTTTTTTTGCTTTCGTTGTTTCAACAGTTTAAAAGATGCAATCCCTGATTATTTAGACACGTTCTTGTCTTCATTCGTTTTGGAACCCCTCATTTATTGGGCACTCAAGAGTAAAGCGGTAGTTTTAGAGTTAAGGAATATTTACTGGCGGTATGCAATATAATTGCTAACTAGGACCCATCAATATTACGGAAATTTAATCCTGATTTACAAAGGAAGCTCGTCAGACAAGGGACTGGAGTTCCAGTTCGGTCTAAAGCTGTCGAACTCCGTTATTTTAGCAACCAGATAGTATCGGGTATACGATATGTCACGATGTAGCAGTCCTTAACAGCTGACCTACAGCGTTGGTATCAGGAACTAAACATCAGTTTGCCTGGAGACACGCTTGGAATTCCATCATTATCCTAAATTTATAATTTAAAAAATTGGATTCAGGGGACGTCGGGATCTTTGGGCACAACCAAAGCCGGTTTTTTAGGTAAAGTGGAAGCAGTTTTTGAGGCCAACAATATACAAAATACCTCGCACTATAACTCGGAAATATTGTTTTTTGGCATTAAGTAATTTCTTTGAGATTTTTTTAATTTGCATTTGCGGACATTTTGAAAGACCGACACTGCATATCTGAGGCCGCTTTGGTGCAGACAGAATGTGTTTTTCTTACTAAACATTTTCTCAACCCTATGACAAAACGTTTAAAACCTGCAAGAGTGCACCCTTTCCCTCTGTAAACATATTTATGATGATGGATTATATACGAAATGAAATTTTCCACATTAAACTTTAAATTTCAACACTCACATTTTATTGGAATGTCTTACGTAAAGGTGCGCTTGGCAAATTTTACTTACTTGAAAATGGCACCAGGGGGTGCCGAAATGTCGTGTCAAAAAGATTAGATTTATTACGACGTTTGATGAACAAAAGTTTTTATGGACACCTCTCACCAGCCTCGACTGTTATTCGAGAAAGGAGGCTCAAACTCGCTGGTCATCTATGGAGAAGCAAGAATGAACTTGCCCACTATCTTTTTGTAACTTTACTACTTTCAATTTCTAACCTACAGTCATGGCCAGAAGGCCTAAGAATTTTTATTTGAAATTTTTGTCAAAGAGTGAGAGAATTATAAAAGATGGTGTTTTGAGGACAATCTTGACCAAATATTTAATAGGCAGGGGGATCAGATTTATTACGTTACAAAATGGTTTTCATTTGTAGTATTGCGGATACTGCGAATAAGAAGACATAGAAAATTACAAGGAGTCGCCGTACGTCCCACAAAATGCAACTGTGTCATCGAATGTAATACGTTTTGTACGCACAACCAACTGCTTCCCAATCATACAAGATCATGGTGGGCAATAACCAGT
>JAAAKM020006971.1:109313786-109346595 GCA_010016025.2 Alatinidae sp. Z8VKAUB7J3 | reverse complement strand
GTAATACGTTTTGTACGCACAACCAACTGCTTCCCAATCATACAAGATCATGGTGGGCAATAACCAGTCACGGCTTTCGCCTTTACGTTAAGCTAGAATGTCGTGATGGTAAGAACAGGAACAACCTATAATGATCTGTCTTAAGCAATCTCTCCTTTCAAATGAACCACCCCTCAAAAACTGCTTTTGTCAAGTCAATGTTAGATTATATAAGACGTAATATAAGACCTTATATGATTTTAAGAAAGCACCTGTATACCCTTTTATTAGCCATTATCTAACTTTACTATACAAGAATTAATCAAATATTGGAAAATATTGACTGAAGGTTTATGTTCTTGCTACCCAAAAACTCTTTTGCTGTTCCAAAAGTTTGATATTGGTGATGCCAATGATCTTCTTGCTAGATTAATAGCAAAATTATCACAAAATCATTTCTTGATGCTCATTATTGCCGTCCCTTCGACTGTCAAATTTTAAACTTTAACGTTGTAAGGTTTCATCTTCCAAATGAATGGTTGTTCCAACAGATATTCTTGCAGTATCTTTATTTGTTTTCTTGATATAGTCATACTATTTTCCACAACCTCAGGTGTAGGCATCTCTTCCACCGATAGAATTTTAAACTTAAATGCTGTAAGGTTTCATCTTTCAGCTGAATGGTTATTCCACCAGCTCTTCCTGTAACTCCTTCGAATATTTACTTGTAATATACAGTCACACTTATTCTTTTTATCTTGTTTTTTATAAATAGGAGATGCGCGCCCCCTGATGGCATTTCTGCAGTCCTTTGCACATTCTCTAGCTTTTCACAACCTCAGATGGGGACATCCCTTCTACCGATTGAATTTTAAACTTCAATGCTGTAAGGTAATATACCTTTTATATAGCTTTAATATACCGTCACACTTATTATTTTTTATAAATAGCAGATGCACGCCCCCTGATGGCATTTCTGTAGTTCTTTGCAAACTTTCTATCTTCCACAACCTAAGTTATAGGCACCTCTTCCACAGTCAAATTTTAAAATTCAATGTTGTAAGATTTCAGCTTCAAACTGAGTGGTTCTTCTACCAGCTATTCCTGCAGTTCCTTCGAATGTTTACTTTATATATACAGTCTAACTATTTCTTTGTCTTACATTTTATAAATAACTGATTTGCACTCCTGATGGCACTTCTGTAGTACTTAAATAACTTTCTAGCCTTCCACTGCCCCAGGTATTGGCAAGAACGTCGCTTTCCTGTTCTCTATAATTGTGTCAGGAACAGCGTCTCCTGTCCTTTTATTTTCAACGACCTCATGAGCTTCAGAATTGGCAATGTCTATACTTCTTTGCTGTCTCTCCTGTGCAACTATTGATCTAGCTAATGCACTCACTGCTCCACTAGGCTGCACGTGTTTACCATAAGCATGGTTTCCACTATCTTCTGAGAGACCATCTTCAATTCCATGTTCCACATAATCTGCTCCAAGAAGTTCGTCTTTTAGAGAAAGTCTTAACCCAACAAGTTTATCGATGACGATAAGCTGTCAAAAATCAAAAGACAAAAAAATTCAATTGTTTGAGTCTTTTTAAACTTGGATTTATCTCTAGGCAAAAGTATTAACCTTTAAGTAATAGGTTAAGCAAGGCAATTGGAGACGTTTTTCTCGTCCCGGCAAAACATTGGAGAGATTTTGTTTCCAAATTTACATTGAATAGTTGAAAAAGAGCGTTATATAACGTCTCTAGTCATCATGGGGGCTCATATATTAAGAAGAGAAGATTTAAAATATCAGTTAAATTACTTCATATTTTTCTTGTGCTGTATTGAAAGTTCAAATATTGAAAAGAATTTTGCATTTGTCAGAAGGTTTGACTTTGTCCTTCTGAAAGTGATCAATATTTTCCTCGCTTTCATCTCATCAAAGGTTTTTACTGTTTCTTTCTTACTTTAGAGACCCTTCCGACAATGCAACATACGTGCCTGTAATGTATACCTTACTTTAGAAACCCTTTCGAAAATCCAACCAGCGTGCTTGTAATTTTTAATGCAAACAAATATGCAACAAGTATACAGCATTGTCTTACACCTTCTTTCTATCCTGGAGTTTCAATAATTTACATAATAGAACAGTACTTGTTATATTTTTGTAGTATATTACACTAACCTGTACAAAGGTAGATAAAACAGCCCACATGGTAATTGTGACGATCGCAGCCAGCTGCACGCCCAAAAGTTTAAGTGCCCCTCCTTTGAAGACACCGAACTGGTGACTAAATCCCTCGAGACGATCATGTTCAGCAAAAAATGCGACAGCTATCATGCCCCATACACCTGCCATCCAGTGGACACCAATGCAGCCCACCGGGTCGTCAATTTTAAATTTCTCCATCAGCTCTATACCTATAAAGAGTAAAAAGGGGATATGCTTTATAAATAGTACCAAAATTTGTTTTCATTGTGGCCCAGTTACTTTACCCGCAGTATGATACCCCCGTTACCCTTGCGTTACCCCTTATGTCCTAGCTCTAGTTATTTGATAATTTCGTGTATTGTACGTCTATCCTACTCACGTCACACTACCTTTTGATATTTCCATCGAGTTTGTTTTGTATCTCGATTTTAGGCGTCATTCTGCGTCTGCTAACCTATTTGTGTATAGTATGGATTCGCTTCCTTTGCTGTATATTGCCTTACTTGTGCAAGTAACTTGTCTACTCGTGATTCTATGACCCCTGTTAACACATTTTTCACAGCTTTAGCTACTACTGGCACAATATCATAAGTATCTTAATCCAACATCACACTGATTGTGACTTCGTACATATAAGCCTGTTTTGCCAAGATCCAGTTAGTTATATACGCTGACTATCATCAGATACTTTGCTGGGCCTCGTATACAATTCACTGTTATTCTTTTGTGTCATTGTCTGGTGAAATAAATTCGTGCTCCCGACGCTGAGTGTAAACAAAGTGTGTTCCATGGATTGAAGTCTGTGTAGAGCGCCCCTGCCGCAAGACCCCCCCCCCTTAGATTAAGATTACCAAGGGTTGCGGTTGTCGGTAAAATTTGGAGTAAATAAAGCCTTTTTGTAATCCAGTTTTCAAGTGTAACAGAAGAGGGGGGAAAGAAAAGATAGAGAGAGAGGAAAAGGGGATGATCAAAAGATTACCATGCCCCCGTGGTATACTTTGGCCCCCCAAGTCTCAAATTTACTCCCCGTAAAATCTCAAATACCTTGTAGAGAGGTCCCTGGATCCCCTATGCGAAGCACTGTCTTACTACACCACTGTTATACGAGCGCGCTTGGTTACGAGTGACGATACTCAGGGAAAAAACTACCAATCATAAAATCTAACACCCCAAGGACAAAATTCCGAAGCGAGAGGACAATTCCTGCTGTTGGCATACAAATGTGTCATCAGTTTGACATAAAGTACTTGATATTCATCTTGTGCTTAGTATCTTATTAATTTATTCTAACATTGGCTGATCACTATGATACAGTTAGTCACTGATTGCTGTTGATATTGAGTTTATGTTCTGCATTGACTTGTAGTTACCATTGATAATAGCCTATGTTTGTTGATTCTTTTGATCACATCTTTTGCTTATTACATATGTACAACAATGAAGACAGTACTTACAGAGATAAAGCTAAATAATGTAGTATTGGAGATATTTGAAAGTTCCCAAGTTGTCAGTTTATACTACTAGCATTTGTGCTAATATTTACAGTTGCTTTGAAAAACTGTAAGCTGTACTGGCTATGTCCCTGAGAGCTTCAGTTACCTCCTCGGGTCCAATGTCTTCCACCTATTTATAACTTATATATGTCTACATTCTATAGAGTTCCCAATCTTCCTAATAATGGTTGAAAGTCCTTGGTCATCTTTCATTATATGTGTATAATAATGTTTTTTAGCTTTATCATGATCCTAAAGCACTTTGTGTATATGTTTTGTTCTAGTTGCCAGATTTCGACCTCCATATCAACCAAGTCCACCTCCCGGTATGATGCCACCGGTAAGAGCATAATTTATTGACTTTGCCGTAATTATATTACTCATTTCAATCTACAGACACTTCAGCAGCATCGTATTGTTGGAGTTTTAAAAGCATCTCTTAGATGAACTATGTGATTTTGTAATAGCTGAGGCTTTATTTAGACACATTGAAATGTACGTATGTAGTGATATATTGATATAATTTCACTTGTAACATTGGATTTGGGACATTCTTCACAGGTAATATTGCATTTTAAACCTTAAGATTACCTAAGGGAACCAAAGGCGAACTCATCGGTATTATATTTTTATGTAAAAATTAAGAAAAACACTTGAAGTATCTATTGTAGGGACTCCCAAACTTAAAATATTTGGCATCATTTTCATGTGGTTCGATACTTGATGCATAAAAGTCTTGCTATATATCTGTTACACTTGATTTTAATTCAAAGGTGGTTGTAGTCTGCCCTATTCAACTATCTGTACTGTCGGGAATAAAAGCAGCCCTCAAGGAAACGTTAACTTACAAGAAAGTGGTTGTTATAGCTAGTCTGACTTCAAACAGTCTTTATTGGATCAAAGAGACCAGAATCTGGTTAGGGACAGAAAGTTTGTAATGGGTTGAACACATAAAGAGATGCTGAATATTTTGTGCGGGTACATTGTTGTGCTTTCCTGGTAGGCTTGCCCTTTGATGTGTTGACAAAGAAAAGTTAAAACGTACACCACAGTCTCTTAGATGTTTTTTGAATGCATTGGATGAAGTGCCTCCAAGTGAGTTAAGAGTGGATGATTTGTACAAAATTTGAAAATTTAATGTCACATTCTTAAAGTAACCCTGCAAGTAGCTAACATTTTCTAGAAAATGCATTACGTACCAACAATTAGATATAGGATTTACGTTGAAAGCTAAAAGGTAATTGTGGCCCCATACTTTATTCAGAGCATTGCAGATATGGTAGAGATTCACATGTCCTGAGATCTGGCATAATGAGGTAGGCCATTATTTGCAGGTGGAATGAGCATTGAATGTATGGCATTGTCTGGTTAGGTTACCTCCTTGATACAGTTGGAAGTTTTGTTTCTCAAAAAACACTTGATGTGTCTCATGAATCACTTTAATCCTCTTATGAATCCATTACTCAATGCATTTCTTATTTCAATTTCTTGACATTATCTTCTGTATAATAGATATTTACTCTATTACACTACTATTTTCGTTTTATAGAGTGTCTCAAATAATTGGCCAGGGTCACCAAGCTCACAGCTTCATCAGGCACGACTTGGACAACAAAGAATGGTGAATTTCATGCCAGTAAGTCATCATCGATGTAGTTTCCTTTTTCCTCGTTCAAATGCAGTGTCAAAATGGTGGTAAATATATGCATGTTGTGGCTCCATTATTTTGTCTATCGTGCTTTCCATGCCAATAGACAGTTAATTTTTTGAAATACAATTAACGGTGGCAGAAGAGCTAGGCTAAAATTTGTGACTTAGTATTTTTAAGAAAAGGAAAGGTAGCAAATTTACAATTGGTGAGGAGTGATTACAAGTTTTTTGCCTCCAAAGAGCCCTGTGTTCAGCCATTGCAACGTACGTCAAGGGCCTGGTGTCACACCATTGTGATTGGTGATATGCCAGGTATCTAGCCATTGAGCTTGAAAGTCATTAGCGGAACAAAATCAGAGTTGACAGGAAACAGCCTGCTGCTACATCAGCTCTGCTAGGTTGCCTTAACAAATATTGAGATCATATTTGTTGATGTAACATACTACCAGGTGACACCTGAAGGTTTGACCAAATTTCACTCGTTACTGCTTCTATTACTAGCTAGTTCTAGCACTTCAAGCTTTATTATTGAAAGCGCAGGAGCAGAATTCCACAGTCTAACATATGTTGTGAAAAGCTATTAGTGATATCAAGTAAATACTCAGAAATTCTAAGACATTACTCATCTACTGACGACTTGGAACAAGCTTAGTAAGTTCATCAGAGCAATGAGTCAGATCTGAAGTTAAAGAAACATAGTACTAATAGTACTCCTTACATCATCAACTTACAAAAATAATGTAATAAATCAACAAACTAAAGCCTCGTATATTGTAAAAGTGACTTGAGCTCTACTAATCAACTATGGTTCCAGGTCTGACCCTGACTTTTTTGAAACATCTAGAACCTGGACTGGTGACTACCTCTCCATTATGTGATGAAACAGTAATAGGATGGTTAAAAGGATGACATGATTTATTAGGAAAGATCATTCCAGTATTCATAAAACAAACCCATGTGTTGCGATGCTACTCTGTGACAATGTCGAGATCTGTTTCCAGATTTAATTGGTCTGTTCAAGGAGGCGGAATATAAAGCCCTCCTACAGCTGCACTTCAAACTGATGTAATATATAAGTGTATAATCAATTTATCCTGGCCCTTTCTCATATCAACTGATTTTTTTATATCAGCGTTCCGACAAATGCTTTAATGAAATCAGCATATTGCCGACATGGTCCTTGTCTCTTCAGTCTTCCAGGATTGCAAATTAAGTCATGTATCAGGCCACACACTGTGCACATATTTCAAAATAGCACCAACTTCCCCAGTTTCAATAAATCCACAATACCTGGATTAGCTGGCAGCAGTTCAAGAATAATTGTATTGGTCAGGATTGCCACAGGTCCTGGAAAGTCGTTGAATTTTAAGCGTGTCATGGAAAGCTGGGGATTTGGCATAAGGCTTCGTAAATTTCTTTTTCGTGCATGTCTAAATGAATTCCCATAATGTTGCCTTGGCAACTGTTCTACAAGTGCTTTCTTTGTTTAGTTACCCGTTTCTAGATTTCAATTATGGGAAAGTATGTAATTTAGAGGAAAACGTATTGTGACTCCCTAATCAACTTGAAAATTTAATTGTCAAGACATTTCTATAATAGAGTACAAATGTCTTTGATTATGGTTAAATTTATTTGTGTGGAATTTGATGTTGATGTTAGGTCTGAGCCAATGTTGGCTACCATTTAAAAATACCCCAAGAAACTCTTGCGGTTTACTTCTCCTTTTTAATCGTGGAAAACTCCTGGAATCAGTGGAAGAAATATTCTTGAAAATCTGAGAAATTGTGCTAAAAAAAGTGGGGAATTTCTGTTCACTTTTTCGATGGTAACTCTGGTCAGTGAGTTTTTCTTTGGTAACTCTGTGTGATCCGACTGTCTTGTGAGCTGACCCTCGGTTTTCTTGCTGAGATACACATTTACGTCTCTTGCAAGGCTTTTATTCCCACATTACTTTGCACTCGGATCCATATTAGTAAGTTCATATTCCTCAAAGGGCTGTAATAAGCAGTTTCTTTTGTCAAGAGAATTCGAGTTACAAGGTTTTTTATTTGGTTAAGGAAATTGTATAATTTTCATACAATTGTATAATTTTCGTAAAATTGTAGGTAAATATGTCAATTTATACCATATTATTTTAATGTAGCATGACATAAAGATTCCCAAACCACCAAAGGCACCGGAAAAACCAGTGATGCCGTATATGAGATACAGTCGAAAGGTCAGTGATTTGGGTTTTCTTTATATATAAACGCTTGCCGCTTTTTTCAACAGATCCAGTTCTAAGTCTTTTGGTGGATGATTTGTATTTGTCGAGTGCGGAGATGCACCTTTTGTGCCTCAATCTTTACTTTGATTACTGTTCCAAGGTATTACTTGAATTTTCACATACTTTACGTTTAGGAATATCGAATGGAACAGCCAAGTTGGTTGCGGATACCTGAGGGGTTCAGGGGTTCGGTTTACCCCCCTCAATATATATTTTTTCAAAAATAAAAGGTCTTAATCCATGCAAATATGGTAAAAGATATTTGCTAGACATTGCCCCCTGATTCAATAATGTTTTGTTTTAACCGCCATTATCAGAAATGTGAAGTGTGCCTTCGCTCGCCAAGATAATTTGTTAAGCAAAATATTTCTTGCGCCCTAAGTTATTTGGGCGGTAATAATGTGTTCGCCAAGGTAGTAATGGAATTTATTCAGTTCGGGGCAGTTGTTTACTACATTCCGTTAAGAACGGTATTTCCACTGTTTAGCACAGCCCTTCGAGGAAGTACTTGCAGTGAAGCAACTCCTACGCGAGTTTATGCTTCGACACATTACAAAAAACATCTTTATTATGAAGTGGAAAGCGAATGACCTCTTCATTTATGCTTTTACTTTGGAGTGAAAAGCAGCATAATGCCGTATGAGGTGTGTGTGTAATAGAAACCTCAACATTTATTTGTTAGTTAGATCAGTTTGTGGTAATGGAATGATCAGTTTCTTTCTAAGAGGATGATACCGTTTGCTCTTTCTCTAATCTCATTTCTGCGTTATACTTTATCGTTGAGTGTGGTTTTCATCATTGGTTTCCAAGTTTTTATTTGTTGTAATCCTTTGCGTTTGAAGCTTTATACAAATAGGAACATCCTTTCTATGTTAAGTTGAAAAATTTAAGCAAGATTTGAAATTTGCATTGAAGCACGGGATCAAAGCTCTTATTGCAATAAGCAAGGATCATCCTTTTTATGGTGCAACACAGAGAAAATGGTATTTGGACTTGAGATATATCGTTCCGGACGTTTTACAGTTATTGATAATATGAGTTAAATTCTAGTGCTGTGGAGCTATTGATATTTATGCTATAGAAAGTGTTATAACATCTCATACACGCAACGCAGGAAAATTAGCAAAGGATAAGAGGTGACAGGAAGTTGCAAGGTATTGAAGGCATTTTTGATAACAGACCGGATTTGACCGATTTCCACCCCTTCAAAGAGCACGTTTCGCAAACGCGCTATGTATTCTTTGAATTCTCTGTGTCAGGCCCAGTATTCTACTTTCGTTTGATGTAATGAGTTTCGTCCATCGTATACCACGTTTATACGAAGTAGTAGTAACCAACAAGGAATTTGTATTTCCGTGAACTAACTACAGTTACCTATTGTACTAGAGAGACGTCATTGGTCAAGGTAAAAGGTGGTCGTACAGTTAAGTTCTCGGTATACAGTTGAACATTGCGTGTATGCAACAATATATACTCCAGTTCGTGGCCATTATTCGACTATCCTATATTCGCTTTATCTTTGAAATGTATGTATATAATTAGTAAAACGGTAATTTTAGTGATTCACCATTTGATTCGGTTCCTCAGAGTGCATATGCAAAGAAACCACCAGGACGCGAATCTAGCTGGGTTACTTTAGTACAGACTTTGCCGTTTCGCGTACCGTTTTTATTTTGTAAGCCATTAAGAAGGATAGCTACAAGTTGTGTGAGAATCTGTGAGCACAGGTGTAGAGTCTTGTTTCTTTAGTATTGTTCAAGTATATTGTAGACCTCTTCTTCCGAAGGTAACCAAAACATTGTTCTTATTTATATTTAATAATTCTCAGAGGTAACGTTTTGTGTTGTACAGACGGACGGATTTCATGTAACAGGCTGTTATATCATAAAGACTGATTTTTGGTTTATTAATCGCTAAATAATGTGTCTTGATTTATGATCATCCATTGTGGCTGATTTTTATTCCAATCGGTTTTAGTTTCCCAGATTCCTAACCCCTCATCAGGCTTACTACATTATAATTTTTAACTATAGCTTCACGTTTTTCATCGTCACGCTTTAAACTTAGATTTTTCTGTAGCATTCTCTAGAATTTTTAGAATTTTAAGGTGAGAGAGGCGAGACTGAGATGGCTTGGTCATGTGCATAGGAGGGATGAGGGATATATTGGAAGGAGGATGCTCGAGATGGGAATACCGGGTAGAAGAAAGAGAGGGAGACCTAACAGAAGGTTCATGGATATGGTGAGGGAGGACATGAGGGTGGTTGGCGTGACGGAGGAGGAAGCAAATGATAGACTGGTTTGGAGACAAAGGATCCGCTTTGGCGACCCCTAAAAGGAAGGAGCCGAAAGAAAAGGAAGAAGAAGATTCTCTAGAATTTTCCCCTTCCTCTCTTTTTGCTTTAACGCTGTCAGTAGTGTCCTTGGTGGATTCGATGTACAGATATTTTGCTGATTGTTTTCTATGCATTGTTCGTGTTTAAGTATATTTACAGAAGATAGTGCACAGCTTTTATGCTGTTTCCATACCATAAATTTACAATGAGAAATGAGTTTGCGTTATAGCAAGTAACCTGGAAATTTTAATTTTTTGTACTCCTCACAGCTGTTCTTGCCTCCACTTTCCAACAATGAGTGCACAATAAAACAAGGTTTCATACATATGATTTATTGTCTTATCTGGTTAAGTTTGGGTTCAGACTTATCAACGTCGGCTGACTACTTCCCGGACAAGTATAACTAGAGCCAAAAATTACGCCGTCCTGTAGCTTCGGTGTGTACGATAGCATCACTTTTCATGCGCAACGATATTGTACAGTGTTCCCCAGTAGAATCCGGTAAACGGAAAATTGATATCAATAATTAATTATCAATATCAATAATAATTAATTAACTTAAACCGAAACCCACAATAAATAAAATTTGTGGTCCTTTCGGTTCAAATTTAGGTCACCAGAACTAGTGATGACTTGATAGTGACAATCGAACCCGCCGAAAACAACAAGATGATGAGTTGCGCAATTTTCACACTGAAAATGGTACTGTAGCTGCTTAACTAGTTGCCTCATATCTGCACGGGCATGTTGGGTTTAAACTAAGGAAATGAAGCGTTGTGACGATGATAATTTAGTCAATTTTGCTGTTTGGAGGATCTGCTGAAATTAAAGGTCAAGGTCGACTAACCTTAGCGGTGGCGCCCACACTACTCACATTAATAAACCTTTGTGCACAATAAGAATTTTCAAGTTGCGTACTGAACAAAGGCTCAGTTCTGAAGTTGCGTCGAAATTCTTCCACTTTGACTGTTGCTTATTAAAAACTTCGATTAATACACGCTATCCTTGCTCTTTTCCTCTTCATATATAATAATAGGCGTAAAATTTACGCAACCTCGTTTTCAAAAACAACAATTGCAGACCTTCGCACTCGTATCTTTCTGGACAGAAGCTTAAGACCTCAAACGATACTTTTTGTCAAGAAACTGACCTATAACGAAAATCAACTTGGCTCGATGAACATCTAAATGATTGTCTTTTTCATGCGTCGCAGTTGCCACAGAGCCCTGAAACAAATTTCACACATAAAACAATCCATCATCATCATCGTCATCGTCGTCATCATCATCATCGTCACCATCATCATTATGAGCAGCAGCAGCAGTACCAGCAGCACCCTTAGTGTGTGCTGCTCGCAAGGACCACCAGGATTCTTTCTCTCAATATAATTCAGCCCATCAGCAAGTGCAGTAGCTCAGCAAGACGCACGCTTGTATCACACAAGTTGGTCCACATGTGTCCAGGCTGGCCTACTAACACTGGATGTTCCATGTACCGGCTACTCATATATCTTCAGTTTTGAACGTTTTCCACAGAGCGAACTGTCCATTTACAAATATTGATAATATGGCGAGGAGTCCATAGTAGAATTTGATGTTAAACACTTCGGACCTTTATTACAATAAAATCTGTTGCTTTACGAAGCTTGAATAGGTACCATACATCTATGACGTCGAGACAATGGCAAGGCAGAGGTTATGCGGTCGAATTACAGAATCTATTTCTTGACCATAACGGAGGACGGGGTCTGAAACTAGCAATTTTTGACGACGTAATAAAAGTATGGTCCCGCCGCTTATTCTCAACATGTGGGGTTTTCACTGTGCGCAACACACTCGATTTCAGGCGACGCCGCTCAACAGGAATGCTAGGAATACAAAGGACACCTCATTTCCGGACTTTCCTTGCAAGTTGGCATCTGTACAACTTAACAAAAGTTACAAGTTCCTTCCGGGAACACATCGAGTCATTACGCTCTACAAATACCACACATTAGAACTTTCTCCCGATAAAAGAGTAAGATGAGGTGTCTTGGGGAGTGATCTCGCCACAAAGCTCCTTGCTACAAGCTTTCTAAAGAGAAACTCTGTCGTCTCTCAATTGTCATGTTCATGGTTCTTATTCAAAATTTAAGCATTTACGAGAAATGCTGTAAGATCTCAAAGAAACTTCGCCCTCTCGTTACCCCCTACAAAAGTTTACCACCCATCTGAACCAAATAAAAGATTCCGCAGAATAAAAAATGTATATGCAATGAGCCATTCGTTTCTACCAAATGGGTGTTAACCAGGGTTAGTCTATAGTAGGCAGGTGTTTACAGTGCAAGGCAAAAGATTCGAGAGTCATGATTATGGTTCTCACTGGGATTACTGTCCTTATGATCCCAAACTCTACACCCTCAAAAGAGAAACGTTTCATACAAATCGTAGTATACTTGAATAATTAACCAACTACACTGCCAGACTTTATTATCAATATCGTACATATGCACTTAATCGTACTATATCGTATCCATGCACTAAAATCACTATTTTGGACTGCCTAGCCTCTCGTGAGCACCACCATCCTTCGATGTATAACCCCTGCCCTTGTACACTGTCTACGATTCTTCAGTCAAACCAAGCTCTTGCATTGACGTCAAAATGTTATGAGGTAAGACAACTTTATTTGTTCTAGAGTATTCAAAACTCGTGTAATACGGAAACTAGAAGCGAAAACGTGTTTATCCTTTTCGCGCACGAAGAAAAATACGCCTAATGGATAAGTATTTAGGTCATAGATATCCCTTTTCCCGTGCGCGACTGCACGCTTTAAAGATCCCTTCCGTTCGTTGTTGATAGAAAGTTCCAAATTCTTTGAAGACACAAAAGTCTCGCATTAGCAAGTGTCTGGATCAAACATATTGGACGTGGCCGACTACTAAGACGGCTTTGGGTGAAACCATTTCAGTTGTATTTCTGTCAAGTCCTGAATCCTCGTCTCTTGAGTAATCTCAACACAATCGCAACGGGGCGTGCAAGCATTTGGTACAATGGTTCTTGATTGGGTATTGTCAACGGCTATTTATCAACTGAAACACCATATTTAGTTTGCATTTTATCCAGCTCTTCTTTCTTCTTTTCTTTGTCGAGTTTCTGAAACATCTGAGAAAGAAATGATAGTGACCAATAAAGAGACATCCAAATTTGAGAACCAGCTGTGAGACCACAATACCGACCTAAAAAACTAATTCCCTACTAGGACGGTTCAATCCGGCTAAAATTTGTTCTCTTTCCTGAAAAAACCGGCCAATAAAAGGTTATTTCAATACAAAAATGATGAATTACCTCAAGGTAACAAATGGAAAGACAATTAACGACGAGCTATACGCAGTTTAAAGCTGAAAGTAAGTATCAAAGACTTCAAAGAAATTACCCTCGTCAAATAGTTTCGCATTTGCTACAACTACGCACTTACAGAACTAATAGGGTATAAATTGTGCCCTATAGAAAGTTCCATGCAAGCTTCATTTCGCCTACGTGACGTACTTTTCAACCCTCTTCTGAGCCATGTTACATGTGACGATTACTTCTAAGAATTTTTTGCAGGTTTCAATATAAATCCAACAGGAAGTAGACTGGTTACCTTCCCTTAACAGCTCCACGAGAATTGTATTGATACAGAAAATAACGCTGGCCTATTTTCCGGCAAAACATATTATACCTTTGTACAACGTCACATTTCCATCAAATAACGCGCTTGAATGCAATACAGACTGCTCACGCGTGGAAGGAAAAAGCAAACTTAGGAAGGAAAAAGTAAACACGTGGAAACCAGCAGGCCGAAGGAAAAAGCAAACTCAACTCAAAAAACTCCCGTTGTCATAGCAGCAAGGGATAACAAACAACTATGTTCATATATTTTGGCACTAGCGAAGTCGGCGGGACAGTCAGACAGTTGATTTCATGGGATATGTTAAGGGATTGCGAGTGAATTTGTTTGTAGCTTTGGATAGGCCTTTCATAGTATTCTTGCCGTTCTCTAAAAATACAGTGAAAAGTGGCCATACTGAAATATTCTTGGAATGGAGGCTTTGATTGGTTAAAAATATAATCATACATTAAACACTGACAAAATTTTATTACCTTGTGAGGTTGATAATATAGCACGACTAGGTATCTGTTACAAACGTTAAAACCAGATAAATGATCACATGCATTCTTGGCATCGAATATATCTTCATAGACAACATAAGCTGTTCCTCTCGTTTCCTGTGTGTTACCACTGGTGGAAAGAAAATGTACAAAATCAAAAATAGTAAATACTGCAAAAGTAGCAGTCTTATATTAAATGTCCATGATGTCATACACAGGCTGATAGGCAACTAAATCAGTTCCTTGATATACTTAGTACTTAGGTCCTATGATTTGTACTTCGGGTGCACTTCTTTGTAAATGAGTAAAACATGCAGAAAAGAATGTGTAAGAGAACATCATTGAATTTACTTGAATTGAAATAATGGGTTCAAGCCTAGCAATAAAAGTAAGCTCTTCTAACTAGTAGTGAATGCTGCCTTCATTGGCATCCAAGTTTTAGAACCCCAATTTCTCCATCTACATACATATATCTTTACAATTAATATAAAATAATTTTCAAATTCATAGCCACCCTTCACTAGAGCAAACTCTAAAGCTTTAAAAACATTCTCAATACCAAAATCAAACTTGGCCATGCACTCAATCCCTAAAATCCCACAAAAATTTGAAAGTGTGTAAAGCATTGCCACTTACACTAAATGCAGCTTTACAAATCCTTCTTTCACAAAGCATTTACAGAAAACGTGCAAATGTTAATTTGACCACAATCTGATACACTTAAGATTATGAAACCCACTTTCAACAGGAAAGATGGACTAAAGTTGACTTTACAAAACAAAAGATCCCAATAACATCCCAACAAAATGCAGGCTAAGTTAAGACACTTTGATTGTATAACACAGCTACTAAATCCAGCCTGGAAACAGACTACATCACTTTCCTTAATGAATGTACCACAATGTCTGTTTCCTAGGCTTTCACAATTTTGTACAAGCTCAAAAATTTTATTTCAACAATACTTCCCAGTAACCAATATGTGATTGATCTCTATCATTCTATGTTGTCTGCTAGAGTAGTTATATTCAAAACTACAATACTTAAATATAAACTATTAGGTAAACTCCTATACTATTAATTCAAATAGTGATATTGCCTATTGCACATGAATACCCTCCTAAGTGTTAAAACAAATCTTAAAAGCTCTGCCTTCGGTTAGCCATTGATATTTTCAATACTTTGTGTTATATGGTTTTCACCCCCCAAAGCTTCCTGTTCAATGGCAGTGGCCACAATATTAATGGCAGATGGGTAGGGTCACAACGTTTGGACATCAGTTCAGAAAGATGGTACTCATGTTCCCTGTCAATATCAACCAGCTGTGATGCAATTCTGTGACTACATTATCCTATGAACCAGATTATTTTCTACTGATATACCAAAATTGGTTATCACATACAGTGTTCTATTCTCTTTATAACTTTGGATTGATTAACTGATGAATGTACTTACAGTCGTATCTGTCTTATTGCCCCATATTTACCAAATATGTCATATAATTCTTCTGTTGTAATTCTGTAGGGCAGATTCCTGTAAAAAGTATAGATTAAATATTTCTTAAAATTCTGACAATCTCAGATCATATAATATTTAGCCATTGTGCAGTTGAATGGTAGTGAAAAGGTGAAGCATGTAAATACAATGTCCACATTATTTAACAGATCTATAGAATTATCAACATAATTGACATGCACTTTACGGTAAACATAATGATCACTGAAAAGTGAGTACTGGTATGATAGAGGAATGATTTGTGACATCTTGCAGTGAGCTCTTCTGACCTTAAATTTAGTATTATAGTTCTTTAACCTGACAAATAAGTTCTATGGCCTGATGGTTGCATAATAAACATAAAGTAATCAAGCATTGATTTTAGTACCTTGTAATTATTACAAGTTTAAAGCCCTTTTATACCCATTGTCAAATTATTAAAGTCCTGTGTATACAAACGTACAGAAGAAAATCTTTAAAAATATGAACTTCTTGTATAAACCAATAAAATGATATTAACACCTAAAAAGTATGGTCCCTATAGGACTAGATTTCTAGGATAATGGTTCTAGTAGGAATCACAACAGGACCTAGCGTAACATCTGTATACATGTACATATATATAACTAACAAATGCAAAACACACTGCAATGGTTGGATCCAATGGTTTGGGTAGACAATGGTGTATCTCATACATGGTACAGAGCTCTGCCAATTTTATCTTTTCCAATGTTATACTTTATCAGCACCATTGTGATATCTACAAATACACCCAGATTAACACTGTGATGTCATCATATGCATACAAAGATTTGAAACAGAATAGGAATATCAAACCTGCTGGTGTTATTAGTTGTTAAAACTCTGGTATTTAGACCCAAACTTGGGCACAGGTATATGCAACCAGTAATTACAACCATGGATATTGCTATTTAGTATTTATATGCATGCTACTTATCATTTATTTTCATAGCTGCTGCTTTGTATCCCCCAAAATAAAGTTATATATAAAAAACAGTTACATGTTTATCATTACCTGACATATAAAATCCTATTTACTTCTGGTGGGAGCCTCACCTGCACAAAAATAAAGGGGAACAAATATATGTATACATATATTATGTAATAACTAACACTAGAAGTACAGTGCTTGATACATAGGAATGTAGAGCATATACAGATTGTAGAGGGAAAAAATACTAGGATGTTTGAGCTACTTCAAGTTTCACGCATTTTGTGATCTTCAGGCTCGACTGAAACTGATTACAACCACTCCGTATTTTACATTTCCTACATGATGATGGGACTCATATGAAACCAAGTCGTGATAAAGAGGTGATAAAATTCTTAAAATGGATAAAAATGGACAGATACTTGAAAGGCATTAGATTTTTGCATTTATTTCACATTCTGCTACTCTATTTGATTCCTTAAGGCTTAAACTTCCATCCTGGTGTACTTACGTATGCTGTATATTTCATTTAATCACGTAAACATCAAAAGAGAAAACGTTACAAGAGAGATCTGTTTCATTTATAAATCGTCATTTATCATCCTACTTTTTTATTTTACAAAATAATAGATTAAAATTGCTATATGCCCTTTAAACAACGTCCATGGGAAACCAGGGAAGCCGAAAGCGAAAACGTGGCCACTTCATCGTATGCTAAGTTATACTAAAGTATACTCTTCGTGTAATGGGCGTAGCAAATTTCCAAAATTGCGTGTTTGTTTGTTAAAGCCTACTGTACTCCCCTACAGCTGATTCTGTTGTTGCACCAGTTCTGGAGGCTCTTGGTTGCTCTGCGTATCCGCACGAATTTCTGAAGAGCAAAAATAGCGGTTTTAGTTTCCGAACCTCAATACACCGATACAGTCTGTTATTTAAAAAAAGTTAATGGACCAATCACATTGCGGGACGAAAGAATTTTCGTTCAAAATTTATTAGGTTTGTCAAGCGGAAAGAATTTTTGAGAGAATCGCGGTCAAATCCTTGTAAGTTATACTTCGCTTAAGCGAATGATAGCTAGATCATTTTAAAAGATCTTTGCTAGAAAACCTTAAAAATTCGAGATTAACTCTCATAGAAACAATACAGTAGAAAATTCATAAATTTCCGCGAGTTGTTGGTACAGATTATCACTGGCATAGGTTAACGGCGTATTGATTAACCAAAAATCGAATTGATTTCTCAAAAATTTCAATCCTTTAAATAAAAAACTTATCAACTAGAGTGAGGATATATTGTAGTGACTTACATTTAAACGGAAGATGAAAAGATAGTGGTGTTGAACCGAAAGAAGAGTTTAAGCGGAAGAATTCTTTGCGGGCCAATTGTCATCTATGATCCAAGATTCTGATTTTGATCGGCCCTGTACTTCTTGCGACTAAACTCACTTTATTATCATTTTTTCCTAATGTAACCTTGTTTAGGTTGCACAGTATTTTTAAGACGAGCAATCTTTTTAGAGGCAGCTTTCGAGTAATTAATACCGTGAAGGTTTCGCGTGCTTGTCGTTTGCTCTTTCAACCTGAGAGCAATTTTATAAAACTGTGTTCTGTTAAGAAGATAGTAGATGATTGACTAGTAATAATGCCTGCAAGCATAAATTTCCTTTACATTCTTGGCCCCTACGTGCTCCCGCAAGAGCATGCATATTTACTTGAACTGTAGGCCTACGTCAAAGCAAAGCTCTACGAAGTTATCGATCACTATTACCACACAGGTTTACCTTCAGTGAGCATATTGCACGGTTACCGTAAACTAGGGTTTAAGAGACATAAAGAGGCACGCAATTACATGACAATTTGTTTGCTCTTTCTCTTAGTAATGAAATTTTAGTCTAAATAGATAGAAAATCCAATGGGCAGCCACTTCGTGACTAAACTTTGTTTAAGCTTCCTTTAAGACAACTAAAAGAATAGGATCCTTCCGCTCTTGCATATTACAAAGTTACAACTTTCGCTTATTCTGGAATGCATTTGTACTAAAACAAGTAGAATTATTGATATTGGGCCATCGACTTGTACGCTAAATCTTGTAATACTGATTATCTAAGTGAAAAATGCATAAGTGAGATGATTGTTAACCTCATTTTACATCAATTGTATAACATATATATCCTTGTAATTTTTCTATTAAAGTGGATTATTTGCAATAGATGCAAGATCTACAGTATCCGTATTATTTACTTGTGTCATCCTTGTTTGGAGTATCTGCTGTCTTTCCAGCAAACCGTAGAGGCGCAACAGAAACCGACGATTAAATGCCGCTTCATTATTGTGAGGCCCCTGGTAGGTGTTTTGGGTTAGCCACCGGCAGTGGTCCCGATCCAGGATATTTCTTTTAGGGGCCTGATAAGGGGCTAGAAAGTTACATTGGTTATCATCCCAAAGTTCTGCTGCAAGAAGCCACGCAATCTTTTCGCTAAGATTCCGCATCCTTTAGTTAATGACACATCTAATACACTGCAGGTAGTAACTCGTAACTCGAAAAATAAAGTAACATTTATATAAAAACATATAGACAGAGTGCATTAAATTATTCACCAAAGGTAATTTCAACATTGCATCTTTTAATTTGTTTGCAATATTAAGCAAATTTTCTTGGAAGTTCCTACCTCAAAATATTGTTGGCCAAAACATTATAAAATATTCCCTTCTGGCGTTGCTAAAAAATCTCAACTCAAGAAAGTCATTTCCTTCTAAAATTTCATATTGTTTGCATCCCTCTTATGGAGTGTTGTGCTAGGCAAAACTTTGTGCCCCTGGTAACTACTCACGAGGATTACGATCGGGAGGAGGACTCTGGTAAAGAAACGCAAAGAAAATGTAGTAACGCGACAAAAATAAGAGAAATTGATAGAAATTCAATAGTAGTATGTTTTGCATCCCTTTTTTATCGATAAACATTATTCCTGCAAACAAAAATATAATTTTGTCAAATGCCCATTAACTTTTTCTTGCAGAAATTTGTTAACAAACGTCACCATTAGCAAAACTTTATACCACAAATTTTACTCTTATTTCCATCTCTCTGTTTATTTTTTTTGCATGCTGTGGTATTCCAAAGCAATCAAATTGTTCTTGGAGCCTGCTGCAGATGTATCTACAATAATGTTCTTGTGTAAAAGTATTTCCTTGGTAGGTGGAGATAAGATTCAAAATCTTTGATTTGTTTTCCAAGTTCAGAAATTCCAAATCGCGTGCTTGAATTGAGTAAATATGGTTACTTAAAGATATCGTGTGGTCGAGTTTTCTCGGACTCGTTTAACAAAATCTCTCCAACTCTGCCAATCCTTCATCACTATGAGAATATATTAAACTCCAACTAAATAAAAAATCGAGTTAAAATTAAAAAACACTGTCAGAAGCTCGTTTTTACTTAACAACTAGTTTGCCATCAATATCGTAATGATATGGTCTTTCTTACATTGATTCAGAGGGGGCTGATGTGGGCCAAAAGCATTTTAGGGAGAGATTCAGACATTCCACTCCCTGGCTACTAGAGTCCAAATAGCAATATATGGCTGTTTTGTTTCAAATAAACAATGTATTTACAAACATACAGTATCTATACATATTCATTTTTCACATTTCTTACTCTCATATATACTGGGGCCCTTTTCGGCCAGCAGCTATACCCAAAACCTCCAATATTCTTCAAAGGTTGCGATTGGATCAGTTCGTGCTCTTTCTCGATAATCTTATTTTACTCGGTAACACAACTCCATACAACTCTAGAACTCAATATCACAACTGGCTCTGCAAACGCATGACCCACTCAACTGACATTACAAAGTTTCTTGACGTCAGCGATAAATCAGCTCCTTAACATCCTTGGTCATTGGTCATACAAATGCCTGTCATATGATGATGCAGATAGGCAGAGTAATGTTTTAATGATAATTACACTGCAATAACTAAACTTGATTATTTTGAAATTAGTTTCTTGTTATCCCTTGCTAGAGTAAAAAAAAATTCTATTTGCAAGGTTATCCTCAGATTTCTGGCTTAACGGAGTCAAAATGAGAGGACTGGGTCTACCACAGAGAAGGTCAAAGAAGGTGCGTGTAGGAAAGAAAAATGGCCGCCGAAAGTGTACCACAATTACCAAATTCCTAAATTACAATGGCCGAAACACCATACTGAAGAATGCCTACAGGTTACGAGGCCTAGCAGTGTATAGGACTATTAATGAGGACTTCTGCAATGCTGGTATGGAAAAGAGAAGGCAACTTTTGCCAGAGATCAAAAGAATTACAGAATCAGAAAAATTTATCAAAACAAAGAAGCCGGTATTCTGTCGACAAAAAGGATTTGTTTACAATTTACGCCTTTTTCAATAACACGAGTGGCAGAAAAAGCGTATCTCTCATGACCGTTATTTACTAGGATCTTCTCATTTCCTATAAATTCATCGTAATAGCTTTCTCATTTCACTCAATACGATTGCTGTGAACATTGTATGACGAAAACGTTTAGCAGAATGAATCCGTTACTCAACGCAATATTTTAATCTTTCTTTCTATGATATTCTCTTTCCATGTTGTCTCCTGTTCTTGCATTGCACGTTGCACCAGATGCAACCCCCTTCCTTCATCCTTTTCCTTCTTAAAAGCATCAGATACTGCTTTTCTTTTTTCCACTGGGTTCATAGCAGTAAACAGCTTGAGGGATTTCATAACCAACCCTGAACGATCACTTTAGACTGATGCAACTATGTCTCGATGCTGTATTTCTGCCAGGATGTTACCCTCTAGAGTCTCAGTAACCCATTTTCTTGCTGTTTTCAGCTGTAGTGAATCGAAACGTATTGATTCATCTTCGATTCTCTTAGCATCACTACTGTCTGATTTTTTCTTCTTTAGGTATCGTTATTGCTGTTAGTGAAAATTTTAGTGAGTTTATCATTTTTGGAATCGGGTTAAATTTTACCAAACTGGAATGCGGATTCTCCCACTCTGTGGGAAGTCTGTCACCCGGGTATGATGATATCAATAATATCAGTGTAAATGCTATCAATGACTTATATTATGATCTTGTGATTATATTATGATAATTCCGATACATACAAAAGACGCACGAGATGTATTAGATAAATAGCGCACTGTATCTTTACTGTCTATCTTTAGTGAACTTTCTGAGTAGAAAATGTACATTATGTTGTATTCCTACCCAGAAGGGATTCAAGCATTTTATAAGAGACTTGTTGGCTTCCGCAAGAACTGCCCAGTAGGCATCGTAGATGGCCAGTATATGTTATCTTGCCTTAGTGACAAGGATTTGACCATGGTTGTAAATGGTTGACCTGTAGATCCCGATTTCGAGACGAGAAAATAATTTCTAGAATAACAGCTGCTAGTAAATCATTCACTTCAGCATCGTTTAGACTTTTTGGATCAGTCAGAGAAAGGTTTCAGAAAATTGATTGTGATAGCATGCTAATTGTAAAGTTTCCCTCTGATCTACTCGACAGAGCTGTTGGTGAAGAATTAGCTACACATGGAGAATTTCAGGATTTTAGCCACTGTATCCAAAACTTTTTTCTAAATTTCCGTCGGGTTTTTATGATCGTCTAGGCCACATGTCTCTTTTACCACACAAATCAATTAAGCATTACTATTTCTATTTGCAAAAGAGACTGGTACGAGTTACGGAACTACATTAAGTGGACTCTAAATCAGGACAAAGCCCTGAATAAAGTACAACCAGTTAAAACAAATTAGGGGACGTTGCAGGTGCATCATCATCACACCAAACGTTAGTTACGAGTCCCTCACGGTCCATATGGCACTATTGTGGCCAACTCCGGGGGGGGGGGGAGAGGGGGACACCAATTTTATAAAATTTCAGCCAACGAAGCCCTGGTTTAAGTAGAACTTGTCTAAACAATGGAAAAAACAACTTTGGATCCAACACACATGTTTCTTCACCACACCAGCTTGCTTTCGTGAGTCCCTTACGGTCCAACTAACAATCTTTTTGGCCAAACCGGGGACAGAAAAGGCCAATTTCGTGGAGTACGAGCAGATGAAACCCGGAGAAGGTGAAAAAGTTGGCAAAAAACATGGTAATTTAGAGACATTGCACATTTATCATCATCACACCAAACGGGAGTAACGTCCCCTGATTTGTTTTAACTGTTTGTACTTTGGCAGGTGAAAATATTTGAAAATGGTGTTTTTACCCCCGGTTTTGGCCCAACCAATGTCACAAGAATGCCATTGGGTTTCGCGAAAGCAATTCAACGTAAAATACATGCATTTGCAATTAACAATGAGCGGCTATTTCGTGCTTTTTGGACAATTTATACTTTAACTTGCATTTTATCAGCTAGACACCCGCCAAAGTGGTGTTTGTACCCCCGCTTTTGGCAAAATTAACCCCCCAATTTTGCGTTCTTTTCCTTTGCCATTAAAAATAAAATGGTACGGATATCCCATTTCTTTAAAGTTATTTTTGATACGATAAAGTTCCTCTTGTAAGTACGGTAGTGAGCAAATCCTATAAGCGCAAATGTGGAAACCGATGATAATGCCGCGTTTGGTATTCGGGCTGTGATCGGAAAGATAATGCACAACATCGTTCTTATTGTTAGGTTTCCTATACATAATGAAATCTAATTTATTATCGTTTTTAATTTACATCAACTTATAGTCAAATTCTTCTTCAAATGTGAATTTTATGCTATCCTCAATTTTGTTCATGTTTTCTAGCAAATCTTGTAAATTCATCCTTCGTGGTGCTATGAGTAATATGTCGTCAACGTATCTCAGCAAGACGACTTTGTTACCTAACAATTTGTGGTAATACATCTATTCAAGAAATTCTATGAAAATATTGGCAAGGAGTGAGTGGTGATCCCATGGCATGGGTATTCGGAGTCAACGTGTGGACAAATCATTAGAACGGTGCAAGACAAACTCCATGATTATTACCAACTTATGGTTTATGAACCCAAAGAGATGACGATACACCTACAATCTTGGACAAAACTAATGTAAGTTTTTCTCCAAAACGTCAAAAAATTGCAGAAATGGCTCAGAACACATTGCCAAAGTTGCTAGATATGGCACTTAGAGAAGATGAAGAAGAAGAAGAAGAAGAAGAAGAAGAAGAAGAAGAAGAGGAAGAAGAGGAAAAAGAAGAAGAAGAAGAAGAAGAAGAAGAAGAAGAAGAAGAAGAAGAAGGAGAAGAAAAGGAAGAAGAGGAAGAGGAAGAGGAGGAGGAAGAGGAGGAGGAAGAGGAAGAGGAGGAGGAAGAGGAAGAGGAAGAGGAAGAAAAAGAGGAAGAAGAAGCCCATAAAAAGGTAGTGCTGCAATTGCTGAGGATGAAGACAGTATCTTCAAAACATTTATGGTCTAAAGATCCTAAAAGTTGTCATAATCTGTCTTCTCTTTGTACTAAAGATAGTACTGCAGCATCCGTTTAAGAAATAATTATTGAGTAATATTATAACTACAATATATGACAAGCATGTCTCCTGAAGATAACTTGTGAAATATTTCTACTAAAATCGACTTTTTGTCAAAAATTCACTTCAACATATGGTGATAATATGGAACAGCAGCTCCAGAACTCCAAATAACAAACCAAGTAAAACTACCAGAACATGTAGCTTGGATGATATTAGATAGAGTTCAATTATAATACTTACATCATACTGCTGCCAGAAGTCACCATCATTCAAATTTATCTGGTCTTCATCTACATGGATCAATACTTTAGTATTGTGACTATTTAATTTGCTTTTCAATGATTCCCAACTACAGAAATGAGAAAGGGACTTTTTTGAGATGATAGCAACACAGCACGACTTTTGTATAAATTCTCTTCTTTTATCTGAAGCCGTTTAATATCAACACCCAGGCTTCCATGAAAGAGCTAGCCAGGCAGTTGGGAGCTAATGGGGCGACTAGGGAAATAAAAGTATGTTAACATAGGAGGTCACCTAGCTCAGTTGGTAGAGCCCATGCAACAAAAGCATGGGTCATGGGTTCGATCCCCAGTGGTGACATATTTTCTACTTCTCTAGTGTTCTTTCCAAAAAATTACTGTTACCAAAAAGTCACGGATGCTTGGGAATACATTTACTAATTGTATCATATAACGACTTGCTTCATACATGTACACTCTTTAGATTACAAATTTAGATACATGGATATATACATACTCAAATTTGATCTAATACCTGTCTTTTGAAATTTTGTCTGGTTGCTGTAGGATTTCTTTCCTTTTGGTATAAATTGTGATCTCCTAAAAATTAAATATTTTTAAAAAGTATCTTTTGCCATCAAGAGGAAATAGAAATTCTGCATGAAGAATAGGACAGCAGGTAACAACTCAAGAAAATTTTATAAGATTCTAAAAGATGATAAAATAATTTAAGACTACCTCGACTCCTCCCTTACTCTCTCCAAAATAACCACCTTGCAGTCATAAAGTAGGCAGCAATGCTAAGATGTTTATACAAAATGAGGTAGTGTGCTAAAGATCTATGTGAATTGCAAACATTAATCCATGGGACATAAAAATTTTACATTACCTTCTAATCTTATTTGCACAATCAGTCTGATGAGTCACATAACTATAATACTCCTACATATCCCAATGAGCAGAGCCAGGAAGTCAATAAGACTGCAAATCAATCAGGAACAGTGTGGTCTCCTTGAAAACTCAGGGGCAAGCAATGCTATACTGATCTTAAGAAGTCTAACTGAAGAAGCAATAGAAATGCAAAAAGATCTCTATTTGTGTTTCATTGATTACACAAAAGCTTTCGACAAGGTTAGACATAAAGTCCTGTTCGACATCTTACAAAGTCTAGATATAGATGGGAAAGACCTGAGAATCATTAGAAATCTATACTTGGACCAGCCAGCTGTAGTTAGAATAGACAATGAGCTAAGGAATTATACTAGTGTAGAAAGAGGTGTCTGCCAAGGTTGTGTTTTCTCATCCAATTTGTTTAATATCTACCGTGAAAAAATAATGAGAAAGCTGCAGGATCTCCCAGGCTGTGCCATTGGTGACTATAACCTAAACAACCATCGTTACGCTGATGATGCTGTTCTGATAGCTGACAGTGAGAAAAAGTTGTAAGACTTGCTAAATAGGATAGTAACAGTTAGCGAGGCAAAGGGTCTCACCATCAACAACAAAAAAGATAGAGTATATGGTTGTTAGTAAGCAAAAAGCAGTTCCTACAATAAACATTACCATAGAGACCAACTCCATCAAACAAGTTAAACACTTTAAGTATGTACTTGGGTAGTGTCATCTCAGAGGATGGAAGATGTGATGCAGAAATTAGAAGAAGAGTAGGTATTGCAAAAGAAAGTTTTCAACAAATGGGCAAAATTCTAAAAAACTGTTCAATTTCTGTTGAAACTAGGAAAAGAATTTTACAATGCTACATCATTCCAATATTAATTTATGGCTGTGAGTCCTGGACTATTTTCAAATTAATGGAGAAACATCTTGAAGCAACAGTACTTTGGTTTTACAGAAGAATGCTTCACACTTCATGGACTGAATGAAAGACAAATGATCAAATATTACCAGCAGTCGGGGAGAAAAGCTCCTTAATGAAAACAACTAGGAAAAACCAATTTAAGTTTTTAGGGCATGTCATTTGGAAGTCTAGTTTGGAAAATTTAGTATTAACTGGGAAGATGGAGGGCAGGAAAAGCAGAGGCAGGCCAAGGGCAACTTACATCAGTAGCTTGAGCAGTTTGTGCGGACTGAGGGGAACTGTGATGTTAGAACTATGTGAAGACAGAAAGCATTGGAAAGCCATGACTGCCAAAGTCCTTAATGGGTACGGCACTTGAGAGAGAGAATCTTACTTGAGAATCGGAAATAGTTTGTACAAATCCAAGAAAGAACATCTGAGCTAAAACATACAATGACCATGATTTTTAGAGAAATGCGACAAAACAGAAGGGTCAAAACTTCATTGATGATGCAAGAAAACACATATATCATAAAATTTCAAAATTTATGGAAAACAAATTAATACATCATAAGAATACTCTGAAAAAGTTAGGTCACAAAATTTCATGACCATATGTCAAGTGGTACAGTAATGCGGAAAACAAGTACCTCCCTTGGCGGTGTTGAGATCAAGAAATTACTGCTGAATGTTTACAAGGTAAAACAATTCAGTGTCATTACATTAGTGTACCAAAATACCATCTAGGCTCTTTGAGATCCTCTGACTTCCCCCAAAATATAGAACTGATGAAGAAATTTGCTGGAAATATATCTACAGTAAAAACAGCTCAGTTTTCTGTAGATATTGATATTGATTGTTTAAATAACACTATGCCAGTAATTAAGTTTCTTATACATAAATAAAAATATGTTTTATTTTGATGCTAATTGTTTTAGGCTATTTACATATGCTCTGCTTTCACTAAAAAGGTAGAACTGAAATACAGAAGAAGAAATTAACTGGAAACATGTCTCCTGTAAAAACATATCAAAAACATATTGATTGTTCCAATAACACTATGTCAGTTGTACACTCATACAACAAACGACTGGTTCCTAAACCATAATGAGGATCACTAATTGACCTTCTAAGTATTGTAATAATTTTCCCAATGCTTTCTATTCTGTGGAATGTTATAAAATGTAAACTTTACATGTAAGGGTACCCTTGAACTGTAAGAGTTATGTTGCCAATGAAACATGGTAGTTATGGACAGAACATTGACCAAGTAATCAAAACTGTTCTAAATCATTATCAACATAATTGCTCATCCATAAAGGGGTGAACTAATGGGGTTACATATAAATCACCATGAAATAATGTTTCTAATGGGGTTACATATAAATCACCATCAGTATAAGTGATTGTTATGTTAACCACACTTTTATCCAAGGTGTGTCTTTTGTTTATGATGTAGAATGAATATCTTTTAAAGAAAATAGGAAAGGCATTCTTTTCAGAGAAGGAAAACTTGGAAATGCCCATTATATTTGGTTCTATGCATTGATATTACATATATTTGTTAGAAATTGGTGATAATAAAAACCACATACCTGCACACCATAATGCACTAGTTGTAGAGCTGTTTACAGAAACAAATGGAACATATGTAAGTAATAAGCTACAATGTGTGTGTAAACCAAACCTAAACAGTCCTCAATGTTTACATAAAGCATTATAGATAGAGAGAAACAGGGACAACATGAAGTTTCGCGACTCTTGAGATTCATGCTTCTTTGGCCATAATCAGATGAAATTTGATTTACAGCACTACATCTTCTTACTATATTTTGCTAGGAACTTACTCCAATGTTGGCACTTAGTGAGAGGCTATGTTCTTGAATTCAATAGCAACATTTTTAAGCCTTCATCAAAGTAATTTTCTACTAAAGGCAGAGAGCACAGCACCTGCCTCTGCCATCATATGATGGCATTGACTTAATAATTGACCACTTCATACCAAAATACTTGCTTCTCCTTCAGTTCCCATGCAAATCTTGAGAGTTCTGTCTCCTGTTTATAATGTAAATTTCTATATAAATGACTTAAGGTGGTTACAAATACGATTCTTTAAAAGGAGTCAAGCATTTTTCTTCAAGGAAGTGGCATGATGAAACCTTTAAAGCAATGAAATGACGTGGCATTGTGTAACCTTTCAAGTGATGACATGTTTCAATGGGAGAACTCTAAATTAGTGTCCTCTTCCTATTTACATTATTGGTGGGAAGCGGCGATTTGAACTTTTGGAAATTTATGAAAAAAAATTTCTTCCAGGTGGGGGTTGGCCTTTCAAGTTCTAGGTCTTTGTAGGTGGGGGTTGATTTTTTTAGGTAGGGGCCAAGACCCCCTTGCAAACTATGATCATTCCATATAAAGGGAGCGGTAGATGTCAATAAAAATAACAAACTTCACTGTACAATCTAAGCACTGTAGGGTCTTGTCAATAACAACTTTTAGTAAAAGAGTATTTCTGCATGGCAACTTCCTTCAAATTACAACAAAGGCATCCATGTCTGCATTTTTGCCAACCTGATGCTATAATCATCTTCCTTTTCCATAGGTGTTGTCTTCACAAGGCCTAGATAGTAAATAACGGCTTACCTACTTCTATTCCCAGTTGTTCTTGGCCACCAATAAAAATTTTGGAACTGGAAATTCTGTCTGTTGCAATTGATCCCAACATGAACCTTTGAGAGCTTTAAACATAAGATTTACAAAGAATTAACAATGGGGTTTAATTGCTTATTTATAGTACATACTACTGGATATCTATATGGCACAATATAAGAATAATAAATTAAAGCCCTTGGGGCAACTGCCTAAAGTTTTCCTTATTACTGACCTTGGAGAAACACCTATACCAACTTTCTTACTTACTTTGTCCAATTATTTTACCATCAATGGAAAAAAGAACCTTAGTGCTTGGGTACGCAATTAGATCAGGCTGGGGAATTCATGAAGTAACTATAGATACATAACCAGATGGCCAATATATAAGTGTTAGCGACCATCAATAATAAGTCCAACCTGCTACTGGTGGATCCAGCAACTTTTTGTTGGGGCAGTCTAATTTTCAAAGGAATTATTTTAACACTTAACAAAGTAGATTGAGTGGATTTTCCCAATGTCAAACTCTCCCAGTTTCCCACATTCACATTGCTATTGTCATAAATGGGCATTCTAGAAACAGATGGTCAATATATAGGTATTAGCGAACATCAATAACAAGTCCAACCTGCTACTGGTGGATCCAGCAATTTTTTGTTTGGGAGGGCTAATTTTCAAAGGAATTATTTTAACACTTAACAAAGTAGATTGAGTGGATTTTCCCAGTGTCAAACTCTCCCAGTTTCCCACATTTACATTGCTATTGTCATAAATGGGCATTCTAGAAACAGATGTTCAATATATAGGTATTAGTGGCCATCAATAATAAGTCCAACTTGCTACTGGTGGATCCAGCAATTTTTTGTTTGGGAGGGCTAATTTTCAAAGGAATTATTTTACAACTTAACAAAGTAGATTGAGTGGATTTTCCCAGTGTCAAACTCTCCCAGTTTCCCACATTTACATTGCTATTGTCATAAATGGGCATTCTAGAAACAGATGGTCAATATATAGGTATTAGCGACCATCAATAATAAGTCCAACTTGCTACTGGTGGATCCAGCAATTTTTTGTTGGGGAGGGCTAATTTTCAAAGGAATTATTTTAACACTTAACAAAATAGATTGAGTGGATTTTCCCATACTCTTCCAGTTGCACACATTTACATTGCTATTATCATAAATTGGCTTTCTAGAACCAACCAAACTACTGTACAACCTATCTTAAGGCTAAATGAAAACGCCAAATTTTATCGAGAATCTTGGTATTGGGAGGCCATGGCCTGAGAAGTCCCCATATGCTTTGTCACTGCATACCACAAATGTGCATTGATTTGTCACTTCTGTGTCTCACAGGTTTGAGATCATGGGGTATAAAGAGCTGGGTATTGGAGGAAAGTACATTTCCTCAAAAATAAATAGAGCCTGCTATGTATTAGTATTAGTTCTTTGTTAGTGGGCTTACTTCCCCATGAAGTTTCTAGAAGCCTGAGCAAGCACTTTGGGCTTCAATTTATGATGAATGTGTAAATTGTCAGATAGTGATTTGTCAATTTTAAACAAATCAGAATGTGATCTGTAGGCCTATATATTAGCTATAAAAACTATGTATATGTATATATATATATATATATATATATATAATTCTCAAAGAGTGGAGCATTACCACAATAGCTTGCAAATTAACGGCGCGCAACAAGCTAAGCAACTCGAGGCCGCAAATTCAGGAGGGACAATTTTTAAAACGCCTAAAAAACAAGTCAAGAAACGTTTTTCATTAAGAATTGATTACGCACTGTTGATATATAACAAATATCACACTGTTGATAATGTTTCAGGCAAAGAGATCAAAGATCCAACCATCATTTGGTATTTCATCATTTACAACACAACGAAGTTCGACGATAACCGGTAGTGATACCTAAGCAACTACTTAAGCAACTCCAGGCCTGGTTTTGGAAAATTGCTAAGCAACTCGAGGGCTGACCCCGAAAATTTGCTTATAAAAAAAACACGTGTATTTGCCTAGGACACTTGAGATTGTATGAAAATCTCCTAGTAGTGACATTAGCTTGTTTATCTCTGTAGTAGAGTATACATTGGCTGGAGTGTCGAGCGCCACCAAAATAAGATGAATCCTTCTAGACCATTAAATTTTGTTAGATCATTCACGTCGTGTGTTAAAATATGTGCAAAGGAGGAACATATGCCCACCAAAACAGTCAACCTGGCAGATTTTGATATGCTCTGATGCACCATTGGTATAACTTTACCATATACTCAAAATCAATACCTGGAAACGTGTGCAACTCATACTTTGAATCTCTACACTCAGATACGCCAAATAGTTACGCATGGCGTTATATATTGCACTGAGATACAGAAAGACTGTGTCTACATGAGCCTTGTTGGTGGTTAGTGCATTTGTCACATGCTGCTGTGTTGTTCACGATCCTTTTAAAACACTGCTTATAGACTACCATGTCAACAGCCAAATTCTAAATCTGTCTTTCCTAATTCTACCTTAATTAGTTATTTATGTGTCTCTGTCGTCAGCCTGTAAAGAATTGTCTGCCTAAAAAGCTTTAAACAGACATCAGATAAACCAATATAGGCACTGACGAGGCTGGAATTTTGAGAGATTAAGTCTTGATGCTAGATTGATTGCAGATGATGAAGACGTTTTCGGCAAAATTCAATTTTTCCACCCTCGGGCTTCAGTCAACCACCTAAATTTGTATTGTCTGGTTTGCTATCCAGTCTAATCACACGGTTTCGTGGGTCTTGCTTCCCTTGTATTTTCATCGACGATACTTTGTAACTCTGAATGGGCTTTGTACAGCAAAACAGACCAGATGGCAGTCCTTCCTTGGTCAAGTCACGTGGCGCAAGGAGAGTGGTCTCCAATTGCGCAGAGCTGATGTGTCGACCAGGAATACAGAATTTGTTAACATAGGGGATCACTTAATTCAGCTGTTAAAGCAAACGCCGTGTAAGCTTTGGTAAAGGATTCACGTGCCGATAGTGACATATTTATATATTCTCTAGTGTTTTTTCAAAACTGCCCTTGTATTTATGTGACCGACCGCGTGTGATGAGAGAGTTTGTGTAGCCAAGTTTGTGTAGGAGACTTTACATCCTTTCTCAATATGGTAATAGATCATATCCGTATAATATTCTGATTATATTGGTATGTTGGCACACCACGTGACTTCTCAGTTTATACACTGATCGATTCATTCTGTAAAAAGAGTATCCATCTACGGTGTTTAGTAACTATTTTTGCGGAGTTATTCAGTACACATATCCGTTGCCATCTGTATTTGTTAAACAGGTTCCATTCAAGCGCTACAATTGGCATACTCTTACTGTTTCTTAGGAAGAAGTTCTAAACTAGCTTCCAAACAACTGCAAATCCTGTGTTTAAAAGCCAAGAATTTCCGTCCAATACGATCATGAAGTGGATGAAGAACTCAAAGGTATTTGATTGGTAGGATCACATTGTCGCGACTGAACGATGCGGAAGCATATTAACTCAGTAAAGAAACTGATTTATCTTTTATCAACAACTCATCTTAACACCAAGAACGTTTTTTTAAAAGAAAGAAAAAGTAACACGGTAAATGTAAGAGTAAACAATTAACGTAACTATGGTTATACCAAATATGGTATTGTTCAAGATGGTAGATAAACATAATGGCTGCCAGTCTTTGAGTCCTCTAAACAGTTAACCGTAAAAATCTAGTTTCAACACACATCTCTAACAAAGACTTGTAGGCTAGTTGTCCACATGTGGGTGAAATTATCAGGACAAAATGCCTGCTGTTGGTCACCTGTTTCAAAGCAATGAACTAATGACATCAATGATGCTCTGGAAAACAGCGGCGAGGAAGGTCAGCAACGACTTAAGCCACTATCCTATTAATAGGCGTCAAAGTTGGAACATTCGATGAGCTCAGATCACTGATGTCAAAAACAGAATAGTTGATGAGATTTGTTAGGAACAGATAAGCTTCCGATCAATGATGATGATGACTTCCACATGGTTTTTCAATTTACTCCATTGGAAAATTTGCTACGTTTATGAAAAGGTACTAGTAACGCATCCTAGCTAGATACGCAAGAGTACGATAGGTTAAATATGCTGATAAGGGG
>JAAAKM020006971.1:109265879-109313686 GCA_010016025.2 Alatinidae sp. Z8VKAUB7J3 | reverse complement strand
TGCATCCTCTTTGCCTTGAACGCGGCTCTTTTGGCTTCTCTTTTTCTTATTCTTTGTGCTTCTTTCCGATTATAATCTGTCTCTTTGCTGTATTTTGCAAGTTTTCTCCTTCTTCTTAAGGCTTTCTGTACCTCTGTGCTCCACCACGATGTTTCCTTTTCTGGTTGCTGGTCTAGCTTGATGATTTGACGTACTTTTCCTGCTTGTAGCAATGCTTTCTTTATAGACGCTCGGTTCTCTTTTGCTGTCCAAGTGTCTGCTTTGTACTTAGTCTCTCACCTTTTTTATTACTCGGTAATCCCTTTAGTATTCCAGATCTTGATCTTTTTTCGCTTTGATCTTCCGTCTCTTTTCTTGTTTCATGTTAAGTATTGCACATTACAGTCTGTGTTGTGCTGCAAATGCCTCTCTTGGTATTACTTTTCAGCCTTTGACATTTTTGAGGTCTACTCTCCATCACAGAGTCTATCTCTGTGGCTTGTTGCACAGTTTTGTAGGGATTAAATGTCCATCCTTCTTCTGACAGATGTTTACAATAAGCCCTTCCAGGCTCCCCACGCGTTCCAGAATTCTATTTCCTTTCCTTTCCTGTTTCTGTAGCCATATCACTTACCAACTTGTACTTTTTGGGACTCCATTGCTTTGCTGCCATTATGACCGTTTCGGTCTGCTCCAACAAAGACCTTTTCAGTTGTTCGTGGTTCCTGGATTATTCTCTCAAGGTTGGCTATGAACTTGTCATTTACTTCCTCTGATTCACCAGTCTGTGGTGCATAGTCTGATATGATATTGTATATTTCTACAGATATTATTAAGTTCAATCTCAGCAGCCCAGCTGACATGCACTGAACTTCAATGACTGCTTCCATATATTTCGGACCAATTGTGATTCCGAGACCACTTTTTTTTCATTCCTACTCTTCCATTATAGGTCTTAGAATCATCTCCTATTTGTCTCTTGCACCCTTTCCATTCCATTTTGTTTTTTAGACATAAAGGATTTAAATATTTCCTTACCCGCATACCTCCACCAGCTCTCTACCTCTCCTTGTTAATAAACCTACATCCCATGTTCCAAACTCTACTAACTTCTTTAACCAAGGTCTTGGCCGCCATTATACCTCTTACCCATTTCTCATCCCAACCGTTAACTGTTGACATGTGTTGCATGTGGGGTACGCCCTAGCCTTGCTACATATAGCAAGAAACTCGGGCATTATTAAATATATTGTGGGTTTTATAGCATATAGTCAAATGCTCTTCCTGACACTAAATAAAATTCAAGCGGTCGGCCCAGCCTTTTGCTATCCAAGGCTTACTCACAAGGTCCTAAAATGATTTGGTGAATTTCGTGAATTTCATCTCTGTGATCATAACTCTGATATGAATAGCCTATGGGTGATGGGTGCCTTATCCGTCACCTGGGAATTCAATGGATAGGATGTAACTCTTCACACCAAAAGAAGCCCTTAATGTGTCTCAAATATTAAAAGTAACAATTGCAAATCACCTTATACAACAACTAAAAATTTTGTACAAAAGTAGATAGGCCTACTAGAAGATCACGTTTGCATAAGTAAGACATAAGAATCCAAAAGTTAAGCGATGCTATGTATCAACATCAACTATCAAGCTGCTTCTTAAATATCTAATTCAGAAAATATAATAGAGTGCTAACCTAAAGGGATATAAGAGCTGATGGTTGCAGTATTTCCCGCTTTATTCGCATAAGATAGTACAAGACTTACCCCTTACCATCGACTGTGCCTGAGACTGCACATAGTCAATAATACGCCTCAATTTAGCTTGCGAAGGGAAACATTTGAGGTCTTACAAATACATGATAATGCCACCATTGGTCCCTTTAGTATTAAGATAGTTGTGTTCTGGTTACTGTGCAAAGTGAATGTTTTGCTGCTTTCCTACCAGAGCAATTTTTTGTCCTTAATCGCGTTTTTATGTGACAAAATTTTGCTTTAATTTCTTTCAGGAGATTTATAAAGGATATTGTAGAAAAGCTAAGTATGGGATAATTTCCCATGAAATAATCTGAAGTACAAACCACAAGGGCATGTTTCTTGTTTTACTCTTGGTTCTACCAGACTTTTAGTAATCAAATACAAGGTCTCCCCAGGAACTTTGGAATCTGTAACGTCCTGCTCAATATTTCAATGTAATGTTTTGTGTCCAAACAATCCTGCAACACTTTTCTAACGCAAGGCAAATGCAAATAATCATTTCCTAAGAGTTTCCATTCCGATCGAGAAAGATAAGCCCGGTACTCAAAAGTATAAACCTTCTAATCGGCAGCTTTACTCTTGAGTGACGATATAGATCAATGAGGTTGTGTCCTCTTAGTTTTATGGCTGTCTCAAAGTCCTTCTCAGGGACTGGGGAATAGGGGGCAGATAGGGCCATGTCCCCCCAAAAAGATTTGCCAAATCTCAAATTTTTCCTTGACCACTTTTCAGCATTATCAAAATTGAAATTGATCGCGACAGACATTGTGTCACATTCACAGCAAGGTATGCACATCGACCACGAAACAGTCCTTTCCACACAATGATCAAAGTCACCTTAGTGGAATGGGTAAAAATACATTTGAATAAAGCCTACTTACACCCCCCCCCCCCAAATCTGCCTTCCCTTCCCCTGTCGCTGCTTCTTCGACCAAGTCCGAGGGATACGAATTTAGCAACACAACTAAACATGTCTTGGTGGCTTTATAAGACAGCTCTTTTCACCAGTTGGAGGAAATGTACGAAGGAAAGAGTAGCAACTACATTTACAGTTCAAAGATTCGATTCTTTAATAAGAATAGAAATAACTACGTTTTTGTAAGTTGCCCCTTCTATGGTACCGATATATGGAGCATTTTCTTTTACATTAAGATAATATTAAAACTTTTAAAGATGCATTTAAGGACTTAACTGCCCGTTATAGAAGATACTCATTCAAATGCGTCTCTCTGCCGAGACATTTGACAGTGAAATGTATGATCATGTGGTCTGATTGTTTGCTTGGATAACCAGCGACCAGAGTTTGATCTCAGGGTTAGGAAAGTTAGAGAACTTCTGTTTATCACAATTATGCTCCCCACCCCCACCCCACCCCCGCTCCAGTCAATCATAATGACACATTTTCGGTACCTTTGGCAACATGGTCCCGTTCTCAAGAGCGCAAATAGACCGCAGAACTCCAACTTCAATAGACAATTGAGCAGGAAACTCTTTTGATCAAAGCCCTTCTCCTATTGTCTTCGAGTCATTTGTGTTCTAAATGGACTCTGTAATTATGGTTCATAATGGCAGCCACTTGACGAAGGCTCTCTGTTTTGCATATGACAAAATGTTGAACATCTCTGAATGTAGATCAAGGTACTTTTAGGCTACCAGGATAGGGACTGAGCAAGGAAGCTATAATGTGTTTGACCTGGCATTTGCTACCTCGATCTGAAATCATGGTACCACATGACGTATGTGACGTGCCACTTGAATCGGAATGGATGTACTATCTATTCCCATTGATGACAGACACTCTCCGTAATCCGCTAGAGGCTGTCCTACTGAGCCGTTGGGTCTGCCTCACGGCTTTCTTCTTGGTCGTGAATTTATCAGACTTTGGGGTAATATCCACACTTCACGCTAACGTATTGAAACAAAAACGCGAGTTCCAATTTCTCTACTCCCTTCATTTGCAACAAGTCTTTATACTAACTGAATACTGAGACTAAAACGTGAACACAATAGGTAGACTTGCCATTTAATCTGCAATAGATTAAATGGTTTGGGAGGTACTTAAGTGAACGGGGCCTAAATACCCTTATAAGTGATTGAACTCGTTTGTACTCACTCAAGGAGTGATGGCTTCCTAATAAGCTGGTTTCCCAGACACCTTCTTATTGCCTGCCGTCTTTCTACTTTCAGCGTGTTTCTCTTCGTCTGAGGCTTGTAACCGAGGCCCATGTTGTGCCTGTTTGGCCAACTCCGAACATAGGGAGTGAATAGAAACCTTATAGCTGCCAAGGCAAGTGTTGTTTTAGGAATTTAATCCTCATGACTCAGTTTTACTCATCAAGCTCCTCTACATTGTATTGATTCCGTCTATGATTGGTACCGAAATTGTAAGTATTTCTGGTCATCCTACCCGAAAAAGCCTTTCACATTCTAATGCCATGTATAGAGTCCTCTTAAAGCTCTACATGTTAAGGCTTCATTCACCATTATCCTGATTAAGTTTTATGGTGGGGATATAATTTTGTTGCTCTCACAAATTCAGGATGGAATCAGGGAATACCATCCAAGTAAAAAGTTAAAATAATAATAAGTCAACTACAGAACTGATTAACAAGTAGCAACTGAGAAACTCAAAGAAAATGGAAAAGTTTATCAAGTGTCACAGTTTAGTATAAACATCTCAAATAATCAATGGTTGCCCTTGAGGACTTAAAGCCCAACTTTCTTCTGTGCCATTTAACTGTTGGTGCAGCAAGTATGCTCTTGACCATATTTATATGGACAGTTTCTCAAATAACGTTCTCCCTATACTTAAACAATAATACACATATTCTTTATAGGAATATGAATGGAATTCCTCAATTGTTATCTTTCTCCCTGCATTCACCTATCTAATAATTGACCAAACAAGAATACTAGTTCTTCACTAGGTCAAAATCTCCAACATTGTGTGTGGTGAGACAAGCACTTCATCATCAGCAGCATCACTTTCCTCAAGTTTGCTTTCCTCTGACTCATACTCTGACTCAGTCACGGATTCAAACTCTGACTCAGACTCACTTCCACTGGAGACCAGATTGAGAATACTGATTGATTTCCCAGGTGTAACATCTAGTCAGGTTCTTTTGTTGGACATCATCTTCACTAACAAGTGATTCTCTCACACTCTAAAGATGCTGAAGTTAAGATTAACCAAGTTCTTTTCTTTGACTTATCGCATTCTGACTGAGTAACTTTTGGAAAACGATATTTGGATTGAAGGGGTACAGGCCACACAAGTTGCGAAATCCACTCTTTGGAAGAGGAAACATTTTCCTCTAGTTTGCACTCAAGAGTTTTCAATAGCTTGTTAAAATTCTCTTTTGGAAGGGCACCTTTGTGTTTAAGTTCCTGGGGTTACTTTTTCCCTAAAATGTCATAATGGCTGCAGCAAAGGCCACAATGGTGGGTAGGCAAAGTTACCCCAGTGAGGAAAATCACCGAAGAGAACTTTGGCCACCCATGATTGTTAGCCCTGGAGGTTAGGCTCACTAGAAAGCTTTCTAGTTTAGGGAAGGTTTATCCAAGTAGCTAAGTTTTGGTGCAAAAAGATGGTACCAGAGGTAATCACCTGTAGAATAAAGTATAGTGTTTCAGTTTGACCTATTTCTGGTAATTGTTTGTTAAAACTAGACTCCATGCTTTAAAACCATCCCAAGAAAGCAAATTACTTTTCTATCTTTTCATGAGGAACTAGAACCCTTTAGGTAAGATAGACACCAAAAAATTCAATTCAAAAGTCTCTTCTTTAGCAGGAAATAGTGTTGTTTTGGATGCCAGTCTAGGTGGCCAAAGTTACCCCGGTTTATGGTATATTTTATTAGTTAATTTGAATCTTGGCAATAAATTGGAAAATTTTGGTACTTCTATTTTAAGTTTTTTAACTAAAAAAACACTTTTTTATATTTTCATATAAAAAGTGTTAGTTTTACGTGTCTCGCAATATGTTGTTGGGCCTACCTAAAGCTTGATCGGTTTCTATGATCCTTATTAATGAAATTTTGCGATTACCCAAGACCATAAACTACTGTTTTTACCAAAAATGAGCACTTCCGGTGCAGAAAAAATGGTAGCTAATATTAAAAAACTAAGGCCATTTTCTGAACCAACACCATCAAATTAGCTAAGAAACATGTTTGGTTTCTTGACACCAAAAATCGTGTTGACCAGTGTTATCAACTAATGAAAATGATGTCAACTTCATGAGATTTTATAGTAGACATGCCTTAAAATGAGGTATATTGCACGAAATGCACAACAGAATATTGGTCTAGTTGTGTCGATCACGTTTGTGCAGAGTTGATGTGATGATTGAAATGTAGTTCGGACATTTAGGTCGCTGGGATAAATACAGCTCAAATCAAGAGACTCAGAATCAATGTTTGCAACTCTGTTTATTGTAAACAACAGCCAATACAGAACAGATGCGCTTTGGAATGTCACACTAATCCTATCACACAGTCAACAATAAATTTGCACGAGACATTTCTATTTGGAGACACATGGTATGGGTACTTATGCACTGGTGTTGATTCCTGGAAATGTTATAATGGTATCTAAGGTTTGTAACATTTCACATGGTAATACATAAGCACTACATCATTTTTCAATGTGCAATAATTGCTGTGCTTATTTTGCAGACTCAAGGCTGGTAAAGTGCTGGCAAAAGAGGTAGACAGAATGGAAGTCAAGAAGAATATCAGTCTTATACAGCCGGCTCCAAGTAAGATACTGCATACACCATTTGTAATGAAAACATTATTTTTAAAAAGGTTAGATTTGAGAGGCATTATAATAGAGAACATGCCAAGTACACATGCTCAAATCTCAAGTTGATGTAGTCCTACACTTTTTGTAGAAGCAATTTTATTAGACCATTTTATTAGACCATTATAGTTATGGTTCAAATCAGTGTCAAAATATGGCTGCATCCTAGGCAATTCGCTTCTCAGCCTTCTGGCAAGGAATTGATGTAGTATCTGTTCTTATTGATGACAGATGCTCTCCATAATCCACAAGAGGTGGTCCTACTGAGTCTGCCTCGTGGCTTTCTTCTCTGTCTGGTAGCCAAAATCGAGGGGCGTTGCCCGTGGACACCCCAGCTGCCCACCATATATTAGTTAGCCTGTTTGGTGGTTTTTCTGTTTATTTAGGGTAGTTTCAATGTCGGGCTCACTGCTTTTCAGGGGTCTTTGATTGAGAGATTGCATCCTAGCCAATCAACATAGAGAGTGAATGCAGTGAATGCTGGAAATAGTACTTATTCATCTGTCTGCATAATACCAGGCAGTGGGAGGAGTACAGGCCTGTTTGATTTCCTGTCTCTGCCTTTTATGAGAGGAATATTTTGAAGCTCAAACATCAAGAAAGTTAAGGATAAATAGTTCTCAAAACTAAATTAGTTATGGTAATAAAGAGCAATTAGATACTGTACTATCAGTTCAAACTTAAGTTAACTAATAAACGTTTAGAGATGCCAAACCTTTTTTATCAGATTTTCTGTATCCTTCCCACTGACAAACATGGTAGCTTTTGAAACTATTTGCCAAGCCCTACAGAGTAATACACAGTTAAAAGACACAAAAGAAAAGGCAACAGTTCCAAAGGTTTTGCAGTGATTTGCCAAACTTATCCTACGTTTCATTTTCATTTTAACATCTTGTAACCAACAATAGTTTATAGTTAGCTTCTTAATGTATCCATTAAAATTTGTGTCAGTGATGCTATACAAGAAGATTACACTGATCAAATGTTTCAAGTCTTCACTATGATGTGTTCCAAAGCACGGAAAGGTGCTTGTTTTATTTGTTATGTAAAGAAAGCATCCTCTTACTCAAGATACGCAAATATGCAAATGCAATAGTTGTGATTGGAAAATTACGCTATCTGTAGAAATGCAACTATGGACCATACATTTAAGGTGTCAGGAAGATGGGGGAAGGCCCATTGCTTTTGAACAATAGAATTTCTTGTCATCTTCGTAAAGGAAAGGGGACTGGTCTAAATTTTGAAATCATTGTATGGCCCCCTTGGACATAATAGGAAATTTAGTGCCTGCAGACCACTTATAGCCAATTTACAAATCGCAGTATAGTTACGTAACCAAAAATGGAAAATATTCATGACTGTGTATTACTGGGCTTTTTTCTCATTTTTTTTATGTTTTTATCCAATTTCATTTTTATTTCTATTCATTTTCACTGTAACCATAGATATTTATTTACCAGTTACTAATACATTTTCCAATTTCTTCCTTGTTTAGTTAAACCCAAACAACAGATTGCATTAAAGAGCAAAGCAACCAAACAGCAACAGATGGAGGTTGACTAAGTTTGAACTGGAACGAAATAATTTTGTAGAGTTCTGATGGTTGAACTAGTTAAAATACCAAGGACATTGTCGAAGAGTCTGCCTATGCACAAAAAGACTAGATCCTCATTGTTGAGCAAGGAACATTTGTTTGCCCAATAAACGAGTTGATACATCTCAAGATTTCCCTTTCTCTTTGCATTGTAAAATACTGTAAGATCTGTGAAGAATTTGTTAGGAAGGATATACTTCCGTCCTGAGATGTAATGTTCACTTGTTCATTTGTCAAGTGTCAAGAGCAGATATTGTAAAAATCATTGAAATCTCCGTATTTCTCTGAGTTTTCTCGAAACAAGTAAAAGCATCTGGCCCACATGGGCTGTTCCGTTTTAACTGTGACGTCGCCAACAAAATATGATTAAAGTGTTTTACTTGCAAGTTATTTTCTTGTTAGTTGATTTTCTTAAAAATATTTCTGGTTTCCACCCGCGCTCCGAGGAATCTGGGATCGAAATAGGTTGTGAGGGGACGCCATGCCGTTTTTTGTGTTTTCTGGTAAGATATGTCTTTGATGTGGTTGTGATGGTATAAAATATGGATAGTTTCTTTGATCTCCCTGGTGGTTGTGTGGGCTTCTTAGTCTAAACAGCGACACAATTCAAATCCGGCAGCCTGAAGATGGGAGAAGTCTCTCTCGAAACGTAGCTCGCAAAGAGGCAGTGCCTCAAGACATGATAAACCAGTATCGTAGCCAGGGGGATGCTTGGTATGCTTAGCATCCTCTAGAAGTGGACTTCAAGGTTAATTAGCATCCCCTAGTGCATGGTGGTCTGTCCCAGAGTTTTGAAATGCGTTAAAGCATTTCTCACACTTGGTGAATACCCTGCTCCATATATATTTTCCAAGATATCAAATCTACACACCTAAAATGCAGTTAACTACAGGCACATGATTTCCAGGAGTGCTTGTGGTAACTTCCAATTCATATTGATCCCGCGTGTTTTTTCCTGTGTACGCCTTACATTTATAAAGCATACCCTAAAATATGCTCATAGGTAATAAGCATGCCCTACGGAGATAGTCTGGCTACGGCACTGTGACAAACTCTACCATTTATGGGAATGACAGTGTTAGAAGATTTAAAACTTAAAGAAAATCTCCCGACTGATAATTCTACTTAAATGCATTATTGAAACGTGTGTACGATCAATCCAGAAAATCAAGTCTTTATAATCTTCCGACTAAAATATGTCTAAAATTGTTCATATCAGTGGCGCCACCAGAGGAAGAGCTAGGGGCTTCAGTTCCTCCCCAGTCTTGGAAAAAGACAGGCAAAAATTGAAATAACAGGGGGAATATAAGGCGACATGTCAACCTGTTATTGACAAAGGACCCAAGATCGTCTCTGTACATCGAATAGAAGAATGGAACAGAGCCTTTGTCTATCGGCCAGCCCCGTCACTTTCGATCTCTTGGCGTGGCCCAAAGATACGCAAGCTAAGCTATTTGTCCAATTTTTATTAAGGGACTGTTAGTTTACAGGCCTACATGAAAATGAGTTGCATGAAATCTTTTGTCAGTTCTTCAGTGATTTACTAATGTGTAACAAGTATCTTTTCGGTAAGTGCCCAAGATTATCTGGACCTCACTTCGTTTTTGTACTTGGCACTCTGCTTCACGCATGGCTTTCCAAGATCTTTCTTTCTCCATTTAACAAGTCTATCAAGCCACTGAACTTGGCAGTTTCACTCTTACAATTAATCAAAATAATCTCTAATCAAATATTGTAAGACCACTGGCATATAAAGAGTCTCCACTGCTTATCAGGAAGACTGGTATGAAATACTGGCATGTAAAGATTAGCTGGGTTTTAGGCAATATGCTTTTAGGTAATATGTACTATTGATGTCATTGGGTGATGACTTTGGATCTTTGGATGAAATGCTTAATTGTGAATACTTAGGTCAACGAGGAATCAAAGCCCGTCCTTCATCGCTGCAACTCTGATGTGCTAGCCATTACACAATGGTCCCTCACCACTCAGGCTTAGAAATTGGGGATATCATTTGGTTTAAGGTCACTTCAAAGCTAAGCCCCTGCTAGAGGTGAAGATGTGAGGCTTGATCCTTGTGTTGTCTATGTTGACTAAGCCGACTCTATTGAAGTGTGAGTTGAGTTGAGTGGCCGGTTTCGTGTGTGTGTGCGTGCGTGTGTGTGTCTGTGTGTGTGTCTGTGTATTTGTTGTTAAGCTACTGCTGGCGCCTTAAGCTGAGGAAGTCGTTCACATTCCGGGTCACCATTTGGGGTGATTGTATGATGTCATAGATCATAAGATCAGTTCTGTAAACGCAGGACCACAAAGAATTAAACCCTGGTCCTTCATAGTTGTAATTCCGACGTGCTAGCAATTACACCATTTCTATTAAGTGAGGTCACTACGCTATTTACATAAGGCAAGGTCTTCTAACTAGGGATGCCAAAGCGCATTTCAGGGTGTGCAAGATAGCAATGCCAGTTTATATTTAGTACTTTACTTTTCATCAAGACAACATCTCTAAATCGCTCGCGTGCACGAACAGAAACGTAGATTACGCTAACAGCAAGACAATGACACTTGTAGGCAAAAAAGGAACCAACGAGTTAAATTATAATTGTATTGAAAATGTGGAAAAGTAGCAAATCTGTTGTAAAAGTTTTACAAAAAAATGTAATGGCAATGGCAAATGGATCTTCTTGCTAGTTTGTCATTTGTCATTTCTGGCAAGAGTAAATAGCTAAGAAAGATGATATTCAAACACTACTTTGAACTCTGAAATAACTATTGTAGGAATTATTGATAAATGACGTTTGAGGCAGTAGCGCAAAAGGAATCTCGTGAATCGAGCAGGCTAAATTTTCAACTTTCATATATAATTAGAGAATCATCTGGACATAGAAATCAAACCTGGGTATTTAAAAGAAATGCTTTTTGTTTACAACTATGACAATTATTACCAATAGACATTCCCAACAATCTTGATAAAGATATCCTTCATTTCTGATTGCATTTATAGAGTTTACGTTATTTTAAGCTTTAGCAAATATTTCAACTATGTAAACTCATCATTACAATATGCTTGTAATTTCATGTGCGCAGAGAAAGTATTTTCGCCTAAGGCGGACACTTGTTTGCATTTAGATGAAACACAAATAAAGGATCACTGGCTTCGGAAGTATTGAAAGTATTAATGAACCTATCTGCTTCGGATATTATGTCTCGAGTGCCAAATAATCGTACCCCCTCCCCCGTTTATTATTTTTTTAAATTTCTAAACCCCCCCGCTCCTTATTAGGACCCCCCTTTATTAATTTCAAGGAATTTTCCCAGGACTCAAAATGTAACTGATATCTGAAACTCTTGAATAACTTCCCATGTAACATTTGACCCTGAAGCAGTTGCTAATTAGTCAACTAGTACGACATTTGTCCTCGTGTGTCATCCTTATTCAAAACTTTCACAAAATTGAGACTGCAGTTCAGACCCCCACCCCCCGTTTATTTGGACCCCCCAGTTTTTTTGGCACTCCAGAGTAAAGTAGACATGGGAAAATATGGCAAGCATCTGCTAAAAGTATATTCTTATTATTCCTATTAGTTTCATGCTAAGGGAAATTGAGTTTTATTGATTTTTATATTGTAATGCGTTAGTAGTTTACATTGGTATGCATTAGTCGGTCCTTGCTCAAGTAGATGTAATTTGGGGTACTTAAAACCGGCTAAGCGTTAGGATGAGGGTTAGCTCAGTCGGTAGAGAGATGGTCTAGCAAGCTACAGATTGATGGTTCGAGTGCATGCTCTGCCTCTGAAAACATCTATTGCCAACCCTGTAGGAAAATGGTCACCTGACAGTAGCTGGGGAAGGATAAAAGGTGGCAAGAAAAAGAACTGGTCACCTTACCTCACAACTCCCTGGCTCAGGATATAAGGCCCTCTTAGATATTACATCCTCTACGCTCTGAATTTTTCCGGTAACTGTTTTTTTAGATTAGATTACACGTTATATTTTTGTGACTAAATAAAACTGTTTATTCTTTCTTTATTAAATATATCACTGAAACAAAAGCATTTCAGTATCCCACATTGCCAAATTTTAAAACAGAATATAAAATATCACAGTCACAATAAGTACGATGTTTGATTTAAGATACCATAGTTATGTGCCAGTAGTAGCTAAAGTTGTAATTAATACGTCACCAGGGGTCATAGATATACTAGTAAACAAGTTACTGGCATCAGTATGGCAATATACAACAATAAGAGAAATTTCTGGTAAATCTAAAATAAATTATGTAAATATGTATCATCATAATTAAAATAATCATTATTATACCATTATTACCATTAACACCATCATTATCATTATGATAATCGTTGTTATCGTCATACTCATTGCCATCATCATCCTGATCATAATCATCATCATCATCAACATCACTATCATCATCACTATCATTATCTTTATCATCATCATTGACATCATCATTCTTGTAATCTTTCTTACCTTAATTATTAGTATTTTTGTTGCCTTCAACTTTTCACTATCCAAGCACACTGCGGTAGGAAAGAGTTGGCTTTTTTTGCATTCTTTACTTAGTGAAAATTGTAACTTCTCTTTCACAGCTTCCCAGAAATGGTTGTATTTGGTACAATCTCTTTGCTTCTTGTCCAATTTACCTTCAAAAAGATAATAGCATTATCAGGTATGCATATAGTTTGTCAATGATACTCAACTTAAGACAAATATCATCATTGTATAACATCTTTTTGATGATACAGCATAAAACAAAGCACAACGTACTGACAAGTCACCTTCTCAATATAGCATCATGAAACAGTGTCGCACGACATGTTCAATTCTCTAATATTTGCAGGGGTATAAGCCTTTACCACAGTGACAACGATTACGATTACGATTATAATTAAAATTACGATCACTTACGATTACGATTACGATTATGATAACAAAACGATAACGATAACGATAATGATTACGATTGCGATTACGAGCATGATTATGATTATGATTATGGTTTGTGCCCTTACTTGCCAACTTATGCTTTTTTGGCAAGGAGAACAAAGAAAATAAAGCAACAATAAAGAAACAAGGAAAAGAGATCCCTTTTTCAAATCATATTGTTAAGAGATGGGAAATCTTAACTACAACTAAATTAACTAAAACCTTTGATTATATCTCGGCCACCAATGCTTCTAAATTTTGGCTTGGTTGCATCGCCCTTTCATCGTATGGTCCAGCATTTTCAACTGCTCAGTATTTAAATAACAGGCCTATTGTCTATTCCTAAATTGGATTTGCAACTTATTCAAGTCTCAAAACTTCTTAAGATTTAGAACTTGGAATTTAAGCTAACCTATTTAAGCTCCAGGACCTATTTAAGTCCCAGAACCTATTTGAGTCCCAGAACCTATTTAAGCCCCAGAACCTATTTAAGTCCCAGAACCTATTTGAGTCCCAGAACCTATTTAAGCCCCAGAACCTATTTAAGTCCAAGAACCTATTTAAGCCCCAGAACCTATTTAAGTCCCAGAACCTATTTAAGTCCCAGAACCTATTTAAGTCCCAGGACTTATTTAAGTCCCAGAACCTATTTAAGTCCCAGAACCTATATAACTCATGGACTTTTTTGACTTTTAAGAACTACTTTTCTGTTTGGTTTTGTTTCAGATTCGCAGTGTAAAAGTAAACAGATAGGAGGTTCTGGTGTTATACCCAAAGGCATCCGTTCTAATAAAGAAACCAGCTTACTGACATCCTTTGATACGTGGTTAGAGAAAGGGACAAATGTAAAATGTAAGTAAAACATATATTTCTTTGTATTTCCATTCTTACCTCTAAATATTTTGTTTCATTAGTTTCAATTTTTCTTACCTTAATTATTAGTATTTTTGTTGCCTTCCACTTTTTAATATTTTTAATAAACTGTCAGGCAAACACAAGTTCTTTATGTTTCATGTTCTTGCAACGACTCACTTAAAACCTCAGTCATTTTCAAACCATTTTATAAATATTTCATTTTAAGTGTTAAATATTTGATTTTTTGGGTTTTATTGAGACCAGTAATATGGAAAGACATATAACATTACCATACACAGCATTTTAACAATGTTACTCTATGGTCGGCTCTCAGTGTCGCTTGCAGTCTTTTACGTCAGTTAGGTTAGGTGAAACTGACATTTAAACATATTTAAAAGCAGTGCAGTATCTGGCCTGAAGGTAGATTTTGTTGTAATCTGGTGGCATAAATATATAAATTCAGGTGATGAATAGTCGCATGATGAATTGTCTTTGTGATAAATTGTCGCTGTGAGAAATTGTTGCATGATGGATTGTGGAAGTGATGAATTGTCTTTGTGATGAATTGTCTTTCTGATAAATTGTCTTTCTGATGAATTAGCTTTGTGATGAATTTTCGCTGTGATGAATTTTCGCTGTGATGAATTGTCTTTGTGATGAATTTTCGCTGTGATGAAATGTCGCTGTGATGAATTGTCTTTCTGATGAATTGTCGCTGTGATGAATTGTCTTTGTGATGAATTGTCGCTGTGATGAATTGTCTTTATGATGAATTTTCGCTGTGATGAATTGTCTTTGTGATGAATTTTCGCTGTGATGAATTGTCTTTGTGACGATCTTTCGCTGTGATGAATTGTCGCTGTGATGAATTGTCGCTGTGGTGAATTGTCTTTGTGATGAATTGTCTTTGTGATGAATTGTCGCTGGGATAAATTGTCGCTGTGATGAGTTGTCGCTGTGATGAATTATCTTTGTGATGACTTGTCGCTGTGATTAATTGTCTTTGTGATTATTTGTCTTTGTGATGAATTGTCGCTGTGGTGAATTGTCGAAGTGATAAATTTTTGGGTAATAAAAAGTCGTAACACCATTATTATTTTTTCTCTTATATTTGCGTTACTCATTACATTTGTCGTCATGATCGCTTTTTATGATATTTACATATGCTTAGGGTACGAAGCATTTGGTGAAAATGTCTACATGTCCGACGTCTTTACATTCCTCAAAGAGAAGGAACATCCATTTCAAAGAAATATTCGGGAATCTGAAAAGTTTGTTTTAAGAGTTAGAGCAGAGACTTTCTTTTGTGATAAGAAGGTATGTCTACGAAATTTAAGAGTTAGTTATAACCTAAGTTAAACCCCTGCTTTAAGCCGGGTGGAGCCCGTAAGGACCGAGACAGAGCCCGGATGGACAGGCGTGGGGACTTTTTGCATTTGTCTTTTAAGTAAAAGAAGTCGTCAGAAAAACCAGCTACAATACTTAATATCATAGTACATTCCTTAAACTTATCTACAAACATTTTGTTGTGATCATTATAAATTTAAAATTTCAGTTTTTGGACTCTGAAAGATTCTCGAGTCATAGTCTTCACTTGTATTGTTTAAACTTTTCAATTTACACTTTTGTGGGAACAAATTGTCATTTTAAGTAACTGTAATAAATTCAAATGGAGATTCTTGCAGATTTCTGACTTAATGGCGTCGAAAAACATGGTATAGATCCAAAAAGGCATGCCGTTAAAGCATTTATTAAGTGTTATTGGCATTTCTTTAGTTATTTATGATGTTAGCTCGCAGTACATTGATGCTCCTTGCTCAGTATGTTTACGATATGCGAACTCCTACGACAACTGACTTAGTGACTAAGCAAAGAAACCAACACTTACTGGCCATGCAAATTAGTCAACTCAGTAACCTTACCAGCTAAATGCACCGATTCACTTACCTGTTATTGACGCTCGCGTCTTAACTAGACAGATTTGTGGCAATCATCTTCCAGCATTCCCTGTCTCTTGCCAGCCTTTGCTACCATGCAGCACTGTAGCCTCGGAGTTAGTATGTCACTCAGCCATGTTGTTCTGAGCTTTCTACTTCCATCTTCTCCGTCTGCTTTCCCCTTCAGCAGCTGTATCTGTAGTTCTTCTCTTCTAACTAGATATTTCCAAAGTATTGCAGCTTTCTTCCCCTTCAGCAACTGTCTAAAGTACTTCTGTTCTCACTAGACATGTCCAAAGTATTGCAGCTTTCTTTCTCTTCTGTAACAGTGTCTAATGTACTTCTCTTCTCACTAGGCATGTCCAAAGTATTGCAGTTTTCTCCTCCTTCAGCAACTGCGTCTGTAGTTCTTCCCTTCTCACTAGACATTTCCAAAGTATTGCAGCTTCCTTCTGCTTCAGTAACAGTATTTATAGTCCTTCTCCTCTCACTAGATATGTCCAAGGTATTGCAGCTTTCTTTCCCTTCAGGAACTGTGTCTGTAGTCCTTCTCCTCTCACTGGAAATGTCCAAAGAATTGCATCTTTCGTCCCCTTCAGGAACTGTGTCTGTAGTCCTTCTCCTCTCACTGGAAATGTCCAAAGTATTGCATCTTTCGTCCCCTTCAGGAACTGTGTCTGTAGTCTTTCTCCTCTCACTAGATATGTCCAAAGAATTGCAGCTTTCTTCCTCTTCAGGAACTGTGTCTGTAGTCCTTCACCTCTCACTGGAAATGTCCAAAGTATTACATCTTTCTTCCCCTTCAGGAACTGTGTCTGTAGTCCTTCTCCTCTCACTAGATATGCCCAAAGTATTGCAGCGTTCTTTCTTTCCCTCCAGAAACTGCCTCTGTAGTCCTTCTCGTCTCACTACATATGTCCAAAACATCCCTGCTTTCTTTTCTTTATCTTCTCCTTCAGCCCTATGCCTTTTTTGTCAACATGTCTCAGCAACTTTGCATTAGTTACCTAATCCGTTAAGAATATCTTTTACATTCTACATCGATATATCAACATTTTTAAACTATCCAGTATTTTTAAGATCTTGCAGTTGAATGTCCATGTCTCGCTGGTATACAGTAGCGTAGTCAGGACATAACAAGCTAATGATAAGTATCCTGTAGTCAGCAGTTCTTTGATAATCATAGAACGTTGTTTCGCTATTTTAGTTCTTTCGAGGAACTAACTAACCAAACTTGCCAATAAAGCTATCTTCTTCTTTTTCTTTCGGCTCCTCCCCTTTAGGGGTCGCCATAGCGGATCCTTTGTCTCCACACCAGTTTACAGTTAGCTTCCTCCTCCGTCACGCCAGCCACCCTCATGTCCTCCCTCACGACATCCATGAACCTTCTCTTTGGCCTCCCTCTCTTTCTCCTACCCGGTATTCCCATAAAACTAACTAACCAAGTTAAATAACCAAACTAGCCAGCTAAACTAACTGACAAAGGTAACTAACCAAACTTACAAACCAAGCTAACTACCTAAACGACGTAACTAAACTGACTATGTAAACCTTTCTACCCTAACTAACTTTACTAACAAACTTTGAAAAGAACACTAGAGAAATAGAAAAGCATGTCACCACTGGGGATCGAACCCGTGATCCACGCTTTGGCGGCGTGCGCTCTACCAACTGAGCTAGGTGACCTCCGATGTTAACATACTTTTATTTCTCTAGTCTCTAAATTAGCTCCCAATCATCCACCGGTGGACATCGACATCCAGCTCAACGCAATTGTAGAGCAGCCTCTCTGCACCATAGTGCACAGATGATCAACACAATAGTGCATAGATGATCAACACAATAGAGCATAGATGATCAACACAATAGTGCACAGATGATCAACACAGTAGTGCACAGATGATCAACACAAAAGTGCAGAGATCATCAACACAAAAGTGCAGAGATCATCAACACAATAGAACATAGATGATTAACACGATAGCGGACAGATGATCAACACAACAGTGCATAGATGATCAACACCAAAGTGCCCAGATGCTCAAGACAACAGTGCACAGATGATCAACACAATAGTGCACAGATGATCAACACAATAGTGCATAGATGATTAACACCATAGTGCACATATGATCAACACAATAGTGCACAGATTATCCACACAATAGTGCATAGATTATCAGCACAATAGTGCATAGATTATCAGCACAATAGTGCACAGATGATCAACACAATAGTGCATAGATGATCAACACAATAGAGCATAGATGATCAACACAATAGTGCATAGATGATTAACACCATAGTGCCCAGATGCTCAAGACAACAGTGCACAGATGATTAACACAATAGTGCACAGATGATCACTATAAATGAAGAGTCACGCGAGCTTTGGCATATAACTAGTAGGATCTTGATACCAGGATAATTCTGGACCACACTTTGGTTCACAGTACGTAAATATATTTAGGCGTTGTTGACTCCCAGGAGTTCCTTGGTGCATGACACAAGAACAGATTGTTTGTGACTTTCTGTATTTTTAAATCATTTCTGCAAACCAGCCACATACTTTGCGAGCAGCTGTTTAAGAAATATGTAACAATTAAATTCAAAACAACATCTGCATCACTTTAGCAAACGGTCATACATTACCTTTGTTATACTCAAATATTATAGAGAATGTTGCCAAACCGAAAAGAGAACTTTAACATCATTAATGAGCCTCAAGTAGACTCTGTTCTCTCATTTCAATAGGTAGTGTATATTCTTAGAATAACGTTTTCTACTGTTTTGATCCATCTTATGATCCCATTTTTTGTCATAATACTCGGATCTTATATTTCAATAGTTCTTTTATTTCATGATTAAGTGGATTTGGCTCGATCTTTGCTACTAGAGATCAGATGTCGCCAAGGCACTTTCAGTGACACCAATAATCCCTGTACCCCATGAAAGAGATAAAATTCTAGACTAGATTAAATTACAACGCCCCCTAATTTGATCCAGTTTTTATCTGTCAAACAATCACCGCCATTCATAATATTCTGGGTGCTCACGTGGGCGTGCTTACAGTTGACACATCGTTTTGACAAGATCTCGTTACAGTTACGATATAGAATAACACATAATGCTTTTGCAAGATTCAATTTCGTGGGTCGATTGACGGGCGCTTATGGGTCTTTCATTATGTGTTATTCTAAACTGTTAATCCATGATTTTCTTGCAGGCGAGTAGGGTAGGGGAGCCGTTATTAGCTCGCTTTGCTAGGGTGCCAGTTATTTTAAGAGGATGAAAACAGGTAGGAATAAATCAACCCACTAATTGGAAAAAAGCAAAGTGTTGTTAGTTTAACTTCATGATAGCAAGGTAAACTATTTCATAGAGAACACATAAATTAGGTTATTTTGGCAGATGCGGGGTTGTGGTTGTGTATGTGGATTGGAGCCGCAGTAAGACAGCAAGTAAGCAAAGAAGAAGTCTAATTTCTTACTCAATAATAAGCCTTCATGATTTTTTTTCTCTGACCACTACCACTCCCCCTTGTCTCCTGATCACAATCACAAATCTACCCAGCCCATACAAAAGATGGGCATTTATTCACGATACCACGGATATGACATTATTCTCCACGCAAAGAAAGTTAATAAAACTCATCTTTATAACGCAGAGGAGGCACAGAATGTCTCTTAGGCCTATGGTATACTTCTCTTGCGGTTCCTAAACCCGCAAAAGGCAACTCGACAAAACAATCTCCATCAGGTAATCGCTGATATTGCAAGTTAAATACACGACGTAAGTTGAAAATTTGATCAATATCTAACTTGTAAGTAGGACACCCTTTGTATGCGCGCTCTATGTTGCCTGAATGTGCTGAAAATTTGGCATTGACTAGGGCTCCTGGATGTCATATCCTAACATTAAAAGCGTTCAAATAAGATACAAAATCAAAATATGTAGCAGGACGAATTTTATCCGCAAATAACAAGTTAGCTGTCGTAACACCTATTGCACGGTGTGGTGTATTTCGAAGTGAAGTCCAGATCGGCCAATAATTATGACTTACACAATTCTGCTGAAATTGTTCTTCTACCTTGTGATACACCCTGCAAGGTGGCCTTAGAATCACGATGTACACGTTCTGCTACATCGTTTACACGAGAATTGTAAACAGCAGATTTGATCTGCTTAACTGCAAACGTCTTATGGAAGTTTGTAAGTTCGGCACTTGCCGTTATCCGTTTCCAATTCTAGTGGATAGCCACATACTGAAACACAGACGTGTATGACTAGCCTAATTACCAGCAAATAAGACACTGTTAACGAATTTCTCTGCATCACGAGAGACGCCTTGCCGCCATGAAAAATTTCTAAGTTGTACCTTTGTCTTGACTTTACCTAAGTGACCCTCACACGCAAGCTCACGTATATGCTGAAGAATGGCATCTGATGCAATAATTTTATCACCACAAAAATCAGTACTATCGGAAAAGGCAATTTGTCTCTAATAGACTAATTAGCCGCCAAAAGGGCAAATTTAGTTGGTCAACTAAGGCAGGAGAGAGTTACTGATCCGGAAATCCTCTACCATGAATGTTTATCTATAAAGCAAACGTTTCGGGATTCCAAGAAATCTTCTGTTTTCATTTGAAGGGAAGAAATGAAGGCAATCAACTGTTGCGTTGTGGTTGGCTATTTAGTCACGGGTCCAGCCTGTCCTATTAAGACAAACAGATGGTCTTGATCCCAGAAATAAGTACATAAGTCGTCACTGTTAAAGGGGAAAACAGAGGATCGCTCAAAATTTATTTCATCATTAACAAATGAGGACTTTATGACAGATCTTTTGTGTCTGGAAGTCATTTTAGACAAAAGCCTTTAGAAAACCTTTATGGTTGACTCTGGAGTTCGGTTTCGTTCCCAAATAGAAACAAATTTCCAGGCGGAAAATTTGTAGATGAGGATACGACAATTTGGAAAATTATAAACTATAATGGAGATTCCATTCCTACAATTGGCCTTGTCAGTTTTTCACTGTGCCACTCTGAAAAGAACGTTGATTATGAGTTTGTAGACGGTCCAAGCTTGCTTACAAAGCCCGGATTGACACATTGTGTAGCCAGTACTTGTTCAGGATTGAAGGGTCAGTTATCATTGAAATTTCCTCAGTGTTTTTTGGTCTGGAGGAGGCTAAATATTTTGAGCATCGTATAAAATTAATTTATATTGGATTTTCTCATTAGTTGTTGTAGCAAAAAAAATAGTACAATATGCTTGTTGTCAGATGGTAGAGATCTAAACCTTGCAATTTTACCCTTTCAACATATATTGCCTAGACCAGCAGAAATATTTTGTAGACTAGCTGGAAACAAGTTAACTACCACACTAGACCAAAATAATGCATTTCTAGTTGCCATTGACAGCAGGCTAACAGGAACTAACCATTTCTGTTACAGACGTAGGTCTTTTCAAGTAAACTCGCACGTGTTTTGACTTAAAGTCAGCACGTTCTGCATTTCTGGCAATGATGGACCGTGTAATAGAAGGACATGACTTTGTTGCTACATATCTAGATGGTTGCCTTAAATACCAGAACCAGAGCATGCACACAATGTACAGGAATTACTAAAATGATTTGAGTACTATGGTCTCAGGTTGAAGTATGACAAAATGTAGATTTGGAGAATCAGAAGTGACTTGGCTTGGAAAAATATTGTCAGCTGAAGAGGTAGCACCTGATGAATCTAATATAGAGGGAATCATCAATATGGCAAAACCTATTCATGTTTGTGAGGTTCGTGTTTTTCTTGGCGCTTGCTAGTATCACTCGGGCATACACCTAACTTTGCTGCTATTGCATGTCCCTTGTTCCAGTTGCTTAAAAACAGATACCTTTTGCCTGGATACATCATTGTGAACATGCTTTTATGAACTGAAAGCACTTATTTCAAACAGCCCCTTATTAGCCTTCTATTTGCGTGACCCAGGGGATCGTATAGTTGTTTCTTGTGATGGAAGTCATCGTGGACTATACTGTACTTTTACTCAGTTCTAGAATCGGAAAGAAGTGCTTATTGCATGTGCTGGTCGCTCATTGTCCAGTAGCAAAAAGAAATTTTCCACGGGGGAATTGGAATTGGAAGCACTAGCCTGTGTTTTTGTTGTTATAAAGTGGTGTTTACGGTTTTACGGCCTCCGCTTTGACCTCCGCGCATACCATGAGAGCTTTTGTTGCGTTCCTCATCTCCGATCAAATAGAGATATTGCCGCTCCGATCAGACTGAGATATTGCCGCTACAGCAAAAGTTATTTTGCAGTTTAGTGACGGTCTTTGATAAATACTTGAAAACCCTTAAATTTACCTTCTTCCCCACCCTTCTTTCAAATTTAGTAACTCGTTCGGCCAGCAAACAACCGTTTGTAGGGTTTGCCTTTGTTATCAAAAGCAGGAGGTGCAGAAGATATATTGGATTAGAAGGGAAACAACCGTTTCTAGGGATTGCCTTTGTTATCAAAGGCAGGGGGTGCAGAAGATATAATGGATTAGAAGGCAAACAGACGTACAGTATTGGTAAGAAGCCCAGATACGAAATGCCTCCCAGAAGAACTGCCTACTTTAATGCAGGACAAGAATGCGTCACTTGATAGGCTGGCTTAATGTCCGAGTAAGCTTGTCCTGATAATGATGATGATAGCAAACCTAGCCCCATTCCTTGTTTTACATCTTACTTTCAGAGATGCTATTCTCTAGGCGTAAGCCTATGATTTTTTCCCTTTTTTTACTGCTTCACATTCCTCACGCAACGCACAGTCAAACACATTATCTAAATTATTAGGAGGGCTTTAGCTGCCCCTTTCAACTGTCCCTGAAATATAATAAATTGTATTGGTATCGGTTTAGTCATACATACATTTTCTCAAAGCGAACCTTTGAGGATAGCTCTCACGTTCCATATTTCAGCAATAGAAAAGTCAATAATTTTCCTACATTGGGTACATTAGAATAATAAATACTCCCACTAGATTAATATTTTTATAACTTCTGTTTGGATAACGGCAGATGTTGTATATAGCTTTTTAACGCTGTGTTTGATCTGTTAACAAAAGTCTTATAAAAATCAAGAATAATATCCTGGGGAAGATCGGTGTTTGGTCATCTTACTTATCAAAGCATATGATTACTTTGCTGACCACTTCCCTACTCAAGCTTTGATATCTTTGTCAAATATCACATTAATATCTAACAATCTTATAGTAACTGGTCCCTACTTAGGAGATCTGTGATGCGTCAAAAACAAGTCTTTTCTAACTCCCTCACAGGCTGATTTTACATGATTTTACATGAAGTTAATCCAAAGTAAGCTTGTGTAGGTGTCACATTTTCATTGTAAGAACTGCAATTTCTTGAAACAATTCATTATAAGAGTTGATTTTATAAACTGACCTGTAAGATACTCTTGATTAAAAGAACATAAGAGCAGCCTCTCTGCGCCAAGTGACTTGACCAAGGAAGAACTGCCCTCCGGCCTGTCATCAATCCAAATGTTGGTCTCCAATTGCGTTCAGCAGGATGTCGATGTCCAACGGTGGATGATTGGGAGCTAATGTGGCGACTAGAGAAATAAAAGTAAGTTAACATCGGAGGTCACCTAGCTCAGTTGGTTGAGCGCACACCGCGAAAGCGTGGGTCACGAGTTCGATCTCCGGTGGTGACATAATTTCTATTTCTCTAGTGTTCTTTTTAGAACCACAATTCCTTGAAACACGTCATTATTTAGTTGATTCTACAAACTGACCCCTAAGGTACTTTTGATTAAAAGCACATATCACTAGCTTTCCAAGCGCTTTGTGTAAGGTTTCTCAAGAGGGCAAGGTTAATGAAGGATCCCCTCCTAAGTATTTATCCTGGTGAGTCTATGTGACGGGCGGAGGAGGGGAGCTTGAATTTTTAAGATCATATACTGGGGAGATATGTTTTAGTCAATGTGTACAAGACAAATGAAAACAGTGCGTGAAGTTTAATACGCCTTTTTGACGTGACTCACGACATTAGGTAGGTTTGTATCCGGACCACTGTTTATCCAAAACACGCATTATTGTGAATCATCAAATTTTTAACATTAACGATAAATTCCGACACGTTTTTCGATCTGCATAAAAGTAGTGACAATTTTTGTGAAATTAAATCGTTGAATCAGTGAGGAGAAATTGATGTGCTTTGGTTGATCTCAAAGACTGAAGAGGTACATTAATTTTATATCACCTTATGTAATTTAATTCATCCTTGCGTGATATTATATTAAAAAGGCAGTACTAATAGTAATAGTTATGGTACTATAGCGTTACTTCTTATAATTAGATATTTATACGTATTGTTTATTTGTATTTACTGTAGAATGAGATCAAGTTACCCAAGTTACGGAATACAATTGTATAACGGCGAATTGGGTTTTTGCCTCAAATTGAATTAACCCATATTATCCCAATCTCTACAATTGTAGACCCTCTACGTTTTAGGCAATTTTGGTTGATTGACTTCTGTTGGGGCAAGATTGCAAGGCCTTAAGCGCTCTCTTACCAAGAAACGTCGAAGAAGGGCACTCAGTTACCTTTCTAACTCTAAATCTAAAAAAGGTTCCAACCAAATTATCCTTGAAGGCCATTCATGAAAACTTAACATTTACAGGAGTATAATTACCTTAAATAAAAAGTTTAACAGTACCAGGTAAAGACAATTCGCTTTGAAGTTTACCAACTTTTATTGAATTAGTAACAAAGCTTATGCTTACGCCAGCTTTGTTAAAAAAAACAACTAAAATTAACTTCTAACGCAGAAAATATGATATGGACATAAAAAACGTGAATAAGGAGAATACCAACACGTTAGTTAAGCCTTCATCAGAAAGATCAGGGTTTCTTACACATATCAGCAATCTTGTCTCAAACCGACGTCAATTTACAGGACTGACATTTATATAATCCTATTTTAGTTTTAATTCGGATAATTTCTGGATTAAAAAAATTAGAGGGCAGTATTTACACCTTTAAGCGGTTCAATAATGGCCCAGCGACTTAAATTTGGTTTCTCTTTGTTGACATCAACAATTCTCTATTCTTCGACTGCTTTTAATAATATTGATCTGGCTTGCCTCTCTTGCTACTAACAGACGTTTGTACTTTGAAAATCAGAGTTTTATCACATTTGAAAGGAAAACTATTAGTTGAAAGATGATATTAAAACAAGGTACAGTCATGTTCAGAGATCATCGTTGCTTTTCGTGTGCTCTTATTGACAATAGAGATAAAAACCAGCATGCGAAAGTAACGGCTGATATTCCCTCTCAATTCCTTCTCACAGTAGAATATGGCTCCAAGGAGGACAGCATATGAAGTTGACATACCTCTTTCGGCCTCACTGGCGCCACCCTAGAAGACACGGCTTCGTTTGGCTGGTTTGACGAGATTCCTTCCGATGCTTGTGCAGTTTCCGCTGTGGCTTGTCCACCATTTCTAGAAGCAATAAAGTCAAATCGCAAATAAAATTTACCACTGCAACCTGTGAAATTTTATGTACATTTAAAATTACTCCATAGATTCTGTGTTTGGATTGATTAACTGTTTATTTCTGATTGCGTGTTTACAACCTTGCGCTGCCATGTTGGAAGGCAAGGTATTGTAATGACATTTTGGTCATTTTGAGACATAAATACATTTTCCTTTTGTCACATTGCAGGATAAGTTGCAGTTTAAATGAAACTTTGTACTACATCTTAACTAAAATGGCAGTAAAAGCGTTGGAGACTATCCATTATGCTTAATCTGCTGTGAGAGGAAAGCACTAGTTGCACCCATACTCTTTTCTTTAATAGTTGCCCTGTTGCACCTGAGCTAAAATTAGATCTTCTTGGAAAGAACCAAAGTCGACGGCTGTAAAAACCATGAGGTTGGGTGTGAAATGACTGGATATGTGCGGTCTGACATGAAAACCCACAGCCAATATGCAACATGACGTACGGCACGCCACAGTGTCACCTATATATATGGCAGTTTAATACTAAGACAAATTCTTATATTGCAGCAATTTTGCGAGCGAGCGGGTTTAAATTTAATTTTAAATACTAGGAAAGTTACAGTCATATGGGAAAGTACAAACAACTGGGGTATTCTTTAAGTACAGCAGCTAAATACACAGGCAGGGTTGTACTTTGGAAAGGCCTCATTAGTTTTGTACGTAATCGGAATGGACGCACTGAGAAACGAGGTACCCGAAAGCTTAGCTGAGGCAAGGTGTAAGACGAGTATTGTACGATGTGAGATTAACGAAAGAGTAACTTCAAAAATTTTTATGAACTGACCTGAGGTCTGCATCTCTACTTGTACTCTTCTCCTTGTTTTGCAATGACAACGATTCCAATTTCTGCGGATTTACAGCAGCCGTTATCGTTGCTTTCACTTCGTTCTTCCGCACTTGCTTCGGTTGGCTGCTCCATTCTCCTATCGTTTTAGTATTTGTTTCATAGCCTAGGAACGGAGGATCTGTCCCAAGAAAACTGATATTATACGAATTTTTCACTGACAACCCTGTACAAGAAATGACTGCTCTCCAACAACAATATTTCGGTACGTAAAAAACAATGAAAAAGGTAACCGAAATATCAATTATTTAGTTATCATCGCCGCATGGTGCACGGTATACAAGGTCATTTACGGGAAGCTCTCGCTTGCAAAAAAGCCCTTTCGCAAAGACACTTAAGTGCAGATTAACGTTTCCAACTTTCAGTCTGGAAAGTAGTTACTCCAAATAGCAGCCTTCGAAAGGTTAACCAACACAAAATAAAAACCTTACCAGTCACAAAGGCGGTATATAGCACTGTTGAATTACGGAGTGCTCTTATGTGATACGCAATAATCCTTAGAGTATTAACTGGGAAAGATGGGCGTACTTCTAGGCATTTCTACGCACACTTGTTTAAACTGTACTAATCACACTATGAGAATGTCAATTTATCGATAAGTGCTGCAACTTGACTTGCAGGTTAACGCTTATTGTATCTTAGTTTTTCTCTGCAAATCTCTAAAATAACCTTGAACATCCAAACTTCCAATTCGCAACGACAGAGATGAACTTTCGAGCTCTTAAATGACGGAACGGCAACGGACGTGTTGCTAGAGGCTACACATGGCAACCTTTCTTCTGTCGCGGATCATGCGCACGACCATGACAGTACAATATCAGAAAAAGTTAAGAATAATGAAAGGAAATGATGGCTGAAAAAGTTAAGTACAATAAAAATGATATAAAACAGATATACAGCCACCATTAATTGCTCTCACAATTGTATTCCAAGTCAATTATGATTAAGACAGGCGTATTTTCAGTAAATGAAACCAGTTCAAAAATTGTAGGAACACTTCCACACGTTTCCTCAACATTTCTTACGGTGTTGTTTTATCGTCTAAAATCAGCTTTTGAATAGTTCTTTCTTTAAAGATCCAAAATATACAACGATGTGAAAGTATGGGGTACATAGCAGCCCTCAAACGTAGATGGGCAATGGCCGATGCCGACCTTAATGCCTCCTTTGCATTGGTCGCCAAGTCCCATACCCAAATTTAGACTTGAAAACTCCTGATGAGATTCAAAACATCAGCATGACGCTTGCAACTAAAAACACTATGGTTAACATTTCACTTAGCAGCAATAATTTAACGATCATTTAGGACGTCTTTTTTTACGAATGAATACGAAAACTGACACGGAATTTTGTCAGCACTTGCAAAAAGAGCAGTGCTGAAACATTTACTCTTTAAGTAACGTCTGGGCATTGTTTTGTCTTAGTTTTCGACGATCACAACACACAATCGTTTGAGTATTCAAGATACTTCGAGTACTACTTATATGACACTATCTTTCAGTAATTATTTTTCAACGTTTAAGTACCGTACAAGGCATGAAGCCAGCCCGGGTATAGAACCATGAAGGCGAGAAGAGTAAAGAGAAAGCAAAAGAGCTAATTAAAGAGACATGACTTAAGACATTGATACCATTGAGATTAAAGCAGGAAAGTAATGGGGTGGCAAAGCCTAGCTGTCTGAGGAAAGTGACTACACTCATAGAAAACGGTACTTTATGGATTGATATATGTTTGGAAAGGCTAGGCATCTTACACCGATGAGCAAAAGGTTGAAGTGTAGCGGCAAGGTTAGGAATATCAAATTATGCACAGGTTTTTAAACTCGGTCAATTACATCAAGATGGGATGACGAAGCAGCAAGACGGAGAATTGTGACAAATCTATGTCATGCTGGGATACATGGTGGATATAAAGAGACAGCGCACTGCCTCATGGGTAAGTACTCTTTAGCACGATTCAATCAACGAACCTTTCGCGAAGCTGACTTGGCGATAGATTGAATATAAGCAACGACGTTAATGATTTGGAGGAAGACAATGATGAGTTAGTTTTCTACTAAACAAAAAAGTTGCGTTGTTTAAGTATTATAAGATACTAGCCACTTCCCTCAGGATTCTTTAACAGTTTTAAGATCTGCCTTCAAACCTTCCGTAAGTTTAACCTGATCTGGTTGGGTGACCTCGTGTTCAATTCCAGGGTATCAGATTGTGATGATGAATGGTTGATATTTACCACGGAGGTTTTTATGTTGGGAGGGAAGGGCGTACGTCCAAGAGTAGAGCCTTCAGTAAAAGCCACATTGTTATAGTACTCATGAAATGAGATTCAATTCTACGACCCGAGGGACTGAGTAACACCAAATAATTTCCCAAAATAACATTACCATAACCATAACCATGACCAGAGAGCTTACGAAGCAAATCACTATCCAATACCATGGAAATATCCAATGCTTTAGCATGCCCCATCACAGACTTGTCCAGAAACGAACAGATACCTTTGTGATAACTATCAAATGATCACCAGTGGAGCGGGAGCCCCTACAACCATAGTGAGAATTAAAGAAAGGACCCTGGCTCTTTAAGAACTCCGTAAATCTTATTAGTAAGTCACCAAGCCTTTAATAATGGCAGAAAGAAGACTTTTAGGTCGATATGTGCCAGAATACTATGGATCACCTACATTCTTGAAGACTGGAGCAACCTTAAATTCGCAGGGAAGATGGAAACGAAAACTCGGATGGTTGAAGACTTCTTAGGAGCAAACTCTTTCAAAACAACTACAAGTGTCAAGCCTGAACCAGGAACTTCAGATTGATCAAGGGCATGAATAACCTTCGCAACTAGTTTGCGAACGGAAATATCGTAAGGAGACACTTATTTCATCTATAGTAGAACTTGCTTAAAAAAAAGGCCAGTTACGTTTCTCTGCAAAGTTTATTATGGACTTCAAACTCCGATAATTAAGTACAAGTTCGAAAATATGACACAAAAATATATTTAAACAAACATACAAACTATACAGCGGTAACCATATTATTTACAGCATTGTTTACACTGGCCGTGTGAGGTTTTCTGTGTGCATGCGATTCAAAAGTGTCAATAAACGAACAAGAAAGTAGTCATCTAAAACCAAAAAGCTACAGGTAAATCCCAGAACGGTCCTCCGCATATTAACAAACATTTGAAAACAATGACTGTTGCTACATCAGCTTCACGAGGCACGTTTAACCCGACAGTAGTTACCGATGTTTAGGTATCTGAAAATTGAAATGCATGACGACGTGGTAGCAACAATGTTCTTCTATATGTTTCAACAACATCAACAATATTAACCAAAAATTTGAAAAGAAGAAAAAGATAAAAACCTATGAAATATAATTAAACAAACTCTAAATCTAGTAAGTAAATGTAGTGTCAAACTCACAATGGCAGGGGTTCTCAATCTGAGGTCTGCGGTCCTCTGTAGGGCCGGCAAGCGGTTCTAATGGGTCAGCATCACTGACAGTAAGGTAAAAGTCGATGAAGAAGTCCTTGAGGTAATGAAGCGCCATATTTCGATTCTTCGTGCGGAAACCTGACAGTATGTTCACGATATACTGCAACTGACAAAATTCTACCATTTCATTAACAACCCGTTTGTATTTCCTGTCAGTGATCTGCTTTAAGAAGTCAACCTTGATCAGGAACAATCTATTGATTTAGTGAATAAAACACGTTTTTCTGATATTTGCTCCGGTGACTTTTGGACTCAAATATCGCTGTCCTACTCCAAGTTCCAAAATATGGCTCCTAAAATGTTGCTCAAGGTTCAGCCACTTAAAACACTTAAGATTGTGATTCTTCTATCCTCACAATTAAAACCATAGCCTTCAATGGATTTGCTAAAGCTCAATTCTATGGGGGTTTACTGTCAAAAACATAACCCTAATGAAATACTTAATATGTATGATAGATATCAGTTATGTAGGTAAATAGTTGTTCTTAATGTTGTAAGGGGCCGCAATAATTGTTCAAGAACCGCCATGGTAAATATTTTTTGCAAAGTTTGAGAACCCGTGCCTGTTTCACAAAGGCCTGCAATATGTAAGGCTCCACCATCTTTCTTAGTCTACTGTGCCTGGTACAAAAACTTAATGAATAGGTGCGTTGGTAAAGCTGTCTCCTCTCTTTGTGCAATAAAGTAACAACCTATTTCCTGTTTGTAACATCAATTTTCCCTAGTGTTGCGGCCTCTTTACCATTAGTCAATGTAAGGGCAAGTCATCCTGGTCATTTTCACCAATAGTACATGGGCCCTTATATACACCTGGATGGTTATTTGGCACTTGGTGTTTAATAGACTATTTAAAGTAAAAACACAAACCAAATTGAGTTCGTTGGCGTAAACGTGACTGATCGGACAGAATTAATAACTACAGAAAATGCCTAAATACACTGTATGGATTTACAAAGATAAACTGACATTAAAGTTAATGCACTGTTAAAAACCACATAACTGCTATTCCAGAAGCCCGTGGCTCAAATATGGTAGATATTTATACAGACCAGACAAAAAATCTTATTAAACGTAGCGGCAATGTCGCAGACTAAGCATATATGAGTTTCTAATGTTCGTTGCGATCAAGATGTATATAAGCAGTACCCATAAAACTGCCCTTATATATAAAATGAACGATACAACAAGACATGTTTATGAAAAATGGAAGATCGGTGTGTACAGCGCAGAAAACAGAGACACCTTTTTGAATTCCCACGCCTCAATTCGGTTGGTACAAATTAGATTCTGTGGCTATTGAATGCATGAAGCCTCCTAGTTTCCTATAAGACCCTAAGCAGTGATTAGTGACTGACTAAACGCTTGTGTTGGATGTTCATCTGCCTCTTTGGTAGTTAGGTTAATTTTAGGTATTCGTTTTTCGTTTATTCTTTATTAGACGTTAGCTATCCTTTTTTTGAACTCTTCGCTTCAAGATTTTCATTTTTTTTTTCTGTTCTCTTTCAGATCTGTTGTCTATTAACTGTTATTCCGTGATTTGAGTTATAGATGGTGCTTAAACACAATCACAGGACAACAGTATAGACTACATTGAATTCAAATTCATCACAATGCCCGTACAGGTGTTCTATTCACAATGCTCCAGTTTATTCAGAATGCTCCATTACTAAAGGAAGATTTGGCTTAATGTTTGCTTCAATATTTCAATCTTTTTTGCTCATCCCTTACTAAACGAATTTAATGCTATCCAAGCACTTCTGCTTCTTCCATGGCCTCTGCTCCTCTGCCAAGGAACGGCTTCGACAGTCAACAAACAACATTTTATGGCCATTTGTTTGACATTTTATTATTAATTATTTTTTATTAAACATTTTCATAAATTATTTTAATTTGATTGATTTTCTTTTTGAAAGGACATTGAATTTGTAAATACACTGTTTTTATGCTGGCGATAGCCCCTGGTTGACGAATAAGCGTTGTGTTTTAATGGGTATTTCTAGGTTCTTTTTAGAAGGCCTGCGCTAATTTTTGAATCGCATCGATGGAGAATATAAAACACCCATAGACAAAAACACAATGCTCCTGATGGGTTTGTCGGTTTGAAGAGTAAAGAGTCGGTTCTATCATCTAAGTCTTAAACCAAAAAACATGGGGGCAATAGCATTATTTCAACCTCCTTTCTTTAGGAAACCTCCTTTCCTTTCTTTAGGAAAGGAAATAAAAGATAAAATATTGATTTTAGCTAACGAAATGTTAATGACATATTTCCAGAGGTTTGGATAATGTAATTATTAAAACTTTAAGGACTGACATCTATTAAAGCCAAGTTGTTACGCGCAAAAAAATTGAAAATAGTTTGCATGATTATTTTGGTAGGCTTTCAGTTAATGCTCCTCCGAGTAATTCTTCACATAGTTTTATTCGATGTTCTCTCATAAACCTTCTAATGTCTGTCCTGTAACATTCTGTGCGGACACAATGGATGATGAGGTGTGCTAAGGTCTCTGTCTGACCACAATAGATGCAATTCGGATCTTCTCCATAGAAACGAGAAAGATATGATCTTGTAGCTGCATGTTGTGACCTAAGTCGAAATGCAATTTTTCCTTCTTCTCTTGATAAACTTTCATATAACTTATTTTCAAATTTCCTTCTGGTCTTCTTTGTAATCAAAAGATTTCCAGAGAGATTTCTATTTTCTTCAAAGCTAAACTGTTTTATCTGCTGTATTATGTCTTCTATCTGGAATACTATTGTTGGTGTCGTTGTTTGCATTATTTGTATGTCTGCACTGGCGGCCATTTTAGCTGCTAAATCAGCTTGTTCATTACCCTGGATTTTCTTGTGGCCAGGTATCCAATGAAGCGATAGCTTTATTCCTTTAGAAAGCAGTTGTTGCATGGCTACAAAGCATGAAATCACTTCTCTTGATTGATTCGCTCCATCACTGAATTCATTTAAACATGAAACAGCACTTTTAGAGTCTGTACATATTCTAACTTGATCCCCGCTTTGTAATTTCTTATATAGATACGATACTGCTTGTCGTATAGCAAACACTTCAGCGTCGAAAATTGACATTTTTTCATGGAGACGGTAAAGTTCTTTCACATTCCACATTGGTATCCAAATCGCAGCTCCGACCTTGTCACTTTTTGAAGCATCAGTAAAGACGTCCATGGCTTCTGGGTAGGTCATTCTTTTCTCCATTGTGAATGATTGATTATAATCCAATCCATCCCATTTTTCAAAATCACAAAAGCAAGGAACTTTTTGAATGGCCCATATTGGCGTGATATTTATATTGGGTACTTCCAGTGCCAGGTTTAAATTTACCTGTAATCCCAAATTTTCTGCCAAATGCAAAGCTTTAATAATTCCATGCTGTTTCTTTGAGGAAATCCATAGTCTTTTTCTTTTAAGTATCGTAGATTTAAATGGGTGGTTGTGATCTGATGTCCAAAGCTTTTTCAAGTATTTCAATGAACGCACATTTCTTCTCACTTCCAAACTTTCCAATCCACTTTCTGATTCTAAGAATGGCTTAGGTGTTGTTTTACGTGCTCCAAATGAAACTCTTATGGCACTATATTGTACTGTGTCCAATAGCCTCAATGCAGACGGGCTGGCAGCCTCATACACCAATGAAGCATACTCTAGTTTTGATCTTATGTATTTGATATAAAATTCCAAAAGAAAGTCTGGTTTGGGACCCCATCTTGTTGCTGATATCATTCGCATAATATTGAGTCTCTTCAAGCATGAGATCTTGAGTTGTTGTATGTGTGGTCTGAATGATAGGTTCTTGTCGAAGATGCAACCAAGCCATTTAAATTCACCCACAATCTCCAATAACTCATTATTAAGGTACAGTCTGGGCAATGTTGTATTTCTCTTCCTTGTAATCATCATGATTTTAGATTTTTCAGGAGAAAATTGGACACAGTTTTCTTGGGACCACCTCTGGACTTGATCAAGGATTATCTGTAACTGTGTTGTTGCTTCATTCACATTATCTGCAATAACCCATATACCATTGTCATCTGCAAATATACCTGCTCCATTTTCTCCTTCATCTACAGGGAGATCATATTCACTTAGATTGTAGTAATCAGGTCCTAGCACTGAGCCTTGTGGCACTCCTCTTCTTCTTAATACTTTACTTTGGGAATAGCAACTTCCAACTTTGATTTTAACTTCTCTTCCTTCTAAAAAAGAATCCGAAAATTCTAGGAGCTGACCTTTAACTGCAGCAGCCATTATTGCTTCTAATATATGACGGTGGACCATACTATCAAAAGCTGATACTACATCCAAAAATGCCATCAGTAAAACTTTTTTGTTTTCTAAAGCATAAACAGCATCATTCATGAACATCAGCATCACATCCTCTGTATTTCTATTACGTCTAAATCCACACTGTATATTCTTGAGTCCTCTATTCAATTCAATCACTTGGTTCATTCTCTGTTTCACCAATCGTTCATAAACTTTTCCTAGCACAGGTAGTAAAGTTATTGTTCTATAATTCTCTAGTTTACTTTTATCTTTGCCCACTTTTGGTATCAAAACAACTACTCCATCCTTCCAGATTTTTGGAAACTGTCCTTCATTCCACAACTCATTTATGATATTTAATAAAGCAGCAACCCAGTTTTTTGGCAGGGCTTTCACAAATTGGGGGAAAATCATATCTTCTCCAGGAGCAGTGAGTGGTAGATGATTGATAACTTTCTCAATTTCTTGTGTAAGAAAAGGTTGATTATAAGCTACAGATCGATGACTTTTGGAAAATCTCTTAACTTTAGCTTTCACTTCTATTTCACAGTCACTTAATGGATCAGGTACTCCAATGACACTGTCAAGTAGGGATACAGCTGCTTCAGCTATTTCTTGATCGGTAACTAGGGTGGAATTCTTGTATGTTATTGGAGGATTTGTTTGATCTTCACGACTTCCACTAATCAGACTCTTAACTGTTGAGTAGACTCTTGATGCAGGGACTCTAAAATCTAACTTATTGAGGAAATTAATCCAGCTTTCTCGTTTAGCAGCAATTACTGTTTTCTTAAATTCAGCAGCCTTTCGTTGGTACTCTACATATCCATGAAAGGTAGGAAGGCGTTCATAATTGGACTTCGCATCTTTAAGGTCTTGTTTCGCTTTGGTGCATGTTTCATTCCACCACTTAGTAACTTTGTGATTCAATTTGTGTGTATTAATTTTGGGAACAACTTTATCCACAACATCCATTAAAACCGTTTGAAATATCTTAATCTTTTCTTCTGATGAAGACACCTCCTTTAACTGCTCCTCAATATGGACATTTTCTAATGCAGTTGAGAAAGTTTTCCAATCAGTCTTCTTCAATTTGAACTTGTGTGCTATGTTATTAGCTTGTATATTATTACAACCATTTAACTCAATCATCACTGGAAGATGGTCACTATATAGTATTGTATTCTTTAAAGATGTCACCTTTGTGGTAGGAGCAATATGTGGGGAAGAGAACACTAGGTCTATGGTGCTGTATTGTCCAGTATTATGGTTGAGGTGGGTAGGTAAATCTTTTGGGGTTAAAAGGCATAGGTCATTATTATTCATAAGAAAATCTTCAATATCTCTTCCAGCATTGTTGGATCGGCCACATGTGCACCAACTCTCACTGTGAGCATTAAAGTCTCCTACAGCTATTATCAATTCTCGACTAGGTACACTTTGCATCATTTGTTCAAATGCTTCTCTTAAATTGTTTTCACTTCCATCAGGGTTGTAAATATTGAAAATATTTATTTTCTTCTGGCGATCTATAAACATTTTGCATCCTATTATCTCGGCTCTTCCTTGACTTAAATTAACCCATTGTTGATTAAACCGAATGTGATTTCTCACTCCAATAATGATTCCCCCTTTGTCACGATCTGTTCTGTCTTGTCGTATGACCCTATAACCATGAAACTGTATCTTTATAAAAGGTTTAAGGAATGTCTCTTGGATACAAAAGATATCTATTTGATTATCCAAACAAAACTGCACAAGAAGGTCCTTATTAACTTTCACAAGTGATCTGGCATTCCATGATAGTATTTTTAGATTTAAAGTCATTTGTTAGCACACTGATCCCTTATAAAACTGGTGTCAACTGTTGTCAAATTGAGTTTATCCATAAATTCACATATCTTCTCCACTCTTTCTGCAATTGGAGCTGAGCCTATTGAAAGCACTTCAGGGGATAGAGCCAATGCAATCAAGATTTTATTCACTGTGTCTGTTATAGTTTGACGTTTCACCGATTCTATGGTGTCTGTCCATATTCTATTTACATTGGTTCTTTCAGGTTTTACTGCACTACTATGAACTGCTTGGGCATAACTTCTGTACATAACTTGAGCTCTTTTAAAGCTAACTTGATATTTTTCAGCCACATTCAGAATCTCTTTATTTTTCACTCTAATTTGACAGGCTGGTGAAGTTGAAGAATGATTTCCAAGACAATTGGCACATTTATACATGTCTTTGTTGGTAGTGACTTGGTTATTCTTAAGATGACATTCTGCTGATGAATGCTTCCCTGCACATCGCAAGCAGATTGGTTGGTTGGCATGGCAGTCCTTTTGGATATGACCATATTTTTGGCACTTAAAACATTGGATCACTCTTCTGTTATAGGTATGAAGTTCCCTATTTCTTCCACAGAACCATATGCTAGAGGGAAGAAGATTTGATTTAAATGTAACTAAAACTGCAAGACTGTCCTCTAATTTTTTCAATTCTTTGTTAAATCTTTTCTGTCTGATAACTGATAAAACTTCAATGTTTGACCTTATACTTGCTAGAATATCCTCATTTGAGAGATGTAGAGGAACACCTTTCACAATGCCTCGAGTCAGGCTTTCCCGTTTATTCACTTTAACTTTAGTTTCTGCTATTTGACTTATTGTACACAGTTTAGCAGCTATCTCCTCTTTTTCTGTATGGATTAAAAGTCTCTCTTTTGTCTTATTAACTTCAAATTCATACTTTTCCTTTCCAAAAATAGAGCTCAAAAACTTGGCAATTGTGAAATCATCTGGGAACTTTTGGTTATCCTCAGTTACTTGAGCTTCCACAGAAATGGATAAAAGATCACTATATGGCATGTCAACACTTTTCTTGTTCAACATGGTAGGATTCTGATTTATGCTACTTTGTACTTCATTAAGCTTCCGCTTCAAATTTCTGTTTTGAGGTTGATTCAGGTACTCAGACACTGGTGAAACATCTCTTCTTTTCATTCCAGTTTTTGTAGGATTGTCAGTGTTTGCCTCACTGATAACACCTTCAGCTTCTAGTGGGTTCACTGTTCTCATTTCTTCTTCACTATTTTCACTTGATGGTAAAGGAGGAAAGTCCTCATTCCATTCTTGAAGGGATTGAAATCTGTTTGAAGTAGGCACTGAATAGTTTGTCACAATTGGGAAATGGCTGATATTTGTTATTCCTCCTGACACTGGACTAAAATGACCTTGTCCCTGGCAGCTAGAAACACTTGCAGGTGGGTTCACTTGCATATCCTGGAAAATCACAGGCTGTCCTTGATTGGTAATGGGAGATCTCACAAATATAAGTTGTCCATGTTGTTGATAACCAACCACATTGTGGTGCATGGTCACAGGTAAAACTATCCCTGGATCTGGAGGGAGATTCATCTTCTCTTTACTATTTTCTATACTTAAAAGTCAAACTTCCACTCTTAAATCACCCTGTTTCTCTATCTACTGCTGATATTTCAAACACGTTCTATATTTTTAAACTTCCTTCCATTTAAACAATCAAGCCATTTAAGTTCATATATTAAGCGTGCCTTTTGATTTCAAATCCACATTTATTAATATACTGGTTCTTTTTATGCCTTTATTTTTTTTTTTTTTTTTTTTTTTTTTTTTTTTTTTTTCTGCTGATGTTTTAGACACGTCCTTTATTTTTAAAACTTCGCGCCTGAGGTGAAAAAATAAATTTAAGTTATAAAAAGTTTCTCTAGTGAGAAAAAACGCGAAATGTAGCTGAACCAGGATTGTTAACTGTTATTTTCTTTGGTTGTTATTCATTGGGTAATAAGCATTTTCTTGATAGTAAAATCCGCCAGCTCAGCCTGGAGCGCTACGAGGACGAGAGACTGATGGCGGAGCTGGATGGCCTGGCGAGCCGCGGGGTGCTTTGAGTCCTTGGTCCCAAGGCAGTGCGGGTTGAGGCGGAGGGCCCCCTCACCCCGGCCCTCTCCCACGAGGGGAGAGGGAGATTTCATGCGTGTCTTTTCCCCTCTCCCCCTTGGGGCTGGGGTGAGGGAAATACTCGAAGGAATGGCTAGCCGCGCATGAGGTCCGGTAGGACCGAGACGATCTCTGGAAAGATCATCAGGACCGCGACCAGGATCAGCTGGATCACCACGATGGGCAGCGCCGCCAGGTAGATCTCGCGCATTTTCAGGTGCTGCTGGACTCCCTTCATGACGAACAGCAGCACGCCGAAGGGCGGGGTAATGCCGGCCAGCTCGAGCTGCACCAGGATCAGGATCGAGAACCAGATGGGGTCGAGCCCCAGGGCCGCGACCAGGGGCGTGAAGACCGGCACCGTCACCAGCATGATCGAGATGGTGTCGATGAAACAGCCGAGCAGCAGCACGATGACCTGCATGATGATCACCATGACGATCGGCGGCAGCTCGAGACCGCTGACGAATCCGACCAGGGACGAAGTGGCGCCGGTCGCCGCCAGCAGCTGACTGAAGCCCGAGGAGCCGACGATGACCAGCAGCATCATGCAGGTGGTGGTCATGGTGGAGAGCAGCGCCGCGCTCAGGGCCCGCCAGGTCAGGCGCCGGTAGCAGGCCGCCAGCACGATGGTCGCGACCACGCCCATGGCCGCCGACTCCGAGGGCGTGGCGATGCCAAGGAAGATGAAGCCGGTCACCACCACGATCAGGCTGAGCATGGGCAGCACGACCAGCAGGCTCCTGATGCGATCGTTCAGGCTCGAGGGCGGCGCCTGATAGGGCGGCGCCAGCTCGGGCTGGAGCTTGGCCCGCGCGACGAAGTAAATGAAGTACATGGCCGCCAGCAGCAGGCCCGGCAGGATTCCCGACAACAGCAGCTCGGCGATGGAGACCTTGGCCAGGGCACCCAGCAGAACCCCGAGCGCGGAGGGCGGGATCAGCACGGCCAAGCCGCCGCCGGCCAGGATCGAGCCCACCGACATGACCGGCTTGTAGTCGCGCTTGCTCATCTCCGGCACCAGGGTGGAGCCCAGCATGGCGACCGAGGCCATGGAGGCACCGCTGAGCGCGCCGAACAGCGTGCCGCCTCCGACCGCCGAGATGGAAAGCCGGCCCGGCAGGCGGCCGATCCAGCGGTCGACCGCGTCCACGGTCAGGGCCGCCAAGCCGGTGCGCATCAGGATCTCGCCCATCAGGATGAAGAGCGGAATGGGAATCAGCGCGAACTGGCCGACTGAGGCGAACGAGGAGGTCGCCAGAAGCGATAGCGAACCGGCGCCCAGGTAGAGGTAGAGGCCGATGATGTTGAGCGTCAGAAAACCGATGGCCACCGGCATGCCGCTCAGCATCATCAGCATCAGCAGGCCGAAAAAGAACCCCAGGGTCGAGAGCCACTCGAGCTCCATGGAGGCCGCCGCTAGTCCGCGCCAGAGAGGCCGCTATCCTGACCGGCCGAGGCCCGACGGCGGAGCTCGGCCTCGGGGTCGGGGCTGGTCAGGTAGAGCGCGAGCCGCAGGGCGAAAGCCAAGGTCAGGAGGATGCTGCCGAGCGGCACGATCACGTAGGGCCAGATGCGCGGGATCCGCCAGATGCGGGCCATCATGATGTCGTTCTGATAGTAGTCGATGGCCGCAATGCCGGTGCGCCAGGCCAGGATGCCGCAGGCCAGGATCGCCATCAGCGAGACCAGAATTCCCAAGAGGCGTTGCACGCCTCGCGGGACCACGTCCACCAGGATCTCGATGCGGACGTGACGGTCCTGCAGCAGAACCCAAGGCGCCGCCAGAAAAGTCATCCAGACCAGAGCGTATTCCGAAAGATCGAAGGCCCAGGGCGCGGACCATCCGAAGAGATTGCGCCCCAAGACGTCGAAGGTGATCCACAGGCTCATGGCCAGAACCAGTCCGGCCGCCAGGTAGGCCAGCCAGGCCGCGAGCCGTTCGAGCGATCGCCGGAACCCGGTCAGGGTCATGATCTTCACCTGCAACACACAGCACGCAAACGGGCCGGACTCTCAAACCGGCCCGTTCACTATGCGCGGCTCGGACGGCCTAGGCCATCTTATCGAAAAGCGCCTTTAGGATCGCGCCGCTGTCCGGCGCATCGCTCAAGATCTTGGTCCAGAGCTTTTCCTCGGTGAGCTCGACGAAGGCCTTGGCTTGGGCGTCGGGCAGCGACACGATCTCGACGCCGTTCTTGGCCATCTCGGCATGCTCGGCGTCGCGCGTTTCCTTGGCCCAGGCAGCGCCGATCTTGTCGGCCGACAGCGAGGCCTGGAGCAGAACCTCCTGCAGAGGCTCGGGCAGGTTCGAGAAGGACTTCGGGTTGATCAGGGTCGCCGTGCGCAGCTGATAGAAGGTCGGCGCCATGATGAACTTGGCCTGCTCGTAGAACTTGAAGTCCAGCAGGCCGATGTCCGGCCAGCCCAGGCCCTCCACGACGCCGCGCTCCATGGAGGTGTAGGCCTCCGCCGGCGAGGTGGTCACCGGGGTCGCGCCGAGCGCCTCCAGTATCGGGTCGTAAAGCGGGATGGAGCGGATCTTCTTGCCCTTGAAGTAGGAAAGGTCGTCGGGGCGGCCCCGCACCTGGAAGACATAGCCGACACCGCTCAAGGGCACGCCGAGCAGCTTGACGCCGCGCTCCTGCATGAGGATCTCGTTGTAGGCGTCGAGCACGCCGCCGGTGCGCAGCTCCTCGACCGAAGCGGTTCCGCTGGCCAGCGAAATGGAGGACGGCATGGCGCTGGCGAAGTAGGAGTTGGCCGAGTGGCTCATGTCGAACACGCCGTTGGCGATCTGCTCGGGCGCATCGAAACCGCCGACCACTTCGGAGCCGCCGGCGTATTCGATCTCCAGCTCGCCACCGGACATCTTGTCGACCTCGGCGGCGAGGAAATCGTAGGGCTTGCCCCACACGGTGTTGCGGTTGATGAAGGCGATGTAGCGGAGCTTGCGCTTGCCGCCGGCATAGACCGGCCGGATCAGCTGTCCGACGCACGCCACCAGCGCGCCCGCGGCCGCGGACCAGACGAAGCGGCGCCTGGTCAGGCCGCTACCTGCTTTCTTGTGAGTCATATCAACCTCCCTCTTCCTTGTGGTTTCTTCAGTTTCGACTACTGCGCCGCGTGCCGCTGGCGGAGCGCCTCCTTGACCCGCTCCGGCGTGGCGGGAATCTCGGTCACCCGAGCACCGGTCGCCGATGCGATCGCGTTGACGATGCCGGGGATCGGCGAGATGCCGGGGTGCTCGGCCATGCTCTTGGCGCCGAAGGGGCCGCGCTCGAAAGGCTCGGTCACAAAGAGGCGCGTGATCGTCTCCGGGATCTCCTTGGTGGTCGGCAAGCCGTAGCCCAGCAGGGTCGGAGGATTATCGGGATGGAAGCTCTCGCTCAGGGCAAAGCCGAAACCGAAGGCGACCGCGCCGTCGACCTGCCCTTCCAGGGCCAGCGGATTGATCGGCGTCCCCGGATCGCAGACGTTGATGTGGTTCAGCAGGCGGACCTGGCCGCTCTCCTCGTTGACGTCCAGCTCGATGATTCCGGCGTTGTAGCCGTAGAGGATGTTGGGCATCTCACCGTTCCAGTCGAGGAAGGCCTCGGCCCGCAGGGGGCGGCCCTCGGCGCGCAGCTGCTCGGCGATTTGCACGAGCGATAGGCTTTGCCCGCTTTCGCCGGCGACCAGCCTGCCGGCCTCCAGCCCGACCTGGAACCGTTCCTTGCCGAGCAAGCTCGCGCCGGTCTCCAGAATGACCTGCTTGAGATTTCCGGCGGCGAGCTGGACCGCCTTCCCGGTCGCGACCGTGGTGATCGAGCTGAAGGTGGGCACCGGGTAGTTGGCGTGGCTGGTGTCGCCGATGGAGACGATCAAGCGATCCAGCGGAACGCCGAGCTCGTCGGCGGCGATCTGGGCGAACTGGGTGGTGGGACCCTGACCCTGCTCCACCGTGCCGGCCAGAATCTCGATGCGGCCATCGGCGTGCAGCTCGGCGCCGGCGCCCACGTGGGACTTCACATAGCCGATGTTGCGCCAGCCGCAGGCCAGCGCCATGCCCGGCCGCCAGGGGCCGGTGGTTCGCGCCCGTCGTGCCGCCAGGCGCGCCTTGGCCTCCTCGTAGTGGGGCTTCAGCAGGGCGAGCTCGGCCTGGATGCCGACGCTTTCCTTGAGCACCTGGCCGACATGGGTCTTTGAGCCGAGCTTGACCCCATTGATCTGCCGGATCGCCAGGGAATCCATGCCGAGCTCGGCGGCGATCAGCTCCAGCTGCGACTCGTAGGCGAGCGGCAGATAGTTGGCGACGGTCCCGCGCAGAGGCACGTAGCGGGGTCCGTTGTTGAGCACGTCATAGGCGACCGCGCGCACGTTCGGCACCTCGTAGGGCCCGGTGGAGTGGGACAGCAGGGCGTTCAGGCTCTCGTAGAAACACAGCTCGATGCCGCGGGTGGTGGTCTCGATCAGGTGCGGCCCCCAGGAGCCGACGGCGTGCAGGACCTCGGCGTCCAGCGCCACGATCTTGCCATCCCGGGTCGCGCCGGTGCGGTACTTCATGACCACCGAGGGTGCCTTGCAGGAGCCCAGCAGGGATTCCGCCCGGGAGAAGACGATCCGCACCGGCCGCTTGGTCTTGCGGGTCAGCAGCGCGGCGACCACCGCGTGCAGGGTGTCGCCGCGGGTGCCGAAATTCCCGCCCATGTGCGGACAGACGATTCGGACCTTGTCCTGCGCGACGGCGAGGTTGTTGGCGATCGATTCGGTGCCCTGGACAAAGGGATGATAGAGCGGTGTCTGGATCACCACGCCGCCGTCGCCGTCCTCGTAGGCCAGGGCCGCCTCGGGCTCCATGGCCGCGTGCTCGCGCACCGGCACGCGGTAGGTGTTCTCCACCACCACATGAGCCTGGGCGAAGCCGGCATCGATATCGCCGCACGCCAGCGTCTGCGGCGCCGAGACGTTCTCTATGTGATCGAAGATGCGCGGCGCGTCGGGGTGGGCCGCGTCCTCCAGATCGACGATGGTCGGCAGCACCTCCAGCTCGACCTTGATCCTTTCCAGCGCCGCCTCGGCCACAGCCTCGCTGACGGCGGCCACCGCGGCCAGGCCCTCGCCCAGGAAGCGGACCTTGTCGCGGGGGAACACGAAGGCCTGCGGCTGGCAGTTGGGCAGGTAGGGCGTCCCCGGCACATCGTCGGCCGTGATCACCGCCTCGACACCGGGCAAGGCGGCGGCTTCCGTGATGTCGATGGAGAGGATGCGGGCGTGATGGACTTTGCTGCGCAGGATCTTGGCGTGCAGCATGCCGTCCATCTTCAAGTCGGCGGCATACTTGGCCCGGCCGTTGACCGTGCCCGGGCTGTCCAGCCGCGGCACCGAGACCCCCACTGCCTTGCCGTTCCCGGCGGCCGGGGTCTCGATCTCGGCATTGCTGCGCATCAGCTCGGCGGCGTAGAGCACCGCCTCGATGATCTTGAAGTAGCCGGTGCAGCGGCAGAGGTTCTTGGACAGGCTCTTGACCACCTCCTCGCGCGACGGGTCGTTGTTGTTGGTCAGCAACGCCCCCGCCTTCATGATCATGCCGGGGATGCAGAAGCCGCACTGGGTCGCGCCCTTCTCCAGGAACGCGCGCTGCAGGGGATGCAGGACCGAGAGATCGCCCCCCGGCTCAAGATCCCAGGCGGCCGGCGACAGGCCCTCGATCGTGGTCACCGCCTTGCCCGCCGCCCGCTTGGCCGCCAGCAGGCAGGACTTGGTGGGCTTTCCGTTCATGAGAACGATGCAGCTGCCGCACTCGCCGTTGTCGCAGGCTTTCTTGGTGCCGGTCAGGTCCAGGTCGTCGCGCAGCAGGTCGAGCAGGCTTCGCTCCGAGGTCGCCTCGGCCCGGCAGACCTCCCCGTTGACGGTCAGCTCGACGCCCTGCGTGCCCACGTCCCCCGTTGTCGTTTCCATGAACCGGCCCTTGAGCTTGACGGTGATCGAGTAAGTAAGTAGTTTGTTACTTAATCGAACCGGAGTCAAGCCCGAGCGCTTCGAGGAACGGTTCCCTAGCCTCGCAAACAAGACCGAGATGGCGCCCATGACCCTCAGACTCGAGTACCGTACGGTCGCGCCGGAGGCGGTCCGGGCCTTGGCGAACGTCAATCGCTACATCGCGCGCTCCACCATCGCGCCCGGGCTGCGGCGCCTGATCGAGGTGCGTACCTCGCAGATCAACGGCTGCGGCTATTGCATCGACGTCCATCGGCGCCAGGCGCTGGAGATCGGCGAGAGCGAGCAGCGGCTGGATGCCCTGGTCTCGTGGCCCGATTCGAGCAGCTTCTCCGAGCGCGAGCGCGCCGCCCTGGCCTGGGCGGAGTCGATCAGCTTGATCGCCGCCAGCGGCGCACCGGACCAGGACTACGAGGCCCTGCGCGCCCACTTCGACGAAAAGGAGATCGTCGACCTGACCTTCGTCATCATCTCCATGAACGCCTGGAACCGCCTGGCCATCAGCTTCCGCCGCGAGGTTGGGGATTAGACCCTAAGGCTCGAGATAGGCGACCACCATGTCCAGAACGTGCTGGCGGCGCTCGGCGAGCCACTGGGGATCGCTCAGGTCCCGGCCATAGGTGATCGACAGGGTGTCTTTGTTTACCTGTGAAATTTTTAATTGTGTGTTGTATGTAATTTATCCGTCTTTATTGTAATATTTGTTTATCTGTGTTCATACCTTACCAACTAAACTTGTTCAGGCATTTATTTTTTTGCTTACAGCTTCATCTATCTATAAGTTGATTTGATTAATGGATTCTTTAATCGATTAATTACTTAGGTTATGTGTTTATTTAAATTAAATTGAATTGTATATACAAAGAAACCTGTATTATTTAGTGTCTACAATGCTGAGCTAAAGACATTTTGTAGGTCAACGGATCACATGTACTGAAACGGAAAAATCGAACTATTTTGTTTAATTCAAATCAACGCAATTATGAGTTTATACACATAAGCACACTAGTATGAGTTTTAACCCGCTTGAAATTCTCTCCATTCACCGTCTTTTTCCTCGCCTTCCTCTTGATATGCTGTTTATTTTGACCTGTAAACTAGAATCCTATCATAAAAAATAAAAAAGGTACTATTTATAAGTTTACCTTTTTTTCCGATGTAGACGTATTTGTCATCCTGATAACATCTAATGGTTACTAAATAATAAAGAATCGTGAAACGTGGCATTACTTTACTAAAACAGTCGGAGTCCAACACCTTTAGCTTTTATCAAAGATATACAGACTAGTTTAATAAGGAACTACTTTCAAAGCACTTGTTATAAACGTGGCAAAATTTAAGCAGTTTCAGAACGACGTTTTGTCCAGTATGTAGCTTTTAATTGTGCATTTTATAGTGTATATTGTTAAAGGAAACGTTTATGTCCGCGGCAAGTATTCGATGTCGAACCTGACTTTAGTCGAGATCCCAAACTGCGAAATGAATATCTTTGTTTTGTAAAGAACACTAGAGAAATAGAAAAAATGTTACCACCAGGGATCGAACCCGTGACGCACAAAAATATATATGTGTCTTCCCAATATTACATATCGTCACCGCAATCCTAGTTTGATCTATAAACCAACCGATGTTTTTTATCAGTAAGTAACCAGTTAAGCACCTTCAGCAGGCGTACTGTTCGCGTAAAAGTTAGGCAGTTTGAGATTGATCCCCAACCGTAATTGCTTTTGAAAAACTAATCGTTTAATTGAACCAAATCAATACAATTAAATGATGGTCGTCAACATCTGACTGACGCATCGGTACCAAAAAGTGAATGTGTGTCACTCTGTGTTACAGCGTTATACCTAATTTAATTTTTGTTGTTGACTGGTTTGTCGCGTACGCTGATTGCATTGGAAACTGCTGAATTAGCAATAATCCATTATCATGGTGAACCAATCTGGCGGAAATAAAGATCTACTTATTGCCTGACACATGTTTTATCGCGTGGTTGGAGAAGCTATCAGTTCATATTAAATATGGGTCACCTCAGTGGTTAGTAGCCTGATCCGATAATCCCCAATCAAACTAGCTACAGTGCGGACTTAGAGAAAGGTCTCAGTGGCTTTAAATCACTTCTTAAATGTAAGGTTAAAGGTAACTTATTGCACCTTACTCAGAACTTAGCAAGGTTATAGTAACACTTACGCTCCTATCAATCTGGATAACTTTGCACTTGTCGCTAACAATCCAGGTAATTACGAAGGAACGGAGAAAAGAGTTAGGTTTGCAAATCTACACAGCTACTGAATCAACTATAAGAACGCCTCTGCTTAGTAATCTTCACTGTTGCTTGTTTCATGTTAAACACTATTTCCGCTTGATAGTAAAGCTTCATTCAGCTGTCCATCTTCGCGTTTAAGACGCTGTTTACGTCCAAACACTCTACTTCTTAGTTATCGAGAAAAGCAATGTGTTTGCTCACAAATCGTTTAGTTCTTGATGCCTATCAGTGGGATACTATCTACCTATATTCCCTTTTACTTATCAACTTGTTACTGTTGGTCTTATTTTAACTGCACAATAGGGTCTGTACAAACCTGACAGATAAGCAGGTAAACAAAATGCATAATTGGTAAAAATACAGGCGGCCTGCTATTTACAGCGGTTTACTTTCTTGATAAGAATGTGGTTTGCTACGCAATACTAGTTTTTAATTCTTTTCACCCCCATCCCACCCCCAGCCCCTCTCCGCTTATTCCAGTCCCCTTGTAATTAGATTTTGTAGTATGGTTCATACTCCGCTGATACCAGCCTCCCGGCTATTAACTTTTCCAAGTGCCATATGTACTACCATTTGTCTTCAGTCAAAGAAGATGTACCAGGAAAATTGCATTAACAGCATTTCGGAGCTGCAGGGTAGACATCGGTTACAAAACACCTTTTAAGAGACCTGCAAATCGTTGAAAGAGCACCGTTGATTTATTCTTCTAAACGACTTCTTCCAAATAATAGTCTATTTAGTTAGGTAAGAGCATGAATTACGTACGTAAACGTTGAAAAGATAAACATCATTTTTCTAACGATCAATGATCCATGAAACAGTTGTTGATCTTGTTCTGTGGAAGATTGTGGCTAAACCTTAAGGACAGATTAACAGCAGTGATTCGAATCATTACCATGAGGCAGGTTCTTCATATTGGCTATGGTTATTAAACGTTATGTATGAGACTAAAGAATACTACGCGAATGAGGCGTCCGTAGCCACCGGGTGCAAAAGAGGGCTTGTGCCTTATATTTACCATCAGCCTTCAAGTTCTTCTTTCAAGATTTAATAATTTGTAGGCTTTCCTTAAGCAGTTGCAATGCTGTTCCCGGCACCAAATTCAGAATGGTCTAACCCCAAGTGAGAAAAGCCACAATTCCCAGTTTTGAGTAGCGGCCTTGCGGACTTGATTGTTCAAGTCCTTCTAAGTCGGCGCTTATTTAAAGCACTTTCTATTCTATGAGATAGCCCATCTTTGAGAGTATAGATTAATTTTTCCTGATTCTCAAGTTTATTAGGAAAAGAACACTAGAGAAATAGAAAATAATCCACCACCGGGGATCGAACCCGTGACCCACGCTATCGCGGCGTGCGCTGATACTTTATTCGATGTTACTTTATCGGGAAAGGAAAATACTAAGTGATAACAATGTAATGATACCAAAGACGTTCAAACAAGAAAGAGGCCTTATCAGTGATTTGTTCCGACTATACCAATAATGGTAAATCTATACTCCCTCATGTATTATTAGAAATGTTGCAAATGCCC
>JAAAKM020006971.1:109253042-109264485 GCA_010016025.2 Alatinidae sp. Z8VKAUB7J3 | reverse complement strand
GTCTACCAAGGTGTAAAATTGGGACGTTGGTGTAATAGCAAAATAACAACATATAGGCGCCGTGTGTGGCTTCTATGCGCCTAAACTCCTCAGGACGTGGATAGGAAATAGTGATTAACAGCATGTCTAAGCTCGAGGACAAATGGCAATTGTAAGGTGTCTTTAAACGTGCCTAGCCAGAAAGGGTGATGTACAAATGCAGTGCAATTTCCCATTACCACAAAATATGAGTTCAAACAGTATTAGAAATGAGAAATATATTTGGATGGTAGGTTCTTAGTTTGAAACCCGTTTAACAAATCTTGATGAAAAGTGAAGTAGATGGTGAAATTATCAGAGCTGGGAGAGTTTAAACCCTTAGGATTTGACAAGGTAATGAGAAATTCAACCAGATAGAGACCGTCCTTGTTTATGACTTTTTGATACCTTTGATAGATTTTGGTGATATAATGTTTAACAAGAGGAAAGATCTCTTAGCATATTTTAAGGGATTTGCAGATCTCCCATTAGATCCACAACTAGTCCCTACCCCCACCACTTAGGCCTATCCATAAATACAGTGACTGCGTAGAAAGTATAGTTTAGAGCAGAAGTTGCCCAGTGGGATAGGTCGCAGCGCACGAACCTTGGAAGGTCTCTAGAAAGAGAGGTTTAAATCCACAGACCGCCTTTGACGGGGCTTTGTTCCTCCCGTTTCTGCTTATAAGGGGCCGTAAAGTAGTCCTCCCTGTTTCGGGCCTGGGAATGAGGTTGAAAACTGTGAAATACTAAAATAAGAAAAGAACAAAATAGTGAAGAGGTGAAAAAGTTAAAAAATTATATTACCTCCACACCTACCTTACGTGTATTTATATTCAAGAAGTACTACTTTTCGCGAGAACTTGCATTCGTACGTTTTAAATTTGCGTAACCTAATTGGATACATTCGGGCGGACTTAAATTCGCACACCTTATATGTAGTGAAAAAAGAGAATAATTCATGAAAAGAGTTGATTTCCCACTGTAGTGCTGCTATCTTGTCGAAAAAAGAGAATTACTTAATATCATAAAGTTCACTCGAGTTCAATTTGTAGTACTATAAGCAAATAATATTGTTACAGGGTTGCGTCGATTGCAAAAAAAATTAGGCCTGCTCAATCCAAGCCGATTGTCACAATGGATTTGTTACTTTGTACAGAATCGCGAAACGATGTGACCCCTTTCACATGAAGAGACTTCACTCACACGCTATGACTTTGGCCCAGGAAACCAAAGCTACCGTCACAGGAACTCGAGTCGTTGGTTATTTACCTCGAGAGATTTCTTGTTTCTGCTACTTCTTGTGCAACTAGGGAGAACTTTCAGCCATGGTGAGTTATCCGAAGGATCAAAGATCTCCCGTCCTCCATGAGGGATTGGAGATCCTAATAAGTCTTACAATATTCAAAGGAGACACTACTCACAGGTTGTTTTAAAAGATGAAGGAGTTTTTGGAAACGTTTTCTTTGGAAAACAGAATCCCTCAAACAGAAGGCCTTGTTGGCGATGATTAAGACGATGTATTGAAAATCTACGGTGGGATGCATCGATATAGTGCGTAGTCATTTTTCTATTATTCATTAGTTACTTGGCAGACCTTAAATAGTCAACTAACCATTGAATGATAATACTTGAACTCCTTGCTTTAATGTTCTTTGGCATAAAGCCGTATTTACAATGGATTCTGTACCATGCTCACAATAAGGTAGAAAATTCACTATTTGCGTACGTACTATATGAATAGTCCCTTGTGAAAACTTTTAGAGCAAAAGAATATCAAAATATTCGACTAATGCTTCGAAGAACAAGAAGATTGTGTTTGTTTGATTTGGGGTCTTTTCGCGTCGACAAATATTTGCGCAGTACTTAAATTCTACAATCTAGGGATACGCGTAAATAGCACTGCGCGAATTTATATTCACTGAAGGTAATTGTGGCACCCACATTATGCGGAATGAAAACAAAACAGGAAAATCATTTCTAATCTTACTTTGCTAACTTTGGTAGTTCTACTCGTATGCTATGGATTGAGCTTAATCATTTTTCATCCTGAAGTTATCGATTCCCGAAGTAATGCTTAACAAAATTCATCCCATTTTTTTTTGCTTGTTCCCAAGGGTCCATGTCTGAGTCCACGAAAGCTAATAATTCTAGCGTGATTTAGCATCATAAGCACAATCATAAGTCATAAATTTCCCCTGTTATTTTGTATTTCTATCGGTCAGAGGAAAAGTTTTGATCGGTCGCATAAAAGTAATTTTAATATTGCATCAATTATTGTTTTGTAATCTTTTATATTTTATACTTTTTTTATTGTATTAATATTAATAAAACTGTTTTCGTAGTGCCTATATTAAAATAATATTAATGGTTACTTTGACTAACGTTTGCATTAATGGCATCCATATATCGAATTGTGACAGTAATGACATCTGTAACATTAACGTATTTGGAAATGACAGCGGTAGCGTACAAATTGGTAAGACTTGCATCGGCATGGTTTAAAATTCATATAGATAATATTGACACGGCTTTAACTTACATAATTGGTCTAAATATGATTTAAAAACACTGACATTGTATTATTTTAAAGTTAGCTAATGCGGCATGGTTGTGATGCAAATCATCTGATAGCATTATATTCTTCAAACCAACACAAAAAATATTTGCATTGTGGGCATTTTCCTATCGTTTTTTGTCGTTATCGATTTTAAGGTAGGAATGAAAATAGAAAATTTCTACCGCAAAAGAAAGATATCGACATAAAAGTTAATTCGTTCTGCAAACTTCTACAACTTGTTGAAACAACGTTTGCTATTTTGAATAAGAACTTCAGGATGAGTTAAACTCAATACCTGCTTATCAACCAATCTGTACTATATGTGTGCTTTTTCGGATCCTTCAATTCTCCTACTCTGTCTGTAGACCTTTACAGAAATTCTGGGAACACAGTTTTCTTAATGCAATGCATTTAGTAGAGATAATATATACTGAGACATCGAAATATTTACAAACTTTTTGTTTTTCTGTTTACTGTTAAATTGTTTGGGAAGCTAATTTATTGTATAGGGTTGTGCTATCGAGAGGAACAATGGTCAGCTATTCTGTACTATGGTCTAATTATAATCAGTGAACAATAATAATGATAATAAGGCTGATTCAATTGCAATAACAATATCAAAAATGCTGATACATGGTGTTGGACTTGTACCCCTCAAAATGTACGTAATGAGGGTTTGTGGAAAATATGCATTTTATTTTTTCATAGGTTTGAAATTCTTTGATAGGATAGCATACGTTAAAACTGTACGAAAAATTCTTGTGATGCAGGAAACCAACAGTATTCTTACGTTTTTGCGAATAAGGAACAAGACTTTTCTTCCAAATGTGATATGAAAACTGTTACTTTTGTTTCCGTTTCATGGAAGATTGTTAATGTTTCATAATTAGTTACATTACATTTTCTCAAAGTAACGACAAAAGTTGCTGAGATACGTCTTCAGGGAGTTAACATACTGGAGGATAAAAGCCCACTTTAAAAGCTCTTTAGCAAATGTTAAATGACTGAATACATTAAAGCATGGTTGAGGAATGAAGGTTGTGGAACGACGGCGTAAGAAGCACATCACACTTATTTTAGTTCAATATCCGCTGGCAGCCAAAATATCATTTTGAGAAAAACGGACGGTCAAGTAGATTCTTCAATAACACAGGTAGCAGAAGCGTGAAAGGTGTTGGAATTACTTAAAACGTTCTTTAAGGTTTTCTTAGTGCAAGATTTTTCATTATACTTTCCTATCATTTTAAAGGACACTTGAGAGGTGGAAGCTACGGCATTCTTCTTTTCGATGGCACTTTTTTCTAATTTGATGAAGAGCCGTAAATAGTATCCCTATTATTATCGCTCTTTTACTTTTCCTTCGTTGGTTACACGTGTGTTAACAATTTTTGTAGTGTAGCCTTGAACATGAATTACTTTACCTGACCTTTTAATAGTTTTCAAGGCTTTCTAGCTACCAGGATTTCACTATTTCTCTTCAACATTTTAAGGAACACTTGAGCGATGGAAGCTGCAGTAATTTGTTTTCAGTGCCGGTTTTTTCCTAATTTGAGGAAGAGCCGTAAATAGTATCCATATTATTACTCTTTTACTTTCCTTCATTTATTATATATGGGTTAACAATTTTTTCAGTGTATAGCCTTTAAAATGGATAAATTTACTCGACCATTTAATAGTTTTCTAGCGTTTCTAGCTACAAGGATTTCACTATCCCTTCCTAACATTTTAAAGAACACTTGAGCGATGGAAGCTGCAGTATTTTTTTTCGGAATCGGTTTTTTAAGTAATTTGAGGAAGAACTATTATTACTCTTTTACTTTGCCTCCATTTATTAAACGTGTGTTATCAATCTTTGTAGTTTAGCCTTTAAAATTGTTTATTTTGCACCACTTTCTGATAGATGACTTCCATCCACTTCTGTAATCAGTTCTTTTATCTGAGGATGACAACAGTAAGGTTTGACAAAGGTTAGCCTAAAAAAACAGCATCGCAATTCTGTCTTTATATTTAAAGGTTCTCAGCCTGGCTGCTATTTTTATGATCCGTAAACAATTTAACCGTTGTGTATGGGATTGAGTCCATCATTTCTTAGTATTCAACCTATTTCTATTGAGAACTGTGTTCCTTCTACAATAGATAGAACGTTCGGAAACACCTTCCTCTGTAGACCACAACCAGGATAGGTACATGTGCAAGATATTGCTATCTGTATCAAACAGTTCATCTCCGGTCATCATTTAAAAACATTTTAATACGGCTGATGGATCTTTGTGACGCTATGTGGAAATAGGACAACAGAATATGGCTACAGAAAATAGCGATGTGGTTTTTGTATTTAAGAGAACTCATTGAACATTCTTTGCTACTGCATATCTTTGCAATCACAAGCTTTCATGTCTTAGTGCGTAGCTGAAAAGGGTTATAACAGAATATGAAATGTATTTGATAATCTAATCGATACGCCCAAACTCACTAAAAATGTAAGAGAGCTTATTGTTGATGATATATTATTATAGCAATAAATTAGTTGAATATAAATCAACATAAAACACTTAACTGAAACTATATTTTTGTTTGTTATTTGGTCACCGCTTCATTTCACTAACAGCAACATCAAACTAAAGCTATGAGTCACATAGCAACTTGCGAAACGCAAAAATAGCGTGCGTGCCTTCATAAACAAATAGCTACAAGCTTAATTGCCAAAATTAAAGTGGGGATATTCCTAGTAGGATTTAGAGGACTAGAAGTAACAGTATTTCCCAATTTGTGGCATATGATCAGAATGGAGGAAGCGCTTTCTTGTTTCTTATCAATACTGTCAGTCACTATCTTTGCATGCTAAGTTGACCGATAGATATGGATTGGCTTTGTTCTAGAGTTCGAAAGAATGCTATTAAAGTGTGAGCTTCTTTCATATCGTTACAACTTGGTAAAGCAGGCTCGACTGCACTGACTGAAAGCGAAACAACATCTATTGACAAATGGGAACACTTAGCAATCTAAAAGGTTACTGTAAATTGAAATTTCAAGAGCTAACTCAAACCTGAAAGGAAACTTTAGACAGGCGTGAACGTGTTAATGAAATTCAAATGCTCGTAGGTCTTCCATTCAGACTGTGTTTGGTAGAGTAATACATTGTCTAGGAAAAGAGTACGAGCTTGAATATCAAAGATTAAAAGGTTTTAGTGGGAACAAAGAATACACCTGAATCCTTGCATTGTAAGGCAAAGATAGAATCGTTCTGGAACAATCATATGTCACTCCTTCATTTAGCGTTGATTACTGTTGTTGTGCCAGCTCCATAGAATGTTTTAAACTGTCTCAAACTAGGTAGGTCATGCTTTTTACTGTAGAAAATCAAACGTATTCAACTTCTGAACTTATTTGACAGCAGCTTGATTATATTTGTTAGTCGTTTTATTCCAAGGTAGAGAAGAGGAGAAGAAGAGGTTTAGTAGTAATCACAAATAGTGACCTAATATTTTTGGGCGAATCGTACATTGCTAATTGCTTGTTGAGACAGATACTTTAAAGTTAAGACGAGGAATAATTCGAAGTATAATAGAGACTTACCTGCTATGCCCTCGATAATTGCAAGGATGACAAGAATCTTATACATCCTTTTTGATGTGGCTGCAACACGAAGAAACTCATTCACTCCAACCAAGGTAGAGCAACTCCCAGAACAAAGTGTTGAGCACAACTGTTTCTTTCTCGTGTACAGCCTCCGTGCTAAGACACAGTGCGTGCTGTAAAAAGGATGAGCTAACCAGTTTAACAATAGCTGAACAAGAGCCTACGGTCGAAGAACAGGATCATAGGTCACGTGATACAAATCAGAAGAGACTTCATAGATGACGATAGGCTTCAGTGAATCAGTGAAATGTTAAGATTGTCGTCAAAATAAAGCAAACATCACAAACATCAAGCTCATTGGCTAACGTAACTCTCTACTGTGGTTGCATTGTGACTGTTAGGATATATTTGAACTGTAGGATAGTTCATCCACAGCTAGGAACTAATGTAATTAGGTGCCCTAATGAGAATTATGAAGAATACATTTCAGGTGTTAAATATGTATTGAAGTTATGTGCTTTCAAGAGTGAGATTTCGAAAAGGTACCTTAGCTATGATATAGGCGTTCTGAGAAATGTGCACATAGTAGCGGGGTACTACTAAAACAGATTTTCTTTTTTCTGTATACTCCTTCATTACGTTTTGAAAGAAGTTATTGGATCGTAGTCTTTCCATTTGTGATCGTGAGGTACGACACAAGTCTTCCCGACTAAGTCTGTGAGTTCTTTATTTCAGTTTCCTTGATCCTGAATATAAAGTGACTTGCGATAGCAACGACTCTCAGTGCAACGAAGCCAGAAGTAACTAGAGTGATGATAAGATGTTGGCTGATAAAGATATTAAGTAGAACATAGTGGATGATAAGACATATTTTTGACATTTTACTTAAACTGCTTTTTTGAATATTAATGACAGTTAACAAAGAAATACTAATGATCTCAGGAAGGTTAGGTCTGTCACCGTGAGAACGTCATCAGACTGTTTAATGAACGTCGCCTGGCGTGAAACCTAATGCAACTAAGGTTATTGGTTTCTTCTATCACCATTGCTTATTCATATATTAAGCTATACAGTCTTATAATGATATAAATAATTCTTGAAAAGTTGGTTAGTGGTACAAAATTATTGCGTTGGGTAACGGATTTACTCTGCTTAACGTTTTCATCATACACTGATCACAGCAATCGTATGGAGTGAAGCGAGAAAGCTTTTTGCGAAGAATTTATAGGAAACGAAAGGTCAAAAACACGTCGCAGAAAATAACAGTCAGGAGAGCGACACTTTTCCTGCCACTCGTGTTATTCAAAAAGGCGTAAATTGTACACAAATTCTTTTTGTCGACAGAGTACCAGCTCCTTTGTTTTGATTAATACGGCTTCTAAAGCGGCAAGATAAAAAGGGGATCGGGCTTTGGCTAATACCTAAACAATTCTCTTGATAGTTGTCAGCACTTGATGGATTTTTAATCAAATGCTATCCTATTGCCGAGTCTGTTTTGGGATCTGTTGACTTTGCTTTGTTTACGCGATTCGGTAAAATTTTGTAAATTTTACTGCGCCTACTAAGAAGGCCGGCACCTATTGCGCGATTCTGTTATGTAAACTCTGCGACGTACGATTGTTGTGATCAGTGTATGGCGAAAACGTTAAGAAGAATGAAGCCCTTACTCAACGCAATATTCAAATAATTCTTACTTGTATTTTACATCGTAACATCGTAATATATGTACTATGTTTGATGCCTACCTGCTCATTGAAATGACAAACAAGAGCCTCTGGAATTTTCTTTTTGTAGCTTAAAAGAAATTCCTAGTTATTTATGGCAGTATTTACTTACTAGAAACCTAAAAACCCACCATTTAAGGAAACTTTTATGTATACTTAATTTATATATTGCAGATCTAGCCAGATACTGTTTTTAAGAAATATTTTTGATATTTTTAGAACATTCTATTCTGAATTGTACCGTTTTATAAAGATGAAATCATTATGTATCATTAATCATTAAGTAAATCATTCAAGTGCAATATAAGTGACAAGTTATTATTATTATTATCATCATCATTATTATCATGAAATTATTAATTTTTATTTCATTATCATTACATTACTATTACTTTTTTAAGGTTGTATTGACTTTGCGTCTTTGGTTATCACAACCATCGATCTTGTTTGCATTGTTATTATTGTTGTTATTTTTGTTATCCACTATCATAAATGTCACTGTCCGTTATGCCGGGCGAAATCAATGAGAATTTTATATCTTTTAAAGCTTATTAACTGTAAATTTACAGAAGAAATAAATGGCAACGAAGTTTTAAAAAAACTCAATTATTATTGCTCCAATATCAAAATAAAAAGGTATGTTAAAAGGGTTTGAGAAAAGCGGAAAGTCACTTTGTTTCAGAAATATTAATTAATGATTAGTACAAAAATGTTTACAAATTTACGTGAAGGAAATGTGACAGACATCAATATAAAATTGTACAAAGTATATTCGTTAATCATAGTTTAGTCTTAATTATCAGTTACTTCATTCTGCAGAGTTTACTAAACTTTACTTATTATTGTTTATTAGAAAGTTATAACCATAAAAAGAAACTGGAAAAATAAAAAAACTCTGACTACTCAAACCTAGGTGAAAAGTAAGAGATTTTGATTGTTAACATTTGATTTATTGAATCTCGAAGTAAAGAAGATTTAAGTTCAAAATTTTGAAAAACAGTAACTGTAACTTCCATTGCTCAAAGTTGGGACGAAGAGTAGCAACAATGTTATGATTAAGTAACAAAAGTATAATTCTAAGTAGCTTCCGCTCGAGTCACTTTATCGTCACACAAGCTTTAATCAGTACCACCTACTTCCCTTCTTTGCTTTCTTTCCCCACCCCGCCCCTAAAATGCAACGGGTTCTGTAGAAATGATCCACTGTCTGAACTTGCTGGCACAAGTTCTATTTTTGTTTGGGCACATTCCACAAAATATTAATACGAGTTGAGAAAACCTATTAAGTATAAAAATCTAATTTAACAAAGATATATGAATGTTGATGAAGTGTAACATTTATGAGTACAGTAGTAGGAATGCACTGCGGTCACTTAGGTGCTAAATCCCTTTAAGAATTCAAGCGAGCTAAGGCAAAGCCAAGTTTCAACTCATCCCTTTTAACCATTACGATATTCAATAAAAGAAGATACGCAACCTTTTCCATCATTACATCTGCATCATTCTCACCGAAATTGACTTAATTTGGTTAGATTTTGTAACGTCAATCCATTAAACAACGAGTATCATATAACAGAACCAACCATAACTGGACGTCGAGAGAGAAAGGGGGAGGGGGGGGAGGATCCATTGTTTTCTGACAATAGAATATAATATCATTTATCTCTAACAAGTAAGCAGGGAGTCTGCAATTGTCACATTTGACGACTTCATAAACATATGGTCATTTCGAAGTAAACGATTTCTTACTATAAGCAACTTTTGTATTTCTGTCAGATCTGCAATTGCTAATTAGCACTGAAGTTGTTTAGCTGGTTGTTTGCCCTTCGTACAAGCCTATTAGCTTTGAATATACGAATAGGTCAAAGGAATGTCTTGACGATAATGAGTCGTGTACTTATGCCACAGTTTTGAGGACCCATCCAAGTCAGAGTTGATCTCAAGTGTCTTTACTCACTAAAATTGGCGCTTTAAAAAGTTCTTAAGTTCATTAATACACAAAAGTTCGGTTCTGAGTTGCTTAAATTTCTCCCACTTCGAGTGAAGTTTGTCATTAAGGGTGTTTATTAAAAAATATTTAGAATATCCGTCTATTAATGGCCTGATTGTATCTCCTACCTTCGGCAGCACTGTTTCGTACTTTCTTCTTGCTTTCTAGAATAAAGAGGTAATGGATCACTATTAGAAATAAGAACATCAATTCATAATTAAGCAGTAGACGTACTTCAATCAAGAAACATTTCTCTGGTTCCCTACATTTAATTTACTGTCTTAACATACGAATGGGGTCGAATTAAACGAAATATGTGTTCTTGTTGTTCTACGCGACATAGACAGATGTAAATTACAGGATTTCATGGTCACCAAACAGACAAACCTGCCTACCGGATCTTGAAGGGGTTGAGGCTGGTTAAAATGTTGGATTTGATAGGAATCACAGGATTATGTCTACTTGAACGTATGATATATTACACTGCAATTTTGTGATGAATGTAGGAAGGTTACCAAATAGGAATTCATCCTTTTATTTGGTACCCTTCCTGTGTTGATTTTTAAAATGTAATGAAATGTATCATATGTTCTCGTGGTTTCTGGCCTCAAGCGACCTCGAGGCCAAAACGAGGATAAGCAAGTAAGTAGCTATCAAATAAGTGTCATATGGTTGAATAAACTTTAATTTTTAAGTTGCAATTTTCTTATCGTGAACTAAGACGTCTTGGATGTAAAGTATAAGTAATTTTACAATGCCTTTGTTGTACTTTCACTAAGACTTTTGTCGATTTATCAAGGATTTCTAACAAAAATGTTGTAGAAAAAAAAATTTTAGAAATCAGTTTCATGAAGAAACAAATCAATTCTGAATATTTATATAATAGGTAGTGATATTATGTCTGAGAGCAATTTCAAAATGATCACAGGAAGGCCACATAGCTGATTTATATTAAGGATATAGTAAAAAATTTTGTTCATTTTTTCCAATAATGAATAACTTAAAATTCAAAGAATTCCGGGCTACTGACAGAATCCCCTGCCATCTCCAGGTTTCCAGATATTTTTCTCTCAAGGGCCTTATAATTTTGTGTTGAATACCTATGGTCTTTTTGATATTTTGACATGCTTCTTTTGTCGCATGGATCTGATAACATAATCGCCACTTTCCTCTGATATTTATTTTCATGGCCAGCCACGAATTACCTGATAATTTAGTAGCAACACTAGAGAAATAGAAACTATGTCACCACCGGGGATCGAACCCGTTTCTCTAGTGCTCTTTTCCAAACTAAACATTTCAAATCCTCTGTTCTCGATTATACCTAATAATTCCATGTTATTCCAGACTAGGACTCGAACATCTTAAGGTTTCCAGGTTTTCAGTTTCTTCGAGTTGCTAGGGATACTGTATTTGGAATTTAAAGTTTTATCACTACAATTCAACTACTCCACCGGCATCAGACATCAGAACAAGACGAAACAGCATGTAAAGAAGAGACTGTTGTTCGTCTTATTATCAAGCATTCACTTGGTCTTAGTCTTATGATCATCTTAAATGTTGCAAAGGTTTG
>JAAAKM020006971.1:109178414-109226356 GCA_010016025.2 Alatinidae sp. Z8VKAUB7J3 | reverse complement strand
GGCGGGGGGGGGGGGGGGCGGGGGGGGGGGGGGGGGGGGGGGGGGCTGTTAAATTGGTTACATCTCCTTGAAAAGCGCAGAGGCTGTAAAAAGTCATCGAAGCTAATAGTACGACCTTTGGAAAACACCCAAGAAGAGAAGGACTTAAATTGTCTACTTTCATAATTTGGGATATAATAAGATCGTTAAAGTACTCGTCTACTTGGCGTAAATGAGGAATGGGGCGTGTTGAGGCTAGTTTGCACTTGTCACAACGGCCTTGTCTTGCTCCGATGGTCCATTCATACTCTGAAAGTGCTTTTCCAAAACAAGAAAAGCTGTAACAAGTACAAGTCAATTAGCACTTACATTTTGGAACAAGACAAGCAATTATTGTGACAAGGCTAAAATCATGACATGAAAATATCGGTTACGCTTGTCAACAATTAATCTCGAAGCTTTTCACCCCTTTCCCACGCTTCGTAGTACGTAACCAGATGCTGGTGCAGTGAATTATACAATCATTTCTTCGACTGTTCAACGCTTGTCTAGTGGTGGTAGAAGAGAGGTTTTGTTTGCGATGAAATACATCTACCCGTGGATTTTGATGGCAATAGCCATCTCAATTCAACGGAGGCGTTGCCGACGTCGAAGACTTGGCGAGTTCCATACCCTTGTTCAGGAAATGTGGAACACAGATCGAGAGAGCTATTTCATGTACATTGCGTTGTATACATAATTTTGAAGCGATTCTTCTTTCTGCTGCACTTGTATACACAGTTTCGAAGCTATTCTTTCTGCTGCACTTGTATACAATGACGTGACCTGCGATTATTCAGTGAAACGTTTGATCAGTGAGAAATAAAGGTGTGGGCAGATACTCTAGATCATTTTGTCCAACCCTCTTCTTAAATCACCTAAAAAATATTAAACCCCCTTAAAAGGGGGTGCGAGCTATTTTGTTGTTATATCATTATTGTTCATTGTAAAGTTTTAAATAAATAATTGCTATAAATTTTGAAAATAAATCAATCCTACAGCAATCTCAATGATTATTCCCCCCCCGGGAAACCCCTTTCCCTTTTGGAAAGAACGGACCCCGGGGAAAGGCCCCACTGCTTATCAGGGGGATGCACTGAGAGATTGCGAGCAATACAGCTATACATGAAACTTTTCATTTAAAGTAGGGTAATGTTGATTTCCATCACAATTCGAGCTAAATCAAGAGCTTAAAATCAACGTTGGGAATGCCGGTATCACGTTCCTCGATGAAAGGGGAGAAATCACCTTAAATGCGCATGCCTGTTTGAGCCGATCAGCTGTCATCATCACAACTGAGAGCCTGCAGAGATGAAGAAAAAATTGAACAATAGAATGGATTGCGGAATAGCGACAAGAGAATGAAATTTTTTGCATTCACTTGTCTTGTCCCGCGCTCGATATTTTGAAGGACCCGTCAATCAAAATCCAGTGAAATAAGCAATTTGTGCTACAGAAAAACTGCTTGTCACACTTTGTCACGCAAACCGGGAGTAAGACAAGAGAATGAAGATGTCGGAATTTTACTCAACGCGACTAGCCATTTGCACTTGAGGGAAGGAAAAACGGAATAATAAGTATGGCTTGTCTTCGGAGCCCGTTGTCACAAGTGCAAACTAGCATTTAGTGGCAAGATCAAACTGAAAATTCTTTTCCTTAAAGAGGATAATCTAAGGAAAGAGGAAACCTAAGTAAAGAGAAGAAGGCAAGCAATAATATTTATGAGAAAAGTATTGCCATCATTCAATGATAAAGAATACAATTAAAAGTTGACAATGGCAAAATAAAAAATTAAATTAATTGAGCCAACTCGATATACCTTGATAGCTAACACAAATAATCACCAGCATTGACCATGTAACGAGCAGAAGGAGGAGTATAGGTTTTTAGGGAAATATTCGTTCCCACAAGATCAACATAAAACAATCTGTAAACGTGTTGACTTTAAGCCTCGTTTTAAATGTTTGTAACGCACTCACTTTAGAATTTCATATAGTAGCAATCATATTTTTATCTGAATTACTTGGTCCAGTCCCTTTAATTTGTTGGAATCTGGTTTACGTGACGTCACCATAGTAAACGTAATGAAAATAGTTTCACTCTGACATCTCGCTAAGTCTCATATCTCTCTATGAACACTTCGTCGGTGTTTTACTGTGATATCAGTTATAGGTGACAATATGCACGGTAGCACTCTATGGTTGGTCACAGGAACTTACACTGGGGAAGGTAAGAAGTAAAGTAAGTATAACTCTTCACACGCAATAGATTTTTTGTTAACGTTTCTCAGTTGTATATATCTTCTCTTGCTGTCTTTGAAGTATTGTCAAAAAAAGGGCAATGTCAACTTAATATCATTTATGATTCAACAGACAGTTTTACCAGGAAGTGGTACCTGGATAACACACTTAACACAGAAAGCATCGAACACATCTATGTGTCGATTGTTGTCATTATTTTTAGTTGTTGTACTCTCTTTCAAAGGATCTGTTATTCCATTCCGTCTAGAGGCAAACAGAGGCCTTTAATTTTTACTCTAATAAAAGTGTCAAATATAATATACTCGCTTCACTTTGTGTAGAACGCCTCATCTGCCTATTGCTAATTAAAACATATCTTTGTCTACTTAATACTTTAAGAAGGTATTTATTACGATGCGATCTACAAAATGTAATTTGTCTTCTTTAAGCACAAGCACTCACTAGTATTTCAATCTCTTGTAATAAATACTCTAAGATGACGGCCATGCATACAATAATCTTCCTTTCGACTGGTTTTATGTATCATGAGACTAAATGAATCATGACTTCCTATTTTCCAGAGAAACTTAAAATCTCAAGACCCACCCAAAAGTTCCTATCTCCTATGAAAATGCAACAAGGACTGCTTAAATCGACATTGGTCCATTGACAGAACTGTGACAGACCATAAGGGCTTCAGAGAAGGATGTGTCCCCATACCACAACTCACAGATTATAGTTTAACAGAAGAAAGATATTAGTTTAAGTGTCAATGTTTGTATAACAGCTTGCTGTTTTTATATTCACATGCTGCGGTCTTTCTCACCTCGGGGCGTATGTCGATGAGTCCAAACAAGGTTTCTCCGTAGGTCACACCCTTGGGAAAGTAACATGTCTCTTACTAAATTAGAGTTTTAAGTAGTTTGCTGTAGCTATTAAGCCATAGAATAAGTTTGACAGACGTTCTCTCTTTTTATTTAGCTGAAAGAGGAAATAGTGCAATCGCCTTTAAGCCCCTGACGGACTCCCCAAAGCTACCTGACTTATTTTTTTCAGATATATAAAAGATATTGTTCTTCCATTTCTCGCTGTGGACGCAAGGCAAGAGCTACTAAAATGATGTGCGTGCTTGATATGAAATTTACTTTAGAAATGAAGAAAACCACCAAGATTTGGGGATTTAAACTTTAGCAGCATTTTGCTCTACAAACGGAGCGATGATAAGCTGATGACAAACCCCCTTCAACTCCATACTCACTACAACATGATATACGTTTTTTTCGCCTAATCAACCCTTTTAGACTAGATGGGATAGGAGAAAACATTAGGAAGTGAGTTGATTACATTGCTTTCATGTAAGCATTTAGAAACCTCTCGCGGCCAACACTTCGGTTTTAAGGGGCCTTAAAGAGCATAATTCCAATATTCAGAGCCTGAAGCATGAAAAATTAATTTAAAAAATTATTATAAGCACAAATAAGCTTCTGTTTGACCCAATCATTGTGTGTCATTTCCGTCTTAAGTTTCTTAGGCTCGAATGATTGACAAAATAGTTTAATTTGCATTTGTGCTCATCTTATCTGTTCAGTGTTTATAATAGGTAGAAGTTGTTTAAACGTTTATAACAGAGGAAGAACGCTAAGACGCCTGGCTTTACTAAAACAGGTATTCTCCCTTTCAGAATTTGTATGATAAATGCAAATTGACGAAAAGTCTTCATAGATAAAATAGACCTGCATAATCAATCAAAAGGGACAACCTGGACAGGAAACTTCTCCTCTTTCGCTTGAGGACTTTTGTGTCACAAAGTAACACCCGACGTCTATTTTGTCTCGTTTGATTATTGAAATTAGGAAACGTAGCTACAAATGTTGAACATATTTAGATCTCAACAGACGATACGCGAAAGACCGAAATCAAAGTTGCTTTCGGTACTTGTCGGTGCAAAAACCGGACGCTAGATCCTTTGTCATTAACGATGTCTGAAAGAGTTAACAAATTTGTTTTTGTCGAACTTCACTACCGACAAGTACGATTGTTGATTGTAGTCTTCGATGTCATATGCATATGTACAACATGGTAATGTCTACTTGGGGTTCTAATTTAGCTTCTCATCTAATGCATAGCGCAGTAAGAAGACTAGGGCTACGAGTAAACAGTTGATGAACTATTACGTAATACGTCACTACAACATTACCTTCAAAACAACTAAAAATAATAGCAGGCAGCTCGATAGACAGAACGGTACTTAAAATTTATCTCTAAAAAAGAACAAATTGGTTTACTCAAAGTAATTTGTAAAAATGATAAAACGGGCTGTTAAGGTAGATGATATTAGGCGAAGACCATTTTAAAAATTTGTAGTATCCAGTTGAAAGGTCCCAAAATACCTTAACATTTTATCCATTGACCAACATTTTATGGATTCTTGTTTTAGGTACCATTTCTACCTGGAGAATCTGATTTGGATCAAATCAGTCGAATATTCCAAACATTAGGTACTCCAACGGAAAAAGACTGGCCTGTAAGTTCTTCTACCTTTCATCGTTAAGCCGTAATTTTGTTTAAGTAATAAATTAGGATTTACATCCAGTTTACCCTCCTCTCACCCTGTGCAATGCGCCTTCCTTACAGTGAGAGAAATTCTAAAATACCGTAACTCCCCCCCCCCCCCAGCCTTAGCCCTTTTCTTTGAAGCGGAATCACTTTTGAGCGATGATCCGCAATTTAAGATCTGTGTTGCTGACTACTCTTTATGTTTTTGTTCGTGGTTACTCATATCGTTCGTTGCGTAGAAAACTTACAGTTACTCTTCTGAAGTCATAAAACTGTAAAGAATATAGTTGTTTTATTATCTATCTTTTATAGGGAATGACGGAGCTGCCTGATTATATAGCGTTTAAGCCATTCCCAGCCATACCTTTAAAAGACATCTTTTCTGCTGCCGGTGACGATTTATTAGACCTTCTCAGTGGCCTTTTTAAGTACTACCCGCTGCAAAGAATTACAGCAACACAAGTAAGTAAATCTCCAGATGATACCAAAGATTTTTGGGCGTGGCGGACTACAAAACTATGAAGGAGGGCCCTGTGCTAGAAACTGAAATGTGTCTTGACAATTATTACTCTGTGTGATAATACGTACAGGTCATTCTGCATCGGTTGATGTTTACAGGATTCTTGCTTTTGTCGGAGTGAGTCGTCGCTGCTCTACCTTGATCACCTGATCGTCTCTGGGCTTCTAACATTTACTTGGTTGGTGGATCTACTTTTGCATATCGTTTACTCTTTGTATAAGTCAAAAGACTCTCTTTGACGAGAGTCCTTTTTGTATCGTCACAAAACATAGTTTGTCCTTGTCTTGGACACTGTAAGGAAATCACAGTAGGACGACGACGCTAACATGTGGATCTTGCAATCCTTAGATATAGACATCTATATCTATAGATGTCCATACCTTTGATTATCAGTCCGCATCCATAACTACTCGCATACCACTGGCTCATATGAAGTTTTGCTTCTTGGTAGAGCTAACGTATGCTAGAGAGGCACGTTGCATTGTCATCCAAGAGAGAGCATTGGTGATCTGATTTAAGAGCAGGATCACTAATATAGCATAAGAGCCTTGGTCTACAACTTATCTCTGCTCTCAAAGGTAAGACTTTGAAACTTCATTAACGAGTGTGATGACAAAGCCTCTCTGAAATTTTACGACTTTTGGAGCCACTCAAATGTGTACGAAAAATGCTTCCATTACTTGAAAGTACCTATGTTTCAGAAAACAAGGAAGATGCTGTCAGGATTAGCATTAACCTCAGATGTATGCACATAGACCCAGTAACGCACCCTTCCATAAGCATATACAACCGTACATACCCAGACCCACATATACACATACACACAAACGAACATGCTCAGGTGACCCTGCATATACGTTTTACACTCATGGGCTCATGCATACATGCGCACCCCTACAATAATGACGACAGAAAATAATGGTGCAATAATTTCTGTTGCAGTTTTGTATATTCTAATCATCAGGCCATTAGCTTACCTAACTATCAGAATACATAAAACTGTAGGGGCGGCTACTATATCATTTTCGATGTCGTCATAGTAACTACAGTACAATTTACAGTAAGCGGCACTTTTATCCCGAATGCCGCTTACAATAAATACACACACAGTTAGGCAACGACAAACGTATTTGTATTCTCATTATTAATACGGATTGTGACCAGTTCAGTATCTTTATTTGTAGCTTTCTCTTTGCATCCTTAGGCCTTAAAACACCCGTACTTCAGTAATGCACCCGCTCCTACCTCCTGTGCTTATCTGCCGAGGCCATCACTTCAAAAAGCCGCAGAAGTCGACAAGGAAGGAAAATCGCTTAAGAGAAAGTTAAAAGAGGATCCAGATATAGGTAATGTTTGATTTTATAATATCAATAATAATGACGGTGATAATGGTTATTATAATATTGTGGCAGATAGCTATGCTGATGAAATGATGATGTTGTTGATGAGGATGAGGAGAAAGAGGATCTTATTTCGTGACCTTGCTGATGATCAACAACCTGTACTGTAACCCTTATATGTTTTGTGAAATAGTATAATCGTCCATAAGGGACTACCTCTGGTAAAAGGGTAATGCTTGAATTTGAAGAATACATGTTTCTCATATACTTTGTCGATCTTCAGTTAAAATAGCTTTACAAGACAGGCTACACAATTTATCTCTCTTATGAACTATCGACACTGAGAAACTTTGGTAATGCTAGAATGTTCTCTAACGTATCTGAAAACCACACGGAAAGCATCACTCTTTAAACAAGCGTTGTAATTGTCACCGTCATCATCGTCGTCATCTTTGTTGCCGCGTGTTCATCGTCGTCCGCCAAAGTCGTCATCGTCGTCATCTTCGTTGCCGCGTGTTCGTCGTCGTCAGCCAAAGTCATCCTCCCCTTCATAATCATTATCATTATCGTCATCATAACCATCACTATCATTACCATTATCATTATGCGCGTCTAAACTGAAAACGCTCATTGCGCTATAACGACCTTGGGTACATGGTGACCACGACATTCTTAATACAGTGATTTCTTAATGTCTACACTACAGGAAGAGTCAGGCAAGACGTGTTAAAGATTTTTGATAGACAAAATTAACGTACAAGTATAACTGGTAACGCGGATTCTTTTATCGGTGAGAATTGTAAACAAGTATGGATAATTTACCTATCTCGTAGGAAATACTGTGCAAAGTATCTCGTTGCCATCGCGTAACAAAAGCCACTCTTATCAGCTTCATCGGTAGCATCATAATCATCATCATCATCAGCAGCAGCAGCAGCAGCAGCAGCGTTATCATCATCAACAAAAACCATCATCATAATCATTATCGTGATCCTTATCCTCATTATTATCATCGTTATCATCTTAATAATCATAATCATCACCATTATCGTCTTTATCATTATCATCATTATTATCGTCATCATCATTACCATTATCATAATCATTGTCGTCATTATTATTATCATCATTATTATCATCATTATCATCATCATTATCATTTATCATCATCATTATCATCATCATTATTAACCATCGTTATGATTGTTATCGTCATTGTTATCATAATTATTATCACCATAATTATCACGATCATCATCATCATCGTTATAATCATCAATACCATTGCCATGCCATCCTAATCGTTCGTTGGCGTCATCATAGTCATAACCATTATCATTATCATCATCATCATCATCATTTCAACATTATCATCATCAGCAGCATCGTCATCATTATCATCGTTTTTGTCATTATCATTAATACCATTGCCATCTCATCCTAATCGTTCGTTGTCGTTGTCATAGCCATGATCATTATCATCATTGTTACTGCCATCGTCGTCGTCATCATCATTATGGTCATTATCGGCAGTGTCTATATTATGTCATGTTTACGCAACTGATTTGTTGAGAGCCTCCAACTACGTTTTTACACTATTATTTGTCTGGTCGTCGAAACTCCTCGGAAGAATTCAGCGTTGTTCATTGTGTCACGCTAAACCATCAAAGAAAATAGTCATGAAGTGTGCAAGTTTATGGAATCAGGTTTGCCACAACGACGGAAAAGGTCGCTACTTTGATATCTAAGCTATCAACCATCAGATTTGTGTTAGACCCCATTATTGTATCTCAACTGATATGTTCTTCAATATGGGCTATGGCCTGTTAATTTTCCATTGTCACCTGAGGTCGTGTAATTAGAAGGTACTTTTGTGGACACTGGGAGATAGACAGATGGGAGCTGTTTGGATTAATAGTTTGTCACCCTTCAAAAGATTGGCCTCACGTTTCTTGTGATAAGTAGAAAGGTTTCTCTTCCATGACCTTCTGACCATACGTCCTTGTGCTTTGCACGCGCCACACCTTAAGTAGAATGGACTGTCAACCTTCTAGTGGTCGACATCACTGTTAGATAGATAGAGTTTTAAGACCACTCTTTCATTCATCTTCCTGAATAAATGCGCAAGTGAAGTCAATTATATGGTAAGACGATATTGGTAAAGAATCACTGCAGCCACCCCATAACATTTCTCGGTGATGACGTCAAATGATTTCTAGTAGTTATTTGATGCACCGCCATAGTGTACTATGAAAGTTATTAAATTTGCTTATGTAGCAATGCTTTATTTATTCATTCTTTGTTAATACGTAATACTGCAATGCTAGTGTCTCAGTCGATGCACTAAGATACGTATTCGGAAGGTAAATGCAGGTATTGGAGTTTCAGCTGTTTTGCGTCATGCTACAACCGAGATAACAAATTCAAAATCAACGATAGTATCTTCGCTATCTTTCTACTTCGAATAAAGGACCTAACAGTGAACATGAAAGGCCAGACTAACACAGGTCAAGTATTCACGTTAGCTAAAACGGTTAAAGACTGATTCTGTTTGCATAATCTTTAACATGGTGTTGATCTATGAGTTTGCAAAAGTCACTTTTGCCTGATAGTTGAGCTACCATTGTAGGCATTTTTAATAATGGCGCCTGATTAAAGCCATCATTTTGGATGCAACGAAGTTAAAGTAAAAAGATCTATCTTACTCAAACTAAGAGCAAACGGTTATATTAAAAGGCAAAATCGTTACGTTCACCACATCGTTTTAAACGACAACAAAAAGCTAGTATTTAAAGAGGAAATCTTTGTCGACGATAGGGCAGTGCATGGATCACTTCGTTAAACTCATCGCTGGATCGTTATCTAATCACGTACACTTTTTTTTGTAAGCAACTCCGTTTTCGGGGTCAGGCCTTAAGTTGCTTAGCAATTTTCCAAAATCAGGCCAGGAGTTGCTTAAGTGGTTGCTTAGGTATCACTACAGGTTATCGTCGAATTTCGTTTTGTTGTTCATGATGAAATACCAAATAATGTTTGAATCTTTGATCTCTTTACTTGACACATTATCAACAGTGTGATATTTGTTATATATCAACAGTTTGTAATCAATTCTTAATGAAAAACGTTTCTTGATTTGTATTAAATTGTCCCTCCTGAGTTTGAGGCCTCGAGTTGCTTAGCTTGTTGCTTAGATTTTGGACCAAATCGAGGCCTCACACCTAAGCGACTGAGTTATTTATTTTAAAAAAGTGTAGCAGGTTCAGATTGATAATCCGTTTACGCTACAATCGTCAGCCTCTTCCTGATAGTTTACAATAGCCCTTAAGAACATTAAGGTGTTTCGAGGACATCAAATCAGAATATTGCTAAGTGTTATTTGAAGGCAGATACCAGATTGGCGTATACAGCATTTTGATTAGTTATCACAGAGAGTAAAATCTCATGCTTCTATCATTTTGTAATTGTATAGTTAAAAGGCCATTTGGTATAACACTGCTTAAGCTTCCTTTAATTTTCTCCTAGTTGTCTAGAACCGAAAAGTGTAATGCAAAGGCCAACTGGTGCCATACTGCCGAAGCTAGTTTTAATGCTGACAAAGTAACTAAAATTGCCCTATCAATTTTGCCATGCAGTGTTTCCGATACGCGAATTCCAGTGATAATTAGTCCCATTATAAAACAAAGGGATATTTTACTTTGATGCCTTTGTAAACCACGATGCCGTACACTTGTCTGTTCAACACTAAGTCGAACAGTCATTGAAATGCACTACAGAAAAAGATTGTACTGAGGTCCCAAAAGGCGATCTGTTTTGAAAGTGGCTCATTAGCAAACATGCGCTAATTAGTCGTGATAAAACGCACATTAGTTAGATATTGGTAATACATTACGATTTTTTTTGCCTTTTAGGATCATTGGCGAAGCGACTTCTATTTTAAGGGAACGCCGATGGGACAAAAGGGAGTTCAATTTTTTTTTGAATGCCAGCCTTATCTGTGAAGATAGCACAGTTTATGGAGGGGACTGAAAATTAGCCTGTCATCTCGATTCTATTTCCCCTGATAAGTTATAGTATAACTGGACACTAATTGCCTCTGGAACATTATTGGAGCCTTTCAAAGTAGCCAAACAATTCCCTGACCCACAGTGCCTGGAGCGCCATTTCCCAAGCAAGTATTTACTCGGGTTTGGTTAGGGATAGGATTGGGTTAGAATACAGGGGTGGGATTAGGGTTAAGATTGGGTAGTTGCCATAAGTATATTTCGTGGAGAAATGACAGTCGAGGAATTGACCTAAAGCCGCCTTCACACGTTTTATAAAGCTAACCTCCCTGGTGAAATAGTTGAGGCAAAGATGTTATTATCTATATAGCAGATGCCAAGAATAGATTCTGTTTGTTTCAGTATGCTCCTGACTAGGAGAACACAATCTTAACATCACGAGCGTCTGTAAATGTTCGAGCAAACAACGCATTTCCAGGAACACATGAAATTAGACACGTTGAAGAGATTCTTTGGATGAATAGCAGCCCAAAACGTTCCATGGTTACCTGACGTGGATTCTTGAAAGGCAACAATCACCTTGTGGTACCGGCACGCGTTCTGCGACATTTTGTTCAGTAACATTCAAATTTATACCGCATACCGTAGTTAGTTGTTCAGGGTGTTTTAAGGCCAAGAACAGTAGTAAGGTATAAGGCAAGGTCATGAATCGATCTACGAACCCACTATCATTATCAAAATACTTACTGGAATGAAAACAATGAATAAAAGATACAAATATTTTAAAGAGGTTTAATCGATTTATCGATTTGGCTAGATTTTACTGTTGTTACAGCTCAATATTGTAAGCATTAGGGCCTTTAAAGATTATGAATGAAAATGAACCCTTCTTGAAAGTCTAGAAGAAGTGCTATTTGACTTGGGCCAAAAACAAGTAAATACACACGTTTTCTAGGGAGTTCAACATGGTAGCTAGTTAGACGCACCTGAGCTGTAAATCAGCAATTCCGTCGTAATTTGTATGTAAACATCATAATGCAGCTGTATTAGGGAGGTCATACAATCCCTCGTTTTTTTGTTGATGTTAGTGGCCATTTTAATCCTAATTATATCAGTAAAAATCTTTTGTTGTTTATTTTATTACTTTAGTAAAAATCTTGTGTTATTTATTTTATTAATGTTTTGTCTTGTAGCAAAATAATGACAGTGTCTGGTGGGATAGCGTGATCAGTGAGTTTTTTGAAGATGATGCCGTGCTAACCCTTCATTGTACGCTGGACGATGGACCGAAGAAATTCAGTAAGAAATTGTTACTTTACTTCTTGGTTAACTGCTACCAATTATCTTGTAACGTAGATATAGGTAGAAGACAATTAACGAATTTTATACATACTTGTGATGTCAACAACTTCAACTGTATCTGGTAAAATGCCATTTAGACAGCCCTGTTTACTTCTCTGGTGGTAGTAAAATTGACATTTTTGAGGCTCTTGTGACGATCGTACGCTTGAGCTGCAGAAAGTTCTTCATTTTGGAGTTTGAGGTGCTGATATCGATTTCGTTGCAGTTGATTTGTGGCCTGCAATTAAAATAATCTACGGCATTATTTATGGGACAGTTACTTTTACGGAGGATTTAATTAACCTGAGGTTATCAACAGCTTTAGTTCAAACGTGTCTACAGTTTTCGGTCCCATGCGTCAGAATTGTACCAACATCCTACGTTTGATGAGAAACTTTGTGCTTCTGCGATAGCCAAGGGAATTAATCAGTCAGTGATTGCAACACCTGTATGTTAATTGTGCTCTTTGTTGTTGTGAGTTTCTTTGTTTTAGTTTAAATACAGAAACATGTCTGTCTAGAACGGAAACGTACATTTGTACTCTTGGTAGTAATATGGGACGTAACTTAGCCAGATTGTAAACGTTCTTAAGATAAGAGTTTCAATCTGCCAAACAACCGCAAAACAAGATCATTTCTCTATGGGATCTATTACACCACATCCCCACCCCTCTATCTTTCTCTTGCAGAGGATGCTCATGTTCTTATAATTGTATAAATTGGGATGGGATAGTGGAGGGAAGAGATTTCTTTTTGAAACAAATCAGCATACACCGTCATCCGAATGCTGTGGTCGTTGCGACTGGTTTGATGAAAAACTTACCATCTTCTTTACGTGCAACTGACTTGACCTGCTTACTAGATTATTATATTTGACCGAAATGTCTAAGTTTATTTCTTTGTCAATACAGGTACTTATCTTCATATGATTTACAAAACATTAATTTATTGTAAAGATTACTGCTGTTTTTGTATTATGAATGTGAATGCGGTAACAGGCATTTTTACGAAGACCCTTATTAAAGATGTTTTAGACAAACTTTTGAAATCGCTATTCGTGTATACGCTTTTCTTAGTATTTCATATTATGGAATTCGGAAAAGACTCTTTATATAAAAAGTAGTATACATTGCAAGTATTTGATTTTTTAAGACATTCATAGTAGAAACATTCAATTTGTGGAGAATTTGCTCGTTTAAGCAGCGCAGTCATATACGGTTTTGGTGTCGTTTTATATGAACTTTCAGGTTAAATACCTTCTAGACAACCCTGTTTACTTCTCTGTTGGGAGTAAAATTTACAGTAAAATTTACCTTTTTGAGGCGCGTGTGACTATCGTACGATCGTTCAGTTTGTGGAGGATATGCTCGTTTAAGCAGCGCAGTCATATCCGGTTTTGATGTCGCTTTATATGAACTTTCAATTTTCTGATCTTTCAGGAAAGGTTTTTAAGTTTGAGGGAACGTTGATCAAAATTTGGAAACTAAACTACTACTTTTAAAAAATGATAGAGTTCAAGGAAGGAAGCATAATGCCACACGCATTATTATGATTAACCTTTAGTTTCCGTGTCATCATCCATTATTAACATGTTCTCACATTTCCAACATCAGAATCTTGAGTGCCAAACAATCAAGGTGTTTGCTTTAGGGAGGAACTTTGTGTTAGGTTTGTTTATTAGACTTTCTTCGTATGAAACGTTTGCTGGTTTGATAAGGAGCGTGTACTCGAAAAGAAGCAGCGAGTTTAGGGAATACGGGGTACGAAACGTGAAGATTTTTGTATTAAGGTTGCCGGTTCTTCTCAAGGATAAAGCCACATGAATTAAAACACGGCGTTTCTTGTAAAGCCAGTTTTGACTGTACTTTTACTGCCATTTTTATTTGTGTTATTTTTGGTTACTGTAAACCAAGTATGAGTTGGGAAAATTAACATTCTTATAAATTCTTTATACTTGGGAAACCTCGTTACTCTCTTTGTTACCTTCCTAAATTTTCCACATATGGAATCGTTCTCTGGCATGTTCGGGTTGTAGAATGTTGAGAAATTTGATAAATGATTAAAGGTGCTTACCTTTTGTACCCTTTAGTCTTTTCCAAAAGTTTTCGGCTTCAAGGGTCCAAAGTGTAACTATCGACCTATTTATTAAATGACAGGGAATTCTACAGTTACATTGTCAGATAAATATATTCGAACTGCACTGTAGCCACCACAGTTGACAGAAATCGACATAGCATTTAAGATGACAATTTTATGACCATCGTGATGGCTTTTCGTTGCAAAGTTTAACTAACGTCTTTTGTAATTTTAATTTGGAAAGGTTGTAGCATCTTTTTAAAAGTTAAGCGTGAACTTGAATGTGTAATATTTTCTTTAAAAAAATAGAAAAATCGAAATTATCACTTAGACTGTCACAATTAATACAGCGTTCATACGTTTCTATGCCTATCTCCATGTATTTGTAGGATTGCTTGACGCACAAACGTAAAATATTAAAATAAACTTAGCTGATGGTATGATAACGCATTCGCTGCAGTTTTTAATTTCTCTTACTTTTGCTCTTTAAGATAGCTGATGTTTTATCTTTTCTTATGGATTATAATACGTAAAGGAATACGAGATTTCCCCTCGACACCAAAGCACATTTAAATAACTGCTCGGAATTTAAGTCCTCTTCAACATCTTTAACCTCATGTTTGCATTACAAATCAGGTTTCTCCTTCCATCTAAATTTGATTTACTATTTCTTAATACATAAATTTAATTGTATGGATTTTAATTATGAAGTATTAATCAAACTGCCCTGTAAAGGCAAGATCCGACCGCAAAAGTAAATATTCACCATGGAGTACCTCCAGTTTCTTATTCTTCCAATGAAGTTTTCTATTACTTGACCATGTTATTCATTTCCTGATCGTACAGCCTTAATCCAGTCGTAGAATTTTTATACTGTGATTAAGTTACTTGTGGGCAATAATTTAATCATATCAAAGGGTGAATTCTTTCTTAAAAGAGAACTAATAGACTAGGTGGCCAGCTATATCTCAATTTTAAATTAGAATTTCATTTAAGGGGATTACATGTAATGTAAACGAAGGAGTAGAACGTAGAGCTACAAGGTACGTTTGCGATTCACAACCATTGAGTCAGTCTAGAATGGAGAAATAACGGGCCTCTTTCTTAGTACTCAATTTTAACAACATCATCGTCATTCAACTATTCGTAGTCCGTCATGTAAGTAACCACAAATGGTTTTTATTTATACTTTTACAGATTGATATAACAAAGAACGGTATGTTTAGAGTGTATTTAGCCCTTCTATGGTTAAAGTGTGATAAAGAGAACGACGCTTTACCGTGTTGAAGATACGTTTTATAGAAGGGAAGGGGAGGAGTGGCAGATTTTTATAAAATAATACTCTGTTACCAAACCGTTAGCTCACTACCACTTCCACCTGTACTACCACCATCATCATAACCATCGCTAGTACCAGTGTCATTGTCGTCATCGTCATCATCATTATCATCGTCATCGTCATCATTATCATCATCATCACCATCATCATCATCATCGTCATGATTATCAGTATCACCGTTCTCGTCGTCATCATCATCATCATCGTTATCATCATCATCATCATCATCTCTATCACCATCATTATCATAATCATCTCTATATCACCAACATTATCATAATAATCATCATCATCATCATCGTTGTCATCCTCATCTCTTCATTGTGGTCATTATAGTCAACAGTTTGATAAGGGAGCTAGCATTAATCTATTGGCCAGGTTATATTTTGTTGCAGGTAAAGTTAAAACAATAATCTTCAAGATGTATAACACATAGCAACTTCAATTACTTCCAGATGTTTTAATACTTGTGCCCGTTATTGTGTTGATATTTATTTAAATGCATTTACGAGTATAATTTAGCCAAGTCTAGACTAATTCATCCACTTGATCTTGAATTCAGTTTAAATATTTAATATTTATTGATATTTGAAATGTTAACTGCCATTTTGTTTATATGCAATACATAAGAATAGTGAGTCGAACACATTTTGATTTCACGTGTGTCACTCTAGGCACGTATGAATGTGCTCTTTGCAATCCCGTTAAATAGCAGAAGAATAGAGCGCACTGACTAGGACCTTACAGTAATTGCATCATGGAGAAAATGCTAGCGTCGACAGTACAACGGGTAGGATATGCTATGTTAATAGTTAATAGTTAATGACAAGTAAGGATAACTTAATTAAGCAGTTAGTACGTTTTAGTTAAACCTTAAGTGGGAACGATACTGATAAAGTGTTTCTTCAATAAAACGGCTAAATACTTCGACAAAATAGTTGAAGAAGAGCTGACTACTTCTAACCAGGAATCCCATTCTGCAGGAGCTGGTCGTAAAACAGAACATCTGAACTGCATTGCTCAAATGCTTTTGTTGTATTAGAACATCTTTAATTGTAAGCAAGGACTGTACAAGGCTCTGCTAAATCAGCATCCCAATACACATGGAACAAATAAAAATACGCTGTCCTAAAGACTTGATGAATAGCCAGTGCAAGTAAATTGTGTTCGGTTAAAATGTGCCGGTTGACCGTTCAGCAGTTTGGAAAGGAATTGTATTGGTATGTGAAAGTTAAAGAATGTATGGAGGAACGGACTATACAACGTTAGGTAACTGACACGTTGTGAGTGGCATTCCCTTGGGTTCAACTGTTTCTTTGCAGGAATTGTAGCGAATTTAACTTCCATGCTTCAGGAAACATTCTTGAAAAAACACGGAACGTAGTGCAGCTCCATTTACTGCCTTTACCCAATGTGCTAAAGATGAAAGTATCAATGTCTTACCATATGTTGTTTTTAACAACTTTGGGAGAGGACCCATTATCCAAATCTGCTCCTGCTAGAATGAAATACCAATGACAACCAAATATTTATACGTACTGGAAAATTTGAATAGCTTTATTCGTAATATAGCAAACAGACTCAATATAGCTCATCATATTGATTATGCAACGGAAGTACTTCATTACCATTTACCTGTCTAATGAGTGAATTCAGGGAGCCTCTGTGGAAGAGGAGTTACCTTGTAGTGATAATGGCCGTTAGAATGTTTCTTTTCCAGTTAACGATACCTCTTGAACCGAAAGGAAGACGATCGTGAGGTTGAGTTAGTAAAGCTGTAAGAGACTTCGATAAAAAGACCCAGCGCAGATAACACGTCTATTCCATAGAGATATTTTCAAAATATCTAGATAGTTTTAACGTCGGCATAAATATGCCTTCACGCCTTTTAAACACATTTGGCTACTCAGACAATTATTATTTTCTTGTTGTATTTTGTACTTTACATTGTATTGAAAGACGACGAAGCCCAGGAAAGTGATATAAATCTAGGGAAAACTAATCAAAGCTCGACATTGATCCTCCTGAAGTTTTCCCCACGGATTTGAAAGGCAATTAGAAAGCCAACAGAATGGCTTGCAACTCACGTATGCTGTACAGAAATGCTATTTTTAGTGCAAAAGCAGTTTTGGCACTCTTCTTTCGCTTTCGTAAGATATCGTATAAATGGTGGCAATTCCATAGTCCCTTGATAGGCGTAGAAGAGTTCCCGTAACCCTCTCCTCCTGCCCCCTTTATCGTTAGAGAGCATAAAGTAAGTGAGATTGAAATCTAACGAGCGATTTCTATTGAAGCAAACTAAGGTCCAAGGTACTTAAGCATAAAAATTAGTCGCCCCGAATGGGGGAATGGATTTTTAAGGACTTACTCGACAAGAATTTTTCATTAAGAAAGTAACTTGGTGATAAAAGGTAGAAAGGCTTTATTTGTGTTGCCTTTCGAATATTTGTCACAGAGAAGGTCATAAGTTCTGTTTGTGTCACAAATTATACGTCATTCGATAGACTCTTCTGGCACGGGATTTCATTGGTTAAAGGTTGGAATAAATGGATGTTCAGGGCGCAGATCTCCAATATCTCTAATAATAGCGCATCGCGGGTTCGCTGCTGGGACGGTGCCGTGCGCATCTACCTACCCGGCGTGGACTGTGACTCCGATGCCGACAGCCGACGGCACCGCTTCTTCAACCGTCGAGACATCGAGGAACATGGATCGGCCGCTGTCGAGGGCTACATCACCCGAGCACTGGCTCGGCGTTCGCCAACGATCGACCCGGACGCAGTCACCTCGGTTCGGGATGTTGCTCGGGCGCGGCGCGAAGTCCGCCTTGCCGAACTCCGGGCCGAGAAGCAGGACCTTGAGGAGTACGACGAACTACTCATGGAGGAGAACAGGCAACTTCGGGAGGAACGCGGTCGTCTACGGTCCGAGAACGCCGATCTCCGCGAAGCCGCTGACCTTGGGGAGATGCTCGTTCGGGAGGAGCAGGAGAAGGTCCGCGCCGCACAGGATGCCGAGAAGCGCGAGCGTCAGGCCCGTATCGATGCTGAGTCACAGGCTCGCGACCTCGCCCGGGCAAGGGACGCTCTCCGGGGTATGGATCGCTTCCCTACGAGCCTGGCCGAGGTCGTAGACATCGTCTCGCGGATCTTCCCCGACAGGATCGTGTTCACCGATCGAGCGAGGAAGGCAGCGGCCGACGCCAGCATCAACACGACCCCGTCTGAGATCCCCGATGCATGGCGCTTTGTTCACCACATGGCGACCACACTGTGGGACTTGTACTTCCAGGATGGCGCCGACACGGCGGCGGTCGTCAATGAATGGCAGAACACGACTGGGTTCGGCTTGGCGTTGAGCGAAGGGAAGCAGACCAAGCAGGACAACAAACTGATGCGGCTTCGCGTCGAGCCCTACAAGGGTGAGAACCTCGACATTCAGACGCACGTGAAGTTCGGCAATCGCCCGCCGAAGATCCTGCGGGCCTACTACGCCGTGTACAAGCCGGACGAGGTGATCGTCGTCGGGCACATGGGTGACCACCTGAAGACGGCGGGCACCAAGCGGAGGGGAGAGCGCTAGGTGCCTCACCGAGAGGAGAGCCATCGCGGGGCCCAAGTTCTGCTCTTCGCGTCAGAGGGCACCTTGGGGCCCCCCTGGATGGGACCCGCCACGCTTCTCAGGCTCCCATAGTAGGCCTCCCCGGCACGGGCCTACCAGTTCGGGAGATGTGCATAGCCCTATGCTCGTAGAGGCCTCCGATTAGCCTCGAACTGTCTATGAAAAACATGACTTGCAACGGCTATGACCACGACCAAGACACCGGGCTCGTCACCCGCCCCGCTCCGCCGTCCTTGCCCGCCGCTCCACGTTATGAGCCCGCCCGGAATCCCGTTCTCGTCTACCTGGCGTCGTTGGCGGCATCCTCCAGGCGCACACAGTCTGGGGCCATTCGCAGTGTCGCCGAGATCCTCGCCGGGCCCGGCGCCGACCCACTCGATCTGGCATGGCCCCAGGTGACGTACGCGCACGCTCAGGCTGTCCGCAGCGTGGTTGCCGAGCGACACGCACCCTCGACCGCGAACCGGATGGTCAGCGTGTTGCGGTCTGTGCTGCGGGAGTGCTGGAGACTCGGTTGGATGTCAGCAGAGGACTTCCATCGAGCGTCTGACCTCAGGCCAGTTCGAGGCGAACGACTGCCTGCTGGCCGCGAACTAGAGCACGGCGAGATCGGCGCCTTGTTCCGAGCATGCCGGGAGGATCCCAAGGGACGACGCGATGCGTGCCTGCTGGCAGTGTTGTATGGGGGTGGGTTGCGGCGATCCGAGGCAGTAGACCTCGATCTTGACGATGTGGACCTCGAACAGGGAGGCCTGATCGTCCAGAGCGGGAAGGGGAACAAGCAGCGCCAAGTCTGGCTCGCCAGCGGCGCTCCAGAGGTCATCAGAACCTGGCTGGAAGTGCGCGGCGAGGAGCAGGGCCCCCTGCTCCTGCCCGTCTTGCGGGGTGGTCGTGTCTTGCGACGGCGTCTGAGCGCGCAGACCGTCCTCGACACGCTGCGTGACCTCGCGAAGAGGGCTGGGGTGAGCAAGTTCTCGCCTCACGATGCGAGGCGGACCTGGATCAGTCACTTGCTGAGCCAGGGAGCAGACGCCGGGCTGCTGTGCAAGATGAGCGGTCATGCCTCTGTGCAGACCCTCCTACGTTATGACCGGAGGCCAGAGGCCGCGCGACGGAAGGCGGGTCGGCTGATACACATCCCGATCTAGTAGTGCCTGTCTGAGAGCACCCTGCACGCGAGCGGGACGTTGGCGCCAAACACTCGCGCCAATGTCGGTTTCCAAGCACCGTGGGGCATGCAGCGCCAAGCACCACCCGCTCCACCGTCGTCATGCCACGCTCTGCGCAAACGTAGAGCATGGACAACACCCGCTCTCTCGCTTCATGCCCCAATTCGCTCGATGACGCCGAATGGCTCCGCCATCAGTACGAAGACCAGCGCATTGGCACCCACCAGATCGCACGGATGGTCGGGCGCGCTCCATCCACGGTGCTGTACCGCTTGCGGAAGCACGGCATTCCCGTCCGCCCATGCCGTGTGAGCCGTCACGCCCAGTGCGACGATGTGTGGCTGGCCGAGCATTACCTCAATCGCGGCGATTACGTGACCTGGTGCCACCTACACGGCGTGGAGCCCGGCGACGACGGCGGCCACGGTTTGTCCACGGCGGCATGCGCCAGCGAAGCCGGAGTGTCGAGGGAGACGGTCCGTAGGTGGCTGAAGCAGCACGGCATCGAGCGGCGCCGCCCCGCTGACGGCTCGTCAAGGCGTCGTCAACAGCATCACCGCTTCGCCCTCGGTCGAGAGGCACGCGACGCGCTGCGACGGTTCGAGGCGGCAGATGTAGTAAGGGGTGTTGAGGTTGGCAAGGACGAGATCCGCGTCCTGTACGAGACGGGCCTGCAAGAGAGATGGGGGTTGGACAAGGAGGACGGTCATCGCCTCCACTGGCCCGAGCACGGCTGGTGGACACGCCAGCAGCGCGTCGTAGACGCACACCAGGGGTTCTTGGGTGAGGGCAACGCGCAGCCCTCCGGCGCTGTGCCTGGGCTTCCCTGTACTGCTAGGTACTACGCCACGCTCGGGTTCCTCGATCAGCGACTCCTCGTCGCCACTTTGGTCCGCGACCTCGTGCATGAGGGCTGGCGTCGCCCGACGTTCACGACGGAGGATCTCGAAGATGACCTGCGCGCCGTTCTGGACAACAACATCCGTCATGCGCCTACACCCGGGTACATGAACGGACAGCCCGGTCGTCCGGCCCTGGGTGTCCCCACTGGCATGAGGCTCGCGCTCGATCTCTCGGACTGGGGAGCGCTCTCCCGACCTGGTGGCGTCTCTTTGGAAGAAGCGTGGCGAAATCCAAGCAGGATCTACTGGGCCATCGAGTCCATCATTCGTCGCGGGGAGAGCATTACGCAGGAATCGGTCATCCATCGACTGTGCGTCGGCAAGGCGGAGGGTGTCGCGCGCCGCGCAGGACCGCTCTGGCGACCTCCGGCCTACTGGATCTCCTTGCTGCGCGATGTTCTCCGGTTTGATCATCGGCCTATCGTGTTCGACGCAACTCCAACCAGTGGGTCGAAGGCCGTCGCCGTCGCGTCGCTTGGCGGCATCTACATTTATCCCGAGCGTTTCGATCTTCGGCATGACGGACCGCTTTGGTCATGCCATTCAGGCAGGCGTGAAGTACCCGAAGTCTACGCCGACGACCAAGCGGGCGCTGACGTTGCGCTAGTTGATTGCGAGGACTTCGATTCGTTTAGGCTGGCGATCGAGCACTACGGGGGGCAGTGCGAGAGGGTCGTCTCGCGCCTCCCATGGAGGAGCCGCGAAGACGTGCTTGCTCTAAGTGCCCGCGTTGTGCGCCTGCGATCAAGGCCCTATGGGCCGGACGAGATCATCGTCATCTGGTCGAACGGATGTGCCAGCGTCAGAGGCTCGGCGTAGCAGCCAAGTCGTAGACGATCGGAAGTCGTCGAGGGAAGTGAACGCTCCGTAGAAGCCTGTGGATACGTCCTCGGAGTTCCCGCCGCGCACATCGCTGGTGATCGAGATCCTCGGTGCCCTCGACGGAAAGCACGAGGTCATCTCCGATGGCATCGACACGGGCGGGAACAGACTTGTACGCGCCATTGTCTTGGTGCTCTGTCTGCTCGCCGACGAGCACCAAGACCTGCGCGAAGCCAAGGGACGAGAGGGCGCTGCCTGCCTGGTCGGCGGGGATCTCGTCGCACCCCAAGCCGAACTGGACTGCGACGACGTGTCCCACATGGGGGTGCAGTAGGCCGCGTGCAAGCGCCAGGTCGGTCGCCATCCGTCGGCGGGCTGGTTCCTGATCGGCGCGTGGGAAGTGCCAGCGCGCCCGCCTCTCCGTCGCTTCCATTTCGCAGGGATGTCGAGCGATGAGTCTGCCCGCAATCGCGTCGATGTTCTCTGGCATGCCGTGCGCACGTGAAACCAGCGTACTGGTCGGCACATTGATCAGGAGCCAGGCTTGCTCATCGATCCCGAGCATCGCGGCCAAGGCAGTGGGGAGGCCGCCCTTGAAGATGTCGGCGATGAAGTTAGCGCGCTGAGACGGTTGCAATCCCACGAGGCTAGAGCCAGGTCGTGACCGTCCAACGGGTATGCGGCGCTACGACTTCTTGCGGCGGCGAGTGCTCTTCGCCTTCTTCTTCGCCCCACTGCGCCGGGCTGCCGCAAGAGCCACTTCGCGCAACCAGTCGGCCATCGTCATTTCGGCGGCCTCGGCGGCGGCTCGGATCTCCGCCTTCTCCTTGGGGCGGACACGCGCGGTGATTCTGTCGCTCAGGGCTTCTCCCTTGGGGAACCGGGGGCGACCCATCTCCTTGGCCATTACGCCCTCCCAGGGAGGGCGCCCGGATTCAGGGCAGCATCGATAACATATTGGTATCCAATAAGTCGAGGCCAGCCGCTAGGACCAAGTGTCCTCAGCGTCGATCCGGCGTGTCTGTCGATGCCGTCGAAGGTATCCGCAGCCTGGCCAGGGCGCCATGTCGGTTGGCTAGGGAGGGCACGTGGCGGTATCGCGGGAGACTCGACCTTGGTACATCCGGCAGCGCACCGCGAACGGACAGCATGTGCAGGGGCCATACGCTCCTGAGCGCATCCGTAGGTGGATCGACGCCGGACGTGTCCGCATCGAGATGGAGTTCTCGGTGGACGGCGAGAGGTGGTACCCAGGCGCTGAGATCATCGAGTTGTTCCCAGTAGAGGACTCGCGCGTCGAGCCCCTGGAGCAGGTGACCCCGGTCTTGCCACCATCTCCAGAGTGGTTTCGATCGTTCGCGGAATCGAAGCAGCAGGTGCTCGCGCTTAGGCAGCAGATGCACCACGCCATCAACGAAGCCAAGACGAGCAAGCGCGCTTGGAGGCTGTGGTCTCTTGCAGGCGCCTTCGGAGCCTCCGTTGCACTGAGTTCGCAGTACAAGAAACCCACTCGCGCCATCGCTGCCGCCGGAACGGTGTTCGCGATGTCGAAGGCGTACCGTCGGTACGACGGCAGCTGGAGCGCGCGCGTAGATGGCGCACGATGCTTCGGCGAGGCGATCGGCACCCTCGCCGCGACGTATCTGGAGAGCGGGCCGCACATCCTCTCACCGCTGGCCGCGCCTGAAGAGGACGATGAGTTCCTCGGCCTGTACGAGCGCTCCCTGGAAGAGGTCGCGACGTTTCACCCCGTCTTGCCACGGAAGGGCCGCAGAGCCATCCGGAGGATCCTGCTGTTGCGGGCGAGCGTCACGCCGACGAAGCGCTACGATAGGTGCCTGCTGCGTAGTGCTTGGAGTCTGGGCACCGAGGCCATGGCAGAGATCGCTTCCGCGCTCGACCAGGTAGGAGGCGAAGAGTCATCGCGGACTCGCCGGGCCTTCAACAGGCTTCACATCCCTTACACCCTGTACAGTGGCGCAGGTCTCCTTGTCTCCGCCGCCGTCCTGTGGCGCTCAGCGACTGCCCAGACCATGCCCGCATCGTCCCTCGGCATGCTTGCGATCGTCATGACGCTCCTGTGGGGTTGGAGCACAATGAAGTTCGGGCGGGCGTTGGCATGGCAGGCGGCTCTGCGGCCCGCAGTACGACAGGCGCGTGGAGTCGGAGCCAAGGAACGATTCGCGCGATGGCATGGAGTGCTCTCGACGAGTCGTCGTGCCGGGAGGTCGCGGAGTTCCACCCGATCAGGTTCCTGCGGGCGAACGATGTCGCAGCCATCGATTCAGTGGGCCGTGCCTCTGCCCAGGTCCGTCGGGCCGCTATGGGTCGCGGCGCTCACTCTGTTGCTCTTCCTGTCCGGGTAGGCGTCACATCATCTTGCGACGGAGTGTTCCGACGACGACGAGTCACAGGGTGGCGTGGCACAGTACAATCACGACTAGAGACTGGCGGTTGCTCGATAGCGTAAAACCTTCCTTCTCATTCCACACATTTCCCCTTTTCTCCAGAAGGTTGCCGCCAGCCTCTTTCTCGCTGTTCACGGAGGGGAGTGTGGGGGGATTGAGAAACTGATCGCTAGGCGGGGATGCCTGTGCGGTGGTCACCTTGGCACTGCGTTTGACCGAGAACGAGTTCGACGGTCCCGGAGAGTAGGGCTGAGGCGTATGTGCGCTACCGGAATCCCATTGCCTCAAGTTGCCTTCGCGCACGTGCCTTTGTCTCGTCGTCACCGTCCCATGCTCTGACCAAGAAGGGGTAAGCGCGACCGAACTCGGCGCGGACAGCCTCCTTGACTTCCTTCGGCCAGTCACGGACGCCTTAGAGCCCTCTTCGGATTTTACTGGATCATCGGTTCCATGCAATCACACATGCTTGATGATGAGATATTCAGCAAGATCACTTGCCTTTTTGGAAATGAATGAATTAAGAATCAGGTGAAGTTCCTAATGCTCGTAAACTAAAAGAAAGAATACTAGTAATGAGTTAAATCAAATAGGCTATAAAACTTCAGAATACATTGGAGATTAATCTTACTCTGAGATCTGCTTTCTTGACCTTGATTTACTTGATTTTGCTTGGTTCAATATTAGCAACATACAAAGAAGGATAGCCACATAAAGCAGGAACAATGTGCCGTCCTATGCGAAATGAGAATTGGTTCCAGACACGGAATAGTGAAATTGGATACAAATGGCCAGTTCACTTCCAAACGATGCTGCTGATAAAATTCTCTAAAAAAAATATATATAAAATTATTTATAACCATTTTGAATAATTAGTTATCGTATTAATACCAGTCCATAATATTTATAAATGAAATAATAATTTATTTATTATATGCCATAACTTGTTATGATGTTGGTTATAAATAAATTATTATTATTATATGGTCAAATACCTTATTGTTTTGCGTATAACTGTTATCTTCTTCAGATTTCTGTAACAAAAAAACTATTTTATTTGTATTATAGAGTTCACTGACTACCCTTATGTTAATTCTTTATCTGTTTTATTGTCACTTTTATAGTTATTACACACTTTCAATATTATTTCAAACGAGCCTTCCTTTCCTACTGCAGATATTAATTACTCTTGCTTTTTCGTTAATGCAGCTTCTAATTGAATTGATATGGGTAAACTTAGATATAATACTAGTAGTACTGGTAACTGGGATGTAATGCTCGTATATCATATCGAATATATCGTTGCTGGTCAATATCTAGGTCGATGTTGTAATTGGATAACGGAATATACTCAAAACCCCCCTGTTTACAAAATCCCAGGAAGATCATATTTCTCTTAGATCTTTCTTAATGACATCCTCCTACCTTATTTGCAAAGCTCCTTCTTTTCGTTTTGCCAACACGCATGATCTTCAGAAATGTATTATCTTTCATTCATGGAATGCTTTTTAGCCATTTCAACCGTGTTTCCTCAACTGTCTCTTGATTTATCACGCCTTCAAAAATGATTTTTTCATTTAGAATATAGCAAACTTCAAGATTAGGGCCTGAGCTATATTGACCTGTCAATATTTAACTCAGTTTTATTATTGGATAGCGGAAAAGCAGTTAAATCAAATACAGTTTTAGTCTGGACAGTAACTTTATTTTAAGCCGGTACACGAAAGTCTGATTGAAGGACACGAAAGTCTCATTGTGAGATATCTGTTGAAATTCTTAAACAAATGAAATGACTCAATTGTCTGAAAAAAGGACTACGAGCTGTGATTAGCTCTTATTTTATTTTGATTTGACTTCTTTGTTTGCTATAATAAATTTGTTTAATCTTTATTAATTAAGCTCGGTAATTTACCTAGAATTTAGAGGTTTTTAGGCTTTTATAAATGGTAGTATTTAATCTCATACTAAATTATTATACTCAGCAATGTCATACCCAGCGCATTTTGCAGGAAGTTTGCATTTGCATAGAGTAATCTGAGGCTCATCTTCTCTAGATGATCTGGATCTTTTTTATTTCTTTGTATCTTTTATAGTCTTCGTATCTTTTTATTATTCCTTTCATCCTGCCAAATTCTCATTAAAATTTCATTCAGCTTCTTTTCATAAGTCTTCTGCTTCTTCTCTTAGGTTTTTTGCCTCTTCTGAGAATTATTTTTATAGCTATTTCATATTCTCGCTGAATTTTTTCTATCGTTTGGTTTTTGCTCTGCATTTCCTTCTGAACTTCTTAAATTCTTAGCTGTTTTAAAATTTGCCTTTTTATTGAAGTATGTTGCTCTGAATGTAATAGGGTATTGGATCCTTCTCCTAAAACAAAAATACAAAATTTAAAAGAATTTTGTTGGACCATGTAAGGAAAATGAGACGAGTTAAATTGATTTTTCGGAAAAAAACAATTTTTGAAAATATCAAACAAATATCAAATTGGTCAATATTTAGGTCAGTGTTACAATCAAATATTGAGAAAGCAGTTAAATCAAATAAAGTTCTTGTCTTTACAGTAAAACTATTTTAAGCCATTTTAGTTACATGAAAACAAATACAAGAAAGTCTCATTGGGAAGAATAAGATATTGGTTGAAATTCTTTAAAGGAACTTCAATGACTCCATTGGCTAAAGGAAAAACTACAAAGAGCTCTGATGCATTCTTATTTTGTTTTTATTTGGTTTCTTTGTTTACTACTGTTAATTGTTTTTTAATCTATAAATTTCGCTCGGTAGTTTGCCTCGAATTTTGAAGTTTCTAGGCTTTTATTGAATTTTCTCCTTAGGAGAAAATTCGTCGCTGTCAGGGGAAGCGGTAGCTTCTGTAGCAGCAGCAGCAACAATCCCTGGGTCAACGCAATCGGGTGGATTTGAATTGAGTAGTATATCGAAGTGTTTCTTCCATAGATCAATACATTGGGATTGATCGTATATGGTTTCTCCATTCGCTGCTTTCAGGCTTGTAGACGCCATGGAGTGTTGCCCAGTCAGCTCATGCAAGATCTTGAATGTTGCGCCTATGTCTTTCTTTTGGGCAGCTTGCTCGAGCTCAGTGGCTTTGCCTCCAATGAAGTCTTTCTTGTCCTTATAGAGTGTCGCTGTTTGTTGAACTGTCTTTAGAGTGTCATTTCTTTGTAGTCTCACTCGCCGTATCTGCTTAATCACTTCGAGCATCTGTCTGCTAATCCACTCTTTCTTTTTTACAGTACTTCAAGCCCACAACTTCTGTAGCTGCAGTGAGAACATTAGCCTAGAAATTGTTCCACGTTGACTCACTTTCTGAACACTGTTGGAGAGTCTACAAAGTGGCTAGAGACCTCAACCATATACTGTTCACGAACCGAGGGATCTTGCTTCAATCGAGAGGTGTCTACCTTCTTTGAGTAAGAGGATTTATCCTTGTTGGCTCCTCAGCTTGAGTTTGATCCTTGCAGAAAGAAGATGCTGGTCAGTATTGCCAAGCTCGGTACCTCTGTATGAGCGGTAGTTCTGTCTAGAAGAAAGCCAGTGTCGTCGTAAAATGATGTAGTCAAGCATCTTTTTGTATTGCTGTCATTGTTGTAACATGTGTGCTTCGCAACGTCTTCTCACGAACCATGTATTAATGACTGATAGAGCGTGGATGACGGGGCAATTAGGCAGCCGCTCACTATTCTTATTCAGAACGTCAACCGTCAAAGGTCCTAAAGCGGCATTATATAGGCCAGAGCTGTTAGCGACAACGGCATTGAAATCACCTATGACTATAAGGTGATTGGAGGACAGCACTGCATAGAAGTGGTCCTTAATTCAATCTTCGGCCTATTTTGTCGGTGCATAGCAGGTAAGAACAGCTACCTTCCCACGCTTGCCCTCAATTCTCTCTCTCAGTAGACGTGATGAGATAGGTGTGAATTACAGTAGATCTTTCCGGGTAAAGCTGTTGAGAACAAGGTCGACTCCCTCTCTTCTTTTGATTCCGCCGGACGAAAACAGTTTCCGTCCTTCTCCAATATCTTCTTCACCGCTTCCCGAAAGGTGCGTCTCTATTATTCCTACAATCAGAATTTGTAATTTTTTAGTTCGTTTGCTAAAAGAAACTTAGAACCGGGCTGGTTCAGCATCAATATATTCCAGAAGGCAACATTAATGCCACCTTGATCAGCAATGTTCAAAGGGGTATGTGTTTGGGCTAGTCTGGGTCCGTTTGAGAAAGCAGATGGGGTATCCGAGGCTGTATTTCCAGTTCCATTCATAGCCAAGAGTATCAGGAAGAGGCCTGCTATACCAACCGTTCTTAGGTGCATTTGGTTCTTCGGTGGCTAGTCAGATATCCAGAGACACGTGAAGTCAGCTCTGTAGGCAGCAAGAATACACGAGAGCAGACTTTGGACGAGCACCAATACCTCATAAACGGAATGATTTATGTTCATTTTGAATATTAAAGTTGCTACTTACTTTCAATAGAAAAAATAAGTTTTTTTCAATTTTATTTCGGAGTTAATGAGAGGTTTAATCTGGGACTGCAGCCAATTTCGAAGGACAACTGTTACAGGTTAAAGAATAGCTTGTTTATTTGGGCATCAAGTCTGCACGCTAATAGGGATGTCTAAGCATGTAGAAGATTGTAATTGAAAGGGTAATAGGCAAATAAATATCCTTTTGAGAAGTAATTTAGGTCAGGTAGTTGATGTGAAAATTCAGTGAAGACTCAGATAAAACAAGTTGCATGTCTTCATTATAGGTCAGAAGCTTGATGTTATGCCAAAACAAATAAGTACGATTTAATTCCAAACAAATTTTAAGAAAATTTGGAACCTAAAGAACTCATTTGGCTCAAGGGTAATACAAGTGGATTTTGTATAGCAGTTTCATTTGCAAGAGTGCTAGATTGGTTAGAACATTGAAATTATAGGAGAATACAATCAGGTTAACAAGGGTTGGGTGTTTTTGAGTCCAATTATCTGGAGGTTTGAAGAATGCTAGATAGACATCTGAGAATCAATGTTGGTTTATTAAGCAGATACCGGAGAAGAAAGTAGGTGCTTCTAAACGGTTTAGAGCCCGACCGATATGACGGCCGGTGGACATATCAGGCTAATCAATATTGGAGTCAGTGACATAATCAGATATCAGCAAAAAAAAAACAGGCTGATTTTTTTTTCATTCGCAACTTATCAAGAAAATGGTTCGAGATTATTTGGTAATTTCTCCTTGTCCAGTCCTTAGAATTGATGCCACCAGTTAAGTGAGCATGGTGGAGGGATCAGCAGAGGCGATTCAAATGAAGTCAAAGCATATTTGTTGTCAATGTACACCTACTTGTACAATCACAATTGGTGCATCAATATTCGAAATAAATGCTCACATCCGTACAATTTCTACCAAAACAACTAAATAGAACACAATAAATCATACGTTTTGGTTTAATGAATGTTCACTTGCGTGGGTAAGAGATCCATGAATCATTCCATTAAAATCGTGATATCCAGTCGGCGAAAAATGCCCGAAGCGGCGTTTTTCGGGCAATTTCTATAAATCCCTTCTCCAAACTTACAATGCTAGTTGCACCCCTGCATTGAAAAAGAGTTATTGGTCCCTAAATCAGTGCTCTGGTCTCTTAAGATTTTTTCCTGATCAACACTCTTCCATATTAGGTGAATATCTTATCTCTAAGTAACCTTGTTCAGTTCAAAGATTTCTTGTTCAAGGCTTAATAGCCGCAAGATATTTTTCAGCTATTAATTTCAAACGGTGCGATAATAGATGCCATAGATTCTAGGGAAATTACACCTTTACTTAAAGCTGTTATGACTGAAAATCTAGATATTTGTCAGTTATTGATTTCAAAGGGTGCTACAATAGATGCCATATATTTCATAACTGAAACACCTCTACATTATGCTGCTTTTTATGGAAAACTAAAAGCCTGTCAGCTATTGATTTCAAACGGTGCTACAATAAATGCTTCAGATTCTAGTAACTCAACTCCTTTACATCTTGCTGCACAGAAAAGTCACTTGGATGTGTGTAGGCTACTAGTGTCAAAAGGTGCAGGCCTGAATTCTTTAAACTCCAATAATGAGACACCTTTAATGCTAGCGTTTTTTTCTAACCGCTCAAGGGTAAGTGAATATCTTTTAGAAAATAACGCAGTTTTTCATCCGTACACGTTGAAATCAATTTGCCGGGATATAATAAATAAAAATGCACTCCAAATGTGCAATAATGTTTTGGAAATTCCGGGAATTTTGAAAAATTACCTAACTTATGAGGAAGAACTTGTAAGTTTCAAAAAATATCATCTTTTAGGTATTTTTGCGGAAAATGCTCTTTCTGATAGTTTCATTTAATTTTTAACGGCAAATTTGCCCCTCCCCCTTAGATTTTGTAAGTTACTAAAACTCCAACCCCTTTACATTTTTGTTAATTGACGCCACTGCTTTTACCACTTGCCAATTAGGGCATTTTGTGAAGAATTTCATGGTTAAAACATCTAAAACAGAAGTTTTTATTATGAATGCTGTGGCCATAAGTAAATAATGTTTCAAGCATAGATTAAGATTTTCATCATTTTTATTTGGTTGTTATGGATTTTAAGCGATTGCAGTGAATTCCATGCATCTTGCAAAATTATAATCTAGATCCCTGCTTTCTTAATTAGTCTACAAGATGATTAGTCTGACAAAATTGATTCCCTTTGAAGATTGATCCAAACATGACTCCAAAGAAAAGTAAAGATATTGGGGGCCTAGAGATCCCATCTCTAGAAATATATACCGCGTATATAAGGTAACGGTTATTTAAGTCTTCTAAGTATCTGTTTGATCTGCCTTTGTGCTATAGAAGTACGATGGGTATTGTGAAATTCAAAGTTGATGGCCCAGAGGTCAGGGTCTCACCAGACGGTTAGCGAAACATGGGGAATTTAAATAATTGGACTCACACATCCTTAAGCAGTGATACTTTGTGTTTTTTCCCTATTCTCTGTTTTGTTGTCTGTTTAATTGTGACGACTTTTTCAACAGTCTTTAATAATAATAAATATTTTAATTCTTAAATAATAGAATAGAATATGATTTATTGGCTAAAATAGCACACAAGCTAGCATAAGCACGTCAGAACAATTATAATTACAATCGAGGAATGAATAAAGATGGATCTCAAGTGTGGCAATGGCAACAGGAGAATGTCCCAGTAGCATGCACCTGTGCAAATTGAGGTTTAGTATTTAAGAGTACGATGTGATATTCAAAGCTCCTACTTGAAGGCTTTCATATATGAAATTGAAATATTATATCATTGTTTATCATATTCAAATCTTATTTATGGAATGTTGAAGATTATAGCAAGATCTACTGGCGCATTTTGCCTGCAGACGTATATCATTGTATTATTTAAATAATTGTTTGTTGTACAAAACAACAATATTGCACGAAATATCGAAAACATAGTGTACTTAAAAGCTTTTTTCATCAGATACTCCTCAGAGTACTAACATCAGAATGACCGAAATGAAGTGTGTGAAAACTGTTTCAAATTTTTCGCTATTTTGTGCAATATTATTGTATTATTTAAGGAGGTTGCTGGCCAACACTTTATAAATATTGTTTAAGTATCAAAATAATGGAAAGAACACAAATATGTAGTGATGTATTGTCCATTTGTCTTAGATGAGGCTTAGTGCTTGATCATTTTCTTCTTTCTCTTCATTGCTCTTTGATCTCCGTCGTTAAATCGGCTCTCTTTGCTGCAATATCTCTAAAGGATACTGTCCTTACTAACATCAAGTTCATGACGTCAGAATGTGCCAAGTATGTTTGGAGTGACTGAAACATATCGTTAATGAGAACTCTTGCTTTTGTTCAAAATGGGTTAAATATCAGCGGAACGAGATGAAACATGGTAAGATTTTTAACATATTTTACATCCTAAACCAGGAAAGGTCAAAGAGCAATAGTTACAGGCCATGTGAAATAGAATCTACTTATGTTTCATTAAGCAAATGAGACTAAGTAGGGATTTTAGTACGAGAATGCTTGCTATGAAAACATGCGATTACGAAAACTCGTTATTCTCTGGAAAACTTTTAGAGGATGAGAATTGGCATTTGAATTGTATCTTTGCATATTTGTTGTCTGTATAACTTTGAATAATGTTTCTGATCTTTTTGTTATCGTAAAAGGTCGAAAGCTTCAAAGTGCAAGAATATGATGAATTTTTAAAATTATCATTCCATATTAAGGAAATGGCATAAACAGAAAGTGCCAAAAATCAAAGTAACACCATTTACTCCGGTATAAGCAAACAATTGAATAGCTAAGTTTAAAATAGGAGAAAAGAAATTGGAAAAGACAATATTTTGATAGAATGATCACTCACTCAAAGTACGCGGAAAAACAGGAAAAAAACTCTCTGATTTCGCCGTTCATATATTTTATGTGTGCCTATAAGGAAAGTACACTTTAAAAACGAGGCCTGTGGTTCAATACAGAGGAAAGTCCCTAAATTGTTAAGATAATAATACAAGATCAATTATAGCACTTGGGAAATCAGAAATGTGATTTGGCATGCAGCCGTGACAAGGACAATTATTTCAAATATATAACTAATAAGTAACCATTAAAGTTCTATTGCAATTTTAACCCTACCTTTCATGGGCTTTTTGGCTCTTCTCATACATGGGGGGGGGGGGGGATATGACACACTATAACTTTAGATCGAGCAATGCTATTACAAAGAGATTTGGCACGTTTATACTTTAACTCTTTTCCAAGAAATTGAAAAAAACTCTTTTTAATTTGATGTCAATGACCTCATCCAAGGATATAAAATGCTGCGCAATATTCAAAAATTTCAAAAATTTTGTAAAAAGGCCTTAAAACATACTTTATGAATTACTTTTTGATTTTTTAAGGGCTTTTAGTATCTCTAAAGTATTTCTACACGAATACGTTGTATTTAGGCAAGATATTTTAGATTTTGAGACTGTTATTTTCTAAAATATATGAAATTTAAGGCGACCGAAAAGGTTGCTCACTTATAATCAACCGGTTTCTAATTATTTTGAGCATTATGACTAAAAAATATCCTCCAAACATCAAAAATTGAACTCTTATTTCATTGCTGATACAATATTCATCTAAAGATGTGATTTTATTGTAATCGTTTTGCATATATTGTTATATAAGGCTCTCTAGCAAACTTCACCTTATTGCGCAACATATTTTTTCATTTTTTGCGAAATTTCAAAAAAATTGCATATTTCACTTCAAATTTTAATACTACGAAATCATCAGTACAAATCAGAAAGGCAAAAAACTCCACTATAGGTCAATAAAACGCCAATATCGCAAAACTTCAAAAAAAAATTAAAAAAAAATTATTCATCAAAAGTCACCAAATTTCGTGTCAATCGGGCCAGGCTTCAAAAAGTTATGAGCTGAAATGTGTAACCGCGGGCCTACTAGGCCCCCCCTCCATGTAAGATAGGGTTAAAGGAAAAGAACTGCCTTTGCCAAGAGACTTAATAAAAACGAACATTTTTTGACAATTTTAGAACGATGGGGAGGCGGTGGATTTTGCCCCATCTTACTTACAACAAGTTGTAAAAAATCGCAACAACGATAATGACAATATCAATTATTTTCAGCAAACGTTTTTTGGAAGTCTATGCCAGGTACAAAAAGCTATGTATACTAAAATATTTTCACCTTTAGCATACTCTATCTGAGTATTTTTCTGAGATGGTACTATTTGTATCTGCGTTGCGCACTGCTCACTGGGCATTCGGCAAGTATCTTTTAAATTGCTTTTTTGCACGCTTGCTTGCTCTATTGCTAAGACTCAGTTTCTTCAATCTATGCCTGGCTGATGCACCCACAGTACTAGTGGCAAAACTAGCAAATTTATATATAAATATATACATTCTTAGGTTGATGTTTAACATTATTTAATGGAAGGAAAGTGCAAATAAATATTTTTATGTTAGTCGTTTACCTGATTGGCAATCAGGCGACAACACATTTTTTTATCATTAAGCCACTTCCCACCTATCTATGTCGGTGGAAAGGATCACAAAATGAGAAAGAGAATTTTGATGGATACATACTACATTTAAGGAAACTAATATTATAGCTCCCTATACAACTATTACATGGCATTCAGAAGCTACCACAATCTGTGATAAATGTAGCAACGGTTCAACACATGTTCCACATTAACATGTCTCTCCACGCATAAACTTGCCACAGAATTGTCACATTTTATTCCAGAAACTAGAACTTATTATCTAGAAGAGACGATTTGAAACACGAGGTTTTAAAAAGTGGAAGCTAGAGTGGCGACTAAAAAATGCAGTATGTTAATATCGGAGGTCATCTAGCTCAGTTGGTAGAGCACAAGCAGCATTAGAGTAGGCAACAGTTCAGAAGTCGTGTGGTGACATATTTCTTATTTCTCTAGTATTCTATTCAAAAGAAGATGAGAAGTAAGGTGTCAGAGCGAATACAAAATATCTTGTACAGTAAAATTTTATAGTTATCTTCCCAAATGATTTTGTGACATTTTGATATTAAAAGTATAATTTATTTCTAAATCCACATTATTACTATCCATTCCTCTTTTGCCAAACTAATTTACTATCATAAGGGATAACGTTACCCAATCGACTGGGAATGGAGATGGAAAACTGTGTTTATTTTACTATTATAAATGAAATACTATTGACTAATGTTATTTCATACTGATGTCTTCAACTGAGTATTGAAAAAACCCGTGTAATAACTACAGTGTAATAGTGTTCGAATTTTGAAAATTACGTGGAAATCAAGAAATTGCAACGTTAAGGTTGTTTTTTCATAGTCTGTGTGAATGTTGATCCATGTCTCCTTGCCGTCAACAAATGAGTGATATACTGTTTTTAAAACTCTGACTAATATTCATGGAGGTAGTATATTCTGCGATTTCACTGACTGCTGTTGTTAAATTTGCATCAGAATATTAAGGCCACGACTGCTAATGGTCCATTTTCATTTGGAATTCGTTTTCCAAAATAGTTGTTCATCAAATGGAAATAATTTGCAATCTAAGTTTGGGTCACGTGATAAACAATGAGGAAACAATTGATTAAAAGTTCCGATTTTAACGCCCTTGGGTAGGTCACTTCGCGGATTTTATCTTACGATGATAGAGAACACCCAAATATTAAACAATGGTATTTTCCATGATTGTTGTCTGTCTGTATGCAAAACATAAAATAGAATATGAAGACAAGATCATTTTGGAAAACTTCTAATTCCACTAAACAATCCTAAAGAAATTGCCTTAGCCAAATACGATCCTGGTCATGTGACTTTAAGAGAAGTAAGTTGAATCAGTAGGTGAATGTTGACAGGCAAGTAACACTTTAACTCTGCTAGAAATAATGTTAGTCATAAATCAGAACAGGCCACAGAAGCTAACACCGTCAATGGTCAAAGATGACGTTCATAGTCAAGTATTAACGCAATTGTCAGCACGTTCCATTCAATTAAAATCATCTTGCATATTGATGCTTCTAAACCAGATTTCAAAAAGGATTCGATTGGGAGACATTCATGTACACATTAGCTCCAAGCAACTTACAGTTTTGAAAACTTCCACTGAACACTCCTGTATTTTCAGATTATGACCGCTTCAGCAAAGATAATTAACCCTTACTTGCAGGAATTTTTCCAATGGGAAAGCCGTTATTCCTAAAGCATGCTTACGTAGCAACGGAATAGTAATGGATCGTCTACTTTTGTGTTTCCTAATTTACATTTCACAGAGTTCACAATGTTTAAAAATATCCGAGTCTATCAGCCTTGCAATAATTAATCGTACCATTTCTTCATAGAAAGTATGATTTGCCTATCAAGTAGAATCACTCACACCTTCCGATGTCAATTTAAAACGATTTACGATACCCAGTAAAAGTTGAACTAACTATGTGCTAATGGGTTATCGTTTTAAATTGTTATGTGAACTGTATTAAAGCAACTTAAGGTCTTCATATTGATCAAATTGGAGATGACATTTGAAACCAAAATTAATTAGATACAACGTGCTGTCAGTTTGTTTCGAAAGTAAAAGGATTTCTCTGAAGCGTATGTCTCATCTTTGATACTTTCAGCATGTTAGACGTTGTTTAAAGGAAAAGCTAACTCTGATAAACACCTTTATATAAATAACGACTGTAGCATGGAATAAAGCATGAGTCTTCATGTGAAGAGATTGAGGAAAGGATCAAGGATACTGTTATCATTACCTCTGCTTCAAGATGTTCTTTAAGGTAAGTTGCTTTTGTTACGACTATGTAGTTAAACCTTTTCTCTTGTTGGGCACAACTGATAATTTCTGTATTATCTGTTTTGTTTGTTAGTATCCTTCATTAGCAGAGCTTTGATATTTGAGTATATTTTTTATACCGACCAAGATGTTTATGAAACAAGCACTCTGAAAGTTGTGGCAAATGTACTAACAAAGCACAAGTTGCGAAGTGTACTACGTCATTGCACAGCAACGTAGTTGACTTTAATGAGGGAGTTATAAGTCTGCTGGACGCCTCTGCCGGGCTTTGCTTCACTACCGTATTGTAATGCTTTCCTGTCAAGTGATACTCCAGGCTTAGGAATATAGTTTCCTTTGAAATTGTGCAGAAACAAAAAATAGATAAGAAAAACTCCATAACAGATAGTGGTATAGGCAAGTGAAAACTTTTAAAGGAATGAGATAATAGGAAATCCAGGTTGTTATAAGAAAGGGGTGAAACATGAAAAATATACGACATTCATTAGAATTTATGTTTTCATTTATCGCGATAAAAAATTAAACATTGATTTAGAAGGCAGCTCCCTCTGCTTTTCTTTGTTTTTATTCTCATTAAAAGACAAAGATGAAGACATTGATCACATAATGTATAGTCATGTTATTTAAATTTCTCATATACAAATGTTTTATATTATAATAAATTATAAAGGTTGCAGATTGTCACAGTAACATCTTATCAAACATAAACATCTCAGGGATTATATGCATAGTAATTTTTAATCTTTTGAGTAGTTTGGGGAGTCAACTAGGTTCAGCGTCTGATTACAAGTATTTAATTTACTATAAAGTGCATGGATATTTGTCAAGAGTTAATAACTTAGGTTTTGTAGTAAAATGGAGTTGCTATTGAAACGTTAGTGTACAACATATATATTGTAGGGATGGGGAAAGGTAAAGCAGATCGGGGAGGGGTGAGTGAAGTAGGTTTCCTGTCTAGACACGCACAGTATGTAGAAGCAAAAGTACGCAGTACTGTTGCGTATCTCAATATGAGTATCTTGCTGTGAATGTGACGCAATGTCTGTCGCAATCAATTCAATTTTAATAAAACTGAAATATTTGGGGGGGCATGGATCCCTCTGCCCCCTGTACCCCTGTCCTTGTATCGTAGTGCCCAAGCGTACGTTAAACTGATAAATTCTAATATCTCTTTTCATTTTTAGACCCAAATTACAACATTTGTAATGTTGACGATATTAATTAAATATATGGATGGATTACAATATCTTCAAGTTGGAGCACCAATTCACACATTAAATAACATGCCACAAAGTACATTGAAAATCAGCAAGTTAACAGACATAAGAGAGCTTATAGACCAAACAGTTCCTACCGTTCTCAGATCTTCCGCCGATCCTGATACATTTTTCAAACATTCCATTCGCAATAATACATTGGATCAACAAAGTCACGATCTGTTTACAATGTTAGGAAGATCTATACAACACGTGCAAAGAAGAAGTACCAACACTGACCCTTGTCCAATCACATGGACAGTTGACTTCCAATCTAGCAGAGCCCCAGCTCATATCTGCACTTCTGTCATGTGGCATCCAAATTGAGACTATGGTAGCAGTTATGATGCTATTATGTAAGAATATAAGACCCCTTTTAAGGCCCCCAGATGGAAACACCGACGTCTTGAAGATAGAAGCGGGATTCTTACAAGGTGACATGCTTGCTCCTTTCCTTTTTATCAACTTCCCTGATAAGGACAACCCTTACCAAAAGCAATCAGCTTGGTTTTACCTTAGCTGAGGGCAAGACAAATAGAAATCTAACCAGTAGGCTTACAGATGTAGACTATGCAGACGACGTGACTGCAGATACAATCTTAAATGTGGGAACTCTCATTCATCATTTAATAATCTCTCCCAATGATGTAGCTCTGTTTGTAAGCGTTTCTAAAACAGAATTTATAAACTTCAACGAACACGGCTCAAATACGACCATCTCAGGAGAAAAATTCAAGACTGTGGAAACCTTCAAATATGTTAGTAGTGGTATATACTCCACCCCTCAGGACATGGAAATACGCATCGCTAAAGCATAGGCAGCTCCAAATTATGGTGGTGTGGAAATCAGATCTCCCTGATAATCTAAAGTGTAGCTTCTTTGGAGCTGCTGTGGTGTATATATTGAAGTATTGTGCAATAAGTGGACTGTTAAAAAAAACCTGGAATCTAACCTGGATTGCACCACACTCGGGTGCTCCGAGCTGGCCTAAATTTTTCCGGGCTCCAGCGCCCTGCCAAGTCACAACTCTATAATCTCTCCTGTTAACCATCCTCAAGGGAAAATGAATGCGCTTTGTTGGACATTGTTTGAGGGTTAAGCAAGAATTACAAGTTGAGTTGATAGACCAGTGACCACGTACATTGATCAACACTGTAGAGACACTGAATGCCTCCTAAAAGACCTTCCTACTTAAATTTAGGGCAAGGATAACTGGCGCGATAGGCTTCATGTTCAAGTAGGCTCGTCCTGAAGATAATGACAAGGTATAATATGTATCAGCATTGGCTTACATTTTTATTTAGTGCAAGTAAGTAAAGACAAGGACTGCGGTATTAGAATGCATAGAAGTAGACTTAAGAACCCGAGGAATATGGTCGATAAAAAGAATACGCTGCGAGAAGTTAACCATGCCTTCTAACAAGGTTATATTGCATTAGAAAGCATAGATTTATTGCTGGATAATGAATGGCCGTTATTATCAGATATAAATAACGTATGTCCTATCTGTAAAAAGATCTCCCTCTGTTATAATTTATCGTATCAAGACTGTAACAAGCTTCGAGTTAGTGGGCGCATTTAATCATCAAACAATATCTCCTGAAGGCTTAACACCAGACTTTGTAAGTAGCACTAAATGCTAGTGGGAAGTTGAGTATCAATTCCCTACATTTTTTTATTGTTGCATCCTTAAATATATAAGTTCTATGTAAAAGAACTGTCGATGCATTTTCTACCGATATTATTGTGACTCCTGTAAACTCAATATTTTGTATGATGAGTAGACCAAAACTTACAAATATTCAACCTTTTGAGGAATTGCGTTTCCTTTACCACATTTTTCGTTGAGTAATAAATTATTTTATTGTATGACCGGTGTAAACTCTTAGACACCAATAATGAAGATGACGTCATCCAATGACCTAATAATGATGTCACAATGGCGTCATCGTCAGGACATTTTTGCATTTTGTATTTAGTTTTTCTCCAGATTTTTGTGCCTGGTAAACCTAAGAAATTTGAGAAAATCTGAAAAGAGTACTAAAATTTAGCATTTGTTTTGTAAAACAAACACATAAGAAATAACAGTGAAGAAATGTGACATTTGTAATCAAAGCAAGGAGTCTAAAATTCGGGAAACAGTGCCGACATTAAAGTTACATAGTTGGTAAATTGGTAACTCATCCAGTAGGAAACGTCTGACCTGCCATTGATTCACTCGACAATCAACTTGCCATTACGTTTCTCTATACAGGAGAGGATTCGCTATACGAAATCTAAATGTCCGCTGTATAAAGAAGCACTTTAAAGTAGAACAAAAGAAGTTGCAGAGCCGAATTTCTGTTCTGGAAGCTGATTTAAGCAGGTAAGGCAACAATTTTTGTCAAGTTTTCTGTTTTAAGATTTGGTGCTCATCTCGTACCGTTTCCACGAACGATAACGTTTGGTCTATTTTGCAGCATCTAGTAAAGCATTTAACAAGTATCTGTATTGAAATTTGTTTTGCATCTTAACAAACGTTTGAGGAAGAAAACATATTAGACGCACCATCTACACGATTGTTAACAACTTCCTTGCGTGCTGTCTCTATACACTTACGGGCGTCAAAAAGATAAATCATTACAAAATTTTCCTTTTTGTTTATTTTCTTATCGTCTTTTTATTTATGAATTATCGATTTCACACTCACTGTCATAATCGTCATCTTTATCATCGTCGTCATAATCAACATCGTCAATCATTATTACCAATAATTATTCCTTATCATCAATAACCCTTATCATCAATCGTTTCCTCATCATCAGCATCTTTGTCATCGTTACCTCACTGATCATCATTGTCCTCGTAACCGATCATCATTGTTATAACCATCGGCTTTCCCTGATGTTGGAGATAAAGCGATTTGTTGGCGTTGCCAAACCTTTCTACCACTGGCCTTTACATGTTCATAACATTAAGTGCTTCTTGTTGAACACTTTAATAGAAGACTGTGAATGTTGAATACTCTGTGTAAGACCTGAAGTCAATAGGGTAAGCTCGGAGTTTGGTAGAGTTTCAAATTCTGCCGGGTTATTTGTTGGCAAGAAGGAAAACATTTGTTAGAACAGGACATTATCTGTGTACCATAAGACTACAAAAGTCAAACAATACATCACAGTAACACTGCTCTTCGCAAACTTCCAAAAGTGAACGTTTAGGCTTCCTTACTCCACAACTTTCTACAGATGATATTCTTATCCGTGTAATAGATTACGGAGACTAAGAACCTATGTAGCTGATGTAACAATGTTTTTGCTGGTAGTGTCAGCATGGCTTCCCTAAAGGGTGAATTAATAATTTGAAAAAGCGTTTAAATTAAACACTTGATTTTCCTCGGAACTCAACAATTTTGAACTTTTAATGCTAACGTATTATGTTAAGTTACTGAGCAATCGTGTCTATATGGCATGATGGCGTTTTTTAAACCAAGAAAATTCAAAAACTGATATAACTGTGCTGACAGAGAAGAAAAAGGTTCTTTGACGATTGTACTAAGGTGACATACAGGGGCAATTGCATGTACAAGAATCTAAAATATAAGCCCCTGTCAAATTTGAGCTCAATGAGTTAAAAGAAAACCTTCTAGGACCCCAAATTTGGGATAATGGAGGACGTCTCCAGGTCCCTTTCTTCTGCAAAGGTTTGTTCCTTACTAAATCAGTACTCGGGCAACGCCAGGTGATAAGATGATGCAAAAATACCTTTGATATAGTAGCTTGTCTTGGATAGTCGACGTAGGTAGGTAAGGTAAGAGATAAGGTAAGAGTAACGGCGTTTTACACATTCTTGACTGTTAGTAGTAACTACAGAGCAATAAGGTGTTATTTTAGACAGAATAGCGCTGCTATCAGCAAATCTTAAAAGCAAACCCACAAAATATAATATCTGATTATTCTACAAAGAACAATACTACTGTGTTGTGTTTCTGACGGGGGTTAGTATGAAGTATGATCTGGTGCCATAGTCTGTTAACAGTAGCCTCGTTTAAATTCGGCGCAGGCACGTCGAATAAATAGTTTAGCAGTCGCAGGAGAATGATCTACTTGAAAGCTGATAATAAAAGCTTCTCATGTTTGAAGTGAATACATGAGTAATCTATCTACCATGAGAGTATAGTCGGTCAGATTCTTAATCTTTCGCAACCTTTCTACACAGTAGACTTAGGGTTAAGGACCATAACGTCTAGCAGCACATCTTTCATCCTGAATGTGGATTTTGTGAGTGATTTGCTTGTTTTTAGGAAGCTTTGAGGTCTGGTTGCTTTCGTCAAATCCAGCACTCAGCGTTTCTCATTGGTTTTAATTGTTTGATATCATATACATCTCATCGAGCAATAACGTAACCGAGGATATGTCATTATTTGGACCGTGAGTGCTTCCAAGTGGTCTTACACTTATTGACGTCGAGTAAGGAATATAAAACACAGGGGAATGACTAGTAAATTGAGAGACATCTCGGTATATATCATCGAAGCTTTCGAGGTTATCTTGCAGAAAAATGTAAAATGTTACGGAAACAATGTTTTTAAGAAGTAAAAATTACAAAGTGATACAAAATGGGTCAAGTGAGGGTAATTTACGAAACAAAACAAAATTAGAAAGAGAGCAAAATTACAAAATAACGGTGCGAGTAGATGGTGGTGACAAGTAAATGCATTAAAACAATAGAAGAGAAAGATAGATAGCGCTGACAATTAATGGCGTGTTTTAAGTTGGTACTTGTTATGACCAGATATGTTATCAATGGGGCTGGTATGAAACATCGGTAATTGTTATGACCAGATATGTGCGCTGCTCATTCCAATAGAGGAAGGCCATTGGCACTCGCCTCCCTTGTGCCATCTTTAAAAATCTTATTTATCCAGAGACTGAAATCTCTTCAATTCTGCGTATCATCATGAATTATGGTTCTCTAGTCACTCTTTTAAGACCTATATACGACTCTTCTTCCACCTCGTCGGTTTCAGTCATTGTCAATGCATAGATACTAAGTATGGTTGCGTAACGCCCTCTGGTCAGTCTTAGGCTTGGACACATTACCCTTTCGCTGATGTACGTTTGAAAGTGCGTCCAATGAAAATGACATGCAGGGGTATATCATGGTCTGTAAAATAATTCGAATTGGTGCTCTTTTCGGCCCGAAATATTTGATTGAGCAGTGGGAAGGGCGCATGTCATGTTTTGGGGGTTGGAAGACGTAGGAAAGCAACAATCAAGTGATAAGTCACTAAAAGCATTCTTAAACAGAAATTTTACCACTGGTTATCATACATTAGTGTTTGTTTTGTTAGCGGCTGTATTCAAGGCATCTTTATAAAGTTGATATTCATGTCTACTAAGAATAGAAAAAACAGGCATCAATCGGCTCGTAAAGACCTTCCTTGGTCTGGACCCTTTCTGCTGCAACGTCAAAACCTACTGGCTAATCTTTCATCGACAGTAATCACCTTTGATGTTATTCATATTTCCTTTCCAAATAATTCAAAGTCCGTTTAAATTCTAAATGTAACCCATCAAAATATTTCGAAAAGCCGCGGAGTGTCGCAAAGTTCACGAATACGTAAACAGAAGCTGTCTTCAGACAATCATCATTAGCTTTTACCTATTGCAAAGGGAACTATTTAATTTTGAAAGATACTAGACAAATATGTCACCAACGGGGATCGAACCCGTGACCCACGCCCTCGCGGCGTGTGCTCTACCAACTGAACTAATTGACCTCCCATGTTAACATACTCTATTTCTCAAGTAACCACATTAGCTCCCAGTCATCCACCGGTGGACATCAACATCCAACTCAATGCAATTGGAGACCAGCGTCTCTGCGCCATGTGACTTGACAAAGGAAGGACTGCCATCTGGCCCGTTTATTCGTGACATATTCTCTATTTCTTTAGTATCTTTTCAAAACTGGGATTTCAAACCTTCTCTTCTCGATGTAACTATTTAGCTTTGTCGGAAAAACGGGCGATTTTTAAAGTTGTGGGCTAATGGCTGAAGGTAAGAGAAAAAACTGTTCTTTGAATTATGACACGGAACAGAATCTCACGGTCCTTAAAACATGGTGGCTTGGAATGGTCAGTTGTTTTCCAGGAGAATTGACAAGAATATAAAAGAAGGATATAAAAGAAGGAAGAAAAGAGTCAGTAAGAGTATGAGTATATCACTCTTTTATTCAATCACTTCAAACCGTTCTAATTTCTGTTTCAAAAACTGTCCTTGTCACTGAATGTGCTCTTGACTGATCGTGACGTCAACCCAGTAACACGACAACAATCAGCATTTGGTTATATAGGTTAAATACAAGCAAGCAGAAGTAGAAGATTCAAAACGTAGTCAGGCAAACTTTAAAGCTTTTACGTACATACCCCAACCCTTCTCTTAGCTACAATTCACCCTTCGTAAGTGTGGTATTCCGGCAGATTGAATACGGACCTAGCTTTTCCCCGATGCGCTTTAGTTCGCGGCCATACGCTTTGATTCCAAATTTACAACTGTTGATGTCAAAAGTGCTTTTGAGGGAGAGTGAGTGAGTATGATTGATTTTCACTCAAAAATTAGTATGCCGGGAGTACGCCACGTTGAAGAATTTTACTTCAGAAAATAGTGTGATCGGTGGAAGTAAGTCACGAACAAGAGGTTATAAAGCAAACGTAGCGGCGATATTGATCTGGCAGAGGCCACAGGGTGTGTAGAGTGGGCCGTTTCATATCTTAATCCACCCCATTTCGACAGTACAATATCGCGGTGTCTACATCGGCATTCTTCCTACCCACTTTCGAATTGTTGAAAAATCCCACTCCCATCCCAGCCAGCCTAAAATCTCCTGTCGGTTCCATGTGTGTTTCTTTTTTTCGAGATTTGATAATTAAAAAGTGATGTAAATATTATCCGTTTTTGTTGATCTCTCTTTGAAATGTATAATTTTTCCCGTTAGTCATTGGTTCTCTTTTATTTTGTTGTCAGAGTCACCAATTGCCTCGAAAGACAACACAACTTGATAGGAGGGGTAAAACTGCGTTAAGTCGACATGAGAGCAACTAGAGACTTGAAAGTTGCTGCACTTATAAACTATAATACAATCTTTCAGAGAAAAAAGGGGGTGGGGTGGGGATGAAGGTCCGAAAATTGAAGTTATGCTGAAGTTAGGACGTCTTTCAGCAAACGTTACGAAAGTCTTAAAGCTAAGTTTTTCGCTAATCCCGTATTTCGACCCAAGAGACAGATACATTTGTATGCTTTCGTATGAATGCAGGAGTTGAAAACATTTTTTTTTTCATTTTATGCAATATTTATGAAGCTGCAATTCAAGTATTGACCTAGATTGATAAAAAGTTACAAAAGTCAGAAAAAAATTAAATATTTAAAGTTCATCATTATATAATATAGAACATTTATCGTTAATTATAAATGCAATTGAAGTAAAAAATTTGCTTGAAAATTAACGCCAAAGTAATAAATCTAAAACTCCTTTGATTTCGGATAATTTAGCTTTTCAAAACTACTGAGTTTTTTATTAAACAATCCTACCTAATTCCTCATATTATTGGCGTTTAATATTTTCTTTATAGTAAATAAAGCTTAAGTAAGATTTTGATTATATTTTTGCCCCGTAAAGGTATTCATAGTTGTATTTACCCCTTCAAAGTACTACGTTTACGAAACTGGACAAAACTGAAAGTCTATGTCGGCATTGACAACTGAATTTAGTCAATACATTTCAAAAAGAGAAGCATTCAAATTCCCCCAAAGTCAGCTTTTCTTTAATATTTCTAAGAGTTTGGCTGGTATTGTGGTGGTGCTAAATATACCATATGTACTGATTAGGGTTACAGGAGATGCCGTTTGAATCTTGAACGGAAGAACTTTTTCGGGAATACACCAATCTAGATTGAGCCCACTGCTCCGCCCATCCTTCGTTAAGCTTGACAACGTTGTAATAACCCATCACTCGAGCGCGAATTGTGAAGTGAAGCTTTAGCGATGGCTCGTTGTTCTGGGTTTAATATACTTTCAAATGATTTGTTCCTTGACATTTTGCAAGCTGAAAGAATTTCTAGCAAATGCGTAGAGCATGGAGATTGTTTGTACAAGGATGCGTATATAACGTCAGTTTTGATGCCAGAAACCGCGAGGAAATTGCAGTGACGTGCAAGTATGGCACATAGATGCGGAAAACTGATAAACCACATTCAACTAATTTTCAAATCAACAAAGCCAAGCTCACTGTCAATGGAGCATACTGTACTAGTAGAGCTGGACAATGAGAAATTGGACTAGTTTAGAGGAGATACAATCATCCTGTTTTCCTGAAAATAACTTTTCATAAAGACCAGAACCACGACCATAAACGTAATGCTTAATGTCCAATCCTCCAATTTTTAGACCATAGTTTGGAATATGGTCGTTGGAATGTCGTTATGGTCAAGAAATCTTAAGATGTAGCTTGGACACGTGTTGGAAAATTTCAAATTCAGAAATTTTCTATGCTTCCGAGGGACAAATCAACTAACCGGCCCGGGAATTATATCTCTTTTGTAAATTTGTCAACCATTTCACAAAGAAGACAGGAAATATTCAGGAGCGGTCTTTCATACTTTCACTTTGCAATATGTTGTCTTTATGATACCTTAACAATTGTAAGAACCCTCTTTATAAACTTCCCTCAAATTTGGGTATCAAAAACAAATATTATTAGGGCTGTAATTTTTAAATCTGCAATTTGCAGCCAAGGGGGCTATTATAAGTTAAACCTAAGAATTTACGATAACACCCGCCCAATGTCACGACCAAACATGCGTAGACTTAAATTAAGCAGTTGCTACTTCTAGCCCTGCCTCCCCCAAGAAAAAGAAATTCAAAACAGCTCACCCATATTTTTGACTCTTACTACGGGTTCTTTCGATCTTCGAGCATTTGAACACGACCAAAAATTTACACGTTATGGGTTACGGGGGCCGTGTCATTCGCCGTTGTGCTGTTTATCTTGCTAATGCAAAAGGGTAAAACTCGCCTCGTTTTCATCCGCAAAAATGATTGCGTAATCAATTAAACTCCGTTCCCTTATCTCCCTGTGGTCCTCTTTTTTAGTTCAAAGGTCAAAACAAATAAACTTTGAACATTTTGAAACTCAGCATCGCAATCTTCCTGTTGTTTTGTGTAAGGTGGCAATCATGGCACAAGTAGAATCATATGACTACAGCCAGGTAAGGTACTTGGAACAATTTTTACAGAATTAATGGTCACGATAGCATAAATGCCTAACCGAGGATACGTTGCTATACTTTTTAAAGTTTGCATTTTTATAGAATAGCCCCAGGTCTGCTCAATACGTACCGTATGTCGATAGTAACCACATGAAGTAGCTTCTTACTTAACGTCAGTCTATTTAAACGTCAGTCTATTTAAAAACATTAAACTATTCCTATAACACCACTGAGAGTGGGTCACTTACTCTGGACCTCAACTTAGCATCGAGCAACCTCGTGACGTGACGTAGGCTTATTTCACCCAAAACATTTTAGATTAACAGTCAATACAAAGCTCTTGTCAGTAAGCTGCAGTGCCGTTAAATGGCCCCGCGCCGTCCAGGGAACAAATTTCTCCAACTCAAGTAGTACATCGACAGATATTATAGATATATACGAATTGTTACAAGTCCGATAATTTATGCCGTATGTACCACAGTCACGGAACTAAGCGTGCAGTCAAGTCACATCCTGAAATAGGATGTTGCGGAGCTTAATCACACGCCCCCGTTCGAAGTACAACTTGCCAATCGCAGAAAAGCAAACTACTACTAAGCAGACCTTGAAGAATAGCAACTACTGCGAAGTTGACATGATAAGTTGGCGTGATTCCCCGTTTAATAAGATCAAAGAAGGCATGCTATTATACTGGTGTTACACAAATGTAGACAGCAAATGTACAGTAGAGATTTGTTG
>JAAAKM020006971.1:109165744-109178314 GCA_010016025.2 Alatinidae sp. Z8VKAUB7J3 | reverse complement strand
AATAAGATCAAAGAAGGCATGCTATTATACTGGTGTTACACAAATGTAGACAGCAAATGTACAGTAGAGATTTGTTGATGTTACAAATTTAGTGTGGTTCCCAAGGTCAAGCTTATTGCATTGTCTCGTAAGCAATCAGAAGCATCTGCCTCTTTTTTGCACAGGGTAACAAAATTAATTGTGGTACTCTATGACCCAAAAGAAAAAGTTTAATGGGAGAAATTTTTCTCTCTAATTATATGCTTGGTTGAAACTTCATACAATGCAGATCACAGTATTTCTACAGTAAGCCACTGTTGATTTTGCTCACGGTAAGCTGATTTTATTGCAGCACAGTAAAATTGGGTAACAATAGAAAGTAGGTAATATTATAAATGTTGATTTTTTTTGTAAAAGCAATGTCATTATCCTTCAGATGCAATGAATCTTTTCAATTTTCATAACTTGTATTGTAAATATGGGATAATTTGGCTGTCTTCCATATATAATAAGTTTTGTGCCAAGAACCGACCATTATTGCAAAGTAGTATTGTAAACAATCATTTGTGAAAATGTTGTTGCAATGCTTGATTGCTTAGACCAATAAGGGCCGTAGAAATGGTTTTTCTTTTACTAAAAAGAATTATTGTTACAATTTACAAGTTCATGTTGATCAGGTTAGGTATGATTTTTGTGCACTGATTATGTAATAGGGGTGTTCAACATCTTCTACATTCACATCTAAGCTTAAAAAAGTTTTGACAACCGTTCCAAGTTTTATGATGGTTCATACTGGCCATCTTTTCACTGAACCGCACCAACAATGTTTTTTTTCAGCTGTTGTAGTTTATATCACTTATGGAGGTGGGTCTTGAAACCATTTTTTAAAAAAGGCTAGGTTTAGATTTGGCAAAATATGTGAAATGTGTGTATAGGTACTAGTATGTTGAAATTATCAAGACCAGAGGTAAATACTTCCATAGAGCAATTTCTGCAAAGTATAAAAGTTAACTGAAGTGTTATAAACATTGCTTTCTACCAAGGTCCATGTGCCATCGCAGGTGTTTTTTCTCTCTGATATGCTTGTTTATCCAGTAATACTGTGATGAAAGAAACTTATAAAAACTCGACAACATCATAAATTCATCAATCAATGACATTTCCAGCAGTGGAGGTGAAGCCAAATCATGCAAATTCATAGCATTGTACCAAGCGGTAAAATTTTTCATTGTTTTAAACAAAACACCTTAAAATGCCATTGTTTCCACAGGAATCTAGTCAAATGGTGTCGACAATGGCCATGATATGGATCTGTGGTTTCTAGCTTATAAGATTCTTGCACTATGTCGAGACTATGATCTGAGAGTTGTAATTTTGTGACAGTTAACAGTGTATATAAGTAGGCAGGTCAAATGCCCAGCATTATATACTAAATGTATACTGTTGGTGGCTGTAATTAAGAAACTGTAGATCCTATATAATATATATTTATAAACGTAATAATATGATAAATGAGTTTGGGAGTATTTTGTCAAAAGTTATCAGTGAATGACTCCTCCCCTTTTAGAAACCTGTCAGGCTGAAACCTGTGCGATAGAGCAGGTATTGGAAACTTTTTCTAGGCAACACAGTAGATAAGAAGTTGGTAGGAAAGTTGCAGCACAAAATTTCTTATCGACATTCTACATAAGCAACATAATACTTTCTTCAGCTGCTTTTGCAGCATAAAGTTATTTTTTACGCTAGATTGGCTTAACTCACTATATACTGTTGCAACAGACTTTCAGTAATATTTTAAGTTAAGATGGTATATTATGCTGAATTAAAAGCTTGTTCAACAGAAGAGCAATTTATTCTCATAAATGGGAAATTTTTCAAGCCACATAATCTTGAAATTAGTTTCAACTTCTTGTTTAAATTTCTTTTACAATTGAGTTGATATGTGCTTGCAATGTCAACAAAGATTTTAGATTCTCCTATGTACAGGCATTGGTTATCCTTGCTTTATGGGTAGTCTTAGGTGGCTTTATATGTGAGAAAGCCCACTCTCATTTGTTTCAAGGGCTTCTAAAGTGAAAACCAGTGTCCACTATTAGAGAGAATGAGATTTTTCTCTGGAAATATATAGAGGTTTGATGTGAAATAGGAAATGCCAGAGCAAGATATAATCTCACCATTTTCAGTTCAGTTACTTTCATTTGCAATGGCCAGATGTAGTTTCCACATGATAGGGCATAGGGTAGCTCAAAGTGTTTGTTTGTTGTTTTTAAACATGAAAATCATTAAATCTACCATCATTCTTCTATTTTTAATATGTAACCTTTTTATTATACACCCATATCAATGGTTAAAAATCGGTTAAAGTTTCTAAGTGAAATATTTAGTATATGAGAAGTTGCTAGATGTTATAAGAGTATATTTTTGAACTTCATAAACAGTACAGTATAGTGTATAGTTTAGTATAGTATAGTATAGTATAGTATAGTATAGTATAGTATAGTATAGTATAATATAGTGTGGTATAATATAGTATATAGTATAGTATAATTTACTTGTATTTTTTAATATTTAACCTTTTTTATTATACGCCCATATCAATGGTTATAAAGTGGTTAAAGTTTCTAGATGAAATAGTATATGGGAAGTTTCGAGATGTTATAAAAATATGATATTTTTGAATTTTTAAAAAATTCCTTAGAGATACATAAATGGTATAGTTTACTTTACATGCCCTGAGACTACATCTGGAGCAGAGTTCACAAATAGAAATGTTACTGGGATAAAGCTATCAACAGCACCGATTTGCAGTGCCTTAAGTTCAGAAAGAAAACCCCATGGGGTGTCTATTTTCCATGTGACGGTAGCAGACGTTTATAGTGTTGTGTAACTAATTGGGCATCAAACTGATGGGTTTAACTTAACGAAAGCACTAATGGCATTGGCAAAGGGGTCTTTCTTGCTTGTTTGCCATTTTGCTTTCAGCCAACTTTTGGTTGAAGGATTTTCAAAAATGCTGTAAATGTCATCAAATATATTTCTTCATGAACTATTTATATATGGTTTTAAATGTAAAGAAAGAGTATATACATGAGTAAGAGAGATGATATTCAAACTGCTTTGAAATGAGAACAATGCAAAAAGCAAGCTTTGCTCAAGCTAATACTTGATAAGGAAGTTGATTGTGTCATGCCAGAAGAGCCATGACAATAGAGGTTTTACAGTGGAACAGACCTAACAACACAATTTTGCCCAGGCAACATCATGAAAGGCAGCAGTTTATCTGATGACAATAGCAGCATTACCTGAGTACATACACTCACTGGCAGCTGTTGCATAAATTGAATTTCTACAGTAAAAGGTGCAAAACAGTTAGACAGATGAATTGAACAACGATAAGGTTGCAGAAGCTGTATTGTGTTTCGGCTAAAATACAATAACTGTAATAAATGTAAAGTTGGACACACTAAAAGACATTGTAGGTCCCTTGTGCCCATGGGCTGCAGGTTTGTCACCACATGTCTATTCTGTCCCTGTGTCTGGGCCTCTTGTCAGGTACAAGACCTACTCTGATTGTACCTGTCAGATCATACTTCGTACATTGCAAACTTTAGGTAACTTTAGTAATATATAGTCACGGAGGGTAATTATTACACACTTTTTGGAAACTTTTATTTTGAAAAGAGCTGGAAAGTTAAATTCAAAATGTAACTAGTTTAGGTAATAACTGCCTTGTTTCCAATTATAACTAACAAATTTTGGTAGTTATACATTTTAGGGCTATTTTCTTGTAGTAGCTTTATCAAACATAATAATAATAATAATAATAATAATAATAATAATAATAATGAAAACGATATACAGACGCTTTGCAAATTACATTGGCTCTTCATCTCCCATAATGAATAACAGTAGATATAAGCAAACAACAAAAAAGAAGTGACAAGCCTAGACCACCAAACTATAAACGTACAAACAAGTAGGTTCTCTATGGCAGTGGCCCGCAATCTTGGGTCCGCAAAGTATGTCAAGGGATCATGACCCTATTGAGGATTGGATTAAGTGATTGTGTGGCATAGCCTCATTTTTCTTTACATTTAGATCCTGTAGGTGATGAAAAATTATGAACTACACCCCATAACACGTTATAATCATATTTTCATCGCGTAAGTGAAAGAAGAAACAGGCAAAGGTAAACTTGTGACGTTCGATTTCGCTCTAAATTTTAACCCTAACTTTATATTTTTTAAAGTGTTTATAGTATCTTTATGGTATTTCTGCATGTATAAGTAGTATTTGGGCAAGACAGTTTTATTTTGGGAAAGTTATTTTACAAAAAGTAAGAGTTTTGTAAATAATGAAATGGTTTGTCACTGTTAATTCATCGGCTTTTCTTTCTTTTGAGCATTCCAACTAAAACATAACCACAAACATGCAAAAAACCCACCTTTTAATTCACTGTTAGTGCTAATTTATCTAAAAATGTCTTTGTGTCATATTTGCTCTGCATATATTGTCATTTAAGTTTCTCTAACGAATTCCACCATTTTGCAGAACATATTTTATCATTTTTGGCGAAAATTAAAAATACTTTATAGTGGTCTCTAATCCTTTTTGACAATACGAAATAGTTTGTACAAATTGGAGAAAGAGTATCTAGGCTTAAAGATATGATGACTATGTTTTTAAAAGAAAAGTGACAAAATTTAAAGGCCGAAAACTCTATAATGAGGAAACAAAACGTCAATATTGCAAAATCTCAAAATTTCCAAAGCAGTACACACTGCACTGGATCTGGGAATCAAGAACACTCTCCTTAAAGAACGAAACTCGCCTTAGATCAACGAGGATAGGAAACGAGGAATACGCTATTGACAATAGAGTTTTATCTGAATTGCAGTATCACTTGTAATGAAGGTTCCAGATGTAAGTCTTTTAGTCTTTTAACTAGAGGACCTTTTAAATTTCATTTGTCTGTGTTGGCATCTATGCATATTTGTCATCGTAAACCAATTTATCTAAGCAGAAGACTCTTCTTAGCACATTTTTTTTGTTGTAGCACCTTAAAGTCCATTGAATTATACGAGAGATAACTTCTACATAAGGGGGGGTGGGGGGTGGATGAGGTCTTTCATTCGATGCATCATTTTTATTGTCAGTAGTTTTGTTGACAAGCAGGCTACAGTTAACACAAGCTTGATGGGATGATATACAGAGGAAAATCTAAACAAACTTTCACAGAATTATGTATCCAAACTGTTTATGGCCGTTAAAATAAGTTTAAATTAAGTTAATGTTTGACTTTAAATATCAACTTCTCTTTGTATCAATGACTAAAACACTTAGGCCGATAACATTTGAGGAGAAAGGTTTATAAACAGCACCTGTGAGCGTATCAGAAAAAAACATATGTTTAAAATTCATTCCTGATTACAAGGGCAGATGGGATTTGCGTAAGCTCTGATTAAATCTAACAGTGCCGGATCCGACTGTTCTTATTTGAATGAATTTAATAGGATTTATAATTTTTTAGCTTCCCTGTTGTGTCACTAAGAAGTAACATTAATTTTATCTGTTACCAGTGGGTGTTGTTTAGGTTGAGCTGGCATAAACAACGTAAGGGTGTGTCGCTACATGGTAAGTTTTGTGAAGTATATGCACTACCTGGTGTAACTGACATCGATGAGAAGTGGTTTTAGCCCTCTTTATGAATACATGCTACAAAATGAACAGTTTGTTATAGTGAATATTTCAAGATTAAATAAAACTTTAAAAGCTTCATAGGTCTATTGAATCTTAGTTGATGAGAGCTGGAAAATTGTCAGCATCACAAAGAAGTGGATAATTGGCAAAACATCTTTCTTTTGGGTTCAATACAGAGCCTACAGCTTTCAGCGTAGTAAAACAATGCACCATACCCTCAGACAGGTATAGTTGAAGAACTTTGAATTTCGGTTAATGAACCATAAAAGCGTTTGCTTAGGTCTGACTTGCTAAGTGGCATCTAATATTGGCAGCTTCAAGATCGTGTTCTTAGACAAAAAACTCAAACGGTTCTTTAATAAACATGTCAGACAGGGTAAAAACTTTGATATTTTACTACGGAGCAACAAGAATGTTGCAGCCATGTTTTCGTCTTAATCTTTCGTATCCTTACTAAGACATATGATCATGACGGAATCACGAGAGGATACAAAATATCACGATGACAACATAATTCCGAAAATTATTATTTTTATTCTGTTCTTATTTGTATGCTAAGTAGACATTTGACCAAAAGGTATCGAATTACAGCTATGTGCCAACTTTGTCCTTTTAGATACAAAACTAACGACTCTATAAACCTATACTTGCACACCTCAGACTACTAAATGAGCGGTCACAGCAACCACGAATTTACGCTGGTATTTGATTTGCTGCTACAGAGCAATAATACTTTGAAGGAATAGATCTGGTTATTTCATCAATAAAAGAGCGATTTAAGCAAGGAGTTCTATATCTCAATATGGGGGCATTTCTTCTTAATGCCAAACAGAAAACATTCGTTTGTTAAAATTCGCCGAAAAAGCCATTGTTACTGATGTCAATGAAAATGATGTTAAAGTTGCGGAATCTATACTTCAGGAATTTTCTCAATCAGTAAACTTACGTTGTGTGACATTGGTATCAACTCATGAATAGAACAAAGATTGTAACCAAACATTCCTTTTTTTCTAAATTGGCTTTCTTCAAACCTGTCCGTGTTTTGCATCCCAAAGATATCTTTCTCTCCTGTTTACAGATTTGAAGTATTGCCCCATCTGCAATCAAATTACCACATTGATAAATACAATCAACTGCCTCTAGGGCTTTCCACATGCACGTGAGGCAAAAGCCCGAGCAAGTAGCCTCCTTTTAAAGCAAATGGCCCCTTTTTCTCGTAAACATCACCACGTGAATATGCGATTGCTGTTTCAAAAGTGGTTAATGGTACTATAGGAATTATATAGCCATCTGGCCATCAGGGGTGCAATTGTAAACTTGTCGTGAATCTTGCATCATCCAATGCAATATGATGTAATGATTGCACGATAGGGATTTTCCCTCCCTCCATCTATTTATAGCAATTACTTAATTCTATTCACTGTACTTATACATAAATACCAGATCTGTAAATCCTCAATACTCACTTTTCACTTCGACTTCAACAAAGCTGTTAGTAATGATTTTAGTTGTATACACTAGTTTCGCTGCCTTAGATATAACAGTCTTGCCGCTACTATTGCGCTTCGAAGTCTTATAGGTTATGCACAGTACATCAACCACGTATCCTATAAACTTTAGGGAGGGTAACGTAAAACCTAAAAATTAAAAGGGCCTTTCACTGACTTTTTATTGCAACTATTTGGCAACTTTGGTGCCTTTCCATATACCACATGCTACATGTAATTGCAAATGTGCTATTGTAATTTAAATAAAGTATACGAAATCATTGATACTTTCTTCTGGATAACAATCAAGCATAGTAAAGATCACGTGGTTTTATTATTTCATGGTAGTATGTTGTGTTATCAGCTCCCTATGAGCACACTATAAAGCGACTGTAATTAGCATAGCGTGTCAGTTGGAATTAGAGTCGGAGCCAGTTGAAGTTGAGTTAAGAAATCGTTGATCAGTATTCGTTGCTTCGTTATTCAGTATTCCCTTCGTACATAGAATTCAGGTCATTGGAACCAGCGAAACCACAACAAGTAAAAGGTTTTCTCACCAATACGTAGGCGAAACGGCGTTATCCCGCTTATGCAAAGTAGCATGACGCTGTTTCGAAAACTTTTCAGGAGGCATCACGGTGTTGTGCGACACTACGTGTTCACTACACCCTTAACAGCCGTGCCTTTTTTTGAAGAAGAATGTACACTGATTTTACTCACTGCATAGAACTTAAACCAACTTCAACCAACATACGTCAAATATCCCTTCTCACTGTTAAATACAAAAAGGAGATTTCATGACGATTTGCAGTCATTCAATCAAAGACCCCTTATGAGCAGTGGACCCGACATTGAAACTACGCTAAATAAACAGAAAAACCACCAAACGGCCTAATTAATAAATAGAGGGCAGCTGAGGTGTCCATGGGTGCCCCTAAATTTAGGCTACCGGGAAGGGAAGTAAGCCATGAGACAGGTTCATGGCCGCCTCTCGCGGATTATGGAAAGAATCTGCCATCAGTAAGAATAGTTACTACATCCATTTCTTGCCAAAAGGCCGAGAAGCAATTCATGACGATTTGCGCACCCCAAAGGCGGGTTTCATGCAATGACGAATGACCAAAAGGAAGGATATCTTATTTATGAAAAAGGAATTCTGGAACCGTGCCATGACCCAAGGTCCTGCTGCGCTTGTAACACTGCCATAAATACCACTTGTTGGTTAAAAGACTTCTCTCTGTTGTGATGTTTTGCGTCCAGGGCTATCTAAATAACCAGTTATAAAGATATCCCTGGTTGCGTCACTACAGGTACCCAGAGTTAATGAGATGTTATTTGACGTCATGATTAGAGCCCGTAGATAACGTAGGTTTTTGAAAAGGTTTTGATGTTGCTATGTTAAAACCGTATCATAATAATAACGATTTTAAAACCTTCATAAAACTAAGCAAGGGACAAGCGCAGGTTAAATAGAATTTCTTAGGCGACTTCGTCATGTTTTCCATGAAATCGTACGGTAGTTGAAAAACTCAGAAAAAGGAAAGGGCAAGTGATTAAATGCTGGGCATTGCGCAGGCACGCAGCCAAGGGGGGCGCGGGGGCAGTGCCCGCCCAATAGGTAAAACTTGCCCACGTTTGCCCTCCCCCCCCTCAGAATAATCCTTACGGGCATTTAGAACATGGATCACTTGCGTATTTTATAAATTTCGTGAGGTGAGATAAGAAAGATGAGAAGTCTAGGTCTCTCAAATACACTTTTGAGCCTTCTAGGGACTATAAAAAGTCAAAATTTCCCCAGCAAATAAAACTCAGGTGGGCTGGCTTGAAAGGAAGGAGGGAAGGCAAGAGGTTTTGTTTTGAATTTAACCCCCCCCCCCCCAAAAAAATAAAATTGACTGGCTGCGTGGCTGGAATTGGGTCTTACAACACATTACAACTTCCGCTTGACATCTGTGAATGATCTATTGTTTAGTGAAAATCTAAAACGTTATTTCATGGGTCACATTTTAACTTGCTATATTTACTGAAAATGTAAAATGACAAAATTACTATTTGGTACCTAATAAACGAGGGGGGGGGACGTTTATTGATTTATGGAATCTTTCATCTTTCCACCACCACACCCTGGAGCTTATTAAAGCCCTCCCGCTTATACATGACGGGATATCGGTTCCGATGATCTAAAAAGAAAGATTTATTTAAAGATGATTTTGAAGTGATGTAAACATTTCTGAAGCCAAAAAGTGCCTCATGTTGAGATCTTTTCTGTTTTATTTTCATTTTACAACTATCAGAAATTATTTTCAAGACATTGATTCCAGCCGTCCCCCCTATCTTCATTTTTGAAATTTGCTCCCGCCCTCTCTCCCATTCCACCCCCCCCGTTTATTAGAGACTTAAGGTACAGATGATAAACGTGCTGTCATTACATAAAGTATTACTCTTTTTAGCAGCCCCTTGTTGGTAGAGCGTATTTAAGATTTTCATTTCCAAGCAAGGGTTGTCCAATGTTCCTTATCTTGGAATGGCATGCTGTCAAATATGCACATGTGTATAGGTTTGCTTTTTTACTGGGATACAGATACGTGTCGTGGGACGAGAAGTACACAAGTTAGGACCAAGGAAGATATCGAAATCACAAATATATTCATCTAACCACACTCCATAAACATATCTTTACAAGATATATTTATACACAAGTTCATAGGGAACTGATAGGCTCATGTTACAGCATGTACATTGCGACAATCCGGTGCCTCGTCTCACCCAAAAATTGAAAATTGTTAATCAAATTTTAACGACAGTGATTATCTACGGTTCAATTTGACTTTAAAAAGTGAAAATGCCGTAACGTGGTCACATAGCGTATTTCCTCTAATATAAGACCGATCTTTTGTTCATTTTGAATGAGGGTCTTCTGTTAGAGGGGGCCTCGTAATACAGGGGGGTCTTACATTGTAAAATTAAAACAATGAGCAATGAAATTCTTTGATAACCATCTTTATTGGAAAATGCATAAGTTTTACATAATAGCTACGTCACTTTCGTCTGCCTCTGTTAGGCAGATTTCTGGAAATTCACCATCATCTTGGTCAGCTGCATCCTAAAAAGGATTTCCTCTGTTGAACTTTTCCAAAGTCCCTAGATGGGAGCGAAGCCGCTCTGCAGTCTCTCAATCAAAGACCCCTGATGAGCAGTGGGCCCGACATTAAAACTACCCTAAATAAACCGAAAAACCACCAAACATGCGAACTAATAAATAAAGGACAGCTGGGGCGTCGATTGGCGTCTTTGTCAAGGCAGATATAATTGAAGGTATGATTCGGTTTGAAAATCTGTTCGTGATGTTCCCAGGTCTTTCATCCCAAACCTGTACATTTAATGTGACTTTAAAGATTATCCGTCTCCCACTATCATACCTAGAGAATAATTACGACCTTACATTATAATTAAGCACAATAGTTCTTATTATATTTTGGAACTTACAATAGGCTTCGAAACTAATTTAAAATTGATCTATGGTCGAAAATCAGTGAAATGCAGTCCCTTATGTAACGAATTACGAAATAAATTTGATTTGTACTTTTATTAACCGTAATTTAAGTGCAATAGAAGACAAAAGAAGACATACATTGACCAACTTTAAGCTGATACTGAGTACACCAAAGAAGATCTCCCTAACGCAATGGATGATAGAGAAGGATGGAGAGAATGTGTCATTGCAAGCCGAGTTAGCTCGACCTGATATATAGATCAGTGCAATGGGTGAGATAGCCAGTGAAAGCAAATCTTTCTTGTCAATGTTAAGCAATTTGTCAGTAACTGACAAAGACTAATTATCTGCTTAAAAAGATATTGCTCTCTACAATTCGAACACCGTATTTTAATTTTTGTAAAAGAAATAAGGAATCGCCACAACCAGATCCCTTAAGGTGGCAGACATATACCGTAATTGTTTCTGTATACCTTTTTATAAGAGAGTACTGGCATTGTATAAGAATAACTATAATAGATAGAAGTTTTTTTAAAAAGTATTACTATCACTACGGCAACCACCACCACTAGTGAGACAGGTACTGACGATATTTTTATTGTCTTACTTCACTTCCAAAAAAATCCTGGAAGATTGTTAAAATACGGTAACGCCTCTCTGCATTTGAAAAGGGGCCCCCTCGGCTTATTGTACTGATTCCAGATCGACCATCTAATTCTTTTACATCTCTTGTTATTGTCAAAGAAGGTTAGAGGTTTTCTTAGTTATCCCCTTAGTTGTTTTAATACAAACCAAAAGTAAAGTGCGAGTCGACGGCATGCTGTTTAGCTTTACCACAATACGTGAGATATTATCTGCCGCTCGAAATCTTGGCATTCCATAGCGATATCCTCAGAATCAGCTGCAGGGGTAAGTTAGGCTTGATTGAAGTTATTTTGAAAGGGGTAGGGGCGTAGGTTATTTCCTGTACTGAATAGTTAACAAACATTTGATGACGATTTATGAATCAATAATTGTAATTAATTGCATTTCCCCGTACCCACTGAGTAAACGAGAAATTATGACAAGATTGTCTTAAAAATTTGAAAATTTCTGACCTTAATTATTAGACTTATTGAACGTCAATGACATTGTGTATTTTCTGAATTACGTATAATATTTAAACTCATAGGAGAATGCTGGCTAATTGAGTATATAAATATATACATAACTCTCAAAGACCGCCTACCACCTATGCATATAATTATTATATAAAGCTCAAAAAATACACATTATCTTAACATTTAAATGTTATCTAGGCCAGGTTAAATATCTTTACAGGTATTAGAGATACGCAAATGAAATACCACACTTATACACAAGGAGATAATTACAACTTACAAATATAACATAACACAGAGCTCCAACAATAGACTACTAACAGATGTTCCATGTAACAAAGAAAAAAAGGGAATAACACCAGATGAAAGAGAAAGTAACTAACAAATAATCAAGAGGGCTGCTAAGAGAAACATACAAATTAAGGAGGGCAAACATGTAGTTCCAGGTGTACATACAAAAGAAAGAACGAAGGAAAATATGTAAAAGAGGAACTAAAAATTAAAACAAATAGCGGAAAATTCTACACATTAAGTACAAAACTATTAAGACCGTTAGGGGAGAAGCTCTCTAATTCTTACTGCCAAAAAATTACTCTCTACGTCGGCTACCCTCCTACGACTTCTTTATAAGTCTAACCTGTACGTCCTCCAGAAAACCATATTAGCCTCCTCTTTAAAATGCAAAAAAAACCTCCATCTGCAGCATCCTGCAACTTTCTTAAACTTCCAGAAACGAAATATGTCTTCATTCTTGATGATGGTAAATCAATAGTAATGGGAAGGAAAGCAAGGATAGAGCGTTTTCTCGTTT
>JAAAKM020006971.1:109143598-109165644 GCA_010016025.2 Alatinidae sp. Z8VKAUB7J3 | reverse complement strand
TATTCCAATAATCACCTAATTATCTAGCACGACACTCAACTCAACTCACGATCGGTTTACATAATCAGTAATCGGGTTTCTTCTGTAACCCATCGTCACCGAAGCCTCTAACCAATTTGGTTTCTTAGGGATATGCATTTCCCCCCTTGTTTCAAATCTAAGAAGTGTAATCATTGTCGACTCATAGATATTTAATCTGAGACAGTAGGCTAATGGTCTCAGGGCTTGTTTAAACCAGATAACATCTTGGTTTGGATCCTTGAGCTGGGAAGCTATGATATCACTTCTTTTCCTCTATGTACAGCTTATGCCAAAACTTAAGAAGACCCATGCACTAGAGTCCCATATTGTACGTGTTTGTAGAGGACCGAGCTTTCTTTACTCTGCCCTTATAAAGACACCAAAAAAGTACGTGAAGGGGTCAATATAAGGGTCTATTAAGCCGCTCTAACTTACATCTGATGATTACATCATTCGAACAGCCCATATATTACTTATTCAGTTTATTTAAATGACCCTATAAGAATTAAACGAACAAAGAATAGACCTAAAGTTTAAGATTAAAAATATACCTGGAACCCCCAATGCAAGTCTGAATGGTGGTCTTTTGTGGAACATAGAGCAATTTAACGGGTTTTTAAAAAATCCTTTCTCCACGCTTAAAACTTCCGTAAATGTTCAGGACGTTTATTAGAAACATTGCGAATTGTTAGCCTCTTCTTAATTAGAGACTACAAGACATGCAAAAAATTGGTCTAATTTTGTAGTCGCAACAAAAGAGTTCATTTGGATACTAGGTTAGATAATGCACTGTGTGAAAATACGAAGTCCGGGCAGTGATGTCACGTAAGATAATCCCAAACCGATTCCAGCAAACATTGCAGTTTGACGGTTTTGTACCGCAGGAGATTATATCTACAAGTAGTAAAGGTGAGAAAGGGTGAGGAATATAATAACCGAGAGGAAAAGAATAAGCTCTATCTGTCTCAAGGATTTTTCTCGTAGGATTCTGCTTTGGAGGTTTTGAAGCCCTGATTACGTAACTTCGCAACCAGGTCTTCAGGTACTGCCTTTTGAGACACTTTCATTAATACCCTTAACTACTAAAATGGTATAGAAGGTTTGATTTGAAACGCTATAGTTTACTAGGAAAGATCCTCTTTCTGACCCAGACTCATCAGTCAACATGGTCTTTCAATCATGTTAAGCATTATTTTCAGTTTTGTGTAAAAATATAAAGCAATCTTGGCAAAGTCAAAATTTTCTTGTGTAATGAGCAAGGTAGAAATAGTAATTGTAGTGCCATTGGGTGTTGCATTCCAATAATAATAGGCAATTGATTTAATTTGAAAAAGATGCGTTTAAAATTGCGCTGTTCTTTGCTTTTCGATTTCACTGCCATTTTTAAATGCGTATTTAGAACTTGTCCGATAGAAATTTTATAATCAAAATATGTGATGAATCTATTTTATGTGGCACAAAACTTGAACATAGTACATGGCAGATGGCATCGAATGCATGATACGTTCTTTTTATGTCAAGCTGAGCATTCCTCAAGATCGTACGCCAAGCGTTGATTGTTTTCATTGCAATTCTTTATTTATGTGAAGATGAACATTGTTTTTAAGCCCTGCCCCGAAGTTTGAATAAGATTACACAGCGGGCCAAGATGTTAAAAATGTTGAAAATCGCTGTTGTAAAACAACACAATAACACTGGCGGAATTCGATAATATCATCAAACTTATTCAGTTGTGTACTGAGATTTCAGACCCTAACCTTATTTGTTTGTAAATCAGCAATAATACCATGTAATACTCGATTAAAATTCGTTGTGGGAGCAACTTCTTATGGGATCAAAAATTTGGAATGAATGGGTTACTGTTAAGATCTAGGATAATCGTGGACTTTACATTTATTGTGCTTAAAATCAAGGGAAGGTATGCTATTAAGGTGCTTAAACCGTCGTATGCGTTTGCGAAAGGCATGTTGTAGATCTGACAAACTTCGGCTGAAAAACGAAAACATGGTTGGCATGGAGGTTCCCTCCGTTGTTGTTCATCCGTGCCATGTGTCTTGATAGTTAATACTTGATTCTTTTAGGTCTGTTGAAAGCGTCCCCTACTTTTGTCTTTTTTCTAATGGTTTCATTCCTTTACTTGCCTTTTAATAATATTAAGCATTAAAATATTTGCCATGCTACTTCATGATCAGGGTTTTGATTTTCGTTCAATATAAGATTGATTCTCGTGTATACTTCGAATAACAGATTTATCAGGTTGATTGCCTTTAGTTTCGGAGGCTTTTTGTTTCCCTTTTCTGGATTAGGATTATGGTGGTATTTTTTCGTTAATTCCTTCGAGTCACTTTATGATGTTCTTTGGCTTGTCTCCTTCTATAGCTTTTTGCACTAGGTATGTCTTGTGTTCTCTGATGCCTTCCCCAACTTTTCTTTAAAAGTTTTGAACACTTCTACGTATCTTAATTATCCATTACCTCATTGCCATGATTTTTTTATTCCAGTTCTGTTTGAGGTACTCTATACTAGTATGCGACCATAGAATATATTGATTATAATCAAGTAATTATATGATAACTTCGGTGATTTGGATAACATTACTGTAGTGTGTCAGGATATCATCAATCTCATGTCTCACATTGCCATTTGGGCTTCGCCAGGTACATTTTCGGTCATCCTGTTTATTAAAATGAAGGATTTACCCCAAATTGTGCTAGTCCCCGTTCAACTTGATTTCCCACACTATACTTCCCAATGATGCCTCACTAATATTGATTTGTTTTGCACTTATTGCGTTGATATTTTTCAGTACTAATTAAAGTTTTTTGCTTTGACTGCATAAAGTCTGACAGGCTTGGTAGATTCTCTCTGTTTCTTAACCATCATATGCCGTCGTGGGAGCATTAACTTAGATGATTTGCCTAGGAACACTGTACTTTCGCATTTGATTTTCTTGTTGATAATGAAATCAAAGCCCCACTTGGACTTGCTTTCTTCTTTCTGTATGGAGAACGTTACCACTCTCTCTCTCTCTACCAGTTCTTCTCCATGACCAGTATTTTCATCGAACTCAGCAATGCCCCACTTGAAAATTGTGTTTAGTAGTTCATATTCTAGTTATGTAATCTTTACTTTCCCGATCAGTATTCGGCACCTGTACGTAGAGATTTCAATGTCTCTTGCCACAAAATTGCCAGTTTCAAACATAACACACGTTTCCTAATCGTAATCTCTATGACGCTTAAATTGTTTGAATTATTGTTGTTTAAAGTTTATTTAAATAAAACTGACAAATGTGAATACAGAAACTAATTTAATAACGTAAAATGCAAGTAAATTTATACAAGAATCAATTGACATAGTTTGACATAATCAGAGAATTCACTGATTTTGCCTGATTACAGGAAAATCGGAAATCGTGGAAAAGAGAGTGATAGATTTCTCTCACCTGTATTGGTTTCGGAGATTTTATGAGGATATCGACTGTCGTTCAGCGTATCGTTAGCTTCTTTGGATTCTGGTCGGAGAATAAGGCATGCCGGGACATGTGACCGTAGCCACAAAGGCCACCCTCGATAAATAGGGCAATTAGGTACACAGTCATCACAGTAACCTGGCTTTCGTGAGACAGCTTTTATACAGTTCGTTTTTACTTTACCTCGTAGCTCTCGTTCATTCAAGTCGTTGATTTTGAAATTATCTGTCTCTTGCCCTAGAATGGAATACAGAGTAGGAAAATTTTAGTACTGGGGAAAAAAGCTACCAGAGTAAAACTTGAAATTTTGGGTAGCACCGAAGAATTGGCTTTACAGAGTTTAATTGGAGAAAAATTCTTTAAATAACCATTGAAGAGGTTTATTACTAATGTAGACAGTATTTCATTATAGGGATATTGTGATGTGCATGTGCCTGCTAAACGCTAGCGCGATAAATGTAGTAACATTCATCGCGCTAGCGTTTAGCAGGCACATGCACATCAGATTTGCCGATTTGTCCCCGAGATACCTTTTAAACTGGGCCCGACCATAAAATCAATGCTGAAATAAATGGTAAACTCCATTCACTTACTACTGCCAAGAACTTGCAGGTTTATAATTATTCAATTGTTTTGACCGTAATTAACATTTTGTTAATAAAATGAGCGAATTTTAATTTATTGAGAACTTTTTTTAGGTGACCCTAACTGCGTTTGGAGTAAAGACGCAGCCCCAGAAAGGACCATCGGTCTTTCTCATCCAGGCATATGTGAACCAGTGGATAGTCCGAAATGCAAACTACAAAGCAGTTGGATATCCTGTGCTGGAAACGAATTCAAATGCGATGCTAAAAACGCAAGACATGTAGAAAAGATGGAGGTTCGATTTCCATACACGAAGGTATTTTTACAATAATAGTCTGAAATTGTATTTGCATCAGAGCTGAACCAATAAGTCAATTTTGAAATGATTATTGCGTACGTATGAAGAAACGCCTACTCCGACTTTATACTGTTGGCGGCTTTTGCCGCAGTTTTTTATCAATAATGATAAATGATTCCGGACCAGCCTCAACCCTGCATCTTACATTTTCTTTGAGGTGCTTTGTGATCTGGGTGTCTGCCAAACCCTTGATCTTCCCCAAGTGTTCAGCCATGCGGGTGCCTAAGTGGCGTATTGTTTGGCCTATATAACAAGCTTTACAGCTTGCACATGTAAATTTATAAACCACACATGACTGAATGTTTTTGGGTAAATAATAATAATAATAATAATAATAATAATAATAACGATATACAGATGTAGACAGATTAGAATTTTGAAGTTTCAGAGTAAAGACGTTTGTAAGATATCGAATTGTGAGAAATACTTCCCATGTTACATCAGAACAACGAAATGTTTTTGTTTTCATTTGATTCCTATTACCTTAGTTTTAACTTTTCATTACCTTAGTTTCAACAAATCATTCATTTGGCTTCACTTAAATTAATTTGTCAATATTGTAACGTATTTCTCTTTCTCTAACTTTTACGCTTAGGCTTTACATGCTATATTGAGAGATCCTCATAAAGAATCAGAGTTATTATAAACTGTAGTAAACTCGAGATTGATTCTAGGAGGCTGTAACGAGAAACTTTTGCCTAAGGACTTAACCCTCTTAGTTAATCTATTACACAAATTTTTTAATCACTAACTTCTACTTAATTTGTTACGGACGAGTAAATCACTTATTTCACAAATGTAACCAATTTTTGAGAAAAAGATTGGATTTCGTAGGGACTTCTGTTAAAGTAATGACGTTAAAGTGTATAGAATTCCTAAAAGTGATTTTTCTCTCGCGTTTGGCAATGCTACTTCACTTCTAAAATTTTCGTACAATATCACAAAGTTCTCATTTTTAAATTCTTTTCTCAAGCTTTAAAGAAAATTGTAAGATTGCTTCTCTTCCGAAAATAGAAGTAAAATTTATCAATATTAAAAAGTACAGTGCTTTGTCAATCAAACAACCTTAGAATGGAAAGTAATCTCCATTTTCGTGACTGATGCCTGATTATGATCTTCCCTAAAAATTCTTTTTGTTTGTTGTTGTTGATAGATTGTCACTGAAGGCGAGTTTTATCTTCATCACACAGCTGTGATATATTGAAGCTAACCTTTCTTTGTTCGTTAATGGCGAAAATTCAGCCACAGCTATGAAACCATGTGATATTAACCAGTAAGGACATGCATTGATTTTACGTCATTGCTCTGATAAAATCTAATAGAAGCTACTGATGACCTAGACGTGGAGGAGCCGCGATAACCGCAGCCAATGCATGGACACTTTTCCTTGAAAGCACTTTACCTATGTTCAGAAGAACGTATAAACGTGGTCGTATTGCTCATTTAAACTTTAAGTTCCTTTGTTTACAGAAGATGAAACCAACAAAGCAAGACAAGGACAGAAGAGCTATAAAACGAGAATAAATTTAATTATGTACATTTAACAACAGGAATCAAATATTATCTCGCGTTTTCTCGGTCTACATGGTGTCCATGTTTCTATTGCTGATGTTTTATGTGTCTAAATTCTCTACACAAGTTTTTTGTAAGTTTATCCTTTATACACAATAAAACTATTAACAGAATTATTCCAAATGCAGAAATTTTTAAGCAACTCAAAAACTAAGAATTCTGTCGAGTAGACAGCTTGAAATTAATCAGTGCAATTTATGGTAAAGTTTGAAAGTACATTTCCACGGCTTTGTTTAAAAAAACCTGACACGTACAACTTTTGATGCCGTTTATTTCCTTATGAAGACTAATTGTACTCATGTTTAATACCATTTGAGAGTAGCTGATCTCTTGAATTTGCGTAGCCTGGTCATTACAAAAGTAAGGAGAGTCACATTAGGCAGAAAGGAAAGTATGATCCATGCAAACATCAGAGCGTTGCAATGAAGTAAATGTGCCAAAAATACACAAAATGCAAAAGAGGATAAGACGCAAACTGCATAAAAGGATAAAACATAAAATGCACAAGAGGACAAGACACAAATACACAAGAGGATAAGACACAAAATGCAAGAGAGGATGAGACACAAAAAGCATAAAAGGATAAGACACAAAATGCATAAAAGTATACAACATAAAATGCATAAAAGGATGAGACACAAATGTACTAGAGAATAAGACACAAAACGCAAGAGTGAATAAGACACAAAATACACAAGAGGATAAGACAAAAATGCACAAGAGAAAAATCATGTGGCAAGAGGGCACACAGGCTCCTAGCATCTTGGCTGTTTAATCATGTTTTCTGATAAAGAAACTTCACAGTAGATTCTAATTATTATTAGAAATATTGCAACATTACTGTAAAATGCAAGTTGATACGACACATCATTCGTACACACTAGGGCAAGTATTTCAAATTTCGAATTGATAAACATTTCTGAATTTTTCTGTATTTTTCTTCTCGAGCAACTGAGGTTTTACCTTTCGACTCTTTATGAGAAAATGAGACTTGTGTTCATGATAGATTTTGCAAAGCGTTATTGATTTCTTTTTCATTAAAATGTACGTTTAAGAATCTGATTCAACATCGCAAAAACTTTAGCTCTCCAAAGATAGAGAACAAAGTTTCACAGACAAATCAATAGGTGCGAAAACACTTGATGTTCTACGATGCAGTATTTCAGGACTGTTACTGCATTTAAGTTTTAAAAATATTGTATAATCACTTAAATGATAAAAAGGTAACTGCAAGAAAATCTAAACAACTACAAAGAACTCGATATGATAAGAACTCTTTATTTGCCTAATCTGATCAAAGATATCACTTCGCCAGTAATTAATTATCAGGTTAGGTAACTAAAAATAATATTGCCCTTCCGGAAGTATGTGGCCTTCGAGACGGAGGCTAAAGGTGGGTTTTGTGGCTGGCCTTTGACACTGCTAATTTCATACACAATATTCAAGGACTTATTGGGTGGGTTTAACTTTGATCTAATGAAAAGAATTCCTGCTTTGTGAAATAATAATCATTTAATGAGGTCTAACGATTAAAACCTAATCAAATTTCTTATCACATTAAAATCATAAAAATATATCATGGATTTCATGGGAATTAAAATTGCATCCTTCGGCTATACTAAGAAGAATTGAAGCAACAGATGAGATCACAGAAACGAATTATGATACAAAATTCCTAGAAATTGCTTCATGTAAATTGGGTTAAAACTTTGGTTTATGACCGTATTATAACCCAATCTGGACACAATCTTCATTTTGGTCTTGCAACCGTAATAGTGTAGAGTTTAACAAAATTATCTTAAAAGTGAATTTCCCGGAGGTAGTTCTAACATCCAATCTCATTACTGAATCCATACGACTATGCAGAATAAGCTTATTTTGGGATCTATTCCTTATTCTTTCACTGGTACCAACTTCCTTATCGATGAATAATTGAAAAAGGAACATTATTTGAGCAGTACAATTTCCTTGTGGTACAAATATTAAATCTTTTTAAAGTTAATTTTGGTCTCAAATTTTTAAAATCATTCCCTTTAAATTACTTAAAGTTGGTTTCTAAATTTGAAAAAGTTATAACGTTTTATACAGAGTAAGAAACGTTTTAGCCATATCATTTTTCACAAGTATCTGTGCATTTGAGGGTTTTTTTATCTTTAGTTCCTTCATTCTACTTAAGCAAAGAGAAACAAAACTCACTGTTGGACTAAATCACGGCCTAAAGTTATTTTTTATTTTATTTTTAATTTAATCTCGTTACATTACTTTTGAGTTGAAAATAAAAAGTAAGGAAGATGGGAAAGGTTATTGGCTACTTTAACGCTAACATAACCAAGCTCCTTGGTTTGATTTTTACTGTTTCTAGCATATCCTCATGATGAGAACGTTTCTCTGCTAGTGTATGTTTGAAGTTTCCTCAAGAGTCCATTAGATCATAGACAATTTAAGGTTATGAGAATCCACCATGACGATTTAAGATTCGTATGCAAAACGGCACTCTAATATACTTATTCATGAAATCCACAATAATAATAGTTGTGTAAGTTCAATACATTGCCGACATATCAATTAATGTAGGGCAAGTTGTAATGACAAGCTCTCAAATAGAATAATTAAGTAATTGCCCTCTCTCACAGGGAAGCAGATGTCTAAAACTTTTGTCATTTCGAAACAAGATTGATGGCTAAAATTGGTGATTTCATTTAATCAAATATTTACAATGGCTATTGACGTTAACTGCTCTTCTTCATCGTTTGGAGATGAAAAAACTTGCATGCAATCTGCAATTACGATAATCTGGCGGCAACATTGTAATTAAAGATGTGAAATCCTAGGACAAATGTCCCAAGGCAAGTAGGTGTTTTATGGCCTGGCCTAAAACATTTCCTGCTCTTTACAGTCCTGTAGACTTTAGGTGATTGACTTCCTTTACAAAAGTCATCTAAGAAAGTCTAAATAATGAGCATTTATGGAGACCTCTGTTTTTGCTTTAATTTCTGAAGCACGTGGAGATATTTAAGTAGACCTACACAGCATGCTTTTAGAACAGAGTTACTAAATTCCTTATTATAAATGAGACAATTAAGGGTTGATGAGTATAGTCTGGATGAAAAAGCCTCGTTTTATCAGCCCCATCTATAATCCTCTGAGTCAGGAATCTTGTGCCGTGCTTAAATAATTTTACACTCTAGAACATTTATTTTACTTTTAAAGTGATAACCATTTTAAGTGATATTCACCGTCCCACGACCTAGATGGCCGATTTACCTCGTTTAAAATGAACAAATCTAGAAATAAAAATTTCCTTAAACGAAAGTAGCGTACTCTTTTCCTTACTGTTGTCGCTCGTATTAATTGCATTCTTAACTCCAAATCAAAGTTGGAGTGAGCTTGGAATGCAAGGCGAAGAAATGGTGCCTTTATTGCTAAAATGTGAGGAATGAATGCCGTTAACTCAGATTCATAAGTCAATAACAGAAGTGCGTTCCGTTGCACGCTCGACAGTTTGGCACGTATAAAGAACGATGTAAAGTAAAAGCACGCCATTTATAGCAAGTAGATAAGAATAAGAAGATTCTGACAGCAAATATTTAGTAACTGTTTGGAAAAAATCTTTATAAACACAACAGAAACACAATAAAAACATAATAAAAACACAATGAAACACAAGATAGCACTACATATTGCTGAGGGTAAAAAAATTAGGAAAGCAACAAAGGCAACAAAATTTTAAAAATTTGAAAAAAACAACAAATTCCTTATCTACATATCAAACCGCTTCAAAACTTTCAAGTTTAAATATAATTTAACCTTCCTGAGTTGATAAAGAAAATGAGGCATAAACCCTGCTTCAGTAAGGGTGGTTACTTAAACGCGACCTAGTCACTTTCTATATGGCCATTATCTGTTATTCACGGCCGTTCAAAAATTATTTCGTTCAATTGCTTAAAGAATACCTTTGGAACGAGAGCCAGATATGTCAGAGCATAGAAAAGTGTACTAGATTATGTATAGTAGTGGCATTGTTCTGATGCTGAGTTCCGTCTTACCTATCTAATTAAAACAAGAAAGGTTATTATGATATGTTATAATGTACATCACGTCATGGAACAAAATATCTAGCCATTAAGATATAATGTATAATCAAGGGAATAGGTATGCCGGAATTCCGGGTCTTCAGGTAAAATTTTTACATAGCAGTGGGTCAGCGGTGAAAAGGGTTGCGAAGCCCTGCTACAGGAGTCCAAACTCCTAAGCAGCTTCTTTTGTCACAACATCGATATCAACATAAATACCTTTAACTTCAATGCAATTAGTTGTGGACTATAACTATAACTGTACGTTTCCTAGACCCTATTCGTCTCAAAGTAATCCTTTTTACCCTTGTAAAAGCGGTGTCTCCACAAACTTCGGTGTGTTTGCTAAGCCTATACCTAGTCAAACGTCCATTTTACTTATTGCCTGCCAAATATCTAATCTGGCTCTTATAAAATGCGCCAAAGAACTTAGCTCAAATTAGTTTACAGCGGCTTCAAGGTCAAATTTTAAACGTGTATACAAAGATCTTAATTTGTCTCTTCCTGCTGATAACCAGCTGCCTTCGTTTTTTCTGCTTTCGATCACTGGAGTGTGTTCCCAACCTCTTGCTCTTCGTGTGCCTCTACAGATTCCTCTATTTCTTTTGATCACTTCATAAGGTCGCTTTACAATTGTTGTATGTGAAGTTCACCTCACAAGAACTCCCTTTAGCCTTAATCAACTGTGTTTCCTTGCTATATAGTCTAATCGTGTCGTATACACACTTCATCGTTACGTCAAAATATATTGTTACCCTAATCTCAAATCCCCGAGTCCATTTTATTGATTATATGTTTGCTTTCTAAGGAAACGACATCGACAGTTTTGAAATTTCTCTTTCAGTACCTGCTTTTTTTATAAACTGGTAGCATTAAGTTGACCGAATTAAAAAATATCATTTGACTTTTTTGATGAGATGATTTGAGATAACAAGTTTTGAAAGGTAGAAGGGAAACAGATAAGCTGCTTTTCAATATAAAATTCCATTTTTATGTGACCGATCTGCCTTCGTAAGTCTGTAGACATGTAACCCTTAGAGTAATGAAATGTTTCCGCGCCCTCTAACTACTGAGAGTGGGGTCAATTTGACCCCAGGGGATTTTCCAAATTTTCGCATGATATTAATGTAAACTAAAGTATTGTTGATCCTCTGTTTAATGGGATGCATATGTGATGTAAAAATTACTTAATTACTCATACCAAGATGGTTTTAGCTGTATGAGGTCAAACTTTCTTTTGTCGTTTGGCCTATTGCTTCTTATTCCAAAGATACATGGAACTTCAAAGCGTAGAAAATTTTAAGCGAAGAGAAAACTTTGTCTCCTCCGTACGATAATAGGGTCAAGATTGCATTTATCACCGTGCAGGAACTTAGTAAGTTCCCAAGCGCCATGAATGCAAAACCACTTGCATGCACTTGCAAAACCACTTTCATGCATCAGGCTTGAGAATTTCATGCAAATGTATGCGATATCGCGAGGGAGAGGCAGAATTCCTTGATAGGGCAGTCTACTTTTCAATTTGCCGAACACTGAGGACGGAAACTGATGCGAAGTGTCTTAGCAAAATACAGTAGAGTAAAGCACCTTCTGCTGTTGTCGTCTGTTTTGTATTTAGCCAAAAGTCCGAGAGGTGATCTAGTTGATTATGTGCCAAAGCTAGATAAACAGGGGAAACTGCTTCTTACCTCCGGCTGAAGGCAGCTTAGTCAGTTTCAAATAAATATCTTTAAGATCTGTCTTAGGAGAAACTAAGGTACGCTTCTTGTCGTAGTAAGAAATTAACGTCTGTGCTATATCATTTCATTCTTTGTCCAATGCTTTGTTTTGCAGGGACATGCGCCATCACAGTCATTTCCAGTCCAACAAAGCTTCATATGGCCTCATCTGGATTGTATTCGATCATCGAACGTTCTATGGAATCCTTTTTCTCTGCTCCATTGTAGTGCTCTGTGCTTGCGTCGTGTATTCACGAAGGTTACGCAAGTATAGTAAATTAACGTCACTTACATACAACGCTAAAATGCTGCCAACGGACATGAAAATGTCCATCTAATCTTTGACCATTTTAGTACTTTTTTGCTGTGGTGTTTTATAAATAAGGGTCTGGTGTTGGGATTTTATTGTAAGAAAAACGTGGTCTAAAACAAGGAACCATGTTAATAGGATTGCAGGAGGCCTTGACCAACTGGCGCGCTTTGCAAGAAATGTAAGTCCATGTATACTCGTAAACTGAAATTTCAGACTTGCTAAAATGACGGCCAGTTTCTAAGTATGAAAAGGTATTGGTGAATTGTGCTGCTAATTCTTGTGTCCTACGGTTTAAGTAGGTATTGTTGCAGCACAGGTTGCTGTACAACTAGTTGAGTACAAAACAGCACCTGCCTGTGGAGCCATCTCAAGCCTTAGGGGTATAGGCAGCTTATAATACGATAGCTATTGATAGAGTTCATAGTATACCGTGACGGGGATAGGTAAGACGGATTGCAGGGTGGAGGGGGGCAAGTAGGCTTGTTTCAAATTTATTTTTTCACATTCCACTAAGGTGCCTTTGGTCCTTGTGTGGAAGGGGGTGTTTCAGTTCGATATGCGTATCTTCCTGTGAATGTTACCCAATGTCTATCGCAATCAATTTCAATTTTGATAAAGCTGAAAAGTGGTCACAGAATAAAATTGAAATTTGGTACATCTTGGGGGTCATGCCCCCCTGCCCCCCTGTTCCCCCGCCCCTGGTATATTAAGGTTGGCGGAAATTTTACATTTACGCATTTTGACACTTGATAAAGGCTCTCAGAGAATGTGGTGCACAAAGCACCCTGTATAAGTGGCACATTAGAAATACAAATATTGATTTAGCTTAGAACTTAGAAAATTTAATAATGCAAAATAATTGAGTACTTGATTGTCGGTACCAAATAACAAATTATTAGTGTCGTGGTTAATGTACTTGTAGCTCAAGGACAGGCCCCCTTTGTTAAGAAATGTTCATTGTGGGTTGTATCACTGTATTTGAGTTACCCTGAATAGTACTGACTAGCTGTTGTTGCTTTGAAATATTAAAGACGAAACCTCAAAATATAATACCGGTATATTAGATATAATATTTGTATTATTGGCTAGATAATTAGTTATTTAAAGGTTTTGATGAACTGTGTCATATTACAAAACTTAAATATATAGAAATGGTGTAATATTATAGTGAAGTGTGATAGAAACCACACTGATGACTGCGAATACTATTTCGTTTTTGCCTTCGTATCTACTACTTGTAGTAGACTTTTTCTCTAGTGATATCCCTCTAAGATCCTAAGGCAGCGTTTAGGCGAAGAATATCTGATCATACGTTACTCTCTGCTACGTTCATCACTTTCAGACTTTGTGGGACAGCTGTGCAATGATTTTGATTCTGTTGCAAAGAAAAGCCTAACGTAATGGCAGGTGTCAGTCATAATGAGAGCCGGAGAAGATTATAGAAACTCCAAGGCTATGCCTTTAAGGCTCCTGGAGGTGACTCATTTCTTCCCATAGTTGATGCATTGCTAACAAACCAGCCGCAGAGAGCTACAGTAGACAAATATCGTTAGTAAATATCAACCTGTGTGCATCCAAAGACATTCCTGATGGGACATTTTTGATGGCAGTGCCAGCTTCTCGGTTTTTTGGCAAGGAATGGATGTAGTTTCTGTTCTCATAGATTAATCTCCCTTCGGGAATCCTCAGCCTCTGCTGACCAGGGGTGAGGTTTCAGACATATCCCAGTATCTATTCTCGTTTATGACAGATTCCTTCGATAACCCGTGAGAAGTGGTCCTACTGAGCGGTTGGGCCTGCCTGTGCCTCATGGCTTGCTTCTCTGCCCGGTAGCCTAGATTGAGGGACATTGCCCTCGGACACCCAACCTTTCCTTCATTAGTTAGCCTGTTTGATAATTTTGCTGTTAAGTTTGGAGTGTTTCAAAGTCGGATCCACTGCTGCTCAGGGGTCTTCGATTGAGGGATTGCCTGAACTCTTAACATTGTGTCCGAAGGACGTTTCCCGTGCTACCACAGAACATTAAGGCCATTTTCGTGGCTATTCAAAAAAGCATCACCAGAACAACGACAACTAATACTTAGCTTTAGCCCATACAGCATTTGTACAACATTGTACATGAAAAAGTTCATTTAGAATTCCCAGATGTAGCGGCTGTGCTTCATTTCTTTCTGTGTTTAATGTGCACAAAGTTCTTGGGAGATTTGTCGTATAATACGTTTTAAACATACGAGGAAACATGAAAGGGGTTAGGCAAGAAGTACCACTACGACTTGCTATTATGCTTAAGAAATGTGGAGACGCCGTAAGATATATTTAGAATTCAGTGTGTATCAGTGCAGGGAACGTAGTTTAAATTTCTCTGATCAGTGTTGCCCTACTCATGAATCCTACATTACTTCAGAGACATTCCTTATGTAGAAAGCGGTGTTATGTCCGAACGCACAAGGATAGCCGCACTTGGCACCACGATAAGAGAATACAACTAGATTTTCACTACTTATCAGAATACGAGATGCGTTTGCCTCTTTAACTTAAGTGTGAAACGTTCAGAAGGTAAGATGATGACTCAATTACATCGCATTTATACGACCATAAGGGTCTGGACACTAACTAGCTCTTACAATGGTGACGTAACTACTTTAAGTACACAGTATGTCTGCAGTGCACGTTTCTAAATCTGATTGGACACAACAAGCGGCTTATGACGTAAATACGTCAGGTAGTAGTGATGAAAACACCAGTAATTTTGTACTTTTGTCGTCAAGTTTCAGAAGAGATAGAACTTTCAAACAAGAACCTCAGTGTTCATACGTTTGGAGTAGGCTCAAAGAAAAGAGACATTGTTTTGACATAGCATGATATTTATGATATTAAGTTTCTGAATGATTATCTCTGCTACCCAGTTTCGCAAATGAATACATTTAGCGCATTTCCTAAACTTTGTATCTTTTTGTGACAATTAAGTGGAATTAAAGTGAAATCTTTGACGATAAAATAAGTGGCAACGCGAGGGATCGCTACTGCAGTAATATGAATACACAGAACATTTTAAAGGGGACACATAGGACTATGCCCCAAACCACACGGGTTACTTTTGACCTGCCCCTCTATATATCTATGGGAAATGCATCCCCATATGGGAAGGTTTCAGATAAAGTTAACTATTTCACATACGGCTACTTATTTTTCTTGCATCTTTCTTTTCAATGATACTGTGACTCGTTTTCAAACCCCCTCCATTTCCTTCATGGTGTTTGGTTCGTGGAGATGGCTGACCTGTGTACTCTCTAGCAGGGTGCCGCCCTAAAAGGCTATGAAGGGGGTTCTGTTATGAAGCAGCCACACCCACTACTATACCCTTTTTATGTAGCTTTGCAAGACATGATTTTTAATTAAGTTTGAATACTAATAATGCTAAAAATGGTCTCCCAAACTTTTTAACAACCTTTATCGAAACAATAAAGAAAATCAATAAAGAAACAAGTAACGTAAACGGAAACTTGAATGCCACCAACAGCAGGAAATATGCACACTATTAAACATTGTCATATGAGTAAGAGAAAACTCGTGAAAATGCTTCTCGACGGAGTTCAAATAATCCAGTTTAGTGCCTTTCGTTACTCAGCTTTGGTTTTTTATTGCAGAGATGTGCTGCAGTAGCCACTTTTCGATAGTTGCTTGCCAGATATGCGAAGGTGTTCCATTAACGAAAATTAATAGCAAGCTAAGCATGTTTGCTACTGTCAATATACTGTGGAGATAGGACTACTCCAGATTCGTTTGGAAAATCCTCTTTCAGCTCCAGAGGAACTAACTGGGATTAAATTTGGCATTCCTTTTATGAGAAATTTAATCGATAATTTGAGGTACTTGTTTTGTGCCTACACCCTGTAGGAGGAAATGATTATTTGTATTGAAATGTGGGAGCACTCACATAAATTTTCTACCATCGATTCACTTTCCAGGAATGGTGAGCCGTCTATGTTGCCATTTGCAAGTGCCTCGAACTGACTCATAACTTTATAATTGTATTTCAACACCATTCTTTAAAAATATTGTCGATTATTGCCTGCAGATGTTCCCCTTAAATAGATGATAATAGATGACAAATGACATAGATGGTCTTTCCTTCCTTCATACTCTTTTGGGAGTGCCTTTAAAGATGCGATTGCCACCCACCGTTTTCGTGAAGCTGCAACCCTTTATACAACGCATCAACTTTGATCCTTTTAGCCCATTTACAGTCCACTTAATAATTTTGTTACATTCAGCAATATTAATAATATCTCCTTTATCCTGTTTTATGAGCCACAAAACCTAAGTATAACTTACTTGCAACAATAAAGGGAGGAGCATTGTCATTTTCATATACCACTCTCCTAATTTATTTCGCTCTGCAAACGCAGAAATTTATGAAAAGGTGCGCTCAACCCCTCAGCGTCTTTCCATATTTAAAAGAACAGCCCCCTTTCCCCGTTGGGTCCCCCTCCACAGCATTCCTGCTCTCTAGGTTTTCAAGTCCAAAAGTTACGGCTAGGGAAAAATTTGACCACGTTGGTTACCCTTGACCCCCTCTAGCCATCTAGGGTAATTACACCCAAGGTAACCATTCATTTACAACTGATGGTTCCTCTTGCATCATTCTTTGCCATGACACTGTGACTCGTTTTCATATTCCTCCCATCATGGTGTGGGCGTAACAGAAATGTAGATGGCTGACCTGTGTACTTTCTGGTCTTTAAAGTCCAAAGGTTATGGCTATTAAGGCTAAGGGAAAGGTGACAGGCACATGAGAAATGCATAAGCTGGTATTCCAGACAGGGCTTATCATTACGTGAGAAGATGTCTATCGTTGATGGAATAAGCCTATTTGCTGGGTACGATGTTACCCCGGCGAAGTTGCTGTACACTTTGATTGCCTTTATTATTGGTTATGTATGCCTAAAAATCATGCAGTTGAAACGTTCACCTCTTGCAACGTTAGAGTTTCCGCCAGGATGGCCCGGTATATTACAAGGGATGCGTATACTTTTTACTAATGATCTCAGAGGACTTCTCACGGACTGGACCGATCATGCGAAAGACACTGGTCTGTTGAAATTCTATCGAGTAGTTGATGGTAAGTGCCTTTTGTAGACTCAGTAAAGTCATATTGCGCAGAGATCCTGGTTTTCAATGAAGTCGGGGTGGATGCCGATGTCCACTGGTGGATGATTGGGAGCTAATGTAGCGATTAGATAAATAGAAAATGTTAACATCAGAGGTAATCGATCTAGGTCAGTTGGTAGAGCAAGCGCACATACCCCGATAGCGTGGGTCAAGGGTTTAAACCCTGATGGTGGCATATTTTCTATTACGTACCTGTTGCATTTTTAAAGTGATCTTTAATAGGGGAGGGTGCTCACCTATGGGGAGGGTATAGCCTGAATTACAGCTGGGACAAGTAAATTGCCGATAAGCCATTGGTTTAAAGTTGAAAGAGAAGTTTGTTCACTAAAGGCCAAAAGACACAATTTTTGCACAGTTCTTAAGTTATATCTTACGAAAGGCACTTTTGAGGAATACTTTCGAGTGCCAAAAAATCGTACCTCCCTGCTTATTATTTCCTTGAAATTTATCCCCCCCGCTCCTTATTAGGACCCCCCTATTTATTACTTTCAAGAAATTTTCCCGTTACTCAAAATGTAAATGATATCTGAAAACACTTGAATAACTTCTCATGCAAACATTTGACCCAGAAACAGTTGCTGATGAGTCAATTAGTATGATTTTTGTCCTCAAATGTGTCATCCTTATTTAAAACTGCCACAAAATTGAGACTGGAATTCAGACCCCCCCCTTCACAACTCCCCCCCCCCCACCCCCCTCGCGTCGCTGCCCTCCCCCGCCTTCTCGGCCACCGCACATGGCTTTGAGCCTTCATCAGTGCCAGACATATACATATTCTCAGCAGACACATTGCAATTATACATAATTCTCAAAGAATGGAGCATTACCATAATAGCTTGCAAATTAAGGGCGCTGACCGGATTCGAACCGCGACCTCATGATTACTAAACCAACGCCTTAACCATTGAGCCATCGAGCCATCGAGGCGAAATTAATCCTGTATGCCATTGATTATAAATAGAAGTCCTTAGAACTATCTCAGCTCTTCAACGCAGTACTCATAATTGGAAGAGCTTATTGGATTTAGCCGTAGACCCTATTTGAGGAGATGTCGTAAATGTGTTTAACTCTACCTCGAGGTTTCTCAGTACAAGCCATTTTTTAAGTAATTGTACTTGTACTGTTTCGTACAGTAACATGTAATATTTGTTTCTCTTATCAGAATCGAGCTGCTCCATCGCTGCTACACCAGATCGGAACACAGACCCTTGCCAATCTGCTTTGCCTGAGTTTTTTACTTGCAAGGCTTCAGTCGTCAGTCCTTTCTGCCCAGACTCAACTATTTTGACATCTGCTTCTGCGGATACAGCCACCTCTTCTTCTGCACCACCACCCCTCTTTGCACACTTACCTCCATCTCAGCCCCCCTCACTTAGTCCTTTCTCAAAATACTCATCTCTCTTTGCTCCTTTACTTGCAGCGCAAGCTAATACTTCCCAACTCGACTCCTCCACTGAACTCGTCTCCACATCGCCTTCCCCTCTCACCTCACCATCTTTGTTGGATTCTGTTCACAGTTGTCCACAATCCATTACACCCAGTCAAAATAGTGAAAACAAGGAAATGGCACCTGCAGGCACACAAAGTAAAGGCTGCACTCCTATAAAGGTTCATCAGTCTAAAACAGGGAATCAAAAGAGTTACGAGTCTACGCATGCGTTAATGGGATGTGAAAAGGGTGAAGCTATTGGCATAGAAAAAGCAACACTATATGCGATGAAATCATGGCGCTATGCTGATGAGGTGGTATTGCCTTGTGGTTTTGAGGTAGATAAAGTTGATTTAAGTAACGTAGAGAGTTATTGCAACTTCGTGATCAAAGTTCTTAATTATCGACATGCAGTCTCGAACACAGTCAACAAAATCGTTGGTGATTTTGTAAGGAAGTTTGCCTTAACTTTAGACCCCAAAAAAGCATCGCAAGCAGCGGCGATTCTCAGCCGTCAATTTTGCGATCGGCTACAGAGAGAATATCGCACACTCTTACACAAGTGTGGGTGTAGCAAGTGTAATTCTGTCTTATCTGGAGACGCATCTGAAGGCGAACACTGTTGTGTTACTGATTTCAGTGTCTTTAACCTAAATAAAAAATATGATGGCACTTCCGACCGCAATTTGACAAGACTAAAGACCTTGTCTAAAATCTACGCAAGGTATGGAGGTCCTATTTTCGGTCACCTGTGCCATGCTACAATTCATCAATTCAGACTGGGTATTTATCTTCCCCATTTGACCAAGGTATTGGACAGTGTGGCTTGTGGTGTAATAGAGCTACCTCTCGAACTCATGACACCACTATCGAACTTCAGTTTCAAATGCATCAGTGTTAAGAGAGAGGACATTTCTCTCTGCAGTGGTAATACGTTTCTGGTAGAAAGTAATGGAAACGAGGCATTAAAAAAAGTTGGAGAAGCCACACAATTCCGTTTACTTGGAATAGACGCACCGGAGATGGAAAGAACTATTGAATATGTCCCTAATAATAGAAAGCAGCCATATCGTAGGTGTGCATGTGGCTACAATGCCTTGCGATATGCAAGAAGACTGCTTGATACTTCCAAGGGGGACATCATTGTAAAATATTTGCTAAACGGGAGTTCTTTTGAGCGAGACACTGACAATCGGTACCTCTGTCTTGTTTCATTAGATACTGTTGAAGGTGTAAAGGATTTGGGAATGTCGTTGCTACAAAGGGGCTTGGTATTTTTCCGTCCTTCCGACAGTTGCTGTACTGAATATTATGAGGTTTTTCGGAAGGCCGTCAAAGGTAAAATCGGTTTATTTTCTCATCCAGTAGCTGTTTTGAGAGAATGCCATCCTACGAAGGAATCCCAAAGACGCCAGCGTTTTGGGAAGATAGCAGTGTGCGTTGAGATAGGAGAGGGGGATCTTTACGGTGATGAGTTGAGGCCGGCCGATTTTGTTCGCCTGTTCTGGCCTACCGAAGATGATGCAAAACTTTTGAAGCTAGAGAGTACCCTGCTGACTTTTAATCATGGGCTTCCACAATCATGTAGTGGGCTGTACATCCGCCCCAGGTCTGAACCTATTCCAAGTAATACAACTCTATGTATTTATAGTGAAACGTGTACTGAGGTGAGTGCTGAACACTCTAGTGGTTATTTGATGCATCACCGGTCAGCAAAGAGAAGGAACATGTGTATTGATGGTGTGGTCGATGCTGACATTTTTCTGGGGCCTTTAGCAAACGATAAATGGTTCTTAAAGGTCATGAAAGATTTGGAAGTTTCAGTTGCCAAGGCTGATGAGTTGTGGAGATACGGATTTTCTGACCCAAGACTGATTAACCCTAACGTCAACTGTGTATTGGAAAAGTCGAAAACTGGACCTTGGTCTTATCTTGTGACCTGCAAAGTCATTCCTGCCTCAACAGAACCAATCGAGGTTCTCATTTCTTATTCGATCCCATACTACTGGCTTCCAATTCTTCGAGATATAGTGTTAAAGAGAGCTAGCTATTTGCCTTCACATGTGGCTGACGCACTTCAGGAATACGCCTTGCTCTACGCTAAGACTCTAGAGTACAGTAAGATCACTCGCAGGGAATTTTCTAAAGGCGTTTAATGCCGCACGTTATCTCTTTTGGATCTAAATATGGAAGTTAAGACGTTGCTACTTTAAGCTATGCATGTGAGTTGGAATATGTTTTTAACATCTTGCAAACTAGAGTCGAAGGAACGTTGAACCTAAAGTTTCCATTGGGTCCTTTGGAAGGTGGCGTTTAAAGTAAGATATACTTTTTTTACACGGCTCATGGTACTCTTGGGTTCCTAATAGACGTCCCCCCGCTAATTGATTTTTCAAAAAATTTCGACCCAGGACATTCTTATTCCAAACCCCCACCCCCACCCCCGCCTATTAATTTTTACGCAATCTCCCACCCATGACAATTTTTTGAGAAGATACTTTGGCAGGCAAGTAGAAAATGTCTTCATTAAAATAAAAAAATCACACTTTAAAAAAATGGAAGTGGCCTTTTACGAGGCCCGAAGAAGTGTAAAGACGTCCACCCACCCCATTTATTCCAACCCCCCTTCTAATAGGTGCCCAAGAGTAGACGGCTTTTCCTAGTATGTTCCGTAGAGGTGGGCTAACGGACTGCTTATTAGAAGGCCAAACTTAGAGATTGCTAACGCATTGCCTCCAACCAGCAGGGTTGCAGGAGAGGGAAAGGCTCTGTACCGTTTTTTAACTAGATGTCTTAATGTTAGAAATTATACTACTGTACGGCTAGAAATTTTGGAGGAAAGCATAGAAATCAATAATCAATAGCAATTTACTCCAAAGCCTGGTTGGAATCCCTTTTTGACGAATATCGTGAGTTGTAGAGCCATTTTTGGATTGTCCAGCCAGAATTAATAATAGCAATTCGTTGTGAACGGTTTCCTCCTTGAGCACCTTACTCACCCTAGTCAATGAGTAACATTTTAGTTTTCGCGAGAGACGGAGATGTCAATAAATATCAGGGATCGCTTGCTTGCAAGATAATGATAGTTTAGAGAGGTAGGGAATAGGTGAAAACAGAAAATAGTATTCCTGATCCTAGATGCTGTTTTAGCATTAATTTTTGTGCTAAGTTGTACAAACATTTCGAGAGATTCATTTTTATCACTTATTACCTGTCAAATGGCACTTGTTATATGTTACTGATCACATGTTACGTATCATATGCAACTTCGTACGTGTAATTTATCACATTTTACTCTTCACACATTACTTATCATATGTTATTTGTCACATG
>JAAAKM020006971.1:109104227-109143498 GCA_010016025.2 Alatinidae sp. Z8VKAUB7J3 | reverse complement strand
TTACTTGTCACATGTTACTTGTCACATGTTACTTGTCACATGTTACTTGTCACATGTTACTTGTCACATGTTACTTGTCACATGTTACTTGCTATTCGTCACCCTTGAAGTACGTCAAAAGCATAAAGCTGTAACTGATAAGTACTTATTAAGTAGCCTTACTCGTGCAACACGTAGCAACTAGCTCGGCGGTATAAGCCCCCGGGATCCACATTTGCTATTAAGCTGCGATCACTGCTTCTGGAGATGGTCAATTGAGGCCCTAAAAGTTGAGACCGCACCCACTTTGGTTGATGCATGGAAGCACCCTTACGCAAGAGTCTGGCAAAATTTTGATTGATTTCAAGCAGTCCTAACGTCCCTCTTGTTAAGTACATGCGGAGCGAACGTTTGTAATTAAAATGCCCAAAATGAATCTTTCACGTAGTTGCATCTAGTTTACAGCCGAGTCAGCAAAAGTAAATTGCCAATTTGATTGACCATTATGGTCAGATGAGTGAGAATGTGTATGTAATTTTGCTTGGGGACAGTATAGTTGTTTCCTATTTTTCTATACGCCGGCTCATAACTGTTTATCCTTCTTCGGACATCTGTTGAGGTGCTTCCTACATTCTACATCCTAATGATATACTGTAGACGTTAAGTGTTATAGTTGCATTGTTGTGGCCCTATTTTAGTCTCACGGGCGCGCTTCACTAGTCGCTACGAGAACGTTTTAGTTGCCTTGATGGGAGGAAGAACTGCGCACTTTGATCTACCCTTGGAGCCGTCACTGCCTGTCTTTTTTGTTTCAAGAACAAGTTCAGCTTCTAACAACCTGCTTTGCAGACCCACCTCTCAAATTTTTAATCGCACTTTCAGAATTCTGTTGTGCTACTTAATTGATGCCTACTCTTGGGTGCCTAATAGAAGGGGGGTTGGAATAAAGGAGGGTGGGGTGGAAAATGGAAGTCAAGAATTAATGTTTAGAATCAACTGCAACCTCCTAAACGTAGGGTAATACTACAGAAACCATAGTCAGTTATTTGAAGTCATGGTAGTCACCTACATACCTTCCAAGATTTTAAACATGTTCCCCTCATCCTCCTGCTCAATGACAGTGTTATTGCTAACATCTGTAATGTGCGTTTTTACACTTCATCGAGCTCCGTAAAAAGCGACCATCTTCTTAATGTGTGATTCTCATATTTAATAAAGATATTTTCTACTTGCCTGCCAAAGTACCTCCTCAAAAACTTGTTATGGGTGGAAGATTACTTTAAAACTAATAGGCAGGGGGTTAGAATAAGAATATCCTAGGTGGAAAATTTTTGAAAAACTAATAAGCGGGGGGGGAGGGGGACGTCTATTAGGCACCCAAGAGTAATGTCTAATATCTTCCGGGCATGTGCTTTAATTTTTACTTACCAAACAATTTCTAAAAAGACGCAATTAAATCAGTGAATTGTTTACTGAATAAAAGCATTCGCTCTGGTGTTGCTTAAAATTTCTCAAACTTGGGGTTTAGATGCTCTTCAAGAAATTTTTGTACCCCCAAACAAGGTTATTCTCATATATTTACTCTCAACTGTCGTATTAAATGCTAAAGATCGCCAAGGAGTAGAGAAGTAAACAGTACAATCAACAAATGTTCATAACGTTCATTGCACAAAAAATAAACACCAGTAAAAAAGTACACAAGAACAAAATACTTCAGGTAATATGAACAATTAACATCAACTATAAAACTAAACAAATAAACATGAACCGTATTTCATGTCAATCGGTTAGTTCCTTCATAAATTTACCTCTAAGATGTAGAGAGTAAACTGTTACACCTGGTTAATACACCATTCCAATTTCTGTTACCTCCTCGTCTCCATATTTTCCATAGCCCCCGTATCTGGATTAAAACGGAAAAAGGAAGACTGTAAATTAAGATCCTGCTTACACAGGTATGGATCCGCTCACACCGGAAAAGATCTGTTTACATGGGTCATGATCCGTCTATATGGGTACAGATCCATTTACAAGGACCTATATCTGTTTACACGGATACAAAATCGTCTACATACGTATGCATCTGTTTACACTGGTAAAGATCTGTTACACGGGTACAGATCTGTTTACACATATATGGATCTGTTTACACCTGTGCAGATCCATTCACACAAAAATGGATTCTAATGGATTTGTACCATATGTAGCAAAGGTAACCATTCAATACATTGGACCTAGTGGATCCAAACTCGTTGCATAACCGCTATATAAATTATTGTTATTATTATTTTTTCTCGGCCTTGTCTTGCTTTTTTCTTTGCTTTTTTTTGTTTTTCTTGCGATCATTGAGCGTATTTTTTCTAGCTATGGTTGTTTTTTAGATATTTGTTATTGTTGTGTGTATATCTCCGGGCTCAATGTATATCATAACAGCTTTGAAATGCCTATTGTAAGTAACTATCAATCTGTGTATTGGTGCTAGAGCTCATACATAAATGACGTCATCCAAATTTTCGCTTTTTTTGACCCCTTCCCCCCTAATCAAACAGCGTCGTTTTAGTGATACCCCCAACTCTCGGATGGACTTTGCTGGATTAAATTGTTACCATATACATTCGAACAACGATGGCCATTCTGGAAATCTAGTAACACATAGCTTTGATCCACGCTTGATAATGCATTATATCTAATTGGTTTTGGCAGCAATGGAAGGGAAGTCGTTGCAGAGACATCTTGCCGAAGTGTTGAACATATCAGTTAAAAGTTAACTTTTTAAACAATATTTGATAGCAAATATTTAGGTAAATATTGCAATTTATGATATTTATCATTGCTTTATTAAAATAGCAAAAGGTCTAATTGAGCACTTGGGTGGAAACTCTTCCAAAAAAATATTTTGGAGGGGAAATGAAAACTGTAAGTTCATAAAATAAATCACATACCATATAAAATTTATCACTTAATTACCTTAAAGCTCAGACGTATATATATATATAGAGAGAGAAATGGGTTCCCTTACCTTTTGAATTCCTCTTTGGAAAGCAGTGGAATTAGAGATACTAAATACTTCTCCAGGGTTTGCTGCAGTGGTGGCACCGGCAGATTAGGAAGGGAATTCTCTCTTGAAAACATGGCATATGGCCTGGAGAGCTTGTCTAAATTTTTCATGTTTTTTGCCATGGTTGTTCTACTTCCTCTGCCAATACTGTTGTAAGCAACCTTGAAGAAAAGTAGAAAAAGTCAAGAGAAAAGGCCTAACTAAAGAATTGATATGTTGTACAGAACATTTTATAGTTTGCATTATACCAATTTGCCATTTAATGATTAGTTATTGTCAACAGTAACAAACACTTAACGAGGAAAGTAAAAACTCTGTGCCTCCATAAATGTCAAATCTTGTTACGTTTTGGGGAGACATACTTTGAATGTCTACTTTGGCAATGGAGACACCATCCCATAAACCATACTGGGTGAAGATGTAAGACTCATGAAAAGTGGAATCTCATACTCTGATGCCTTCTCTTTAAGCTTTTTAAGTGTGCTGATAACATGAACGTGGTTGATTGTTGAGTACCCTTTTCTGAACTCAATCTGTTCTTGCAGTTAATATGTTGGAAGCACTTTGTGCACATTTAATAAAATTGCCCTATGCTGCTGCTTTTGATTGTCACATTATTCTGATTTGCTTTACACACAATTTTACATGCTTATGATAAGTGTACCCCCTGACTCAAGTTTAGTTTTGCTTATGTAAAATGGGAACACATTTTTGTTCCAGAACAATCCTTGCAGTAGTGGAAGACAGGAGTAACAATTTTTGTTTGAGTTTTTATCTTTGGACATGGTCTTACCCCCCTTGGAGGTCCAACATAATATTTGTGCAGCATCTTTTCTGAAAAATTGAGAATACCTTGGCTGATGACATTAAACATTTCATTTCTGCTTTGTCTCCTTTCTTGTGGAGCAGGACTATTGAATCATTCTTCCAACTTGTGAGGGCTCTTCCTTCTTTGTGGCATCAGTTATGTAAGTATGTGAGCATCCTAAAGGTTGCTTCCCTGCCAATTAAGGGAATGTTTTAAGTAATGTTATTGTCAAGGTTGTTTTGGTCTCATCAAAGGCAATGGATTACTGTTATAAGCTTAGGTGCTTTACGTGGTAAAGTTCTGGGACCTGGAGTTGGTTTGGCAGCAGCCTGGTGATGTTGGTGTCTGGAAAACGCTGGACTTAGATATGTTAACCCTACTGGTGGTCTGGCAACTGTTGTAGGGCTTCTTATAGAACTCTCAACTTTTTACTCTTTTGTGCCTCTTATGAGCAGGCTTACAATTTTCTTTGATGACTGGGATATTATTTCTACCCAGATTGTGCTTTCTCTTGGCTGATTTGAGACTCTTACCTGCTGCTAGTGCAGCCAGATGTTGTTGTTCAACAAACTCAGCAACCTCTTGCATCATCCTCATCATATACAAATAACCATACATTTGATAACTTGCATGGTTATTCTTTCTCTCTTCACGTACGTAAGAGCACTAGAAAATCTACCAAAAAGTCACCTTCCTGAAAACGATTTGGTTATAACTTGCATAACTTATCTTCTACTGTGCCCTATTATGGTGCCCTCCCACCACCAAATGGAGATGTCTACTCTTCTGAGTGCAAGTTTCAGCAGTTTCACTCTCATTGATCATTCTAGCCATGATGAAACTTTTCTCTTCCACCACAGCAATGCTTTGATCCCAGATTATTACACATCTGTTAGTGATTGATGCATTTCAGCTGTACTAAATGCAAACCAGACATTAAATAATTTGTTTACTTCTACATGCTCTATCTGTTCCTTTTTACATAATCATATATTCAAGTTAAGTTGGTGTATCAGTGAAGATTACTGTTAGTTAATAGGTCCTATCGCCTTAATTTTCTTACTCCAATAGATACTAGTTTGTAGCAGTCATTTAGTTTTCTTTGCTTGATGGGTAGGGTTGGGTAGAATGTACAGTATAATAGAGAACAGTCACAATTTTAGTGCCTGAACCTACGACCCAAAAGTATTACTAACCAGTATATTCAACAGCCAGAAATATCTTTTCTGTTTACGTAGAAGTGTTAAGATAAACTTCACTGTTTAGCAGAGAATAGACCTGAGTCCTGAGGTAAGGCATGGCCCCAATGTTACACAGAAACTAGAATGGGCCTAGTCGAATCTTTGCCCTGTAGGCCCTCTAGCCACATAATGGCAGTAACGCTAGGTAATAGTGATTCGAAAATGCAATTCTAGAACATTATGTACTAGGACGTTTTGTAAATAAATGCTCTACGTACCAGTTTAAAGTTAGAAAAATGATCAAAAGACAAATTCATAACTTCCCATGGAAAATCAAAAATCAAGGGCATGGCGCATGGCATGCATGCAATGCACACAAAGCTCAAAAACAAAGAGGTGGTACGTGACTTTAAGCACTGCTGCCAATGATTTAAACTTTATGAAAGAACGAATAATTACCGGGTCTAGATCACGGGACATTATGGATTCTTCATCATTATGGATTCTTCATTGGTAAGATCTTAAGAAACCATTTATCAGTAAATGTAAATGAAGTCATGGAGCAATGAAACAAATAACTTGTTTTAAGCATTTTAAGAGTAAAGGCAGACTACTACGGACTCCATCAAAACTATTCAAACATAAACAAATAAAAGTCTTTAGATAGGCCATTTGTCATTACTCCGCTGAAGCTGATAAATGATACGCTAGTCTATAAAATACCTCTTCCTTTCTTAAAATTTAGGTGAGGATTTGTAATCCAAAAGCCAGCACATCATCTGTGTTGTTACTTCACTTACCTCCCCAAGTCCGACGGTCACCTTCCTCAGCATTGCTATCCAAGTCGCTGTCTGGTGGCTTTATATGGTCAATCCTGTGAGTTAATTGGTTCAAACAGCCACGTTACTCATTTCACTGATTATTGTTGTTATGGAGTCTATAGTTTGCACTGTGGCATGTTTTGAACTGGAGGGCAAAGTCCAAGGAATGATCCCTGCCAAACACAGGGTGCCTGTAAAGGGAAACTCCCATTTTCTAGAACGAGGCTAAGACCATCAAGAACAAATAAACGTGTTCAAAGCAGTGAAATCTAAATGAAGTCCTTCACATAGAGTTCGATGGTTCAGTGCAAGGCTTGATCGCACAAACAGTCTTTTGAGGGAAATCAGTAGTGCACGGTCACTTTATCAAGGGACCTCATGAGCAGGAGCATAGTGCCTATCGGGTCCATGGGTTTGTCGTAATTTATGTCTTGTCGGCTAAAATATCTTAAACACAAAGATCTTTTCTCGGTACAAATTTCATCAAATGCTCATCTTCCCGTCACTTAGCTCCATTGAAATTACTGATAAAATATTATGTGCGAAATTCAATATTGGCTTTTCACTGCACCCTCCTTAAAGAGGGCTATTTCTATTATTTTTAAAGGACAATCATGTCAAGTTGTCGACTCAGTCATTGCCATAGATGGTAGAGTGTATCATGTCTTCAGTCATTATCTTTTTGAGAGATACTTTTCGAGAGAAACTTCTTCCATCTTCAGGCGGGAGAAGTCTCTCTTGAAACGTAGCTCGCAAAAAGACAGCGACTCAAAACATGATAAACTCTACTATCGATAAAGAAGAATGCTTACTAATTTCTATTAAGTGGAAAACTTGATTTACCGAAATGGAAAAGTAACTGCCAGTACACGACTCCAAATCCCGCTTCTCAATATTATGTTAAAAATGAAAGTTAAATCTTTAGTGAAGAACATTTGTCTTCTACATCAGGTTTTTGTAGCAATGGCTGTTTTTGTTGAAGGCTACTTTCGAACTCTTTTCAAACACCTGCGAAGCTACTTACCAATGCTTGGAATCTACATTCATTTATACATAGTGATAGCATAGTTATTCTTATTAAAAGCCTGTGGTAAAAATGTGGCAAAAGCTCCGTTCATTGTCCAATTTCATCAGGTAAAAATATATTGCCAAAATATAGCGTTACAGTTTTGTGAAGATCAGACATTGTAGACATTACAGATATTGCAGACATTGCAGACATTGCAGACATTGCAGACATTGCAGACATTGCAGACATTGCAAATATTTTCCATTCGCTGAATATTTCTTGTGTTTGCAAATAACTTATCATAATGTATCAACCCGCTCACTGAAACCGTTGCAAAGGCTATTGAAAATTTCCTTTTTAACATATATGTTCAAAGAAATCCTAATTAGACAGAGAAGTCAACCTTACTAAGAAAACAGAATAAACCAAACTGTTCTATTTTGTAGCACATGGAAGGCTATTACGTTATTCTCAAACAACTGGAGATATATTATACTGATATATTTTACCACTAAATAATCGGTATGATCAACTCAGTTACAAAACAACTGTAGCCCTAGAATTAGCAACTTCTTAATGCAGTATATTACAACCATTTACTCTGGAGTACCTTATAAACGGGGGGAGGGGTCTGAATGAATGAGGGGTCTGAATAAATGGGGGGTCATCATTACGGTCCTAAGTTAATAAACGCGGGGTCTAAATAAACGCGGGGTCTGAAATCTAGTCTCAATTTTGTGAAAGTTTTAAATAAAGATGACACACATGAGGACAAAATCGTACTAATTGACTAATTAGCAACTGTTTCAGGCTCAAATGTTGCATGGGAAGTTATTCAAGAGTTTCAGATATCATTTACATTGTGAGTACTTGGAAAATTCCCTGAAATTAATAAACCGGGAGGTCCTAATAAGGAGCGGAGGGGGGTTATAAATTTCAAAAGATTAATAAGCAGAGGGGTAGGATTATTTGGCACTCGAGAGTAGGCCAGAGATTTTACATTATACTTGACCAGTTACATTGAAATAGCAATTTGTTAACTGTGTGAGACAAGATGTAAGCAAAGATATTAATCAGAGGCGATTATAAACATACGGAATACTGTTCAATTCATGTTGCTGTTGTAACTCATGCATACTACCTTACCTAAAACGAGACTTATACCTCTCCATTATTTGCAACTTAACAAATATTTCTTTCCAGTGGTGAGCATTGATTTCCAAGTAAAATTGTTGGCACTTTTTGCCAGACAAGATTATATTTGCAAGTACAATAGGAGGACCCGATTATTTTCCCGTAAAAAGGACTTATTATCGTAAATAATTCGAATTGATATTTTTATCTTTAGATTGCGGGTCTATCTGACTTGACTGGCTCCTCTTGTCTCCATGGAGTCGTCTCTTGCTGTGATCGAACGATACGAGGACAATGAAACGATGAACGATAAAACGATGAAACAATGAAACGATACCGGAAAGTAATAATGTAGTTTGGAGCAGCTTTTCGCATTCTCAGTTCTCCTTAATCGTCTTTTTAGGTCTTATAATTGATCTCCGACAGGTTCAATCACATTAAGGTAAAGTTGCTTTAAAAATTCAATCCGGGCTCAGTTAGATAACTTATATTTCACTTCATGTATATTCGATTGAGACCTCTCATTCGTGCAGCAGACGGAATTATGTTGATGTTAATACCTCTTTAAAACCCCACATTATCATTTGACCAATTGCTCAGTGTGAATTGCAGTTATCATATTCAAGTTGCCTTGACTTGATCTCGTAAGAAAGTTCCATCAAGCTAGGAGTTCAACCGCAATTTTGTAAATATTCATAAATTGGGATTACTTCTTAATTCTCGGCATCTCTGTCATTGCATCCTTGTTTGAAAATAATCACTCCATGAACTTACAGCATCTGTAATCTCATTTTATGCTATTTGGGTTTCAACCTCCCGTTAATCAAGCCCGTGTAATTACTAAGATAGGAACTGTGTCCAGACAATCTAGACAGTTTAATAGGCTTTAGGAAAATAAAACATAGACGCAATTAGTAACATCTATGTCTTGTTTAATAACATTTATCTTAAAAGTACATACCTGCCAAGAAACCTGTCGCCAGAATGCAACAACAGATTGAAATCTGAAATCCAATCAAACACTATGCTGTAAAACTGCTCGTGTTTTCGAACCCGATCGGTATATTAGTTATAAGTAAACCCATATAGTCGTTTGCACTTTATTTCATCACTTTGGCTTTACTATCAACATCTATAATGATCGTTACTTTGTTTGTGGTACAAAACACAGAATATTGCACGAAATGTACGACCAATCAGCGTCCATGACAACAAAATTAATTGAATAGGCCTAGCGAGAAAACGAATTCTTTTTGTCTGCATAGCAAAGGTTTTCTTGCTGTAATGGACGCTGATTGGTACAAAAACACAAGCCATTCAGGCAGTCCAATTTCTGATTGGCTCATTCAAAATACAGTTGGGTATACTCTTTCACACAAGCTTCTTGTTAATGTAATTAGTATCATTAACTCTAAACAAATAACATGACGTGACAGTTCACATTTCACAACACTTTACTTCCTCTTACAAATGGAGATAGAAAGGATGCTCTCATCAGAGGTGCAAAAATGATTTTCTATTAAAAAGAATAACATATTAGCAAAATGTGAACAGAACAGCCTTTGACACTGTGTTACAGTCCTCTTGATATTTAGTGTAACCTTTAGAGCATAGCCTAATACTCCGCTTATTATAAGTTTGAGGGGGCAATAAGTTTTTGCTCATGAATGATATCCAACCTTATGAATTCAACCAAGATTGCTAAAAGTAAACATATTTCATACAGTATTTAACAATATTCCAGCTATATATATCCTTGCTAAAGCACAAAATACGTGCACATTATAAACGAACAAGTACGGTCTGCGTGTGTTAACGCGCTCTTAAGTTAGAATTGTTTTACACAGTATCTTAACTTTTTATATATATGTTTTAAATGCAGTTTTACCTATCTTAGCACTTTTATGACAATGTTCTGTCTCTAATAGTCAACTTTTTATCCATTCAATACAATTTTTAATGGATTATTAGCATTTTGGAGTTCAAGGTTGTTTATAGTTTAATGACATTTTAAAGCAGTAAATCTAGCAGTAGAATTTCTATGGCATTCATTTTACTACTGATCAAATTATCACAGATTTTTTATTGTTCCTGTAAACAGTGAAATTTCAAATATATGTTTCTCATTGACATCTCATTTCTCAAAAAGAATGATTCAATGTTGGTATTTCAAAATAGCTTAGGAAAGTATTATTCAGAGAGATAATTTGGAAGCCAAAGCATGATATGAAATGACATAAGGCAACAATACATTAACATAATCACATACATTAAAAGATTTAGAAAAATCAACAGAGTGCCAATTGTTAGCATATGTTGATTGTTTGTCTTGCTTGTCCAGAAGCACCTGCCGTAACTTGTCATTGTCTGGTTATGGCATCAACAAGGAATAAGGAAATATTCAATTTCATACATAAGTCACAGCTAAATAATAAAAATGCAGGAGTCTGTTCTGTAGTTGAATGAACAGTGTTATTGTATGCAAACATAAATTCTAACAATAAATCAGGTTGCTTCTCTCGAACTGCACACTGAATTACAGATTTAATATTTCGGTTCATGCATTCAAAGGCACCATTACTGCATGGAATGTATATAGCAGAATATGTATGGTTGATACCGCATGACAATAAACACTCCTTAAATTCAGCAGTTGTAAATTGAGATCCATGGTCAGAAAACAACACTTTAAAAAAACTGAATCTCACAAAAACATTGTGTAACAATGAAATGACAGCTTTACTTGTGACTTGATGAAAAGCAGCACATTCAACCCACTTAGAGTGAAAATAAAGGGTCACTACGAAACGCATATCTGTGGTCTCAATCGGACCAACAATATCTATTGCTAATTTCTCCAAAGGCTTGTCAGGGAGTGGCACACTTTGCACTGGAACATCACGCAGTATGTAATGCTTATCTGACTGGGAGCAGATACTGCATTCCTTGAAGAAGGTTTCAACTTCCTTGTCTAATTTTGCCCACAAATAACATTCACGATACTTTGATGTGCTTCATGAGCTAAACGCAAAATTTGGTGGCGGAGAATAGCAGGCACAATAATTCACTCCGCACATTAAACTATACCATCAAGAAAACATGATCATCACGGAAATGCCAAAAGGGCTGTCAGTCAATACTTAAATTATTTCTAGTAGGCCAACTCTCAGCAATGTATTGCTGAACAGACAATAAAACAGGGTCATCAGCTGTAGCATTACCAATAGCTGATAATAAAACAGGATAGTCAACTACATCAATTAACCCAATAACATCAGGCTAAATCAACTCATGTAACTCAACAGAGACATGAAAGACAATCTGCAGACGTGAAAAACAATCTGCAATAATATTTTCACCATCAGGTTTGTACTGAATGTTAAAATTGTACTGTTATAACCATGTTGTCCAACAAGCAAGACAAGGTACACGACCTATACCCTTAGCACTAAGTAATGTAGTAAGACTTTGATGGTCCATTTTTAATGTAAACAGCCTCCCATGCAAGAAGGCATGGAATTTTTCTGCGGACCACAAACAACTGAGTGCTTCTTTTCCCCGGTGGAAAATTTCTGCTCTGCCGGCGTAAGGCGGCCGCTAACAAATGAAATAGGGCATTCAACACCATCTATAACTTGAGTTAAAATGCAAGAAATATCCAAATTACAAGCATTGCAAGTTAAAAATGTAGTAACACTAGGATCACTATTGTAGCAACATGATGGTAAGGCTGTAACGATTGCCTGTTTGAATGCAACAAAAGCATTGCGTATGTCCTCTGACCATTCAAAAACAACGTCTTTACGAGTAAGAGCATGTAAAGGCTCTGCAAGTGAAGCAAAATTTGGCACATGCAAACGATAAAATTGTGCCAAGCCTAAAAACGATTGCAACTGTGAGAGATCAATTGGTGCAGGGGCATCATGCAAAGCTTTAACATAATCAGCTGTTGGGGTGATTCCCTTAGAAGAAAGGTGATGTCCTAAGCAATCTAACTCTGACTGGTAAAAGGGACATTTATGCTCATCAACTGGTCAGTTACGATCATGCAAATGTTGTAAACAGAACATAAATTTCGATCGTGTTCTGCTTGAGTTTCACCAAAGACTAAAATATCATCTAAAAAGCATACTACACCTGGTAAACCACTAAAACATGGTCCATAACCTTCATAAAAGTGCTAGGACCACTAGCAATACCATAGGGTAAACGTTTAAAATGAAACAAACTGATATGAGTTATAAAACTGGTTAAAGAATGAAGAGTTTTGTTCAGTTCAAGAGGATAATAGGCAGATTTAAGATCTAAACTGGAAAAAACTGTGGCACCATGCAATTGCACAAAACATTCTTCAGTGTGAGGAAGAGGATGTTGATCAACAACAATGTTCTTATTGACTTCTAGAAGGTCAATACAAACACGAACTTTACAGTTTCTTCGTTGAGCCACAACAATTGAGGAAATCCATGGAGAAGCATGAACTGACTTGATGATATCAGCTTGTAGAATGGAATCGATTTCTGCAGCAACTTCATCTTGAGCACTCAAAGAAACATAGAAAAATTATCCATGGTAAAAGCCATGGCTATCTTGGAACGTAGGGAACGTGCAAAATCCTCTGCATTTGCACTTGTTTGCTGAGCATTCAAAAATTCCACTGGAAGGGAATGGTGGTCAACATGTCCATATCTCTGTTTCAAAAAAGCTGTAATGGCATCGAAATCTGTCAAGTACACATCAGAGAGATTGCGAATAGCACCATCAAAGATGTCCATAGATAAAAAAGATAAGAGAGCATTGGCCCTCTTAGAATCCAGGCAGTTTGTTAGCTGCAAATAGATAGAAAAAAGCCTTAACCATACTGAATATATCTGAATATCCAGAACTCCATTGTAAGGACTGGGCTTGTTTGCCACTGTAACGGACTAAACTATAGAGCTTGTAGAAGATGTAGCCATTCTCATCGCCAATATGTGATGTCCTGGTAAGGCAGCAAGTACTCAGCATGTAAGACATACTGACATAGAATCATTTATTATGATGATATCACATTCTTATATACAAGGAGTCACATGATCATTATTAGCATACAGGAACTAGTTACCAGGTCACTACACAGACCTATCCACATTTGTTTGTTGAATGCAAGATCTTTGAATAACAAGGCTTTAGTGGTCCAAGATTATGTTATTGATTGATCAGTCCATTGATATTCTAATGATAACAGAGACAAGGCTGCCACGTAGTTGAGATAAATATATTACCACAGAGCTATGTCCAAAAGAACATGTCTTTAAACATATTTCATGGGGGTCTGTAGGTGGGGGGTTTTGGTCTCATTTATAAAAAATCTCTCAGGCTGAAGAAATTAGCAACCAGAAGATTTTTATCTTTTGAAAGTATTAAATTTAACATGCGAGTGCCTGGTATGATGAGGACCAAGTACACAACACCTTTCATTTTCTTGAAACGTGGAAGCCATCCTTCAGAGCAAATATATATAACATTTACTGCCATATCTTATATCAATTGCATTAAAAGCTTGATTCTTGCTGGGACCAGAGCTGAGCAGAGCTGCGATTATGTGACTCGCCTTATGTAGTAAAACTTTGCCCTACTAAAGATCTTAGAGATCTTAGATCTTTGCATTTTGAATTAAACATTTTATAAGGCCAGCTTTCACCAATCCCATCACTTACGAAGGTCAAGAATTTAACTTTCAATTAAATCAAAATGATCTGGTCATTGACCATGGTATACTAAACAAAATTTATTATTGCTCCTATATTTCCTCCTCTTCAATAACAACACACCAAATGATCCTTGTTATTATGTGCTGTTACTTAAATGAGAGTACATGACTCAAAACAAAACTCAAGAGACATGTACATTTATAGTTCGATAAGAACGGGAAAACCGATATCTGTCTGTCGTACTTAATGCTGAGATTGACACCTGCTTGTTACATGATAAATATTTATTGATAGCCTAACTGTTTGAGGGCACACTGTACTTGCAAATGTGTGGATATGAGCAAGATTTTGCTGGAAAATGTGACAAATATCTTAATTAGTACACCAAGACTTTTCCATAATCATGTTCCACTTTGTTAACTTAAAAATAAAACAGTCGACCTAACACAATATTCTCAATGACTTTATAAATTTATAGGTGCTATCGACGCACGACTGCCCATATCGATTACAAATACATAAGCAATTTTCAACTGCAACAGCTATAAAATTCTGTACATACCGTATCTTCCGGCTTTTCTCTGTAATACTCTAGTATGTTTCTCCCTCTATTTAGTCTAAAATATCTCCGTCGGAAAGCATTTGCATTCGTATCTTCCATCTCGAGGTACCCCTCAAGTGGCTCCGCAAAGAGTATGTCATCACTCATGCTGAATACTTAGCTAATGCCGACCTACTTCAGTTTCCATAAAACTTCACAGATAGCCGTACGTTACATTTCCAGCTTAAGGCTTTACATGATCAGCCGAAGCACATACTGTACACACCATCAACTCATGTGGAGCTCGGAGAAAGTTCGGGGGTGCAAAACACTCCTTAAAACTCAGCCTACTGAACTCGAGGACATAACAATATCAATATCAAATGCAGTTTAAGAACGACTGGAGCTACATGGACCAAAAGCGATAAAATAAATGATTGTTCACAGTATTTATGTCGATAATTTCATTCCTATTCTTGGGTATCAGATTCTGTCTCCTTTCCTATGAACACAGTTAATAACTCCTCCTTCGAAATTTCATTGCTCAAATTTTCCGAACGAGAAAGTTCAGGATCAAAACACTGCCATTAAGTACCAGACCCTTTGGTGTTGCAGCGGTTCACCACGAGAACCCTGACCGCAGAATAATCCCGCGATTGTTCAAAAATGGAACCGAAATCGTAGGAATGTTGTTGCTCTGCAGAAAGTCGAGAAGTCCTGCAGCGTGTTGACCATTTGCTGGAAAAGCCGCGTCTGGAACGTCGCCGTCCCAATGTGCCTGCAGAACCTGAAGGCCCGGGGTGCTTGAGACCCATAGATTTATTAGTTCGCTAATAAATCTATGTTGAGACCCCAGTGTCAAACGTTCTTTGTCCTGATGTTGCTATTGTTCTTAACCATGGCAATGTGTGTTAGTCCCCATGCCAAATATTAATGTCGGCCAAAAGGCCCTAATGCGGCCAAATTTTTTTTTACCCATATCCTAGTAGAGTTCTGATTCAATAGAATTGTACCTCACTTCACAAAGTAGTATAAAAAAGAGAGACTCTTTTGCTCTAGAATATATTGTTCATCTTTCTATTAGCTTTAAGCAGATACACAAGCCGGGTGGAAGTCATTCCTTGGTCAAGTACCCTCACGCTAGTCTCCAATTTGCTTATAGCTGGATGTCGATCATTGGAGTCTACGGTTTTCTAATAGGGTAATAGAGTATCTTGACATGGGATTTCGCCTTGGTAATTTGGCAGCGCACAGGCTTCAAAAGCGTGGGTCCCGTTGTCGCGCGAAATTTGTGCCCTTGCGAAATTTGTGCCTATGATGGTAATGCGCATGCCCACATATCCGTGAGATTCGTGTGAGCACAAATTTGTGCCTCCGTGTGTTTCGTTACTTCAGATTGTCTTACGAGAATTTTAGTTTTGTCACAGTTTGCGTTGCAAGTAATCAAAGTAGGGGCTCGATAGAGGTTTGTTGTTACTTATGATCTGTGATAAGGGAGAAACATTGCAAAAATCACATAAAAAATAAAACAAACATTCTGAAAGGTTGTTATTTAATTAATGTGAGAAAGGCTTTGACCCCGATAATAAGATGGAAATGTTTATTATGCACGTATCCAGGCACGCCCATCAAGGCATATGCGGGGGGGGGGGTGAGCTATCAGGGGCAGTGGGTGGTTAATTAGCTGATGGAAATTAAAAACTTTAGGTAACATCTAAGTGGAAGTAATACTCGTTTTAATGGTGGCACATTTGATGCTTTCCTTAACAAAAACTTGAAGAGAGACATTCTCTAAATCATTACCAGTCCTGTCCTCTAGTTATTATCCAAAAGTAGTAGTACATATTTGAACAATATCATCATTGGTGAACATCAGGTGAGGTAATTGTTTACTATGGTATAGCTGTCTGACTGTTTTATCTGAATTTCTTGGGGCGCGCCGCGTGAGTCACGGAAGCCAAAGGGACCGCGGCCGTCGGCACGGGCGGCCGCGACCAGCGCGAGCGCCACCACCGGCATGAGCACCAGCGTAGGACCGTAGGTCATCGCCATCCGCTTGGTCGAGCGGGTCATCTCCATCTGGAGGTTCATCAGCGCGATCCACGGCAGCGCGACGAACGCGGTCCAGGCCAGATCGATCTCGGCCCAGGCGACGATCGGAGGCACCACGAGGGCCAGCGCCACCCCTCCCGCCAGGGTGAGGCGACGCGCGAACCGGATCACACCGCGCAGCCGCCCCCAGCTCTCCGATTTCAGGTACTGGGGCACGAAGCGCAGACAGCCGGCGGGCAGGCCGAGCGCGGCGACGATGGCGAGGAGCTCGGCCCAGGTCCACCCGAACGAGTAGCGACCGTACTCGTCCGGACCGAGCCACTGCCCGAAGGCGACCTGCATGCCGTAGCGCACGGCGGTCCCGACCACCAGCAGGAGGAACGCCACTCCGGCGCCGCGTGCCAGGCGCTCGTGCAGGCCGCTGCCCTCGAGCTGCCGACGGAAGGCAGCCCACCACCGGCGCGGCGCTGACGGCCGGGGGGCGTTCGCATCGGATGGCATCGAGAGGGCTCCTCGCAGGCGGGCGGCGCGAGCCGTTATAGCATCGCCCCGACGGCCCCGACGGACGGCGTCGGGAGCGTCCGTATAATGGCGTTCGATCCCGCCAACCGTCCGATCCCGAGGAGACGACGCCCGTGATCCGAGACCGAAGGCCGCCTCGCGCCCACGCCGTCCTCCCGATCGTCCCCGCTCTCCTCGGCCTGACGTGCCTGGTCGCCTCCCCCGTCCGGGCCCGGCTGCCGGAGGCGCCGACGATCGAGCGTGACGTCGCGCTGATCGTCGGTGGCGAGTTCACCCGACCGCACGTCCCGCCGCTGCGCACCAGCGCCGACGGACGGGTGGGCCTGAACTCCAAGCAGGTACGCGGCGGGCTCGCCTTCCACCTGCTGGTCCCGGAGAAGCTGACCGGGCACGTGCTCGACTCCCCGCCCGGGCCGCACGTGCTGTCGGAGCTGGTGGAGTTCGACGACGGTCTGGCGCCGTCGCTGTTCTACGACACCTCGCTCCCCGGAAGCTCCATCGTGCATCGCACACTGTGCGACCCGACGCCCCAGCACCCCTCCCCGGGCGAGCCGACCCAGCCCCACGCCTGCGGCGTCTCCGGCGACGAGGACTGCTACGACCTCACCGTCGTGGCGGCGGTGAAGCACGACGTCGAGGGCGAGACCGAGGTGCAGATGTGGGGCACCCCGATCACCGTCCGGGTGGCGGCCCCGAAGACGGCGGCGGCGCGGATCGTCGAGATCACCACCGGCACGCCGGTGGGGGGCGGCAGCTTCCCCGCCCAGACGATGTTCGAGGTGCTCACGAGCGGCGACGGTCGCCTGCTGATCGGGCGCATCGGCACGGACGACTTCACCTGGACCCACCCCGAGACGGGCGACACGCGCACCCAGTACGTCGACATCGTGTACGCCGCCTACGACGAGTCCCGACCCCCGTGCGACGTCACCGGCTGGACGGCCATCCACCCGATCTCGCACGCGCCGTACGACCCGGAGGTCCAGACCCGCTACGGCTTCGCGATGCGGCCGTTCCGGGACCCGGCCGGCGCGCCGATCCCCGATGGCGACGACCTCCAGGGGACCTATCCCTGGATCGATCGCCAGGCGCGCAACCTGTTCTTCACCGCCGTCGGCACCAGCCTCGGCGATCGCTACCCGTCGGAGTGCCTACCCGAGGGTCCGTGCGAGGACACCGGCGACGGCACCGGCATCACCCGCGGGCACGCCCTGGTCGGCGTCTGGACCCAGGGCAAGGTGGTGCAGCTCGACGGCGTGCTCAACAACGTCGACTTCGGGCTCGATGCGGTCGACGGCGCCCACCGTCTGGTCTCGCTGTTCGATCCCGGCAGCGGCCCGATCGGCGACGAGACCGGCCAGGCTCGCCTCGGGACCGGCCGCGACAACGCGGTCACCGGGCGCCCGGACGGCTCGGTCTACAACACCACCTTCATCGACTCGGTGGAGCACCGCTTCAACTTCGCGCCGACCTTCGCCCCGGTGACACCGCGCGACGTCGTGTGGCTGGTCGGCAACGGCAAGGCGACGGCCGAGGTCCCGTTCGACGACTACTCCAATCCGGACGCGATCGTGATCAGCAGCATGGTCGGCGCGTCGACGCTGAGCGAGCCGCCCGGATCGGGGCGACCGCGCTTCGATTACCACGACGGCTGGAGCTCCTCGGACGGTGCCTTCACCCAGCAGGTGAGGCTCCAGAACGCCGCCAGCCCGCCCGCCGACCGTTGGCAGGTTCCGCCCTGGGGCGAGCTGTTCGGAGAGGGTCGGCTCGAGCCCGCCGCGCTCGGCGGCGTGATCGGCAAGGGGCTGTGGCTCGACGGTGGCTCGGGGGTCGCCTACACGATCGCCGAGCAGCCGCGCGATCTCGACGCCGCCGACCGCTACGTCGCCCTGGCGATCGACCCTCGCTTCGACGACGACGGCGTCGAGCGCACCCTGCTCCGCTTCCCCGACGGCACCGAGATCCGACTCGAGGGTCGGCGCGCGCTCCATTACCTGGACGCCGGCGGTCGCCGGTTGCGCACGATCGTGCTGCCGGAACGGCTGCCGCGTGCGGCCTGGAGCCATCTCGGCTTCCTGCGCTCGGCGGCGGGCGGCGACGTGTGGCTGTACCTCGACGGTTTCGCGTTCGACCGCTGGCGGCCACCGGCGGCCGCACCGATGCTCCGCCTGTCCCCCGGCACCCTGTCGGTCGGCGCGATCGAGGGCACCCCGGGCGCCGGTCTGACCGGCTGGATCGACGAGCTGCGCATCTTCGCCCAGGCGCCGAACGCGGAGGTGGCGTGCAACCACGCCGGCGGTACGCTGATCGGCCTCCCGCCGGGTGATTCCGGTCCGTGGGCCGCGGTGGCGGCGCGCCCCCCCGACTGGGCGCACGCGGCGATCGGCCGCCTGCTCGCGCTCCACGGCCGTCCCGCCCACGAGCGCTACGTCTGCTTCCGCGACGGCACCGCCGACGGGGGCGCGCACCTCGGCAACCTCCCCGCCGGCACCGAGGGGGTGCGCCACGCGCTCAACTTCCCCGAGGGACCGCTGCTCCACGGCGCGCCCCGCCCGGACTCCTCGCGCAATCCGTTCTGCCTGAGCTGCCATTTCGAGGAGGGCGTCCGGGGACTGTCGCTCGCCGCGCTGACCCCGGAGAAGGGCGTCGCGGTGGAGGACGACCCACGACGCCAGCCGACCCAGCCCGATCGCAGCGTCTACGGCCACGTACCGGCCGACTGGATCGACGACGGCGTCCCTCCCGCCGCGCTCCAGGCCCCGGCCGACGGGTTGCGGCTCGACGCCTGGACCCTACCGGCCGTGCTCGACACCCCCCTGCGGGTGACGGCGCTGTCGGTGGTCGACACCGAGCGGGACGTCGCCGTGCAGCCGCTGGTCGACGGGGCGACGGTCGATCTGGCGGCGATCGGCAGCCGCACGATCGACGTCCGCGCCACCCTGAGCTGGCCGCACGCGAGCGCGGTGTTCGACCTGGACGGCGAGGCGGGCCACGCGGTGAGCTCGGAAGTCCCGCACGACCTGTTCGGGGGCGACGCCGGAGGCGCCCCCGACGGCCGCCTCACGCCGGGCGTGCGCACGCTCCGGGTGACGCCGTTCTCGGGCCCGAACGGCACCGGCGCCGCCGGCGAGCCGCTCGAGATGACCATCGGCGTGGTCGACGGCCTGCAGGTGCGGGTGGCCGACTTCGAGGACGACTTCTCCCCCTACCGGCCGGCACCGGGCTGGAGCTACCTGTGGAACGCCGGCGCGCCGATCGGCGATCCGTCCACCTACGCCGCGCTCCAGTGGGACGGCCAGGAGCGCTACGACACCGACGGAGCCTTCGGGCTGCCCGACGCCTCCGACCTCGCCTGGGGGAGCTTTCACGCCGGCGGCGGTCGCACCGGTGAGGGCGTCGACCAGGGACAGCCGTTCGACCGCTACCCGATCGCCGCCTACACCGTGGCCGCGGAGGGCGTGTACGCGCTCCGCGACGCCCACATCGCCGGGCTCCGCGCCGAGGGCAACGGCGCCGAGGTCCGGGTCTACGTCGACGACCGCCCGGTCCGCGACGTCCACTACGACGCCGGCGGTGAGGCCAAGTTCGACACCGACCTCGGCTACCTCGCCGCCGGGGCGACCATCTACGTCGCGGTCGGCGGTCGCGGCAGCAGCGGCAGCGATCTGTACGAGCTCGACTTCTCGATCGAGCAGGTGCCGATGGTGCGGCGCACGATCGGCGGCTACCAGGCCGACTTCCCGTTCGGGGCTCCGGGCTCGGGATGGCGGTACCTGTGGAACGCCGACGCCCCGATCGGGGAAGCGAGCGGCTACGCGCCGCTGGTCTGGGACGGCCGCGAGCGGTACGACTCCGACGGCGTGTTCGGGCTCCCCGACGCCTCCGCTCTGGGCTACGGCAGCCTGCACGCCGACGGAGGTCGCACCGGCTACGGCGTCGACCAGGGACAGCCCTGGGACCGCTACCCGATCGCCGCCTTCGAGGTCCCGTTCGACGGAGCGTACGCGCTCGTCGACACCGCGATCGAGGGGCTGAACGAGGTCGGCAACGGCGCCGAGGTCCGGGTCTACGTCGGCGACCGCCTGGCCCGACAGGTCGACTACGACGCTGGCGGTTCGGCACGCTTCGACGTCGACCTGGGAGAGCTGGCCGCCGGCGAGTCGATCTACGTCGCCATCGGGCCGCGCGGCAACAGCGGCAGCGACCTGTACGCGCTCGATTTCACCCTGCGCTGGTCGGTGCCGTTCGACGCCCTGACCCTCGGTCATCGTGCGGAGATCGCGCCCGCCCCCTAGCGATCGGCGGGCGCGGCATCGGCGATCGCCACCAGTCGACTCGGCGTGCGGACCAGCAGCACGCCGTCCGCGACGGCCGGCGTCGCCATCACCGGCTCTCCCATGTCGTTGACCGCGATCTCCTCGTACTCCGGGCCGGCGGCGAGCACGTACACCAGCCCCTCCTCGGTCGGCAGGTAGAGCTTGCCGTCGGCCGCGACCGGCGACGCGGTGAACACGCCGCCGAGCGAGAAGCGGCTCTTGTAGATGGCGGCGCCGGAGACGGCGTCGTAGGCCACGATCCGCCCGTTGTGGTGCACCACGTACAGCAGCCCGCGGTACAGCAGTGGGGTCGGCATGTAGGCTCCTCCCCGCTCGTGCGCCCAGTCGATCTGGGGCGGCGGCTCACCGACCTCGAGATCATGGGAGCCGCGTAGACCGGGCCGGATCGCGTAGATCGGCTTCGCCGGCGGATACCCGGCCGAGACGTACACCCGGCCCTGGCCGAGCACCGGGCTGGCGATGACGAGCTCCGAGTTCGGAGCCAGGCTCCACAACCAGGCGCCGGTGCCGGGGTCGTAGCCGTGGATGGTGGAGCCGTTCACCACCAGCTCGTCGCCCTCGGGACCGGACAGCACGTTCGGGGTCGCCCAGGACGGCGCGACGTCGCGCTCGACCCGCCAGCGCAGCTCCCCCGAGCTCGCCTCCCAGGCGGCGAGGTAGGCGCCGCCGTGGACGTCGACCTGGAGGATGACCGAATCCCGGTAGAGGATCGGCGAGCTGGCGAAGCCCCATTCGAGGCCCGGGTCGCTGAAGGCACCGGCGTTCAGACGACCGAGATCGCGCTGCCAGAGCCGGCGCCCGTCGAGGTCGAGGGCGACCAGGCCGACGTTCGGGAACACCGCGAACAGGCGCCGGCCGTCGGTCACCGCCGTCGAGCTCGCCTGCGACGCCTTGAAGTGTCGCCGGGTCGACGGCCGGCCGCGGCCGACCTCGGTCTGCCACAGGACCTCGCCCGTTCCCAGGTCGAGCGCCAGCACCGACCAGACGTGCTCGACGTCCTCGTCGACGCTCTCGCCGGAGCCGGTGAAGCCGGTCCGGATGGTCTGCTCGATCGACGCCACTGCGGTGGTCAGGAACACCCGATCGCCCCACACCACCGGGCTCGAATGGCCGAGGCCGGGGATCGCCGTCGTCCACCGGACTCCCTCGCCGGTGTCGAGGCTCCAGGCGCTGCGGGTCGGCCGACCGTCGGCGACACCGCCGATCGCCTCGCCCCGGAAACCGGGCCAGCCGCGCGCCGTCCGGTTCTCCTCCCGGGCGGCACCGACGGTGAGCCCGGCGGCTCCGACCGGCTCGGCGACGCTGTGGCGCATCACCATCCGTTCGCCCGTGTCGCGCGCGACGTCGATCGCCTCGATCGTGCCCGCACGACCGAAGAAGCCGGCCTCGAGCGCCGCCGCATCGGCCCGGAAGCGGGCCGGCCCGATCGGCGCCAGCTCGACCTCGGGCTCGCCGTCGAGGCGCAGGTGGAGTCGGCCGTCGCGCAGCGTCACCTCCGCCCGGTGATCGTCGGTCAGCCCCTCGAAGCGACCCACGTAGCGCGCCAGCTCGGCCTCGTCGGGCTGCGGTACCGGCGGGTCGGCGCGACGGGTGGCCGCATCGATCAGGGCGTTCCAGGCGGCACTGCGCTCCGCGCGTCCGTCGGCCAGCCCGTCGAGGAACGACGCGTACAGCGGCCCGGCGGCGACGGCCGCCTGCATGTTGCGATGGTCGAACCAGGCGCCCGCGCTGGGACAGGGGATCGGCTGGCGCTGGGGATTTGCGCTGCCGGGCGTGCTGGCGCTGGCTTCGGCCTGGCTTCACTTCAGCTGCAGGGACAGGTTGCGGTAAACAGTGGTGTTACCACCACCGCTGACATGATCTACGGCATTGAATCGTTTGATCGGGAGTGGGCAGATCACATGACCGCCATCGAGCGCAACCTGCTGCCGTTACGCATGCTGCTGGTGCCGTTTGAAGGCCGGGTACGGCGAAAATTTGGCGCCGACTTCCCGGAGTTTTATGCGCAAAAAGCGCAACAAGCTACTGATCGCCTGGCGGTGCACGGTGTCAAGTTTGTCAACGACGGCTCCTACCCCTCCATGACATTGCGTCTTAACTATCCAGGCTACCTCGACGGCGAATCAGGGCTTGCCGGTGAAGTGCCCTGGGAAGACATGGTCGAGCGCATGCTGCCATTCTGGCGACAAGGCATCCAGATCCACTCCCATGCTAACGGCGACGAAACGGTGGACATGACCCTGAATACCCTGCAGACGCTACAGAATACCGCCCCCAGATTCGACCACCGTTTTACCATCGAACACTATTGCATCAGCACACCGGCGCAGGCCAGACGCCTGGCTGCCCTGGGCGGTGTTGCCAGCGTTAATCCATACTTTGTCCACTACCGGGCAGATATTCACAACGAGCATGGGTTCGGTCCGGACCGGGCTGAGGCAACCGCACGCCTGGGCAGCTTACAGCGCGCCGGCGCCACCTTTGCCCTGCATTCAGACTACAATCTTGTGGTTGCACCCATGCATCCTCTAACAGCGGCCTGGATTGCCGTAAACCGCATAACAGCGGCGGGTGCAACGGTCGCTCCCGGCGAACGTATATCGGTGGACCGGGCCTTGCGCGCCATTACCGTGGACGCCGCTTTTGTCCTCAACCGGGATGCAACTCTGGGCAGCATTGAAGCGGGCAAACATGCTGACTTTGCCGTCCTGGAAGACGACCCTTACACGGTGGACCCGTTAAAACTGAAGGACATCCCCATCACCGGCACCGTGCTTGGCGGTGAATACTTCCCGAGTAATCGCACATGAGTGACGAGTTATCAGCGGCCGGATTGTCCCTGGCCTGGGATGTGCTATTGCAGACCCTGGGTGGACCGGCAGCGGCGCCCGTCACCGACCCGGGTGGTGAGACCAGCCGCAAGAAAATTCCGGTGACCGTGTTGAGTGGTTTTCTCGGCGCCGGTAAAACCACACTGCTGTGTCAGCTGTTGGAGCAGGCGCCCTATCCGATCACAGCCATTGTTAACGATGTAGGCTCAATCAATGTTGATGCTGAAATGGTGCGCCGGCGCAACGCAGACACCATTGAATTTCAGAATGGGTGCGCCTGTTGCGTGCTGGGCTCGGATCTGCGCGAAGCACTGCAGCAGTTGGCAACACGGCCCGGCACGCCACAAGCAGTGGTTATCGAAGCCAGCGGCATTGCCGACCCCATGGGTATTGCCCAGAGTGTTGCCAATGTTGTGCATACACACCTGCACGGTGTGGTGACACTGGTGGACGCCACCGCAATGCATACTCACGCTATGGACCCGCTGGCCGCCCCTCTGTTCAAGCGCCAGATAGCGGCTGCGCACTTGTTAGTGTTGAGCAAAACCGGACTATGCGTCACCGCTGAAGAAGATCTGCGCGCGCAGTTGGCCGCGCTGGCGCCAGGTCGACCAGTACTGACCATGGACACTCTGTTCAATGAAATGCCAACCCACTTGAACGCACCCGCCCTGGAGATTTTACTCGGCGCCGCTACTGCCGGGGCACGGCCTTCACCACCTCCGGCGCAGCACAACCGCGAGGCATTCACCGCATGCACGCTTTCCTGGCAACACGCGGTTAACGCGCCGGACTTTTTTCAACTGCTGGACGCTATTCCGGATAGCATTTATCGCATGAAAGGTTGTGTGCAGTTTCACCACCCACAGAACGGTGAACAATGGCTGCAGGTGCAGGCGACAGGACGGCGCTGGAGTACCGAAGAGGTTACTACGGCGACAACCATCGAAGATAAATTGCATGGTCCCGCAGGTTACCTGGTGATCATCGGCCAGGCGCAGGCTGATGCCTTCAAATTATATACACAGGCACTCAACGCGCTGTAACAGGCGCCATGCTCAGCCGCCCGGCAACCACAGCCAACGCAGGGTATCCGCGAACAGCGCGCCGCCGTGGCGCAGGCTATGGCCACCCACACCGTATTCAAAATGGTAGTCGTAACCGGCAAAACGCAACGCCTGCGCCATCTGCTGGTTGGCCAGGGGCCAGTTGCCGTAGATGATGTTGCCGTCATTTTCGCCCGAGGTCAGATACACTCTAATGGGCTTTCTGGTTGTGGAGCGCACCAGATAAGGATAGTTGTGGCCACCACGGATATTGACAAAAGAGCCGCAATGGCTGACCACCAGGCCGAATGCCTGGGGGTAATGCCAAGCGGTGTTAAATGCGCAGATGCCGCCGCTGGAAATACCGCATACTGCTCGTTGGCCAGGTTCTGTAGAGAATGCAACGGCCAAGGTCTGTTCGGCCAGCGGCAGTATCTCGTCAAGCAGAAACCTGCCGTAAGTGTCAGTGAGGCTGTCATACTCAAAGCTGCGCTGGGCCATGTCGTCCAGATCGGCCTGTTCCGCGGGGCGTACACCGCTGCCGGCCGATAACCGGCCCGGCATAACAAAAATTGCCGCCATGGCCGGTATTTCCCCGGCATGGATCATGGTATCGAGTACTCGCGCAGCACGCAGCGGACCGCTTGGATCAGCGTAGAGCAACCCGTCGTTAAACACCATCAGCGGCAAACCCGTCGACCTTGCAGCCACGTTCGCCGTGTCTGGCAGGTAGAAGCCGATGTCGCGGTAAGTGCCAGGAAAAACCTTCGAATCCGACCAATCAGTGATTTTTGTATACGTTCCCGCTGGAACATCTGCCGACGAATGCGCCTCGGCAGCAGGATGGTACTGATTGTCTTCAGGCACCGCCAAGGCCTGCGTCAGCTCGAAGTTACTGCGCCCGTTCACCTCCGCATCAAGTTGTATCTGCTCATGCAGTTTAAGCCGCTGAAAATCTTCAACATCCATACCAGCTCCCGCGCCGATCACACTATCCGTTCGACCGATAATCTTAGCAGGAGAAGGCGGCTTTGTTCTGGCTTGCCGGGCTTAACTTCTTGTGTGTGCCGCTCAAGCGTTCCAGAACCCAGCCAGATCGGCAATTTTGCCATCCTGCAAACGTACGCAATCAAATCCCACCAGTTGTACGCTCTGCGCGGCGTTTTTCATTTCCCACTGAAAGTACGCCCGGTCGTTGTGCTGCTGAACTTCTCCGCTCAAGGCAAACGTGTGACCCGCATAATTCTCGTGAAATCTGGCAACCATCGCCGCAATCTGTTCGTGACCACTGACCTGGGTGAGGGGATCAACCGAGACCGCGTCGGCTGTCCATAGCTGCCGGATAATTCGAAAGCGTTCCGCAGGGTCCGGTTGATTCCACATCTCAAAGTAGTTGTTCACTACACCTTCATAGTTTGACATGACATCGTCCTTTGTACTTATGCTGTGTCGGCAGCCCTTAAGTAGCGGCCCCCGCTGAGGCTTGTGCATCACGAAAACGGAAATACAGATACAGCGGCAGCGCGCAGGACAATCCGATTGTCAGGTTAATCAGCACATAGGCCCACATGCGTTGCACTCTTTGTTGCCAAAGATACACCCAGAACGCCGCCGAAGTAATCAGCAGGTCTGCGCTGAACCCACCAGCCGCGCCGTTAGCAAACAGACTACCGACAAAATCGCCGGTCAGGCCTTCAGTTAGAAAAAAGTCGGTAAAAAAGATGTACGGCACTACTGCCCCGATGATGGCTAACACCAGATAAATACTCGACATGATTGTTCTCCTTGGGTTGACGTTCCCTATGCACACTACCCGGTGGTCAGATTCAAGCAATTACTTTGCAGGTAATGAGTATGTGCGAATTGCCCACACCGTGTGACCCTGTCTACCATAGGGTCTATAGGTACCTTGGGTAATAGGGAGATAGAAGTGATGAACTGGGATGCGGTTGCCGCAATTTCTGAAATGTTCGGCGCCATCGGCGTCATCGCCACGCTGGTCTACCTGACCACGCAAATCCGGCAGAATACAAAAAGTATTAATTCCAACAACAGCAACAATGTAATGAACGGGTTTAACGCAATCAACGTGGCCATGTTAGCCAATACTGACGCCGCGCGTATTTGTTACGAAGGCTTCTACGGCATAGACAACATGGCTGAAAATGATAAGCACCGCTTCACACATACGATGAACGCCTTTTACAACATCTATCGCAACCTGTATCACCAGTATCTGGACGGCACTTTCGAAAAAGAGCTGTGGCATGTGTGGGCGCAGGAAGCGCGGCAGATGATGATGACCCCGGGAGTGGCCTATTTCAGGCAGCGTACCAAGACATATGAAGACTTGTTCGAATATCTGGAAACGCTGCCGGTCGCACCGAATAACCCACTCTCTCTGAAATAGGCGCTGCCTATCTGGTCAGCGGCATGACCCGTTCGCCAAATTCACTGAGACGGTCCAACCCTCCAGGCCCGGCAAAAAAGAATGCAGGGATCATAATGCGACCAACGCCGAGCGCGCGCATCTGCTCTATGCCGGCTTCAGGATCAGCCATCTGCACACCAAACATGGCGTTTATTTCGATACTGTCGGGGTCGCGGTCGGCAGCTTGAGCCGCACTGCGCAAACGCCCCAGCAGAGCGTCCAGGCGCTCATGATCGCCTTCACCGGGGAAGTAGCCGTCGGCGATGCGCACCGCGCGATTAATTGCCGCATCGGTATCACCACCCACCAATACAGGGATGTTGCCGTGCACCGGGCGCGGACTGCAGGTGGCCGGCGCAAAATCCACAAACTCACCGTGATATTCAGCATGAGGTCCTGCCCACAATGCACGCATGGCGGCAATGTACTCGTCATTACGCGCACCGCGGCGCTGCCAGGGCACACCCAGCGCTTCGAACTCTTCCTGCAGCCAGCCGACCCCAAGACCTAATTCAACGCGCCCTCCGGATAACTGATCCAGGGTTGCCAGTTCTTTCGCCAGCACCAGCGGATTGCGCTGCGGAACAATAAGAATACAGGTGCCCAGCCGCATGGTCGGCGCAGCCGCAGCAGCAAAGGCTAACCAGATTAACGGGTCGGGTACCGGCGTGTCCGGCTCCATGGGGATTTTACCGTCCGCCGTATACGGGTATCTGGAAGCAAAGGTGTCGGGTATAACTACGTGTTCGCCACCCCACACCGACTCAAAACCCGCAGCTTCCGCACGCCGGCAAATCTCCAACGCGGCAGCCCCATCGATGCCGATACTGCTCGCAAACGCCAATCCAACTTTCATCACATCTCCCTGATTATTTACAGTGCCCGGTATCTCAAGTACCAAAGCGGTAGCGTAGTTTCATCACCACGAAGTTTACCACGGGGCGGTCCAACGCATCGTTAAAAAGCATGCCGAAGCCGTCTTCATCGTCACCCAGGACAATATTGCTGCCGCGGGTGTACACAACAAACAAATCAGACAACGGACCGATCTCCCAGCGATAACGCAACTGCGCGGTTAATCGGGATAGAGAGAAATCTTCATTGTCGTCGCCGGCCGCCAACACCCTGCCCTGCAACTCGCCGTCGGATGCAGGTATCAACCAGTAGTCTTGCGCTCGAGCGCGAATGCCAGCCCATTGCATGGTCAGCCGCAGTTGCTGGCGCGCGGTTATGAAGTAGTCAAACGACAGGCGCGGCTTCAGATCACGGGCTGCGTAAGTTGTCATGTTACGCGCACCCCGGTAGAGCAACCAACCATTGCGCTTTTTGTTAGTAACGTCCAGTTCCACCGAGATATTGTCAGTGGGTGTATACGTGACACCCAGATCGGTTGAGTATGTCCAGTTGCCGTTCAATTCTTCCTGCTCGGCACCGATAGTGCCACTGAAAGAGAACCGCTTTGACGAGTCTGTGCCGTAAGCGAACTGGGTAAACCAGCGGCCATCGGTTTTGAACATGCCATTGCCGCGGCTGTTGATATCGTCCCAACGTCCCGGGTAGTAGTCGAATTCGATACGAAACTGATTGTTGTTGCGCATCAAAAATGTGTGATTACTGAAAATACCCATGCGATTCACAAAGCCGTCGGTATTCGATTGGGCACTGATAAACAACGAATTGCGGATATAGCGGTAGGTATCCCCGGGCTGCCCACCGGACTGACGGGTTAATCCGTACTGTCCGCCGACAATATCATTCTGCCGGATAAAGCCCAGATCCTGCACGTCAAACTGATCGTCAATATAGTCAAGCGAAAAGAAGTGGGTTATACCACGCCGCTGCGTATACACCATATCCAGCAACGCACCATAACCCTGCAGACCAGCCGAGTCGGACGCCATTATTTGCGCGTCGAACTTGATTTTACCTTTGGCGGAGAGATAGTGCGCGTCGACGGCATGCGCACTGGCATTATCCCCCGGCAAGGTAACCAGGGTCCCCATGTAGCCGATTGAACGGCGTGTTTCGCCGCTGGACTCATACAGCGCCCGCACCACGCCAAAATTCCGTCCGTCTTCCTCCACCCGAATGCGTTCTCCGGTCGCCGCCACCTCACCGCGCAATTCCACATCGTCTTCAAAAGCACCGAGAAAGCCATAACGCAACTCCTGTTCATAACTTTCTATTGACTTGACGCATGGTCAGAAAATTTTGTGACTTCTTCTAACATTTACTGAGGATACTTATGACTGATTATTTTTGCCAAAGAGTTTGAAAATTTGCAATATTGACAGTCTGTGACATCATCATTGAATTTTTGGCCTTGCTCTGTTGTCAGTTTTTTTTGAAAACTTTGGCAATTATGCGCTTTAGCTCGGATATTATTTCTCAAATTTGTACAAACTATATCCTATTATCAAATACGATTAGAAACTAATGAAAGATGCTTTCATTTTTGGCATAAAGTAATAAAATATAGTAACAATACAGATAATCATTTGTCTCACGATATTGTCACTGTCATTCAGAAACGCGACGTTTCAGCGTATAAATTGTAACACACAAAAAGTTGACACATCGCCTGACGAAGACTAGCAGTATGCAGTTTAAACCTCCCGTTCCTGAATAACAGTGACAATATCGTGTGACAAATGATTATCTGTATTGTTACTGTATATCACCACGATGAGAAATTCTTTCAATAATATTAAAACGTGTTGTACAAAAGTTGAAATCCGTTAGAAAAAATTAAATGCCAATATATCAGGATAACTATGACAAAATCACAGTTTTAGATTAATTTGCACAATGAGTGATTAAGAAGTTATATTTTGAATGTTGTGAGGTTATTCTTAAGTTATAATGCTCAAAAGAAAGAAAAACGGCTGAATTAAAAGTGACAACCCGCTAGGTTAGTTACAAAACTCAAAAATTTGGAAATATGGCTTGCGGAAAATAAAACTATTTTACCTAATTGCTACCTACACATGCAGAATATACCATAAAGATACTACAAACACTTGAAAAATAAAAATTTAGTACAAAAATGATATTTTACGGGCTTTTTCAAACTTTTAAAAAAGTCGCAATATTTGGCAACATTTAATAGCCGTATATGACGTCGACGACACCAGGTTAATTAAAAAAATCGTAATTTATAGTAAAAGAAGAAAACTATAATCTGGCCGAAAATCTTTGTAATTGCATCAGTGAATACAAAGCTATGAAGCGTTAAATTGCTGCGTGCCTACTAGGCACTCAGCACCCATCTATGTTTAAGGAAAGCCAAAGAAGCCCATATGAGCTAGGGTTGATGTTTCGTACGTTTCATTTCGGTCATTCTGACCATTGTACTCTGAGGAGTGTCAGACGGAAGAAGCTTTTCAGTAAAAATGATTTTGCTGTTTCGTGCAATGTTTAAGTTTTTTATTGTCAGTTGGTGCCGGAATCTGAGTGCCAAATATTCAACTAAGGTTGGAACATGCAATTTCAGAATGCTCTACCTGAGTGGAAATTTTACACGACTGCTTACATAATTTGTTAACTGCGAGGTACATATTCTGGGCATCAGCGAAAAGCAATGGAGAGGCAATGTAAAAATTAATCACGATTAAAATTTAAGACATTCTAGGCAGGAACAGCAACATCGGTCTTGGGTTGTCATAACTTTGAGTTGTTTTATTATTACATCGACACAGGACTACCGTCAATATGAGTAAAGCAATGAGATTTGAAAGTGGGATTTACACCTTAGTGACATTCTCAATCACACTATTGTATTAAAAAACAACAAAATAAATAAGATTCTCAATACCACTTACGGCTAATCAGTTCATATATAGTTCGATGTTAATTTTTGTCATGATTTGATGAAAGCTCATCCATTTAGTACGTGATCGTGATAATAATAATTTGGTTTCTTTCTTAATTTAGCAGCTCTGTTAAAACGTCACAGCAAGGTAATTTCGACACAGCTACTGGGGTATAGATGTCTGTTGGGGGAAATTAAGAGACTAATTTTGGACTCCCTCCCTTCTTGCTTATCAGGCTCGCTTTTCAAAGCAGTCAGTTTGTTATTGTCAAAGACGTTTCCTGTTTTGGTAATTCTCAGAGCGTGTGGAGGGCTGTTTGTTTTATGCATGGTTGTAGAAATCCACTTCTTCGCAAGTCACGTTATCTTTTAAGGTTGTGATATTGCCGTTGGACATATAAAAAAAGTATTTTGTTTTTATTAAAACCAACCCAAACAACTTCAACCATCATGACAGAGGAAAGAAACGGCCAAATGTTTGACTGAATGGAAATCTTTGCATGGTAAAATAATTAGAATAAGGCTCCACGCGGATACCATGGTCATCAAAATCTATTCTGTAATCGAAGTTGTCCCTGAAGATGACAAGAATATTTTCTAGTCACCTGCAAGACATAGTCATGATATTGAATTAGGTGATATGAATAAACAAATTGGATATAGAGAAACTGAAGCAAAGGAAGTTATTTGGTCACATGCATCGGGAAAATACAAAAATCGCTATTTTGAACGTTTACTTCTGCTTTATCGCATCAAGAAATTCAGCTTGATTTTGACTGACAGAAGGACTGTAGCAAAGGGTAGAAGGCAAGAAGCCAAACAACGGTTGAATGAGATCTGTGAACTGCAGAGTATACAACACCAGGGGTCGAAATAACCGTCCGGCTCCGGCTAAAGTAGGCTCAAATTGTCGTTAAGCCAGTTCAACAAGGTATTAAATTTAAAAAAAAAGCCTGCTCGAAATTACACTGGGTCTGAAGATTAATCAATTTTTTGTATTTATGGATAGAAATTTTCATGAGCTGGGCATTTCCGTTCATCATGGATGAAAGTTAATCACATTTGTCTCCATAATGCATTGGTTAAGAGGCAACGAAATCGCTGAAAATGGTCCGGGGAATAGGCATTTCGGGCTAAATAATCTACCAACATCAAAATTTTTTCGGGGCTTTGCCGCGACCCCGCTAGGCGGCTTACAGCGCCCACCAGACCCCAGGTGAATGTACTCACTCCTCTCATATCACTCGCTTCGCTCCCATCAAAACAGCTGGTTCAATTAAATTTCCTTATTTCGACCCCTGAACACTTGATTGCAAAGTGAACAAACGTTGCAGGGCATACCGGTAACAATGGTTGCCGGGCGTTGCAAGTAAAGAAGCTGTCATCAGAAATGATACAAGGACGCTTTACCTACGATGTTCTACCGTGTTAAAAGAGAGTTGCTCAAAGCAATTCTAGAATTCACTATAAGAAAATGCGGAGCGGGCATGAATTTCTACAAAGGCACAGAATGCATGCTTGGTAGATTTCAAGGAAACTACGAGGTTGAAATTTTAGGAGAAATCTTTAGGAGAAATATTTCTGTTGTCATAGGGCTGTTTTCTACTGTACCTATTTTTTACAAATGATTTTTTCTTCAGAATTGTAACAAGTGAAATGCCAGGCGGAAAACGCAATCTGCTTATAAAAATTACAGCCAGGCTAAGTATCTTTAATGAAAGAGACATATTGATAAAAAAAATTTTTCCTTGCATTAAAAACTAAACTAACGTTTCGTCAAACAGAACTGTTGACATCTTCAGAGTAAGTATAAACTGTAGGCCTATGCTACTAAGGGGAAGAATAATCTGTACGATCTGTACGATGAAGAGAAAAATTATCTAAAGTTAATGCTACACAGATGTAAACAAACGCAATGACAAAGGAAGATACTTAGCCTGGCTGTAATATTTATAAGCAGATTTTTTCTTCGTTATGAAGACTTGTGACGTGGTTGAATTTTTGCGGGTTTTTTACTGTAAATACGAACAAGGCAACTATACATCCCCTCTTAGAACCTCAGATTTTACCCCAATATAGATGATACCCATTGAACCATAAATGAAAATTTTATATGTACTTCAGTGCTGATCCCTCACAACGTATTATCCTGTACGCAGACAAGAACACAGCTAATGTTGTCCTGATAGAATGTCCCAGGATGCACCAGTCGGTGCTCTACTAAGCATGCGCAAAACATCATCGATTCTTTCGTGAAAGCCCCGTGAACGCGAGACAGCCATGAGACAAGGGACGTGAATGGATGTAACAGGACCGTCAAAGATAAGAATAATATTACTACTTGCTTCGTAAGGGGGAACCAAGGGTACTTTACAGCTAGGACTTTACTCCTAAGACGCTAAAGTCGTTGATAATGGCTTTCCGTCCACAGCCAAATGTCACTGCGCAAAGGCCCCCGTTTGCCATGCCAGCCACCTTGTTCGCCGCAGGTAAGGCAGTGTACTTTGGTATTTTACGTATTAGCGGTTTTGTTTAATGTACATAGACCCTTGTATATATGACAATGTTACTGTAAACCTTGAAACTTCCTGAAAGGCTTGTTGATAAACTCTAGCGGCCATGGTCGTTGCTGGTCTCTCATTGTTACTCTGCTGCCAGCATGTAGGCTGCTGTCTATTGATATGCCCCCTCCAAATTTGCCCATGAGGCTATGTGCACGTGCTGCAGTTTGTTACTTAGTTATTATGTTTCAAAGGTGTTCTGCAATTTTAGCTCCGCTTTGTGTGGTACTGGGTTATCTGACACTTTGCATGTGGACAGACGATAGTTTGGCTTCCTTCGCTTTATATCGACTTTTTCAGACATAAAGTTCAGTGTTTTGGGGGGTAAAGCAGTGGTAACATTGTGGCAGGGGCCTTGTGGGGAACTGTTAAGAGGAAAAACTGTAAGTATAGGGCATCCATGAAGGGAGATATGTCTAGTTTTAAGTTATGCAATGTACCTAGAAGCATGTGTCTTACTGTCCCATACTGGTACGGTACACATTGTAAGAAACCACATAGGAAACCAAGAAGTTTCTTTCAATAAACTCGAAAGGGCTCTCGCCAGCCGAGTCTCAGTAGCACTGCAGCAATGCGTTGTGGACTATTTTGGGAAGAACACTAGAGAAATATGTCACCAACATGAGGAATCAAGCCTATGACACATGCATTGTCTACCAACTAAGCCAGGTGACCTCCGATGTTAACATACCCCATTTCCCTAGTTGCCACATTAGCTCCCAATCACCCACCAGTGGACACAAACCTTCAAGCTCGATTGGATACCAGCCTTTCTGTGCCATGTGAATTAATCAAGGAAGGACTGCCATTCAGCCTGTCTATTTGTCCAAAGCCCATTGTAAGTTTGAAAGTGCACTACACAAGATATTAAGATGTTTGATTCTGAAGCTGCTGTAGTCCAGGGTTTCTTAACTATCTCAAATACAAATGGCAAACAACTCGTGGAAATGCAGCTTGTTTATCACTTTACACAGTTGTCCAGTGGTTGCAAGTGTCAATGAATTAGAATATATCAGGGAAATGCATGTGCTCACAATGAACAGTAAATTCTACAGAATGCAACCATCTGCAACTGTAGGCAAGAGGAAAGCTTTGAGAAGGCATGGATCAGCTTTATTACTTGTGTCAGCCACCTTTTGAAAGGATCAAGAGAGAAATAACTACAACACAGTGACAAATGACAGGATATAGATTTTAAATAATTATTACTTAACAGTTAATCAAAATTGGACTATCAGGATACCTTCACATGTCGCACACACATGAAAAGGTTTCAATCAGATTTTTAATTTGTAGTAATGTATAATGAAGGAGTTGATTTAGGGTTGTGATCAACCCTTGTTTTAATGTGGAGGTTGGAATGGTAGGTGGGGTTGATTTTTTATACGGGGGTTCATACCCCTCTGCACACTATGGGTGTGTTCAGTTACCAGGACTTCAGAGCAGATTTGAAAGTGGGTGGAAACTAGAAGAATTGGGGTTGAAGGGGAATATCCTCAAAATCTTTGCATACCCGTTAGTCTGAGGCTTGTTGAAAGCTTAATATTATGAATATAAACCGAGAATTACAGAGGAAGAATACTTTGCTCACACCTTTGAGATTTTTTCTGGGAAAATGCTATTGCCCTGGCCACCCTGCCTCCCTCCCCAGCTATGTTTAGCTGTCATTTCAAATGAAAGGAAATTTACATTTTTTCCCAGAGTGACAACTTTTGAAGGTTTATTTTACATTTACAGTGTTATTTGCTGCTGATGTAAGGGCAGATAGTAGTTCCTGTGCACTGGTCAGGTTATCTGCATCTGTGATATAAAAAAAGGATGTTGAGAGCTCTTTCTGGGCTGGTATAGGAGTCCATTCTCTTTCATTTTTATCTACAGAAATCTGCATGATGTAGCTTAATGTAAGCATTTCTTGATAATTTCAAAGGCTTCATGGCCTTCTCTCCTTTTCCATGCCCTTCACAAGTCTGCGTTCCAGATCAATGTTTCCCAACAGATCCTGCTTGCTGCCTCCCTAGTGGTCACATTATTCAAGCTTCACTCCCCACTCTACTTTGTATAATAACAGCTTTTGACTATTGGAACAAATGTAGAAAACAATGCTATTTCATACCAATCTATTGCAACTAATTGCAATTTTTTGTCTTATGGTACCAGGGCTACCAACAAAATCAAAATAGTGGGTTCATTCATGTGGTACTATTAACATGGGCACAACTATCTCTTTAAAGTTACAAATTACAGTACTTATGGCCCCAAATTTCTATACCATTCTAACATCTTACTTAAGGTGTCAACATTGCTATTTCCAAAACAGAAAAATAAGATTTGTTATCATTTTTGAAATCACTACATTTGATCCTGTTATGGCAAGAACCAGATTAGCGTTTTACGTTTGTGTCAAGTTGCTTCATTCTGTCATTGAGAATTTACACCGTTAATTATTGGTTCTCATAACCAATAAGTTGTATTGCAAGCTTTTTATTGAAGGAGACCCCCCCCCCCCCCCCCCCACAAAAAAACAAAACATAAAAAAAAAGTCAGTCAGTCAGTCAGTCAGTCAGTCAGTCAGTCAGTCAGTCAGTCAGTCAGTCAGTCAGTCAGTCAGTCAGTTAATCAATCAGTCCGTCAGTCAGTCAATCAGTCAGTCAGTCAGTCAGTCAGCCAGTCAGTCAGCTAGTAAACTAGTGACCCAGTCAATCAGGCAGGCAGTCAGTCACTCAGTCAATCAGTCAGTCAGTCAATCAGTCAGTCAATCAGTCAGTCAGTCGGTCCATCTTACCCTAGTTGTTGCTAACCTAATTCTGCTAGTAACTCAGCATAAAACATCAAGATGTGGAAGACAGACATAATCAAAAAAGTCAGGGGGACAGCAGATGAAAGGTAGAGTCTGATGACTATGCTGAACGGAAACATTTGGAGAGCAATTGGCAATCATAACTTGTAAGGAGATTCCTGAATAGGCACAACATAAGTAAGTAAGTATCCCCTCTACCTTGTCGTGGTTATCTCTTTCCTCCTTCATACCAAGGCTCTTCTCCTTTATTACTGAGTTGACGTCCTTCAAAACACTTTCTTTCTCCTCTTTTGCTTTACACAGGTGGGAACCAATTCTTTTAATCCCCTCCCTCATTTTCATAAGCACTGACATCTAGAAATTAGAAGGTATTAAAAAGTATCCGTACTATATATTCGTTATATATTTAGGTCAGACAATACGTCAATTCCATAGACGGTTGTCTGATCATTTGTGAGTTTCACCTTAAACTGGAAAAACGCTTCCTAGCCCTCCATTTTCTAGTATTTGTCTACATGCTGAAAACTGTTCTCATCCGTTCTCTGCCTCTGACTTCACTTTTTTCACCTGCTTCTTCAGAATTCGAGCTTCTTCTCAAAGAAAGCCTTCTTTTGTCTAAACAGGCTTATTCACTTAATGTAAACAAAAGCTCAATTCCCCTCTCCCTCTTCTAGTATGTCTCTTGTTAGTTGTTAATGTTCTATTGTTTATGTTATGGTCTTAACTGAACGTTATCTTGTAATTAATTGATTCGAGGATGGTGGTAGAATACAGCGAAAGCTCATCATATAATGTTTTGTAATTATGCCTCACCTACGCGCCTTGTGCTGGACACTTATTTTTATTATAAGAATTTGCTATATATTGCTGGTACATATGTGACCCTGTCACTTTACACGTAGTATGTTATCCCTGTTCCCCTCACATTAACCCTTTTGACCTAGCTCTAGCTACTCTAGAATTTTGTGCATTTTGTATTTATCCTATTCATATAACACTACTGTTTTTATTGCCATCCAGTTTGTTTTGTGTCTCAAGTTTAGACATCATTCTGCGCCTACATATTCACTACACATTCGCTTCCATTGTAGTATATTGCCATACTACTGCAACTACGTTGTTTACTAGTAATTCTATGACCCCTGTTGAAGGATTATTTAAAACTTTAGCTACTACTGGCACAGTACTATACGTTTCATTGAGAAGAGAGGATTTGAAATATGTTAGGTTTGAAAAGACCACTAGAGAAATAATAAATGTGTCACCACTGGGGATGGAACCCGTGACCCACGATTTCATGGTGTGTGCTCTACCAACTGAGGTAGGTGAACTTCCATGTTAACATACTTTATTGCTGTAGTCGCCACATTAGCCCCAATCATCCACTGGTGGGCATAGAAATCCAGCTAAATGCAGTTGGAGACCAGCCACTCTGCGCCATTTGACTTGACCAAGGAAGAACTGCCATCCGGCCCACCAATCCAAGTTAGTGAGTACCATTGAGAAGAGAGGATTTGAAATGTTAGTTTTGAAAAAAACACTAGAGAAATAGAAAATATGTCACCATCGGCGATCGAACCCATGACCCATGCTTTCATGGTGTGTGCTCTACAATCTACGCTAGGTGACCTCAAATGTTTATATACTCTATATCTCTAGTTGCCACATTGGCCCCCAATCTTCCACGGCTGGACATTGGCATTCAGCTCAACACAATTGGAGACCAGCCTCTCTGCACCATTAGACTTGACCCTTGACTATAAGTCTCTTCATCCAACCCTATACTTGGTAGAGTACAGTGACTTATGACTTGGTATATATAATCATGCTTTGCCAAGTTCAAGTTAGTTGAATTCACTAATTTCTATCAGATACATTCTCAATTGAAGATGCTGATTATCATCAAATGCATTGTTTTGTCTTGTATACGATTCAACATTTTTCTTTTGCATCACTGTTTGCTGGTAAAAATTGTGCTCCCAACGCTAAGTGTAAACAAAACGTGTTCCATCAATTCAAGTCTGTGTAGAATGCCCCTACCGCAAGCCACCCCTTACCCCAAAATTTGGTCCAATCTAAAAAGATCTTCGGGGTTCCAAGCCTCACCTTGGAAAAAAATATTCCCTGATAATTCCCTGATAATTCTCTGATGAAATTCAGAAAACTTCCCTGGCAATTCTACACCGAGGTATTACCATACATTACTTATGCAAATCTCGTATTCCATGAAATTAAGTGCCAGAAAATCTAGAAATGCCAGTTACACCAAGTTCATGCATGTCAAAACAATCACAGTATCCTTTGAATGGCATTCAAAACAATTTTAAGGAAAAGGCACGTTTCTGGAAAATAGAAATACCATTAACTAAAAAAACATGAACACATTACTTCAGGTTTTCCCTGATTTCCCTGAATTTTTCCGAAAATCCCTTACAATTCCCTGATTTTACTCAGAAAATGAGCCCAGTTGAAAATTCCCTGATATATAATTCACCAATTTCCCTGAATTTTTCCAAATATACCTTAGAATGAGTCCAGTTGAAAATTCCCTGACAATTCCCCAATTTCCCTGAATTTTTGCAAAAATCCCTTACAATTCCCTGATTTTACTCAGAAAATGAGCCCAGTTGAAAATTCCCTGATATATAATTCACCAATT
>JAAAKM020006971.1:109070939-109097032 GCA_010016025.2 Alatinidae sp. Z8VKAUB7J3 | reverse complement strand
TATGCAGGATGAAAGGTTGTGTTCAAACACGTTTACGAAGCACTTATTTCTAACTTTTCCATTCTGCGTCGATTAAGGTGGCTTTCGTCGTTGAAGGTCTGACTTCAGGCTTGCAGACATCAGATCTTGGCCCATTTCGACAGTCTAGGCTTCAACTAGTCAAATAATAAACACAATTACCAATGTGTCAACTTTTCCCTTGACCAGAATAACGTCTAGAGGAAGATATAACCTTGTGGTATCACTAAATCTGACAGAGACAATGCACAACGATGAAAAAGGGTCAAATATCATAACTACATTTCTACTCACTTTCCTCTTTCTTGAGCAAGGTCAAAATATCTATTCAAAATCTTCTTGAATCTAGCTTCCATCCATAACGCTTTTTCTTCAGCATTGTTTGCTGATGTCATGAAAACAATCTGAGTATTTTCTGGTAGTCGATCAACTAGCTCTAACAATGAAGAGTCTTTCATCCACAAAGCCTCCAAAAATCCAGAATGATTCGTAAATTCATGAAAGATAATTGGAGGTTTGATGTTCGTTTCGTTCAATCTCTTGTAAACTAACGGCCCATTTAAAGTTTGTAATCTAAAAGCTGGAGCTAAGTCTCCCGGCGAATAATCACCTTGTCCATAGTCCATAAGAAAATACATCGAAAATAAAGCAAATGCAAGTGTCCTTGGGCCAGCCATTTGTAACTCTTGCGCGTGAACGTTCAGTCTTCACTTCCTCTATTTATATTCGTTAATACTTCCGGGGTAGTCTGCTAGTATTTCCTGTTCTCTACACTACACGCCATTTTTGAACGAAGTCTTGAGCTGCTAAGAAGTAGAAGCAGAAACTGGCAGTGGAAGGATTGTTTGGAAGATCATTTCAGTCCGTCGTCGATGCTGAACTTCAACCGACTAATTGTGCATGATAATGATAAAACACAATGCAGCATCAGCGATTGTTTGTGCTATTCATGCATGCAATTGACTCGGTTCGCAAAGAGGAGAAATTAGTAAACAAAGCAGTGAAGTATAGTTTTGAGTCTGCCAAGATGAATCAAGGTAGGACAAGTACCTAATCAAAGCAACAAACAGATATTGTTGAGCTCTATGCAAACACCTGTAGCCGGCGTTTTGATTTGCTGCTCTTCGGCTTGGGAGGTTGGTAATGTCGCGCCCACCGCAGGACTGTCAGAAAGTATTCATGGCTGGGATTCACTCATTGCAGTCCTTAATAATACAGCAGACTCTGCACTGAACTTGTTAACAGATCACCCGGTCCATTGGCACTACAGATTTGGAGTCAAACAGTTAACATAACTCCTGAATCATACAACTAAGATTCAGCGAAAAAATTATTCTCAAATTTATGTTAGGAAAGATATCTAAACTACAAACAAATCATGGCAACTGTGATCTTTGTAGTTGTTTTTTTTTTGTAAATTGTAGTTTCTAGAAAGGAAATTATCATCCTCGCTCTAACAAACATTTTAATTTTTCTCACTACATAATTGACACTATCACTTGTAGGCCTACATATCCTGAAGAAAAAGAACGCATTATTAACAATTATAAATGTCAAGCAGTAGGCTATTTATGAAGCCGGAAGGATCAAGTTCTTCCCAAAATGCAATCAAGATCAACTACACATAGGAGAGTGGCTTTTCTGTATCACAACTTGTTTTTTTAAAGATTCCAGAAGATTAAAGAGCATGTTTCATTGCACATCGTCCTTTCAATTTGATAAAACAAAAATGTGAGATAGAAATACAAACATTTATTTTTAGCTTCGATTATTAAGGCTGATCGTTGAGATGAACATGCTCATAGGCATTACTATTGGGTGCCTAATAGACTTCCCCCATTCCCCTGCTAATTAGTTTTTCAAACATTCTCCACCCAGGACAGTCTTATTCCAACGCCCCCCCACGCCTATTAATTTGTAAGTAATCTCCGACCCATGACAATTTTTGAGGAGGTACTTTAGCGGGCAAGTAGAAAATATGTTTATTAAAATGTGAAAATCACGCGTTAAAAAGATGAAGGTGTCCTTTCACGAGGCTCGAAGAAGTGTGAAGACGCACATTACAGATGTTAGCAATAACACTGTCATTGAGCAGGAGGATGAGGGGAACATTTTTAAAATCTTGGAGGGCATGTAGGAGATCATCATTACTTCGAATAACTGACCATTATTTGTGTTGTATTACACTACGTTTAGGAATTTGCAGTTGATTCTAAACATTTATTCTTGATTTAATTTTTTGTCCTTTTTGTCCAGGCCCCCGTCTATTACGTTTTTGGTCATTTTCCAACCTCCCGTTTATTCCAGCCGTCCTTCTATTAGGCACCCTAGTGTACTAGGTTAAAGTTGGGAAATAATAGAGACTTCTTATTTCTTGGAATGATACAAGGTGCTGTACTGTAGTTCATTGTATCAGCACCCCTTCCTTAAGCACTCTCTCAGAGTCTCATTTTAAAAGTAGTATACCTATGTTGGACAAATAGACGGTATCTCATGATGACAAGGCATAGAAAACGCTAGGGGACAGTGACAAACAAAATGCGAAGAAGAGTAATGAAGTTCGAAATCCAAGTTTCTCACCCTCACATTTAAAGACGCACCAGGAGAAGGGGAGCAATTTGGGACCCTGACTCACTAAATCACCTAACTCTATACACATATTCCTAACACAAACTTTTGCAATTACCAATGCTTAAATTTTTTTTGAATATTTGGAGTAAATGTCTTAATAACTTCTTCATATGCTGTTAACTCTAAATGATGCACAGTCTGTGCTTTCTTAATATACTAGTTTGAAAATGCAGTACCTAGGTCAAAAATTTAAAAATATAAAAAGTAAACTAAGAGATAGAAACTTAAAGAGAAAACTTCCAAAATGGCATACTTATAACAAATCCATCCACCTCCTGTCGTATTTACATCACTATGCCTCTATGACATGTTCTTAGTATCTTAATATTTCTTAAGATGTTCTCAACTATTACAATGTTGCTAAGGCTTGTGTTCATGTAAGCCATTTTTAATAAAAATTTAGACTCCACAATATACCAACTTAGGTATCACAAGGAATATATTCTTACCATTAATTCTATATAGACATATCAGGATCATATGTGATAATAACCCTTTGTGATGGAAACCTTTAAATCACAACCTTAAGACCGTCACTTTAAGACCACCACTTTAAAACCACCACCTAAACACCACCACCTAAACACCACCACCTAAACACCACCACCTAAACACCACCACCTTAACACCACCACCTTAACACCACCATCTTAATAACAACACCTTAACACCACCACTTTAACACCACCATCCTAACACCACCACCATCTTCACACCACCACCACCATCTTAAGTGACAAATATCGGAACCAATAGTAAAGATGAGAAGTCTCAACGATCATAGCTAAACCACTTGAAAGAAAAGATGTCGATTATGTGTCACGATATGCATTCTTTGAACTGTAACATGTGGTTATACTTGTTTTAAATGCCATTTAACCATTTTTATATATTTGGAACCGTTCTCTATCGTTTCTAGATACAAATTTGTCAAAAAGTTACGATTGGAAATATGACGTCATCAAAATCTATAATTACCCTTTAATTAATGCTAATTAGCTTTTAATTAACATTAATTGGTTTGAAATGTATTAAGAACTTAATTTTTGATCATTCTACAAAATATTTGTAAAATTCATCAAAAACATCTCAAGTTATAGCCCTTTGAAATTTTCCACCATACATGGTCAACTTTTTTATCAGCCAGATAAAAGTGCTAGGTAGGGTTAAACACTTAGTTTTAGCAATATAAAACTTTTGAATGCCTTTAAGTGATATATGGCTTTAAAAGTTTAAAATGAAGCTACATTGATATTATTTATAGATCAGTTAGTTTCCGCATTTATTCATATATATTGCGCGAAAATTGAAACGAATAATGCAATTTATCTTTCAGGCAAAATTATACGTACATTTTGAATCCATTAAGTATTTTCCCAATGGAGCTACAAACGCTTAATTTGAATACTTTTCTACCTTATTTGCACTGTTAAAGACAATTTACAGCTTAGATATATGGTTAAAGGAACAGTTGTGCTTCATGATGCATATTTTAATTTCGTCTTGAACAATACGTAAAGATGAGTATTTAAAAATCGTCCTGAATGACGAAAGAGTCGGGTATTTTGAATAGTAGGCACAATATTCATGCCCATGATGTGTGTTAAAAATCTGGAGGTGCTATTTCGACGTTTTGGGGGCTATTATGAGTATTGGGAATTGAGGCTTGTATTGCTACTGCATAAGGAAAACCTTTAGAAATTTAAATCTTCGTAATGATGTAATGTTCTATATATTGTTCTAAATGCGGGCAAATCGATAGAACATTACAATCTTCAAAGAAAAACAGGGGTCTTAGTCTTATAGATTGGAATCTCCAGATTGAGACAATAGATTTCATTGTTCTGAAAGTGTCCGATGTTGTTTTCTTCCAGTTATGAAAACTGGTTACCTGCACGTGAAAGATTGAGCCGCGAAGAGGTTAGGTTTTTGTTGCAGTGACCAACTGAGGATCGATGGTTGCTTTTGTCTCGCGTTTAGAGTATCTTCTTCTCCTGATAAAAGTAAAATAGAGATCGTTGGAGCTGTGGCTAGTAGCAACAAAGCTTGGTCTACGTCGGGAGACCGTACGAAATTCGTTAAACCGAAAGTTAACCTCGAAGGCAGCATACCAGGACGCGGAAACTTCTTCGACAAGATCGAGATTTTCTTAAGATTTACAACGTAGAAGTTTAACAATTTTCATTTGCGTCTACAATAAAAGAAAGCTCTAGGTTTGTGGGAATGGACAAACTGGCAGACCTTGAAGGAACGGGGTACACTCGATTTCAGTAAATTATAGAAACCAAGTAAATGGCTATAAAAAGGAAGCGCTGGATGTGATGGATTAGTAGTGATGGATTCGTATCATTTATACTAAAATTGAACGAGAGGATGCATTTTGCTGAGTGCTCAGGATTTTATACAAGACGTAATCATGTCGTAAGAAACAATAATTTATGACGTTTCGTGACTTTTTATGAACATTCCGATTGCTGCAGTTGAAACTAGTGAGGGTTTAATGCCCTGTATATACAGTAGTACATACTAAAGACATCGTTATTATCTCTTGTACTGCCGCTGAACCAGATACTTTTACGTACGTCGTCTTTTGTTCGCTGAACTTTAAGATATTTTAGATCTCTCTTTTTAGAATTTCTTCTCCAAATTGAACGCGATTAACCATTGGAGGTCAGTCCGGAAATTTGGAAACAAATTATAGTCGTTTCTCGCAAGGTTGAGCTGAAGAGTGGAAAATTTAAATTTCAGGGGAGATGATTCAATTTTCCGAAAAATCATATTTTAATTTTAATCTTGGCTTTTATATACGTTAGTTAATTTTTCTTTATCACAACTATAATTGAATGTATGCGTACATACACTCGACCTAGCCACATACCTGTTGAGGGCACGAGGGACACTATAGACAGGGTGAACTTGAAGTTGCTGCTCTAAATACTTAGTTGAGAGATTGACCGTTGGCCGCTAAGCCAAAGCTTGTAGGTCTTCCGACATTGACATGCAAATTTGGGGTGAGCTAACGACAAATATGGTGGACGTGGTGCACTGGTGCATCCCGATACTTCACCTTAGTCTTGGCAATCTAACGTTAAATTAGTGGGAAAAGGCCTGGTTTGAAGAAATGTGACAAAGTTATCGCTTCTTCTCTTTTGAGATTTTCACGTAAGAATTCCAAACATGCTAAAATATGAATATTTTGGCCTTGAATAGGCCGTTGAGCAACCAAAGACGGCACAATTCTGTTGTAGCGTATGTCTTTATCCAACAGAAAAACTCCATTACTATGAAATTGTGCACTGCAATGCCTTGTAAATTTTGTTACCGGAAATGAACAGGGAGCTGTTTTTCGGAAGAAAGGCTAAAACGACATACGTTTCCATTTTATATGAGTTACCATTCTACAGGTTGAAGTTCTCTGAGAAAACATTAAGAGGGACTGATAGTAAATTAAGTGGGGTGAAGCCCACTATGCCACCACCACCACCACCCCTCTCCTCCGTGGAGTACGAAATCAACGTAAATTTATCACCTTACCCTTCATTTCAAAGGCTATAAAATTCTTAAATACAAATATAGAATAAGCACGGAATTTGTTTTCATAAGACCTATGGTTCAATATGCGCCCTTTGCATTCCTTCCCTATATTTCTCAATGATACGGTGTATCTGATATTTATCGAATAACAAAGTCCCACTTTTACCAACCCTTGCGTGATAAATACCCTTTAAGTTAAACGTTGGAGGCCTTGAAGTACTTGCAACTGTGGGCATAAAGGGATGTCAAAACGTTTTATAGCAGTGAAAACATTCATTCGTTAGCCTACAGTTTTCTTCCACCTTATGATACTTTGCTTAATTCTCAGACGGCTTGAAAGATAGGATTCATCAGCTTTTTGATAATGTAAATGAAAATTTTCAAATTTCTATCTTTGAAAGGGCAATGGTTAAACTAGGACTCTCTGATTGGGTGTCCATAAATGTTACGAATCCTAAATTCGGGGGAGTAACAGATGATGAAGAAGGATCTGAAAGGACAGCAAGGGAGGAGAAAATTAAATGCAACGGAGGAAAAGACGACAGCAAGAGCAAACAGCAAGAGGATATTTTGCAAACGTTTAAGGGCATATTTGAAGGACAAGAGGAACGCCTTGAACAACAGCAAGAGACCATCCGGGAATGCAAAGGTGTAATTGAACGACAAGGAGAGCGCCTCCAAGAATACACAAATATGTTTGAACGACAGGAAGCCCGTCTTGAGCAGCAAGGAAGCCTTCTGCAGGAGCTACGAGATCTGCTTCAACAGCAAGCTAAGAAAATTGGGAAACAAAGTAGTGAAGATTATTAGTAGAGTGTTTTTGCATTTCAGATGTAGTAAGAAGTTACTTTTTAAACATTTGAACTACAGAATTATGATATGCCAAAAACCAATTACTTTTTCATAACCTGTTCTATTAAGCAGTCTAAGCTGTTGACACTGCTGTTGATGATTTTGTTATTCCCTTTAAATTACGATGAGAGGAAGAGCAATGGTATTATTTTCTTGTCTATAATCATTTGAAAACGTTTAAATGCCTCCGATATAACATTTTAAAAGCTTCACAGTAGTTCAATCGAGCAGCAAAAATTGTCGACGAATTATCAAAATAAATTATTTTACTCTTAATATAATGCAAAGTAGGTGAGTAGTTGCAACAAGTTAGACCAAATCTGAAAAGAATTGATACTTTCCAAAATGAGACAGATAATACTAACGATCAGCATTAGGTCATTGTAGTAACCGGAGTTTGAGTTTAGGCCTATTCTGCTCTGGCTTTATTACACATACTATTTCTCAGAGGGATAAAGGAAACGGGAGTTTGTGTGAAATTCATATTTTATGTACTAGAAGCAAGGTAGTGCTAATCAACCGTGGCCCCAAGCCTCTGTATTTTTGCACACTCGTGAAGTTCAAACGGTGAAGTTTGGGTCTACATGCTTTTTTAGACGCGGACCGGTTTGTGTACCAAGGCCACTGGTGAGTACGGCATTTTAGTCTGTGAAACTCCTTTTTTGCCTTGAAATTGAGAAATATTTCTAAGGCAGAGCGTTAAAATCCACTTACATGTGGAAAGTTCTTGATATGCAAATAAAATGCAGTAGTGTGGAGGTATCAGTTTCTAAACCTGTTATTGTATTAGCTATTTAACCTTGAAAGTAGCCGTGTGAAATGGGGTCTTTTGTGATCTCACCCCTTAATATTAAATGCAAATTTTGACCCGATTGGAGCAATTTTTCAGATCAAAATGCAATTGTATGGTACCAAATGTAAAAGCGAGCAAGGAATAGGGTTACAAAGATAATAGTTATTACCAGGAGTGTGTTTTTACACCGATATTTAAACAATCATATAGACTCAGAATTGGAGCTTATGATCATTGAATTAAGTACGTTTTGTTATGTTTACATATGCTATCGATAGATGTTAATTGGAAGATGTAGTTTAGCCATCCGTTTATGATAACATGAATATGTAACCAGAGGTGCCCACCTAAAAGTTAAGAGAGAGGGGGGGGCTGTGTGATGAGCAGCAAATGCCACGCCCACTGTTATTTACCTATACGCTGTTACGCAAGCTATAATTTTGAATTAAGAGAAAATCTTTGCACTGCTGAAAATGTTCAACTAAATATTATAACTTTTACCAAAAATTTCACAAAATGAATAAAATTTCTAGTTACATTAACTAAAGGCTAAATATTAAAAGGGGGCTCAGGCCCCCAACAACTTTCGAGTTTTAGGAAGGGGGCGCGGGCCCCTGAGCCCCCTCCACGGCATCTCTGTTTTTAACGTTTATTGAGTTAAAGGCCAATAATCAGTGATTTGATAACAAGTTGATATGGTTGTGAAGTCAATAATAGAAAGTAATTTTGTATTGCATTAGTTTTTATATCTTATCTTAAACCATTTATTACGTATTTGTTTGTTAAGATATACTTTAAGATTTTAGTGGAGAGCAGGAGCTAACTTTAATAGTAATTTTGCTTAAATGTGCTCGTAGGAGTACTTTCGTGTTGACAGTACCGTAGCCAGACTATTTCTGTAGGGCATGCTTATTACTTATGAGCATATTTTAGGGCATATTTCATAAATTTAAGGCGTGCGGGCCAGTCTGTTTACAAATTAACGCAATTTTTGTGCAACCCCTTCTTGAAATTGGTGAACCCTTTTAAAAAGCGTAAAAGGGGTGGCGGAGCGAATAAATTAGGGGGAGGGGCTCAATCCATATTTTAGCCAGTAAACATAGAAAAACTGGCATCATTTTAGCTAAAGTTCCAACATTTCCAAATATTGGGGAGGGATCTGAAGTCCCCCGCTCCGCCACCGCTGCAGGGTGATCCCGAGAAGTTTTATAGCCTCCTCAGTTTTTATTTAAAACCCTTCTCAGAAATTTTAATTTTAGATTTTATTGCTTTTAGCTTTAATCGATCAAAAAATGGACATCAAGTTTGTACATTTCTACTTCTACAATTAAGATTTCTCGACCTAAATGAACATTCACAACCTAAAGAGCATTAAAACCGCAAACCAAGTATTTACAAAAGCATTCAAGACTTAACGTAATCAATGAATAATGAAGGAGAAGGTATAAGATAGACTGTTTCATAAGCTTGGCCGTCGTCTCAAGATAATGAAAAGTACTCCAGGAAGGATATGGTCCAGAAAAGGTATATCTGAAATTTAGCTTTTGAGGCTTTTTGCTCCATTCAACCGAAAACTCCTCAAAAGTTATACTCTTCACGATTTCTTTCTCAAAGTACTAAAAGAATGTGCGGGATCAATATGAATTGAAAGTTACCGCAAGCACTCGTAGAAACGTGGTTTCTGTAGTTAACTGCACTTCAAAATTTTCAAACTTAGGTGTGCAAATTTGATATCTTGGGAAAGATATATGGAGCAGGGTATTCAACAAGTCTGAGAAATGCTCTAACACATTTCAAAACTCTAAGACCGACGACCATGAACTAGGAAATGCTATTTTACCTTGAAGTCCACTTCTAGAGGATGCTAAGGATCCCCCTGGCTACAGTACTGCATATTGATTAACTTCATATTTTCTCCCATTCCATTTTTACTGGGATTTTACCATTGTTTTGTAATGAAAAGTTTCTTAATTTAGATAAAGAGCATGATACTGTCATGATTTATAAAATTTCTTTACTTTCAATGAACTCATTGGCAAGTAAGGACTATGGTCCGTATGACCATATCCGAAGTATTTAAAGGTCTAACACTTGTCACGTTGTTATATTTTAAGATTAATCAGGTTTTGAAATCTTTGGCAAAATGTGTAGCTTGGGATTCAACTTAATTTTTTGAAAGTCTTCTCCTTTCAGTGTGTGTTCTCCTTTCAGTGTGTGTTCTCCTTTCAGTTGGGTATACTCTTTCACACATTCCATTTCGGTCATTCTGACGTTAGTACTCTGAGGAGTGTCAGACGAAAAAATTGTAATTTTGATGTATTATTTTATTTTATTTGTGTAACTATTTTTATGGCAAAAGAAATACATACATACATACAGGTCACAACTTTGTGGCACAAGATCTAATAATAAGGATCTCGTGTAATACTAATGAAATCAATAAGAGCTAGTACACCAATATAACATAATAAATATAGGAAAAGAACATATTAAATACATAATATCAAGTAATATGTTATATATACATGTTATGTACATGTGTCTTAGAATGAAATGTGTAAGAGAAGGCATTTGTATCACTGCAACTCAAAAGGAATGATCATTTATGGTTAAAATGAGATATGGCATTAGTTTGAAGTCATGAGTAAGTATGAAGACATAGTCTGGTGAGCAGCAGCCAGCACCAAGAAAAACCACAAGAAGTGGTAACTCTTTGTGTTAGGTCTGGTGGAAATAGAATAATCAGTCGAGGATGTGCCAAAACTTAGTGGCATCATATTCTCTTTAGGATATCAGTGCTCAGATCCATCAATGGGGCTGCTGACAGTAAAGCACTACAGCATTTACTACCCCTATCATGCTTTACCACACCCAGGTTAAAAATACGCTAATGATAATAGTACACAACTTGTAGCTAATGCGTCAAACTGCAAAAAAATATTTAAACTGGCATGAACCATAAGCTAACTAATGTCTGCCAGTGCATTTGGGTATGACTCACACTTACACACTCACAAAAAATCCATAAGATAAATCGACAACTTTCAGTTGTTGCCTGCCTGAACTTAGCCATGTCTACTCATCTTTCAAAGCACTCTGCCTACTTTGCCTCAAGGCTAAGCCTTCATATAAAGCTTAGTAACTGGTGTTGCCACCTCCCTTGTTGAAAGGAATTCCGTTTGAAAAATTCTCCTCCTTTAGAGATATATACAAAATAAGGAGTCCAGGTCAAATTTCAACTTACTTAATGACGTACTTGTCAATGCTGCTTTTTGTTTATCTTAAGATTTGTTCCTGCCAGGTACACAAAGTTGGCTACAGTGGTGCAAGTAATAATCAGAACAGTGGTGGGCAAACTATGGCCCCCTGGCCAGATGAGGCCCTTTGGTGTTTCTAACCTGACCTGCCAAATATTGGTACAGACTTAAGGTTTGATTTGGATGATTGCATTCATACCACCGGACTTTGATGTACTGGCTAAAATGGGTAATCAACAACACTGCTCTCATTAAAAAGTATCTTGATAATTTAATGCTTTTCTCTGTTTATGCTTGATATTTACTTTTAATAAATGCAGTTTATGTATGTATCTTATCTTGAGCTGAGTCAGCCTGTCTGTCAAATTTTATTAGTCAGTGTGGCCCCCAAACCAAAACAGTCTGCCCACCCCTGCATTAGTATCAGTATAGGCCTTGATTACAGCTCTGTTATTTCCTTGCACAAGAATACCACTGAAGGATAATGGTTTTTAGGCTCATACAGATTCTTAGATGATAATAACTGCACAATCTACGACTCACAAAAAGGTGTGCTACCACTCATACATGCTTATGAGACCCAGAAGCATGCCACAGGTTGTGGCTAATGTGGCCTTTTCCTTCACAATTTTCAAAAATTGGCAAAGTAAAGACCACTTATATCTATTCAAGTTAAGTGACTTCCCTATTTTAAATAGTTATGCATCACTAGAGCCCAAACATTTGACTTGCATTAGGTTTTGCTGATTAAGTGCAATGAAGAGTTGGATTTATCAAATACCACACACCTTCCATGAAAGTTAGGATGATGCAAGATAAAAGTCATTCTCCTTCATATGCTTAACTGGATTCAGGGTACAACTTACATAGAGCAGAATACAGTTTTCACCAATTGCAACAATAACATACAGGTTTGCCTCAGGGATTCATTTTCGAATAACTGGGATAAATTTCTGTTTCCAGGTATTAAGGTACCTAATACTTGCATACCAGTTGTTTCTTCCCATGAGACGCCTGACAATTGTATACTTTGGCAACAGCATGACAATTAAGCTAAAGGCTAAAAATTGTGGTTACTGTAGGCAACTGAAACCAAACACCAACATTCATTAACTTACAGTTTTACATCAAACGTCTGTCTTGACCCTTTTCTGCTTCACAAGTGTGATGAGGCTGGGCTTTTGGAGCCTGTATGTAACCTTGCAAAACTATGGTTCTAACATTGGCAGTTTGGCACACAGTACTATCTTTGCTACTGAAATTGTGGGCAAAAGTTCGGTTTTAAATGCTATAGCATTAAAGATTGGGAGCTTTATGTGTACTAAGGCCAACAGTCAACATAGCATTTTGGTGAAGACTTTATGAAACTTGATATTTTGCATTAAAATGATCCATATTTCTTCAGGTAGAATGTTGGATTTCATTTGCTCTTGTAAAGTACTTGATAAATAATGTAACTGTAGTGTTACTTTAGTATAAATTTACATTACTCAAGTTAAAGGGTAATATGACCCTGCAAATAGCTGAATGAAGTAAGGGTTTTACTCCATTTTTAACCAAGCTCCAAGTTTTAATCAGATCCAATGACATCTTTAAATCAAAATGCAATCAGTTTGTGATACACATAATAAAAGTAAAATTTCAAGTTTCAGCTATTAATAATATAAGGTAAGAAATGGTAGCCAAACATTTGTTGAAAGTGCTCCACAAGGGACCCCCATTCCATAAGAACTGTGCGAGAAAGCATGAGCTCGACTATTTTGCAAATTGTTTGTGTATATAAACTTCACTACTAAATTATGGACTGGAATAAATGGGCTATTATAAGTAAACCGACTTTTCCTATTTATTAAAGCAAAGTGTCCTTCAAACCATAAAAAAGTTAGATGAAAAGCACACAGAGATTGGAACAGGTGATGGACTAATAAACTTCTTCTACAATTCAAGAGGTAATCTGTGCATCTTAATCTTCTGGAGAGGATCATGTGAAATTAATTAAATTCTTGTTGTCTTATTGACATTCAAAATGTAATAAGGCAGATAAATATTGAATATGTGACACATAGTAAAGAACAATATAAACTGGATGTGAATATAATTATTTAATAACATACAGAGTACAAAAATCACTAGATGTGTCTGTAAAAACTAAAAACCTCACAGATCAACAGTTTAAGTTATTTTGACATCAGCTATCTTCATACTGAAACTGCTTCATAAGCAGAAAGTCAATAGCATTAAAAATTAATATCCCTAATTGAAGACATTTCCAGATTTACAAACTTTGAAAGTTGCTGAAGCTATCAATAACTACTTTACGTCATTTGTTTATATTTTTTTCCTTATTGTGTTTCTTAGATAAAGACAACACAGCAGTTGTATTATAGTGCTTTTATCCTTGGTGTCTATCACGAGCAAACCAAAGATTTTCAGAACGAGATCCCTTTTGATGTAATTAAATAAAAAGAGCCGTTTGAAATGACATCAAGTCAGTTAGCGATTACAGTGGATCTGCCACGCGACAAAACATTTGTTACCCTTGCTCAATGTAGCGGAACGGAGTGATTCTTGTACAAGTTGTATAACTTAGTCACGGGGGTTTCCTAAGTGGATATCAAAAAACTGTTGACACTTCACATTGCAACTGCTGGTGCACGAGTCACATTCTACCATTGACTTATGGCAACTCATGTCAGTGCAAGTGATTAATCACCGAGAAAAATATATGGGAATCATATACGAATTATACCTGCAACTTTAATTGGCTCTATTTTGAAGATCTAAGCGGTCAGAGACAATTACCAGTTAGGCATCAACCTCTGATTCTTCAAATTGGTACAATATTACCATGGACGAGTAAATCAGTGAAACTTTTCGTGTCTTCAACGTGTCGCATAACCCAGTCAAATGTATAAACTTACTAAGCGTAGTTATCCGTAAGTTAATAGCAACTTTCGTATCCATTTATGTTGATTCGCAAAGTGCAATTCCCTTCACTAACGCATGACATTTTGGTAAATGAGGGCGATCTTAGATAGTGCGGGTCGTCACGCAGCCGTCACGAAAGTGGTTACATATTTTCCAGGTCATGTCAAAACCGGTTAAGAGAAAACCATTCGCCAATCAATAGCATCATATTCGTAGTAATATATCCTTACGTAAATACAGAATACAGAAAATCTGAAAGATCGGCAGTATATATTAACAATTTTAAATAAGAATTAGGGCACAGGTATTTGCGACACTTTCAAAGCAACAAGGCCCCCAGTTAGCAGTTTAGTAAGCACTATTAGGAAACTAATTTCATAGACAGACATAAAATAACAAAAAATTGGGGGACGTTGGGGCATCCCGGGGGAAGATCCCGTGATATGATCCCGATGGGAATTCTGACTGGCTCTAAATTAACCTTCCCTTGTCCACTACCGCAGGTAGCACGCCGGCACCGATCACATGTATTTGACGGACATATTTTAAGCGTGAAAACCAGGTTGTTAAAATTAGTTGCATATTTTGATCCCTTTCTTTCAAATGTGGCGTTTGTAAAACCTTGAGATTTGGGGCACATCACCTTTATGAGTATGGTCCTACGTCCATGTGTTTTGTTAGCGAGAAAATACTTGCCATGTGGAACGGGAACATGACCCGGTTACAGCAAATGAAAATACGTTAAACGTCCTGGTTGCGGGGAACTTGATATCTGGCTAGAAGTTTAGGTAATATCGCTCATACTGATCATCAAAACACTTAATGTTTCTACAACTTTTTGGATAACTTCCTTGGTCATTCTGGTGTTTGGTGCATGTGTTTTAACGATGAATCACACTATCAGATACCAGGAACTGAAACGTGAGCCGGTCAGATGCATAAATTTGATGGAAAACGTGGGATATAGAGAACATTGTGGTACTATAGCGTGTGTCGCTTGACAGAAGATACAGATAGGTACACCATTGTTACGATCGGTGCTCATTTCGTTATCTTTAGGCCTGCTCCCGTTTACGATTGCCAATGGACAACAGCCACGAGGAGTCCGTGCAAGATAACACGACTATCATACTAGCAATTTTTATCAGACCTTTGTCAACTAATTTTCTAACTCTCGCTTGACATTGGGGGAGCAAGTTGAAGATATGGCCTATCGTAAAAGCTCGTGTGTGGTGACGGCTAAAATATACCAGCCACGAGGAACGGGAACATGACGAAACCTGTAATTAGGGAAAGATTTTGGTATTGAGGTATGCATTATTTGTTGATCCAATTAAGTGTCTTCAGCTTTAATCGGTGAAGAAAGTTAATGATGGTAAGAGCCCTTGATCTTTGAAATCCAAGTGATGGCGAAAGCACACCAGCCATGATGAACAAGACTCTGACCGGGTTCTCCCCAAACCTCTTTCCCTTCCACTCCTCCATCAACAGAAAACCCATCTTGTATCTCAAAAACCCCAATGCTTTCACACGTTTCAAGTCACAACATCGCAACTAGGAGCCCGGACAACCCGTAAGAATCATCCTAAAACTTACCTTTTAATTTATTCCATGGGTTTCTTGTTGGTAACGGTGCAGCTTCACTTTTCCTCGAAGTCTCCATTCTTCCTGCTTCACTGTCTACTTTCTCTTCATCCTCCTCATGATCAGTTTTCGCGTCATCGCATCCCGGTTTTTCGTCCGGGACCTCATGCATCACGAGCTGCTCCTCGTGAGCTTTAACATCTGAGGCCATAACAGTATCTGCTAACACATCTGAGTCGCTCATAATCGCAAAATTAGTCCTTCCTCGAGTAACACTATCCTCAAAATCAAGTTCAACTCCACAAACTCAGGGCCTGCAGGCCAACAGGGTTTAAAACCCTGGCCCTACGTTTAAACACAATAATATGTGATCACTGTTGACTCCTATCCTGTTGCAACACTTTGGTGTGTAGACATTCTTTGCTTAGGGTAAGATTAAAAGGGAACTCTTACCAAAGAATAAAACAGTCGTCACAAACAGTTTCCCTTGCTGAAAATTAGACCTCCATGTGACTTCACTGAAAGGGCTGTTGTCAGAAAACAGAATGCAAAGCAAGAGGCAGACAAAACCTTGATAAATTATTCCTATAGTAAATACCATGCTACCGAAAACGAGGCTATTGACAGCAGCTGTTGATGAAGTCGCTTTCAAAATCAACAAAAGATGGAGGATTGGTGGAGGTTGGAAAAGAGGAGGGGTAGCTAAAATAAACAATATAAATATATCTAAAGTAAACAAAGAAAAATGGCTACCTATTGAAACACAAATCCATCGTCTACACACATGCCCTCAAATATCTTGTACCTATCACATGCTCTTGCCAAAAGACTTGGAGCAGGCTGATGGTAGAGGAGTAAACCAAACATCATAAAAAACGTTAGATTTCCGTTAATATAATAGTATTTCGTACAGATTTTATTCAAATCAATAGAATAACAGAGGAAGGTTTACGAAATTCCTTGGTGTGAAAAACCCTTGTTAGTTGTAAGGCCATCCAATATCCCCATTCGTATACATACAATGGCCTTATCTGTTCTTTAATCCAGTAATCCAGGCCAGTTAAGTAGCTACAGGGACGTACACGGGGAAGGTTATGGCCCCCTTATAAAATCTCAGATCTTACTTCACCCCCTTGAAAAACTAAAAGCATAAACTCTCTTTGCAGTCTCTCAATCAAAGACCCTTAATGTGCAGTGGGCCTGACATTGAAACTACCCTAAATAAACAGAAAAACCACCAAACAGGCTAACTAATAAAAAAGGGCAGCTGGGGCGTCCAAGGCGCGCCGCAGTCAGCTCGCGGTCCGACCGGAGAGCTTGACCATCTCCGCCGAGCGGCCGCCCGACGACCCGGCCCGGAACCTGCTGCCGGCGCAGCTGCGTCAGAAGATCTTCGCCGGCGCCACCGCCACCTGTCTGCTGGACTGGCAGGGACAGCGGCTGAAGGTGCTGGCCAGGGATCAGGAGCTCGCCGATTTGCCCGAGCAGGGCGAAGTCTGGCTGAGCTGGCCGGTGGAACGATCGATCACCATCGGCGCGGACTGAACCGCGCCTTATCGCAAAGGCCCCGGTTCGTCTCGGGCATAATCCGCCCGGCAATCAGCGCTCCGCTGCGAGCTGCGTGACTTCGCGGCGGAAGGGCAGGTCATCGCCCATATCCGGTCCATCCAGTTCCCGCGCGAAGCGATGGCCCGCGTAGGTCGCCCAGGCGATCGGTCCGGGTGCTTCCGCGTCTCCGATGACCTTGATCGATCGAATTCCATGGTCGAGCCATTCGGCCCGGCGCGGCTTCAGAGCTTGCCAAACCTGGTCCAGGGGCTCACGGCAGGTGACCAGCACTACGGCATCGGCCTCGATGTCAGCGCTCCGGCCGGAATAGACACAGCTCGTGCGCAGGCCGCCCGGCAGCAGTTCGTCGACGCCGCGGTTCAAGACGATTTCGACCCCCATTTTGGCCAGACGCTTGTGGATCTCGGCCTGCTCCAAAGTGTTCTGAGACCACTCCGAGACGAAGGCCGCGGGCGTCACCAGCGTGACCGCGGCACCCTGTTGGACCAGAAGCTCGGCGAGCACGCCCCCCATGTAATAGTGATCGTCGTCGTACAGCACCACGCGCCCGGAGGGCACGCGCCCCGCCATCAGGTCGTCGGGTGTGTAAACCTCCGAACCCGGCGCGACCGGCATGGGCACCACGTGCTGGCGGGCGACGCCATCGCGGCGCCAACGTGAGCCCGTGGCGATCGCGACGTTCTCGAAGCCGAACTCCAGAATCTCGTCCGCGCCCAGCTCGCTGTCGAAATAGATCTCCACATTGGGCATCTGGCTGAGCTGGTACTGCCGGTAGTCCTGGACACGCCCCCATTTGCCCAGGCCCGGCAGCTTGGCTTCCCGCAGGACCCGGCCGCCGATCTCGGTGCCGGCCTCGGCCAGCGCCACATCGTAGCCGCGCAAGCCGAGCGCGCGAGCAGCCTCCATACCGGCGGGGCCGGCGCCCACGATCAGCACGTTCTGGGACCCGCCCTTCGGGTTCATGCGCTCCGGATGCCAGCCCTTGCGCCATTCTTCCATGAAGGTCGGGTTCTGGGTGCAGCGGCTGATGGACATGGTCAAGTCGCCGGTGATGCAGATGTTGCAGCCGATGCACTCGCGGATATCCTCGATGCGTCCCTCCTCGATTTTTCTGGGCAGGAAGGGGTCGGCAATGGAGGGGCGCGCGCAGCCGATCAGGTCGAGCATGCCGGAGCGGATTTGCTTGACCATCACATCCGGAGAGGTGAAGCGGCCGACCCCGACCACCGGCCTCTCGGTCAGCGCGCGGATGCCTTGCACCAGGTCTTCCTGGGCGGCCTCCTCCTTGAAGCGGGAGGGGCCCGAGCATTCCTCCCAGGTACCATGGGCCAGGTCCCAGAGGTCCGGCAGGTTGCGGTGCATTCCGATGAAGTCGCGCAGCTCGGCATTGGAGAAGCCGAGCTCGCCGATGGACTCGTCCAGGGAGACCCGCAGGGTCAGACCCATGGTGTCGCCGACCGCGTCGCGCAGTTCGGCCAGACATTCGCGGGCAAAGCGGGAGCGGTTCTCGAGGCTGCCGCCGTATTCGTCATCGCGCTGATTGGTGGCGCGCGAGAGAAAGTGCTGAAAGATCCCAAAGCCATGCGCCCCGTAGAGGCAGATCAGGTCGAAGCCGGCCGTGCGCGCGCGCTTGGCCGCGTTCACGAACCAGCGGCGGAGATTGCCGATGTCCTCCTTGTTCATGGCGCGGGCGTGGACGGGATCGTTGGTGAAGGTGCGAATGGGCAACGCCGTCGGCGCCAGCGGCACCTCGCGGGTATAGAGGTTTGGGCCGTTGATGCCCGAGTAGGCGAGCTGGATGCCCGCCAGTGCCCCGTGCTCCTTCATCTTCTCGGCCATGCGGGCAAGGCCCGGAATGTCCTGATCTTCCCAGAGCCGGAGCTCGATGAAGGGTGTGATCTCGGAGCTGTGATGCATCTCGCACTGCTCGGTGAAGACGACACCCCAGCCGCCCTCGGCCTTGACCCGGCGCATCTCGGCCGCGGCGGAGGGGTCGCGATAGCCGCCGCCGTTGCAGTGCGGAACCTGATAGAAGCGGTTCTTCGCGGTCACCGGGCCGATTTTCACCGGCTCGAAGAGGATGTCGTAACGTGGGTCTCGGGTCATGGCCTCTATCCGCTGGCTGCTTTGCGAGGAAACTACCGGAGCGGCGGGAATCTGCCGCTCCGGCCTGGGTCCAGGCTATTTCTTCAGGCGGGTCCAGATCTGATCGTAGACGGCCTGGGTCGCCTCGTCGCAGACCTCGATGAAGGTACCTGCCGGCGCATCGGCGGGCGGGTTGTTCTCGGGCGAGGTTTTCAACGCCTCGTCCAGGAACGGCGACACGCCGGTCACGCCGGCCGTGTACTGGGCATAGTTCGTGACCGCCGCCGCATTCTCGGGGCGCAGCAGAAAATCCATGAACAGCAGCGCGTTGGCCCGGTTCGGCGCGTCCTTCAGGAGGACGACATTGTCCATCCAGACGTTGAAGCCTTCCTTGGGATAGGAATACTCCACATTCGCCCCCTCGGCCCGCGCCTTGGCGGAGAAGCCGTTGTAGATCATGCCGGCGGCGGCATCGCCCGATACGAGAACGTCCTTGGCGATGTCGGAACCGAAGGATGCCCAGTGTTGCTTCGCCCCCTGGAGCAGCGCATCCAGCGCCTTCAGCTGGTCGCGGTCGGTCGTGCACTGCCCGATGCCCAGATGCAGCGAGGCGAGCAGCATGACTTCGCCCTGACTGTCGAGCACGTTGATCTTGCCGCGCAGCTCTTCCGGCGGATCGAAGAGCATCGCCGTGGTACGGATATCGCCTTGATAGACATCGCGGCTCACGGAGAAGCTGGTCGAGCCCCACTGATAGGGGATCGAGTGTTTCCGGCCCGGGTCGAAGGGCACATCGATCCACTGGGCTTCGATGTTGCCCCTGTTCTTCAGCTCGCCTTCGGCAAGGGTATCGAGCATGCCCTCGTTGGCCATGATCGCGACCATGTAATCGCCCGGGACGGCCACATCGTAGGACCCAAGGGCCCCGGCCTTGAGGGTCGCCAGCATGGCCTCGTTGGAGTCATAGGTATCCATGGTCACCTCGACGCCGTGCTCGGCGGCGAACTTGTCCAGGAGCTCCTGCGGGATGTACTCGAACCAGTGATAGACCGAGAGCTTTCCCGCCGCCTGCAGGGGACCCGTGGACAGCGCGAGCGCCAGGGCGGCCGCGCCAAGCTTCAATATCTTTCTCATGTCACTCTCCCTTATTGGTATCGATGGTTCTGCTCTTGGGGGCTGTTCAGCGGCTGGTCTTCTCGCCCATCTTGCTCACGAAGTAGGAGATCGTGACGAAGACGATGGAGACAGCCAGCATCAGGGTCGAAAGGGCCATGATGTTCGGCTTGATGCCCTGCTTGACCGAGCCGAAGATGGCGGTGGGCAGGGTTTCGATGCCCGCCCCCTTGACGAAGTTGGTGATGATGAAATCGTCCAGCGAAATGATGAAGGCGAGCAGGAAGCCGGCGATGATCCCCGGCATCAGCAGGGGGGCCAGGACGTAGCGGAAGGCTTCCCAGCGATTGGCGTAGAGGTCCTGGGCCGCCTCTTCGAAGCTGCCTTCGATCCCCTGCAGACGAGCCGAGATCGGCAGATAGGCGAAGGGGATGCAAAAGACGATGTGGGCGACCAGGATCGTCGCGTAGCCGCGCGTGAAGCCGATTGTCGAGAAGAAGATCAGCGTCGCCACCGCGGTCACGATTTCCGGCACCATGATCGGCAGGCTGATCAGGCCGAAGGTCGCCGACTTGCCGCGGAACGACCCGCCGCGCACCATGGCAATGGCCGCGGATGTCGCGATCATCGTTGCCGCGCTCGCCGCGAGCACCGCGATCGTGACGGATGCCCAGGCGGCCGCCTTGAACTTCTCCGCTTCCGGTCCGGCGAAGACATCCACATACCAGCGAAGCGAAAAGCCGCCCCAGATCGTGATCGAGTTGGAGTCGTTGAAGCTGTAGACCATCACCACCAGAAGCGGCGCGTAGAGGATCACCAGGCAAAGGATCGTGATGGGCAGAAATCCCCGATAGCGCTTCAGATCGGTTCCAACCGCGGCCATCTCAGCGCCCTCCGTCTTCGCGGGCCTGGCTGCGGGCGTAGAACATCAGCACGATCAGGACCATGGTCAGCAGGATCATCGATGCCGCCGCGCCGAAGGGCCAGTTGCCGGCGTTGCCCTTGAACTGTTCCTCGATCAGCGAGCCGATCATGAAGTTCTTGGCGCCTCCCAGCAGGTCGGGGGCCAGGAATGCGCCCAGCGAAGGCACGAAGACCAGAATGCAGCCGGCAATGATCCCGGGCTTCACCACGGGCAGGAGCACGTCGCGCAGGGTGACCCAGCGGCTGGCGTAGAGATCGGCGGCCGCCTCGGAGAGCGCAAAGTTGTACCGCTCCACCGACGCATAGATGGGCAACACCATGAAGGGCAGGTAGGAGTAGAAGAGGCCGAGCTGCACGGCGAGGTTCGTATTGACCAGCGACAGCGGCTCGGAGATCAGGCCGATCCCCAACAAGGCCTCGTTCAGCGGACCGTTGTCGCGGATCAGGAATTTCATGGATACCGTTCGGATCAGCAGGTTCACCCAGTAGGGGACCGTGATCAGAAAGAGCCAGATCGAGCGGGTCTCCGCCGGCCGGGTCGCGATGAAATAGGCTGTCGGAAAACCGATCACCAGGCAGAAGACGGTCGCCAGCAAGGCCTGGACGATGGAGCGGGCGAATATGGTGATGTAGGTCCATTCCAGCGTCGGCGCGTCGTCGCCGAAGAGCCCGCGGTCGAAGATGAACTGATCATAGGCCGCGAGGCTGAACTCCCAGATGACGCCGCCGCGGAACTCCTTGGTCAGGAAGGAGTAGATCAGCATGATCCCGACCGGCACCACCAGGAAGATACCGATGGTCACCCACGAGGGCAGCAGCAGCCAGGTCTTGACCGGCTGATAGGTGCGCGACACCGTGCGCCCGCCTCCAAATCCGCCAGCCATGTCAGTCCACCAAGAGACGGGCGGCGCCGTCGTCGATGCTCAAGGCGGCGCGGTCGCCGGGGTTGAGATCGACGAAGGCGTGATGGGCGTTTTGGGTCCGCGCGGTGATCAGCGTCCCGTCGTCAAGACGGATCAGGTGCTGGGTATCGGTTCCCAAATAGACGATGTGCTCGACGGTGCCTTCCGGCGCGCCGGCGCCATCGGGCCGCGCCACCGAAACCCGCTCCGGCCGGATCGAGAGATGCCCCGCATCACCGGCGGAGAAGGCACCGGCCGGCTCGGCCCTCAGCAGGGTTCCGCCAGGAAGGCGGCAGATGCAGGCCCCGTCCTCGCTGCCCTCGATGGTGACGTCCACCAGGTTGGTGTCGCCGATGAAGTCGGCAACGAAGCGGTTGTTGGGGGTCTCGTAGATCTCGTGCGCCGTGCCGATCTGCTGGATCTCACCGGCCGACATGACCGTTATACGGTCGGACATGGTCAGCGCTTCTTCCTGGTCGTGGGTTACGAAGATGAAGGTGATGCCGGTCTCCTGCTGGAGCTGCTTCAACTCCACCCGCATGGCCTGACGGAGTTTCAGGTCCAACGCCGAGAGCGGCTCGTCCAGCAGGAGCACCTTGGGGCCCGGTGCCATGGCCCGTGCCAGCGCGACACGCTGCTGCTGCCCGCCGGAGAGCTGGCCGGGCTTGCGGTCGGCGAACTGCTCCAGCTTCACCATTTCGAGCATGCCGCGCGCCCGCTCCCGCGCCTCCGCTTTGGGCGTCTTCAGACGAAGCAGGCCGAACGCGACGTTCTCGGCGACCGTCATATGGGGAAACAGCGCGTACTGCTGAAACACCGTGTTCACAGGGCGCTTGTTCGGAGGCAAGGTCTCGATCTCCTCGCCGAAGAGGAAGATCCCGCCCTCGGTGACGTCCTCGAAGCCCGCGATCATCCGCAAGAGCGTGGTCTTGCCGCAGCCCGAGGGGCCGAGCAGGGTGAAGAACTCGTTGTCCCGGATCTCAAGGGTCGCACCCTTGAGCGCGGTAAAGGACCCGTAGCGCTTTACGGCGTTGCGAACCTCGACAGCCGGCTGCCCATGACCGGTGCTCATCACCAGCCCTCCCCGATGCATTATTGTTCTAGATCAAGACTATTCGCCGTCGTTGCTTCGGCGAAAGAAATGAAATCCGGAGCGTTGCTTCGGTAAAAACTAATCAGTCGCTGTTGTAGCGGCGTTAAGCTATTGGAGCGCCGGTTCAGCGTTCTCTTCCCCGCGGCGACCGTCTAGGCGGCGTGCGGCATCATGGCAGTCTCTTTGGCGTTCAATGTGTTCTGGCCGAGAACGATAAGATCGGAAGCAAGGAAAGGCCCCCTCACCATTACCCTCTCCCACGAGGGGGCTAAGGGATGCACACATCTCGTCGAATTGCAGATGGCGCGTCCTCTCGCCAGCAGAACAACGCCCCAATGGTCAACAGAAGTCAATCAACCAAAATTGCCTAAAACGTAGAGGGTCTACAATTGTAGAGATTGGGATAATATGGGTTAAGCATCAAAGACTTTACAAAAAGTACCAAAATGCTTATATATGTAAGAATTGTCATCGAGACGAGAGGATTCACTCTTCTCGATGATACTTTTTACTTTCAATGGGTTTTAGACAATATGGCAGGCCGAACGGTAGTCCTTCCTTTAAGTCACATAGCGCAGAGATGCTGGTCTTCAATTGCAGTGAGCTGGATCTCGATGTCCACCGGTGAATGAACGGGAGCTATTGTGGCGACTAGAGAAATAAAGTATGTCAACATCGGAGGTCAGCTAGCTCAGTTGATAGAGCGCACGACGCTACAGCGTGGATCACAGGTTTGATCCCCGATGGCGACATACTTTTTGTTTCTATAGTGTTCTTTTCAAAACTAAGAGTAAGAATTCTCATTATAATGATAAGTGCCTAGCATGAGATGAGCAAATGAAACATGGCGAGGGAACATTATATGATGAGCTTCGGGTATATTCCATCACCATCTTTGGACCACTATTTAATTACTTTTCAGAAAACAAACTGACTTGAGTGCGCAATGTAAACAAGTGGACATATCAATCAACTAACTAGAGACATACTAAATAAGAAAGAGGGGAGTTAAGCTTCTGTTTACATTTAGAGAATACAGTTGGGTTTTTTTAAATAAACAACTCCGTTGCTTAAGTGTGAGGCGTCGATTTGGTCCAAAATCTAAGCAACAAGCTAAAGCAACTCAAGGCCTCAAATTCAGGAGGGACAATATTTAAAACGCCTGAAAAACAACTCAAGAAACGTTTTTCATTAAGAATTGATTACAAACTGTTGATATATAACAAGTATCACACTATTGATAATGTGTCAAGAAAAGAAATCAAAGATCCAACCATCATTTGGTATTTTATCCTTTACAACAGAACGAAATTCGACGATAACATGTAGTGATACCTAAGCAACTATTTAAGCAACTCCAGGCCTGATTTTGGAAAATTGCTAAGCAACTCGAGGCCTTACCCCGAAAATGGAGTTACTTACATAAAAAAAACCATGTATCAGGATAGAAGAAAATGTGGGGCTAAAAAGTGTTTTGCGAGTAAAAGGTAAGACTCACAAATGATTAAACAATCGTGTTGAAGTCCACGTATTGTCTAACCTACATACGCTTCTGTACAGAAGCGCCCCTGAAGTGTTAGAGTACGTCTAGACGTAGTAAGACTTGAAAGCTTTAGCCCTTTTGAGGCACCTCTAGTTTCCTTACTACGACTATTAAGATAGGCCTCTGTTTACTGATTTATGCACAAAGACATCCATCATAACGTAATAGTCTTCGATTTTTCACAAAATTGTTCCAACGTTTATTTCCGACCCTTAAATAACATCAGTTAATAATTAGTACTAGCTAAGATGAGAGATGCTTAAGATCAAATTTGCCTTTTATATTTTCAGTGCCATATGCGGTGAAAGACTAGAAAAAAGATAAATTGGTCAATACCTTTTCAGACATATCAAGGAATATTTAAAAAAAAAGGAAATTAGGGACTAACTAGGAACAAAAGACTTACGGAGAGAATGATGCACCTGAGTTTGTTTTGATTTGAAAATAATGGCTAGCCAAAGACTAACCCTTTCACAGTATCTATCAAAATAGGTGTATGTGTATAAACAACGTCTTCATTATTAGATATTTACTCTCTAGACTTGAAAGTTTAAGGCAAAGCATTCATAAAAAGGTTAAGAAGCTAAAAATTTGCACATATTTAAAAAAATGTAACTATAGCTATATGGCTTACAATGGTTTGCAATATTGAAAATCTTCAGATCAATCAGCAACTGACTTAGCTATGACTTAGCTATAGTTAGCTGTGTTACAAAATAAACCTCACATTGTTTCTTTACTCACAGGATGCCCAACTTCCGCAGGACTAGAAGACTTAACACCCGATGCATTTGAAACGTCCGGTTATTCACACCCTCATGGAAAACCTATTATCATTGGGGGGAATGCTTGGCAAGGAGGAGATATTGGCGATTATCTTAAGGTAAGACGAACAGCAAATATAAAAACGTTCTTAAATCTTCATCTAATTCACATCTTTATTAGGATACAGTGACAGTAATCTCTTCCAATAAGGTATACTGGAATGGGTATGGTATATACCTCTTACCATGCCAAAATTTTAGATTCCTTATTTCTACTTCAAAATATGTTTGGCGTCGCTAATGATAACAACAACAATAGCAGTAATAATAATTTTAAACTCCTTATATTTCACACCGGATATTACAACCATTACTCACTTTACAGGCAAAATGGTTTCATATATAATGAACATTATTCTTTGAAATTACAAAGCAAGAAGCTAAGGGTTTGGCTAATCACTGTTTCTTTGACAAAAAAGAATATAATGATATCATCGAGGGTC
>JAAAKM020006971.1:109057884-109070839 GCA_010016025.2 Alatinidae sp. Z8VKAUB7J3 | reverse complement strand
TTTCCTGAAAAACTCCCGAGCTAAATAAAGTTTGCTGTGGTCACATACAATAGGGCATCAATTGCTAAAAGTGCCACGTAAAAGTCTTCCTCAGGTTTGGGGTTAATAAGTAATTTAGATTACATTAATAACTGACACCTTCCACTGTTATGGCTCATTGGCATAAAATGCGTTTAAAAAATTTGCAGTTGTCAGGAATTTTTGTTATTGTGGAGTTTTCCCAGAATCTTCTAAAAGCTGTCAACATTGGCAAATTGATTTAAATATAGTCAGTGTTTGCCGTTAGCGGTTTTACTGTACGAAATTGATATAACTATGTCTCTACATTGTTTCTTTGCTTCAATTTAGATCAGGCTTGCTCATCCAATGCTGATTGTGCAGGTTATTACCAAAGGCGAGTTTGAATATTTCGTGACCAAATTTTCACTTAAGCTAATGTCAGGGAAGAATACTGATCCTGGTCCTTATATGGAGAATGGAGTTAAAAAGGTGTGTATGATACAATACATTGTCATTGTTGCCATATCTCTCCTTGCTTTATTCGCAAATTGTCCTTGTTCCTTGTTCCCTCCCTTTCTGCTCACTCATATCACTCATATTCACGCTCTCGTCCTAGTTCCTCTCTTTCAAGTATATCGGTAAAAGTAACGTGGACGTCATGTAATTGAGTGAATGTCATGAAATTGAGCAATGTCGTTTGGAATGTGACGTCCAGAGTTTTCTCTTCAATAACATGTTCAGTTAATACGCTACTAAACTGGAAGTGCCTGTTAGGCCATAACTACCTTGGTTACATGGTAGTAACGACATTCTTAATGCATTGTTCTCTTAACGCCGCTCCTAATGCTGCGAAACATCAAGATTATTGAAGGTATCACGCAATATGTCGTGAAGGTTTTTGATTGATTGAACTAAACTACAACTATTTTTGATCGAGGGAATCTTTTTCTGGGTCTCAATATCATCTCAATATTTTGTATTTTCAATAAGACACTTAATCATGAGAGATTATACGAAATATTAAGATAAAAATAATTGCAAAACTTATTGTAATTCTCTTTAGTGTTAAACTTGTTGCCCAATCCAATATATTCAACATAGTGAAAAAATTTCCTCTTCAGAATAAGAAGGTTATATTGCAATGTGTATTTACAGGATTAATGTTGCCAGGGAGGGTCGATTTTTGAATAATGACAATTATGCAAAAGAAATAGGCTCTTAAACGTTTCCATGGACTGTCTCAGCACCCATTTTAGAAAGAAATATATCATTTTTTTCGCTTAGGTATTATCTACTAACCCATTTGCGAACCATGCAATATGCGTATCTGTGTCTCACACGCATTTGCAAGGAGTTTTTATCATGACGTCATTTACTGATCTTTTTTGTACTACGCCGTAGCAGCATGAGTTCTCTTTTAACTCAATCCAATCCTTAATAGGTTTCAGTCCCCTTGACATACTTGCGGACCCAAAATTGCGGAGCACAGGCATGGGGAACCTAGTTGTTTGCATACTTATAGTTTGGTGTCCTTAGCTTGTCAGTTTGTTGATTGCTTATATCTACGTTTATTCACTAAGAGCCGATGTAATTTTTAAAGCTCTTGTATATCGTTATTATTGTTATTTTTTATTATCGTTATTATTGTTATTATTGTTATTATTGTTATTATTGTTGTTATTGTTATTAATTATTATCATTATTATCGTTATTATTGTTATTTATTATTATCATTATTATCGTTATTATATTATTTTTGTTATTATCGTTATTATTGTTATTAATTATTGTCATTATTATCTATTACTTCTAAAGATATTCAAAGGAAACATTGACGGATTCACTATCGCCATTCATAATCTTAAAAACCCTTCTGTGGCCCGCTTTGTCGTCTTTGTAATAGAAGGATTTACAAGCGCAATTCCTGCGCTAATGGTCGATATTACAACATGTGGAGGTAAGGTGATAAAGTCTTGATGGAGTTTTTACTGAAAACAATTCCCTTCAACATCACCTTATATAATACCCCAGTGTTCTGGTGATACAAGCTAGTCCATTACAACAACAATCTTCCTGCTTTTGTTTGCTTCTCCTCATCCTTCCCGCCTATTTAAAAATTTTCCTTGTAGGCAGTTGATTAATAGGCTGGAAGGTGAACCCTAACAAATAGAACAACCCCTAATTATGCTTTCGAAAAGCTCTATTTCTTAAAAGCTTTTCCCTTACTTTAAACGATCAATTGCCCTGACGAGAGTGGTAATTCCGTCACAGGTTAGAAATATCCCTCGTTTTAGATGCCACTCTGTACACCGAACAAGATGGGATATCTAGTTCAGAATGTTTAAAAACAACATAACTGTCAAGAATTTAAACTTTGCTTATTTATAATCACTCCAAGAACTCGATGGTAGATCACTTGTCCCCAGTATTGCAGATGGTCATTGTACGTATGTATTTGTTTTAATAGCTGATTGTTCAGGCGTTTTGTACCCATGTGCAAACGACAGAGAACGCTATCTTCGTTTTTGGTACAAAGGACTTCTTACAAAGTGCGACATTACCATAATAATGGAATTATTGTACTTGTTTGGTAAATTTTTGGATAAAAGAGCTGTATCACCATTTCATTTTTGAGTTATTTTTAAGACTGTTTGTTGGTGAATAGATGTTAATCCTTTTTTGGTGTCTCCTTGATTTCAAACACCCTGTAACTGGAATTACAAAATGTCAATTGAAAGTAACGCAAGTAAAGAGAAAGTGTACCATACTCCGGAGAAATAATTATTGCAACATTACACCAACTTCCTGCTGTATGTTGAAAAGAAAACTAGAGAAATAGAAAATATGTCACCATCGAGGATCGAACCCGTGACCCACGCTTTCGCGGCGTACGCTCTCCCAACTAAGCTAGGTGACCACTGATGTTAACATGTTCTATTTCTTTAGTCACCACATTTGCTCCCAATCATCCACCGTTGGACATCGACATCCAGCTCAACGCAATTGGAGACCAGCCTAACTTTCGAAATCTAACATTTTAAATCCTCTCTCCTCGGTGACTGCTGTATCTAAGGAATTGATGTTTTAATCTCATTTAGGGCATCCAGTTGATGAAGATTACATCAAGGGTGGACAAACTTTGGAAGGAAAATCAGAAATAATGAATGCTACCAGCGATCATTTCTCTTGCATCTATCATCCGAATCTTTGTCAAGATGGAATTGGTCTTGATTTCTGGATGCAAAGTAGGGGTCTCTTTGCATAATACAGAGCTGTTATTATATTAAAATAAACATTTACAGCAATATAATTAAATGTTAATTGACAGGACATTAACATTTACCATACGGTTATTATGTTGAGAAGAAAAAGAGGAACCAGAAAGTGCTATTGGATGGCATAATAATTCTAATCTTGATTAATCAAACCCCCAAGCTGAAAAGTAATAACAATTTTTGTAGACATTTAAGATGCATCAGAAAATAAAATCACAAAAATGATTTTGAATATAAGGAAATGATATCGCGTAATTTATTTTGAAACGATGGGAAGTAAATTTACTTCCATATCAATTTCTTCGGTCAATAAATTTGAGAAAATCTGTCAACCTGTATGTTGTATACATTATATATGTAGTGCCTCCCTAAGATTGAGAGATTCAAGTCCTGATAAATGTTTATTTACATTTTCATTACTTTTAGTGAGGTTCCTAAGCATTTCCTCTTCATTTTTTTCCCAGAAAAGAATTTTGAGTTACTTGGACTTGGCAGCGGGTACATCAAAGATCACCAGCTCAGATCAAGTGCTACTGCAGGGCAATGCAGTAATCTTTTCTTGAGATACCCGAGTCACAAAATATTCTGCCTTAAGGAATCAACTGGATTTGTTCAAGTTAATTTTGAAAGGCTAACGTTGGTTACTCACATTGTTATCCGGCGAACACACTTTCCTCCGGTTGAAACGTACACTTTGGAGTATAAGAAATCTACAACGTGGGAGAAAGCGAACGAGGTACGTTACAGATAAGGAGTTTAAAAAATCATTACAAATATGTTCTTAGAATGTGGGTATGCATAATTTATTCTCACCGGTAAGTGCTACAACTCTTGTTAATATATATATATATATATATATATATATATATTCTCAGCAGACACATTGCAATTATACATAATTCTCAATTCCAGCTTGAGCTGAAACTCATCTCGAGCAAAGATTTCGTCTTGAGCTCATGTAAACAGGGCCTCAATTTACCTATTTCAAATATTAAAAATTCTCACTATCTGATTTGTCGTTTGATCTGAAAGCTTTGCAGAGCTTACAATTCCATAAATTGCATGATCCTGAGCATACTGAAAGAAGAAAAATTCCTGCGGGGGAGGGGGGGGATAAACACAACTTTCCGCATTCAAAATTCAGGGGATTTTGATGTCCCTATTGCACCCAGGCCATAGAGCTTATGACTATGCTAGGCAAATAACTGATAAATAAATCCCAGAATGATCATTCCTAATCTCGCTTTTAAATCAGATTAAATCCAACAGTGGGTTTTGAAGTTATCCCAGGGAGGGAAATCCCCATGCTGGGAAAAAATAATAATAAAGGTCAGTGCCATAAAACCCAAACTGTTTGATTAACATACTTACAGCACCAATAGCAAGTTTAAATTTATGCAAATAGACTTAAACTCGGGTAAATATAGTCTTTAAATCTGTGGGTGATGTCTAATAGTTCCCCAAATTTTGCAGTAAAGAGATATCTCTGTAGTTATTGTTATGCCACACCTAATATCTAAGCCTTTTTTCTCCTTAAACAATCCACCTGACATATGGCTCAGTAATGGAGGAACAACTGCTATGGAACAGCTAAGTAAGGGGATCACCCATGTAATTACTAACGCAGCTGTTAGTGGTTAAACGAGTGCAACTTTTAAAATATCAACAAGCGCTGTTTGATTACCTATGCTTAGATCAGAAATAGTACACGAGATACTAAATGTATTTTTAAATGTTACAATATTCGTCGTTACTTCTACTGTAATAGGTTACAGTAATAAGAATTGAATCCCCGTCGTTATCAGACCCTAATTATGATCAATATTACTCGTTGATTCTATGTGGGTTTAAATGCGCTCTTGAGAGACAAGCTATGCACTGGTACCTCGTTCTTGTAAGTGAAAGAGGAACTTAAAATTGCTTGTGTGGGTAGGGCAGGCTGTCCACGTTGTGCAAAAGTAGCACATTTCTGACCCAAAGAAAGCCTAAGAATCAGGAAGTACTAATTTGTATAAGCTTTATCAAGTGTAGCATAAAAAAAGTTATTTAATCAATCACTTCGTTTTACTGAGCAATTTTCTCCTTGAGCACTGAGAAATGTCGGTTAGTTTAACCTCAAAATCCAAGTGTGAACACTTCCCTCAATAATGGACTACCGGAGAATAAAAACAAATAAATCCAATCATATACATGGTGCTGCATAATGGTGACACGATGTGGAAGAGCTGATAGCCTACTGTAGAATAATGAAGTTAGTTAGGCTAGGAAATACAATCGACTTGGTTAGGTTAGAGTATTGCGATGACTTATTGAATGGCGGAAGCCGGTTAACTCTAAGCGTTAACGTTTCTGAGTGTATGATACGATTCCTAATTAGTTATGGGTTCATCAGGCTGTTTAAAGTATCGCTTCCTGAAATAAATTACCTTGATTATGATAATACTCATGTTCATCTTTAATTTCCAAACGGCCGCTGATAGCCCCGATTTCGTGACTCTCGTTCTGTAAATCTGTAGCCGCTTCCAACATATCTTCCATAGAAGGAAGAGCTGAAGATGAATCCACTGTACCTAATGTTACTGGCTCATTCACATCTCCATTATACGTATTATAAGAAGTTATGTTCGGCGTTAACTCACCTTCGGAAGAGACACCATAAAACCCATCACTTGCCGCCATGTTGAGTTACAGCCTACGTGTTAAATGTAGTCCCTAAGTAGCAAACGTCACCATTTTATCAAATCTGATTGGTGCGTCACTTTTACTATTGACAAAGTACTTATCTTGCAGACACGTCACCTCGATAACAAAATACAACCATCGACTTAATTTTGACAAAGGTTTATTTTCATATTTGTGTAAAAAACATGAGGAGGGCGTGAACAAACGTCTACAAAACCAACGATCGTAATCTCATCTAGTTATCTTGCACAAATAAATGAATAAAAAGCAGGAGTGTAAGTTTTCCAACGGAAAGTCGGTACTCATGTGTGGTGGATCGCAATTTTGTGCAAAAAAGCAGCCGAGGTTTGTGCGGCCATCAATTTAAGCATTTTCTGGTAAACTACCTTTAGTTTAGAAGGGGAAACGTCTCTCAGGGGCTTATGGTATATCTAGAAAACATTGAATTCGGGGGGAGGGGGATTCTAATTGCCAGATTGTTTCGCCTCCGAGCCCCCTACCTTTAGCCCTAGTCTTTAGCAATCTCTCAGTGTGTTACCCTGATAAGCATTGGGCCCATAGTTCCGCTTCTTGGTCTTATAGCAAGGAATGGATGTAGTATCTGTTCTCATTGATGACATATTCTTTCCATAATCCGCGAGAGGTAGACATACTGGGTGGTTGAGCCCTGCCTCATGGCTTGCTTCTCTGCCCGGTAGCCTAAATTGAGGTACCCCTAAGCCGCTCTTTGTTTATTAGTGAGCCTTTTTGGTGGTTTTTCTGTTTATTTAGGGTACTTTCAATATAGGACCCACTGCTCAGCGGGGGTTTTTGATTGAGAGAATGCCATGGGTTCTAAACCTATAGTTGAAAAGTTTTGTTAGTTGAAAAGTTTCGTTAAGTACACATATTTCTTAAAATTGGAATATACGGGATAGCACAGAATTTTAAAAGTGCTGTAAAAGTTCTTGATATGATCTTAATGCTATCAGATAGAAAGCCTTTATATTCTTCGTCTTCTACTTTGGAAATGTGTTATGCCGACTAAAAGTTCAAATGAAAAATTATTGGGATAGTAAAAGGAGAAACCTACCAAAATGATATCCACATACTATTCCCATATACTAAATATAGTACTCACGTCATTACAAGATATAGTGGTGGTAGCATTAGTTTAAATTCAGCCTTCCCGTTCTCAAAGTGTTCCTAACAGATGCAACGCCGGGGGGGGGGGGGCTGAACCCCTCCACTTTTTGCCAAGTAATATTTTTCTGTTTTCTTATTAGGCCTATTTAACTAATCTTGTTGTAGTGGATGCTGATTAGTCCAGAAACACAAGCCATTCAGGCAGTCCAGATTCTGACTGGCTCCTTCAAAAATACAGTTGGGTATACTCTTTCACACATTTCATTTCGGTCATTCTGATGCTAGTACTCTGAGGAGTGTAAGACGAAAAAAGCTTTTAAGTATACAATGTTTTCGCTATTTTGTGCAATATTCATTCATTCATTCTTTCATTAGTTGCCTTGTCTTAAGACATTGACTGCCCCAGGGTGGCAGAAAACTGAAAACTTCGAGGGAACGCGGAAAATAACGGCAAAATTTCCTGTGAGGTAATGAATTTGCATTGTTGCATAATTAAGTGTATTGTACCTACTGGTTCCGCTCCTTAGTGTTAGTAGTAGGAATATTGATTTAGAACACCAAAAAGGTCAGTTTATCAATCTCAAACAGCGTGCTTCCATACAAGACGGGACAATCTCATAAGACAGCGACGCAAAACAGAAATACAACGCATCGTAAAAACATAACAGGTCTCTAACACTTTTAAAAATTAATCAGATCAGACAGGATGATCGACGTTTGTTGTACAATTTATACTACATGAATGCTGAAAGATCTGGCAACATATTTATATATATATATATATATCTTCACAGTCATATTTCAATCTCAATTCTTTGAGTTATGACTTATACGGCTTGACGTCGCGCTTCGCTCGCTTCGAGGGAACAGCGTGTCCGCCTTCGCCGGTTTTCTGCCACCCTGGACTGCCCAACCCTTTTTATCCTTGGCCAGATGTAGGAGGCCCACTGGCTTTATGCCATTATTCAACCGATCACATATGTTTGACAGAAAAGTAGTTCTCTGCCTTCCCCTTGCTCTTTTCCCCTCTATTCTCCCAGTTAGAACCAACGCTTCCCACTCTTGTTGCCTGATAACGTGCCCCAAGATACTTAGCTGCCTACTCAGAACGGTTCTCATCAACTGTGGTGTTGTTCCTGCTCTTCTAAAAACTTCCTCATTTGTTACTCTGTCCGTCCAAGAAATGGTTAAAATCCTACGTGAAAACCACACCTCCACAGCCTTCAATCTATCTTGCAATAGTAAGCAATATTTTTTCCGACAAAGAGAACAACAAAGAAAACACTGGAAATAGAAGGGGAAGAAGAAAAGAGAAGTCTTTGTCAAATCGTAAAGTCAGACGATGTAAAATTTTCTCTGGTTATCGGTTGGTGTAAGAAAACAAAACTTGTGACACCCGTTGTGAAAAATATTTCATCCTATTCCGCCCCTCTCCACCCAAAATATTAGAATATTATAAAAAAGAAAGAATATCTCTCACGTTTAAAGACGGATTACTATTTTTATATTTAGTTGTTTTTATGATTTCTTCTGTTACGTAGCCTATTCCATCAAAAACGGAGGCCATAATTTATTTAGTCCAGTCAGTGTGCCTTTCACCCACCGAGCGTCGTGCCTGTTTTTTCGAATCTCAGAGGAATTTTCAAGAACTGTTTTATGGCTTAGCGTTTCGCTAGACACAGGTCTCGGGACAGAAAGCTTTTCGCAAAGAATATACAGCACAGGAAAATATTGAAATGTGTCGTTAAGAATAGCATGTAAGCGAGTAGTACGTCTTCTTTCATTTGAGTAGGTCCTCACTGCTATCTTCAAATTTTATACCACAAACCAACTAATCAGAAACCTGGGAATTCAAATCTGTTTACAGCGGCGTCGATCCTATCTCTTGCTGTTAAACCTCATCTTTTGATTGAAAAAGTTCTTGGGAATTTCAACTGGTGTTATAACCAAGAGGAAAGAATCTAGAGCGAGACACGTGTGATATCAATGGATTTAATTTTAGCGTTACCATGGAGATCGTCACTGTTTGCAAAATATGCCCTTAGCACTTGTGTTCGCACGTGTTCAGAAAAACATTGTTTTCAGGACATGGGGAAAACGTTGTTAGCCAAAAGTAATGGGTGCGGTGCTTAAAACTGTAACAGAGCAAACGGCCTGTGATTGAAGTATGGACGAAGCTGGGAATTGTCCAAAGGACCTCCACAAACTAGTACCCTGAGCATAATTATAAAATCAGACGTAAGGGTAAGGCACTTTTCATAGTTTTAAAGAAGGCAAATATGCAAAAATTCATTAAAAACGATCTTTCGCTCAAGGGGCTGAGCCCCCCTTCTTAAAAATTTGAAAAATGTTGGGGGGGGGGGCGAGCCCACTTTCAACCTTTAACTTTTGGTTAATGTCCTAGAAATTTTATTCATTTTGTGAATTGTTTGATAAAGTTTATTATAATATTTGGTTGGACATTTTCAGCAGTTGGAATATTTGCACTTAATTCAAAATTATATCTTGCGTAGCAACGTAGAGGAGAATAATAGTTGGCGTGGCATATGCTGCTCATCATACAGCCCCCCTCTTAACTTTATAGGACAACATCTCTAGCTCTTGCCGTCTGAGAGTCTTAAAACCATTAATGATAGCTGACCCAAATGCAGCAATGGACTGTGATCTCTGGAAGCCGCTTATTGACTGTCTAACCTTGGAGGAAGTTACAGACGTTAATTGGAAATGATTATGATGATGATGTTGTTCATAACGATGATAATAATAGTGGTGATGATGATGATGTTAATCATAGTAATGATGATGATGATGATGATGATGATGATGATGATGATAACCATCCTATAGACTAAAACTTTATCGTCTTTTACGTAAAACGTCTCGGCATCCACTGCTGCAATTTTCAAGTGAAAATATAAATTTAGATTGCCCTTGCAAAAATTGGAGAAAGTTGCTATAAAGCTACCCAAGTCTCAGCGAGATATCGTTTAAAACGAATTCTACAGTGAGAATGGATTGCTTCGAAATACACGAAGATGTGTATTATGTCTGACCGTAGAGGGCGAAATTATGACCTTGCTTTACACGGTTTTTTTAAATAAGCAACTCAGTTGCTTAGGTGTGTAGCCTCGATTTGGTCCAAAATCTAAGCAACAAGCTAAGCAACTCGAGGCCTCAAACTCGGGAGGGACAATTTTTAAAACGCCTGAAAAACAAATCAAGAAACGTTTTTCATTAAGAACTGATTACAAACTGTTGATATATAATAAATATCACACTGTTGATAATGTGTCAAGCACAACAGATCAAAGATTCATCCATCACTTGGTATTTCATAATTTACAACAAGCTGGGCATCTCGCCCATCTTCGTCACTTTCAAAATTACCATAAATTATCTAAGCAACTACTTAAGCAACTCCAGGCCTGATTTTGGAAAATTGCTAAGGAACTCAAGGCCTGACCACGAAAATGGAGTTGCTTATTAAAAAGCAACCTGTATGCAGGAATAATAGGGTTGCAGATGTGTGTGGGAGCCTGCACGATGGGATTTGCAACACCGGCAAGTAAACGCGAGAAAAGAACAACTTCAGAGCGGAAAATTGCTCCTAGACATTACTCTGTCTCAGATGTAGAACAAGGTTGACCTGAGTATGATAATAAGATCCGTATCAAGCCACAATGTCGATCTGTAATACATTAAAACGTTTATAGTTTTGCATGGTACTAATTCTAGGAGCGGGGTCCTACCGTCCGAAAAATTGACAAAACCGTGAGCTTAGAGTCGTTGTAGGTACTTATAAAGTGTAGACGTTATTCAAATGAGACACAAATCCGTCCATTTTACCTTTTGAAGGACAGGTTCTTCACATAGTTGTAAATATCCAGAATACCTACCCTTTGGCAATTCGATACATCAGATCGATCAGCATTTCAGGATCCTAAGAAGTCAACAAGGAAGGCACATGATTAAAAGTTGTTGGTGTTTTGATCAAATGTTTTGTATTTGTTAAAAATAGGTCGGCGTATCGCTATTCAGATGGTACTGTGGTTTCGCAAAATTATCGACGAGATCTGGCAACGCGCACAATTAAACGAATGTTCTGTTCCGATGACAGCTTTCGAAGCGGTTTCTTATCACGGACAACTACTAGTGGTTCCTTTCGTGATAGCATGGGATATATTGCTCAAAGAGGGAGCGGAATTAACCCAGTCATTAGAGAGCTTATTTAGCGAGCTGAAGGTTGATGGTTCAATTCCACGCTGTGCCGTTAATCTGAAAACTCCTGCTTCGAATCCAGCGGAAAATATGGGTACCTGGCATTTGGGCAAGGATAAAGGCGACGAAGAAAGGAAATGATCACTCTACCATACAAAGTGGACTCAAGGCATGTGATTCTCTACCACACCAAATTTCTCGCGCTCTGAAGCAGACCATGGGAGTAACTTTATCTTACTTTGCAATGTTCAAGGGACAAATATTCGTGAAGTAAGGCCTGGTTCAGACTTTCTACTTGGAGTATCTGATACAAACGTGGATGGACAAAATTTCAGGTGGGTCATACGTCGGTGTTTTTTCACGCTAGTATTTTTCTACAAAAAGTTTAAAACACGCCCCCCATCACAACAAAGCAAACGCTCGTGGAAAAGACAAATGGATGACTAAAAAATTGGAAGAATGTCCTCTCAGCCGAATACATAGACCTTAACGTGATAATCCTTTTACGGCTGCGGTCGACATCGTCGTCCCCATTTCCCCAAGAAATCTCGTTGCCTTACGATTAGTAGGAAAGTACAATTGTACAAACTCTTACTAATACAAAGCATTTACATAATATATGTATTAAGTTCGGCACATGAAAACTTTAAAGTTTGAATCAAATCCGTACTTGTTGCATGGGTGGCCTGGTTAAAGTCAATGATTGGGTCACCATTCGTACAAAGTACAGAACTGATTCACAATTTGTACTATCAACTAACTTAAATAAAATTCTCACTTTCGGTACAAGAAAAGTTGGACGTGCAAGCCAGGCCTTAAGGATATATTTACTTAAGGATTCATGCCAGACACTGGTTATAGAAAATGGTAATGAGTTAATGAGTCAAACCTTCTGTGGCGTGCATATTCTATTAAATAAGTATTCTAGAGAATATTGATACTCTCATCTTATAGGAAAACACAGTAACGGTGCATCAGCATATTCTTGACAATCATTTGACTTTGTTGATAAAATGAACCCAAACTACAGGCGGTAATGTGAAATTAATACAATTGTTGCTAGTGCTCCAACCTCACTGTACAAGATGCAAAATTAAAAGGAGAGACACTCCATATCTATTTTTAGAAAGAAATTTTGACATGCAATTTTAACCTTTCGAAGAAAGTTTGAACAAGGCTTGTAAATTCTTGTCTATTTGGTGGTCGGGAAAGCCTTTACGCTTCGATTGAGGTTGCTCCAGTTATGCTTAAAAATTCCCCCCAGTGTCGTTGGATGAAAATCCCCTGATTTAGCGAAGATTGTAACCTCTTCGGACAATAGGTACCTGGGGAGGTGGCGATCGCCAAACCATAGTTTTTTTAAATGAAGCTAACGGAGGGCATATAAGGTGGACCGCATGAATATCATCTTGGGTTGTTATCTTCCTTGAAATGGGAAATCCTTATAGTTCCTTACATCAACTTCTGTCTCTGGGCAGTTGTATGCGTGTGGGTCCCAGATGACAGGTACGTCTGGTGTCGTCACCTTTTCGTTTGTCTCACGTCATGGATGGGGATCATTGTTTGGAGTCAAATACACCAAATTGCATAATCCATCACATCATTTACATGTGGCGGCCATTTACGTACATTACAAATGTGGCTAGACTTAATAT
>JAAAKM020006971.1:109023882-109047646 GCA_010016025.2 Alatinidae sp. Z8VKAUB7J3 | reverse complement strand
GAGTGCTATTTTCCCACATAACCAGGAATATAAAATGAACCATTTTGGTGAAAAATTCTACAAATGGACTGGTGATCAACAGCAATGAAGGGCCCATGCGCATGAGATCATTCAAGTCTTTATAAGATAACTGCATCCACAATAGTTGGTATACATCTATCATATGCCAAGGCAGCAAGAAAAATATGACATTGTTCATGAGTAAAAATGATCTGCTGATTTTGTTTCAGGTTTCTACAGTAAGGAGATAATACTATCAATTAGTGTACAAATAAAAAATTATTGTCAACTTTAAGGGCATGCCTAAGTGATAATTGTTGCTGTTTGTTATGCCACATTAAGCTTTAGTCTGAAAATTTCTGTGCATAGGGAAGAGAAAGCATGGTTGGGCTGCTATTCTAGCCTCAGAATTGATTAGACAAAGGTGTGAGCTACATTGTGAACTTTCAAACAAACTTTTCTTCTGCTAAAGAGCCAAAGAAATTTACAAGCAAAGATTTTAAGTCAAATTTGGAAGGCGAAAATTATTTTTTTTAATGGTGTTTGAGAGCTCATTTAAACAAAATTTATCCCTGTCTTAAACTGAAGTATTTTTTATTAAAAATAAGTTTAATAAAATAAGCTCCATTTTTATTAATGTTTGAAAACAATGTGCATTACAATTACCTAGGGCCATGCTGCTGTTTATGATCAATGTGAGAATCTGTCAAGAAATCAGCAGTTTACCATGTTTTATCTAGAAATTGTGTCCTTGCTACATTATTGAAAACCCTGGAATGTGACCAATCATTCGACAGTACAGTGCTAAATCTATAAAATGGAGTAGTTTTATCACACAGTTTTTACAGAACCCAAGATACTTTGTTTTGGAAAAAAAGAGTCTTCCTAGATTTGCAACATCAGTGCCTTGTGCATACAAAATTCCTTATAGAATGGCATACACTTTCCTAAAATCATATGCAAATCCTTATTTTTAAATGCCCCAAACATTTAATCTACAAGTGCTACAGAAATAAGAAAAACAGTATTTTGATGTGCTTTTTCATCTAATGTATAATTACTGGCATTATTTTTATTTCAAAATTCTAGTAACCACCCAAACATAGCAATATCATGTCAAAAGGACAATTTTTATTCCAACATAGATTCATGTATACTACTGTATATTAATGAAGTGAAGACAAAGAAAAGAATAATAGACTGTTGTATCATATGTAAAAAAACTTGATATTTTATCTTATTTTAAACCTGTTATTTATTACAGACTTGGGAGAGCGCAAAGATGCTTTAGTCACTTGTGGATAAGGAAAGTAGGGGTTATCGTTAGATTATCATTTTAGGAGCATTTCTTGCTGCCAAAATATTATGCCATGCAGATGCTGTCTAAGATATAACACTGAGTGCACTTCATTACATTGTCCTTTTTGCTAGAGTCACACGATTGTCTTTTTGGAGATGCTTTGCATTTAGGAAAGATGTTGCCTTTCTGAAGCCCAGATGGAAGCCCTTGGCCAGCCAGGCAAAGAGCTATCAGGGCTATTAATTAGTTGATAAAATTAAAAATTTCGTTAAGTCCTAATCATTGTTTTATGGATTGTGTATGACAATGCAAGAGAACGCAGATCAAATGATGGGTTTATCGTTACCGACATCACTAAGGCATTGACTGATCACAGTAATTATGCCCATAAAATACTCAAACAATATTCTAGCAGAGGAATTTTATCAGAGACGACATGGACCCCTATCGCCTGTTGCCTTGCCTACAAGATTTTGATTTGCAAGCTGAAACTGCCGCAACTGAACTGGAATAAATGTACGAAGTTTCCTTCGTACTGATATTTTTAAACTAAACTCTTATGGCATAACAATACTAGTTTTTCTAAATAATCGAGATATTATAATCGGCTATACACTAATTCTCTATAAATTCTGTCTTATCTTTTTCTTTTCTGATTCAATAACACATGTGTCTCATTTTATATATTCATAATGACGTCATGTCACGTGTCTGTGTTGAGGCACAAACTAGATCCCAAACTACTTCCAGATCAACAGGCTTGCCCAAGTAATGAGCAAAATTATTTGTTGTATCTCGCATTCTCCACCTCCGCCTTCCCTACAACGTCAAATATTTTACTATGCTTAAGGATTGGCTATGACATTTGCTATGCTTGGGACCTACAATCAAGCTAAAATGTTTTGACAATATTGGCTTTTTGCAGAAGTACCTCTCAGATCATTTTCAAGACGGGTGTTTCAGAGAGCTAAAATCTAGAGCCCCATTTTGCCTCAAGAGAAGAATCAATCTTAAAAACACGACAGCAGTGAAAGCGTCTGTTGTTAGCCATATGTTCTGACGCATTTTTACAATTTAGCTTTAATTTTACTTGAAAATTATCAACCCTCTTTGCCAGGGTTCTAGGTTTATCTTGTAACATACAGACATCATACATATTCTTTGTTTATCAAAATCACATGACCACTGCTTGCTTTATAAAATTTTACATCAAAGCTATATGAGTCCAGATTCATTTTTAAATTATATTATACATGTTATATTATCTTAATTCAGACAGATCCTTAATACTTATATCTATGGCTATTTCATTTACGTTTCTAAGAATATGATTAATTTTCAAAGAGTCCGCATATCCTTAGAGGGAGACTTTTTATACAGAAGCTAGCGTGAAGTATTCAATTAACTTTGACGGCGTGCGCAAAGGGGCTCTGTTTAACCTTGCTTCCCTCAGTATACTAGATAAAGACCTGAAAGGCTTAACTACAGCATTATTCCTTTGGTCTTCGTTTCTTCCGGCAATATTTTCCCTAGCTAGCGCTTATTGTAGATGCTGACTGACTTGGACAACTAAAATTTCCAAAGTACCAGTGAAGAGCAAATTTTACCAGCCTCATGATGACATTCATTCAAAAAAAAATTATTAGAGAGCCGTATGGAGTTAAGGAGCATACAGACGAGAGGTAAATCAATTCAAAAAATACGTACACATTAGGTATAAATGAAGTTCACAAGAATGAATCATTAAAAGTTAGAAAAATCACAAAAAAAAACAAACATCAAGACGCAAAAGGAAAAAATATAGAAAAAATTCAATATCAGAAAGAGGCTATAAAGGAATAGAAAAATGAAAAATTGGGAAGAAAATTTATTTCTTTTAAAAAAAATCAGGTACGCCTTTCGGGGTAATGGTTTACCGCTTGCTGGCAGAGGTACTAGTCGGTAACATCATGATCTGACAACTTAAGTACGATAATCCCGAATAATAGCAATCTCATCATCCCTAATTTGGTCTAACCACGTCTGCTCACAATCCCCCATTGATGAACATCAACATCTTGATCAATGAATTTTTGGAAACAAGCCTGAGCTAAATGACCTGACCTCTGAAGAGCTGCCATTTGGCACATCAATCTCCCAAAAGTTCGTTGAAAGTTGCAATGTATCATCAAGAAGTGTGGAGTTCAACTCACCATTTACCGGAATATACTATAGAAAAGAAATTTAATGACGACTCTCCCTTGTAAAATATATAATGAAGTACTTATGAAACTTTTTTAAATTTAAATCTCTACTTTTATAAAAGTCTAATTAGGGTATATGGGCCAGTGATATTGGCAGTGCATTGCTACTTGTCAATTAAGTAGTTACTGACGCATACATTTTATTCCTCAAGAATTGGTTTCTTCAACAGCACTGGTAGGTGATCGTCAGCACTTATTCACCGAGAGACGGCTGTTATTCGATTATCCAGCCTGCATGGTACTCCAAATTTCAAAATTAGTCCGATTAATCCAAATTTCCGGACAATCGAAAACACGAAAAAAAAGCTCCTTTTGCTGATGAAATGTTAGGCTGTTTCCAGACATTATGGTACTTCAACCAGATATTCGTTTTGTTTAAGACTTGTGCTTGTGTCTTTGGCATGTGTGGTGACTACGGGAATTATTTAATGGGATCATAACGGTAATTTTTTCAATCGGTTTGCCACAGCTTAATAGCCGGATTTTGGCGAGTGTGACATCGGCCTAAATTCAAAAAGAGGGTTTGCAACGGCAATTTTTTAAAATTTGTTTGCAACGATCCTGTGATGACTGGCACCGAGGCAAGTCAAATGTGACCACTATGGCACTCCCTTTTTGCATTGAATTTTGGCATGAAACCAATTCTGCAAGGCCAGATAATCGAAATCCAAATAAATGAGGGGTCGGATAATTAAATAACCACTGTAGTGAATAAAAGGATGGCAACCATGAAGTCTCGCCGCCCCTAGGGGCTAAGGGGCTTGACCCCGCTCTCATTTTTGCCAAGTGTTGATTTTGTCCGGCAAAGGGGCAAAGCAAACAAAACAACACTCAAACAAGAAGGAAAAGAGGAAAAGCCACCCGCCAATCATAGTTGCAAAATATGTTCTCCGGTTACTAATTAGTATAATATAACCGAAATCTTTGATTATATCTCGCCGCCTATCTGCTATTTTTTCATAGATACATTTAACAATCGTTTCCACGCTTTTGTATGTTATTCTACCTATTCTACCTCGAAACAGCGGGTTTTCCTAAGGGAAACGACTTTTTGTGTGTGATCGCAAATGCCGCTTCAGATCTGACGATGTTGAGTTTCCATTGCAACGGCAAAGATAACAAAAGGGTTTTGCATTACATTCAACCTGTCTAGTGAGTAGTGCATTCAGAACCTCAGATGTAATTAACCAATGATGTAGCAGCCTTTGACAGGTTGTTGAAAGGTTCTGGGTCAACTCAAACTCAAAATAGATTTCCCCTCTAAATAGAAACATGTTCAGAGACATCGCACTTGGAGAACTGTAGAGAGTTTCAGCTCTAGTACGATAACGGTAACGGTAATGTTAACTGCTAAGGTTAAGGTTTACGTTCCCGCACTTTTTCAATTAAACTCGAGAACGTAGAGAACACAAGGGACACTAACAACTGTTGCGCGTTTCAAGTTTCGCGCGAAATGTAATGTAATGCATCTTTCCTTCCTTGAACGCTGTGATACCAGGTAGTTTACCCGCTGATAACTTGAAATATAAGCCTAGCATCAACGGCTTGTGATATAAGAAGATCAAATACATGTTAGATTGATATTGTTGTACCATCTCAGTGATGCGCGTAACCACCAAATTTTGTATTCTGAGAACAAACTAATATACTAACGTGGTCGACGCCAGGAGTGAATGTTCACTCGAATTACGCTTGTGAAAAGCCAAAGAAGCTGTTCGTGTTAGCATAGTTCTCGTTCTTTTATTCTGCTGGTTTTATACAGCATTAAATATAATGGCAGCACAGAGAGATTTTGTATAATGTAAAATACGAATACGATTCAATGGTACAGACCCTCCAAGCTAGCCTGGCCAGGCCTACTCTGCCCTTAAGCATATTGCCTTTGTTTAGTAAGGGTAGGTTATGGCCAAAGTGCTTATCACGGGGCTACACTTAGAGATCTCCAAGGGATAGGGGGAAGTATAGACAAGATATCTCCGTTCTGGGAATTAAGAACATAACCTAGTGCCATAGTATGGGTACTTAAGTTTCTAGAATCCGAGCAGAAGACGATAACCTTAAGGGAACCTCTTTTGCGCATGCGCATTAGTACTCCAGCCTTTGGCTAACGTTACTGTTACAGTTATCGTACCAGAGCTGAAACTGCCTAGTGCAAGGAAGGCACGATCTGACCAGGGCGTTTAGATCCCGCTGTGAGTCAATTTTCCAGTTTGACCCAAAGCCCTGGGATAACTGAAATACCAGGACAGATTTGACAGCTGGGATTCGAAAGCGGAAAACCCGTTTCCCTCTGGTGTGTGTGACCGCAGCTAATGAGTCGTCAAAGGTTAGCCGAGTTTCTTTGAGCTGCGATAATCGCGTGATCATTCTTTCAGCTGCTGCTCCAAACGCCTACGAAACATCTAATGGTAACAACCAATAACATGGCCTCTCTATGTCAACAGTTAGATATAAACAAATTGTTAATCCTAACAATATAACTGCGCCTCCTGCGATCCATGAAGGGAGCGTATTATTTTGTTATGAATATGTAACGTATCGCTTAAGAAGATTTATTACCGTTATTGTTCGCTGATCATTTCTTAGACGTTTTTTCCGTTTCTCGCTCAGCATGTCAAGCTTCCCTAACACAACAGGCCTATTTCAATTCGTAAGGAAATTACTAAAACTTTCTGCATTCTTGATACAATGACATTCGAAAACGGATGCTAGTTTCCATGTTTTTTTTTATCTCTTTGTTTATTTATTCAAGTTTGGATACCTTTTGTGTATGAAACAGAAATATTTACTACACTTTTTGAAGGATGTGAGAATTGACTGAAAAAGATTTATTACAGTTATTGTTCGCTGATTATTTCTCAGATGTTTTTTCCGTTTCTCTCTCAGCATGTCAAGCTTCACAAACACAACAGGCCTATTTTAATTCATAAGGAAATTACTAAAACTTTCTACATTCTCGATACAATTTGAAAACGGATGCTAGTTTCCATATTGTTTTTTTATCTCTTTTTTTATTTATTTAAGTTTGGATTTCTTTTGTGTATGAAACAGAAATATTTACTACACTTTTTGAAGGATATAAAAATTGACTTACAATTAGCAGCATTTTAGTTGTGGCTTGCGGCATGCGCATTTTTTCGTATACGGTCTTATCTCAATTCTTGAGGGATGGACGTAAATCAGTAAAACAGCTACACGAGGCTTTGTGAGGATAAATGTAACTCCATCGTCATGCATAGAAAAGACTTTTTAATTGCCAAATATAGGCCTTATATCTTTAACAAGTTCTATTCAGATAATGAAACTACCGCTCATCAACGCGTTTTCAGTGACGACGTCAGTGCAGCTGGGTTCTTATGCTCTACTTAATTTTCGCTAAGTAATCTTTTCCTCTGACAATGAAAACAAAGAATACATTGAAACAAGAAAAACGAAAAGAAAGTAAGACCTCCCCGTCATCTTTTAATTGTTAAAAGCTACGAAGCCTATTCTAAGAAGACCAAATGATTTAAAAACAACCTTGGGTCGTCTCTTTATCGAAGTGTATCGATTCCTGCTTCAAGGTATCAGTTTCCACAGCTTCAATATAACTATAAATATGTCAAACTCAAAACTATTGAACGCCTCCCAAAATATACTAATGAAAGAGATGGAGCTCTTAGCAATCGTTAAGAAGCAAACGAAAACCCAGCGCCGGTATATGCTAATTGCACAAAAATTGATTCAGTCAATTCAGTCAACATTATGTTCATGATAATCGCATTAAGATCTTCATTTGGCCAAAATCTTTTGTCTTTCTACTTTTTATTTCTTGCAGGTCGTTATAAGTAGTTTTGAACAGAGAGTTCACAGTCCTTTCCATTTAATAGTAAGAAAAATTATTATTATTATTATTATTATTATTATTATTATTACTGTTATTGTATCATGAAGATTAGCAATAAAGGCATTGAGTTTCAAATAAAATTATGATTACCGTCTCTTTTATTGTTGTTTATCTTGATAAATCACCTCATTTCTTGCTGCTACGGTTGTTCTTTAGATGATATAATTATTATAGTTGTATATATATACATACATATATATATATATATATATATATATATATATATATGGCTTTGTACTATCAGAACTACTTATTTCATTTATTGTGAAAGAGATAAAGAATGTCCGGAACCAGAACTTTTAACTTGGTAAGAGACATGCACCATAAAAAATTTTATGTATACCTTCTTGTAGGAGAATATTTGACTTGCATTTGAATAAAGAGGATATTAACGTTTACAATTATTATTATTATTATTATTATTATCCTTTCTGAGACGGTTCATAAAATTTTAAACAAGATTGATTCACTACCTTTACATCCCAAAAACAAATTATTGTTATATCAGAAGTATTTGTTATCCAAGATTTCTTGGCACTTAACTATTTCATTTCGTCAGATATCGTAGTTAAGTTATTACGAAACAAAATATCCTCTATCCGACATTCAAGCGTATATGCATTAAACCTATTCGAAAGGCGTTTTGCATGGGAGGCATGAAGGGCCACTTAATACTTAATAGAGCATGCATATTCATATTCTTTAGCAAACGGGAATTCGGGGAAATTCAACAAATTGACTATTTCTATAACACTGAAAGGGCGACCTGACTTTACGTACACTAATGCAAAACGGCATCTGTCACTCGGCAGGGATTAGAACACCTGCGTTTTAAAAGAGAGGACTGTAACGATACCTACTGATTGGACTTACGAAAAAAAGAGAACGAACTTGTAAATAAGAATGTAGCACATCTCTTAGGAAGAATACTCCAACAATTTTTTTTAACCGCAGATAAATTTTCACTTTTGAAAAATGTAAAAGAAGGAGGGCGTTTGCCCCTAAGTATAACTATGACGGCGTAGAATTTACGATTATCATAAATATATAATATGACGATTCCTTACCTCCTTTACCTCTCCAACTTCTGGTTTGATTTTTTCAGCAGCTGAAAAATGAAATCAGTATATGCATGTCGATAGAGGAATCATAGCTCGCGGTCAAATGCTTTGCATTAACACGAAATTCGGGTAGCAATGATCGAATGGTCACCTGTTTTGTGCCATTTGGCAACGCCACAGCAATGGTGCGAGAAACAACATATAAGATATGATAAAAGTCGGTTTCAAATGATTAAGCACCTTTTACAATCTATTACAAGTTCTGAAAAAATGTTTCTTTCCACTTACAGTCGTTAAGTAGGAATCTACCAGATTATGAAAGCAAACCAATTGCACATGATCACTGCTAATATGTTTCAGGTAAACAATGAAAATCTATGAAATGGATCGTTTGAACTCTTCCATTTCTTCGAGATTCAACTCATAGGTGCAATGTTAAATGCAACAAAATTCCAGTTATTAACCAAAGAAAGCAGTGCAAATAACCTTTCAACGAAAATAACGGCAAGGTTGCACCGCCTACTGAATATGAAACGATATTCCACTTTGAGTAAAGCAATACGCTACTAAACCGGAAACGCTCCTTAGGTCATAACCACCTTGGTTACGTGGTAGCATGATTAATACAGCGTTTTCTTAAGGCGCTGCAGAGATGCTTATACTACTTGCGGTATCTCTTAGCATACGTTTAAGATTTTTGATAGATCAAATTCACTTATAAGTAGTTTGGTGGTGGGCATCTTTTTACTGGTAATAACTCGAAACCTGTAGAAATATTTTTAACGTCTTGTACAAAATTCCGTGCTAAGTGTGCCGTTGCCACCATGTAACCAAGGCCGTTCTAGCTCCGGCTTTAGGAGTGTATTACAACCACATGGACATACCTATCGAGCAAAGTATGACAACACTTCCCTACGACTATTTACTTGAACGGTAGCTTCAAAGAGGCATATAAACAGGAAAACATTCAAATATCATACCTTCAAAGCAGACATTGATGCTGATATCTGGAACAAACTGCTGCATATCTTCAATCCTCTTGGCCAAGAAAACTCGCTTTTCTCCTTTCTCTTCGGTAGTTGTTATATCCTTCAAGGCTTCAACGCTTACTTGCTGACCGACTCCCACCGCCAAAATAATGACCCCCTTCTCTCGAAGGGGCTTAACCAACGATGAGTACAAGCGAGGATCGGATCTTATGCCACCGTCGACCAAAACCACCAAGAACTGAAAGACGAAAGAAAGAAAGTTTATTCTTTAGTTTCGTGTCTACCGAAGAACTAAACGGCAGAAATCATACTGTATCCGAATTCAAACTAACGGGGATTCGTGGCAGGTCATCATCTTCAATTCTGTTCCTGCAGACTTATTACTCCGCTGGTGGATACGGGAATGATTGGGGCGGGGTGGTCGGGCAGAAACGATTTCAGGGGGACCAATTTTAACACTCCACAGGTGGATTTTATGTGGTGCTCTTTGGCATGACCTCTCCGCCGCTGGCATCCATACTGTACTCGTCGTACTGAACGTTCTTAAAACAACCGAACTACCCAATCACCTCTTTTTAGTCAAAATAACAAGTACCAAATCTGTGGGTAGTCCTTGTTGGGGGAGGGGGCATGATCGGGATGCCCCTCCTTAGATCTGCCGATGTCTATGGCTTTTAATAGTGGATTCGCTGAAGACGCCTTTCGTTCCACTCCAGTCGGTTCGATTTACTCTTTAAGAACACTTTTAAGTATCATAATCGTACATCGATTGCAAAGAAAACTAGCAAGTGACGGACCTAGCGGTATTCGCTATCTCGTAAGGGAAAACAGAGCCCATAAGCGAATGCGCATGCACTGACTTCCCTAGTTCCAATATGTTGCATGCTTACATTCTTTGTTACACTTAGCTTCTCATAACAAGATCTTACATTGATCTTTATGGACGATCCGGCTGATGAGCGTATAACAATACGTGTTTTCTCCACAGTCTTAATTTAAGAACGTCTACGATGTTGTTTTGATAGTAAATTGTTTTAAATACATGAACATCATACATAGGTCCGCCGCCAGAAGGTTAAGAACTAATTATTGAAGTTTGACATAGTTTTGGGTATATTCGCTCCCTATACCTACGAATTTGTATTTTAAGGGGGGAAATACATGACTACCCGTTAAAAGCAAATGAAAGCCCAAGAAAGTGTTCTGCTGACAGACAATTGATGATACTGTGAATGTTAAGCTTTTTGTGTTAAGCGGTCCACAGGTGGTCAATAACATTGACAATAATATTGGCGAACGCTTACTGATGAAATTTCGTCGTCCCCCCCTCCCCCCCGAAGGAGCCTTGCCACAAAGATGACCAATGTTCGCCACTCAACGGTTTCCAAATGTTCATCTAGGATAAAAACGTGGCAAAGTAGCATCTATCTTAATCTGATCTCTTAAGTGCTTCGGGGGTACTTTTCTAAGTTTCAGTTTAACGAAATCTGCTTAAGCTTAGCGGATGTGGTCTGGCTGAAAGTAGCAGCTTACATACCCAAATATCATCACATTTTCATTCTTGATGGTTACAGTAAGTGGCCAGTTTCTCATATGGGCTTTAAATTTAAGATGCGTACCCGATCACTGGAATATCTAAGATGCGTACCCAATCACTCCAATAATTAAGGTGAGTACCCAATCACTCCATTATGTAAGATGCGTACTCAATCATTCCAAAATTTAAGATGCGTACCCGATGATCACTCTAATATTTAAGATGCATACCCAATCATTCCAATATTTAAGATGCGTACCCAATCATTCCAATATTTAAGATGCATACCCAATCATTCCAATATTTAAGATGCATACCCAATCACTCCAATATTTAAGATACTTACGCAATCCTTGGATGCGTTTGTGAGGGTTTGTTTTTGCATTATGGCTACGGGAAAGTAAGGGACTCTTTTACTGGTCGCCGAGCGACCTCTCTTTAATATACAAAATTTTCCCACCTAAAAGAAAGTTCTGAATGCATAGTAGAGGCACTAGATCTTACGAATATACATTTTCTGCTAACGATGAATCTTGCAAGGGTCCAAACGCAGCTAATAAAGCCTACGTTGTCCGCCATTGCTTAGTATAGTTGCAAACAAGACCCTTTGAGTTCGTTTGGCAATTCAAAATATCAGTGGAGCGCCGTGAATTTTAAATAACGTTTACCTGTTCATTCTCCTTACTATGAGTACATTTATTTGACACCCAAATATCAAAAGCTTTGCAATTGGACCATACTCCCATCTGGAATAATACGACAGCGGCATGCTGGGAAATTATGTTAAATTACCTTAGTCACGCCATCCCTCATTCCTGCTGCTCTGGTGAAGAGCTCGGTGTTAGCTCTACTCAGTGCAACATCTAACTGGGTTGCAAAACGTCCAGTGTAGGAAATGGCGTCAATTGACTGGTAAGCGTCGTTATTACCACGTTGAGCCATGGCATCACCAAATTTAATTGGAAAGGCAGCACGATCATTGAAAGTCATGACAGCGAAATGACTTGCATCACTCCCGATTTCAAAATCACGAATGACACTTTTAGCAAAAGACTTGAAGACATCAAAATTGGCTTGGCCGATGTTGATGGAGTCTGCAAAGGCGAAGGCCAGGTCCACCTTTCTCTTGCATACTACAAAATAATAGTAAAATAAAAGAATTAATTTTTAAAACATTACTTAATATAGTGGAAAGAACGACCCCAGATTTATCAGTCTATCGAATGTCCGCTGAATGGAAACTTTCCTTCTGCTGATAGCCTTGGTGCATTCTTGCATTTTCACACAAACATAAATGGTAAGAGTTCTGCATCGATCACCTATTCGAGAAAGGTTTATCAAACATTGTCCACATATATTTCTGTTGTTACAGATGTACTATAACCAAGTATACTACAGTAACGAAATAAAGGGCAAGTGTTTAACATTTTCAGGAGGCATGGTCATTGCAAAGGGATATCTTGGACTAGTGTCATGATGGAGTGTTGTTAAATTAACCATGTGATTTCCTCTTCCCCTGATTACTAACCCTTGTTCTGTTATTAACTACTAATCAAGTCTTAAAAACGCATGGTCGAGCCACTCCTTTATTCTTCTAAGCGTATGAGATCGTTGTTTTATTAGCCTTGTGACTGGTGCAGTATCAGTATATATATATTATTTTGTAAAATGATGAGATTGACGAAGTGTAAAAAAGTCTCAGTTCCTCCAATAGATTGAAAAGAGACTGGATATACCCGTATACTGTTTCAAGAGTTGCTCTGCATAGGGTCTATAATCGGAGGGGATCTATAATTAGAGGAAAGACGGTACCTTAATTAAACAGATAAATCACCAAACAGGCTAACTAATAAATAAAGGGCAGCTATGGGCGTCCAAGGGCGCCCCTCAATTTTGACTAGCGGGCAGAGAACCAAGCGATGAGGCAGGCTCAACTGCCCAGTAGAACCGCCTCTCGCGGATTACGGAAAAAATCTGTCATCAATGAGAACAGATACTACATCCATTCCTTCGTACCTACGCAACATAACGCGTCCTTAGCTGAAGAATGGCTTGCTGTTATCAAGCGTACTGGCAGGGAAAACATTCCCACACGTGGATCAAAATATACAATTTGAGAATCATATTGCCCCTTAATTTGAACTTTGTTACTATCAACTGCAAATTTCAGTTCTCGTTTTACCCAATACCCGTGTTCTAACTGCAAACTATTTTTGCGCATTTTGCTACACCAATGCAGCAAGGTTCTCCATCTTCATAAAAACGACGCTTGGAGGTCTTATTTGATGTTCTAAATCAAAACAAATATTGAAAATCCAAATTAAATCTACCCTCATAGCATCTTAAAATCGTAAAATACCATTCTTTAAACTTTGTAAACCTTTGTTTGATCTACTTCATTTGAAACAACTGAAGTGGTTATCCCAAAGGACTTTTATCTCTTGATGAGTTTGAATGCATAGATAATATAGGTCAAAAAACCTCCAGTCAAGGATCAATGGCTTTGCTTTTAAGTCTGCAACATACTTAGTTTCTGTTCTTCGAGAACTTGCCCTTTGAGATTAGGAATTGAAATCAAGGTGTGATCGGTGAAAACCGGTGGGAATTGAAATATCAATGATAATCTTCACTTTGTTGTCAGAAATGTGTGTAGAAGAATTCGCGAGAAGGAAGTAATTGTTGATAAGGCAAGGGTGACTTTCGGAGACTTTTGAAGTATATGAAAGTGATGCTTTGAACCTCCTTCATACCCAAATTATGGAGTTTGTTAAAAAGTTGGTTTGATGGAAAGTGTAGGACGCATCCGATACATGTTGGAATGTCCCGTATTGTGATCATGCTCTCCTACGATACCGAAATATTAAGTGCTGCTAGTTTTTCCCCAAAATAAATAACACCCACGGCTTTGCAATTTTTACAGTCCTCACTTTGAGCACCAGATTCACTTTTCCGTAAAAAAGCTGCATCTGTTGGGTCTGGCGTTGGTAATTGGAAGTACCGCTACTGTAGACGTATCCGTTCTCAATTCAGTAATGTTACAACCAGATTGCAAATTCGCAACGTATAATCAGCATCAAGATTGTCACATACCTGGAGGTGGAGAGGTACAAATCTTGCGGCATCCATCATGACAACACTTCGCTTTTCCGTAGCAGTCGAAATCATTTTTGCATTCGTCAACAGTTGTAACACAGTTAGTGCTACCTTCTTTCTTTGGACAGAGCCCAGGCTTTTCTAAACATCGGGGAATGGAAAAGATTAGGTAACAATAAAAAGTAAATCGGAGAAGAAATAATCAGTAGATAGTCTGATTACTTGTTGTGTAGGTACATGTTTTCTTATACACATCATCGTAGGTTACCAACAATGTCACTCTTACCCATGCTATTACTCTTGCAGTCACTGTGACGTCACTTCTGTTACGGTTACAATCAACCTCAAGATACCATCATTATCATTATCAGTAGTACAACCATCAGCAAAAAAAACCACGATCATAGAATCATCATTTTCATCATCACAATTTTTGTCGTCGTCGTCGTCGTCGTCGTCATCATCATCATCATCGTCATCATCATCATCATTATCATCACCCTAATGTCATCATCATCGTCATTATCATTATCATCATCGTCACCATCACCATCACTATCACCATCACCATCACCATCACCATCACCATCACCATCACCATCACCATCACCATCACCACTGCAAAGTTATGTGCCCAATCCTTGCTACTGGAGATCGAATGGATTCGTGGTGAGATGTATGACAAGAAACTTTCAGTATGAACTATGATTTCTCCATTGTAGAGACTTACACGTACATTATTGACCAGTAACTTTCAGCCCCTAATTTTCTTTTACAGGTTTGCAGAGCTGGAACACTATACCAAGTTATCCTTTAGGCCATCGGAAACACAACACTGTGAAGTTACTGAGACCATCCCAGTGATCTTCATAAAACTGGATGCAGGTAACTATTGCTTTGCGGTTGACTATTGAAAACTTTATCGAATTCCTAAGGATACAGTGATTTGTGCTAAATACTGCAAAGTGAAGGTATTGCGAGCGAAGCTAAGGTTTATGATACCCTTAGCTAAACCGTATTAATGTGAGAAATTTTGCTCCCACTTTGCTCCACGTTTCTTGTCATGGGACGTGCCCGAGTGGTTGAGCAGCTTTCTAATAACCGAAGAGCAATGTATTTCGAAGGTTAGAGCCCCGTTAGTACTGCTACATCCACAAGGAAGATGAAAAATTGTCATTCTTCGCGGCACGAAGGTGGAAAATTGGGACGTGGCTATTACGGAAAAAAAAAGCTCGCATCATTTTTGGCTGCTAGTTGCCTACATCACTCCAGGCGTGGATCAGAGGAAAACCATTAATACCTGCCCGAGTTGCGGGATAAATGTCAATTGTACGGCGCCTTTGAGAGAACCTAGCGCAAATGGGCGTTGTATAAATACAGTGTACTTTACTATACTTTAACATGTGGTAGTGCGGCTGGGATCAAATTTAGCTTTCCTCATCATTAACTGAGCTATGATTCCTATACAGCTGAGTATTATGTACCGCATTAACTCTTGAATAACGATAACGATCTACAGTGAAAACATAATCTACAGTGGTTAATTAACTAACCAGTCAATTTAATTAATTAAGGGCTCTACTCCAAAGGTGATGAAACTGGTTAAATAAAGAGACAATGAAGTTTACTCTTTAGAACATATAAATGTTGTTGCAACCACGAAACCAAGGCTTTTCCAAGCTAACCAGCGTTTTCACTTTGATCGTGTTTTGAACCATACAGAGATCAGAATGAAAGATCGAGTTATATGGAAATCTATTAATACAAGCCATTTAATCCAGCTGCGTAAATCAAAGGGTAGTGATTGCAGTGGTGGTGATAATAATGGGGATGAGTGTGAGTGTGAATGGGGATGAGGATGACAACGATGACTAAGATGATAATGATCAAGATAGTGATAATTGTAATAATGATGATGATGACTGTGATGGTGATAATTACCATCATTATTGTTGCTGTCATTGCTATTATGATAATTATGATTATCATCATCATCATCGTCATCATCATCATTATCATCTCCATTGTTAACGTAGTCGTCAGCATGGTTATTATCGGATTTTATAAATCACCCACAGGGTTAAGCAGTAAGTTACCATGTTTGGCAAACGGTCTACGCTGTGGATCAAGCTTCGTGATGGTCTTATTTTTCTTTAGTGTCCGGTACTGTATCACGAGTTATAGTGGGAGTTTGTGTTCTGTATTTACCAGTGCTATCTGTATTAAGTAATAATTACATTTCAGGTATCAACATGTATCATCATTTCTGTGACTTTGTGAACCTCTTTGCCTCGCAACACATCAATGGCAGCTTCTCACGAGATGTACAAATCATCATGTGGGACACAGTAAGTAATAATACTTGAAATTCCGTCATTTGCGTTTTATTCTTCAAGTTGTAATTTGTTGTTAAATGCCATTGATAGGTGAGAACCAAATGGTATAAAGCCATAGAATGTGTTATTGTTAGGTAAATCCATGAGCGTAGGAGGGAGAAAAAAAGCCAACGCTTTATTCAGTTGTGTTTTCCGACACTAAAAGAAACCATCCTCACCGATCTATTCCTTTGTAACCTAAAAGAGTTTCAAAATGCGCCGCTAGTTTAACCGGGTCTTGCAAGGTAGCACCGTTGTTAATACCATAGCATATAGAGCAAGTGGCCAGGATGATCATTGATGTAAAGATATAAATAATTTGACCTGACAATGAACCTTGAGGAACACCGGCATTCATTTCATGCGCTTTATAGAAGACAGTGGTCTCCAATCCTTTTATGATTGGCACCCCAAAAGAGGTCGAAAGTGACCTCACGCCCCTTCAGCTTTATGTAATAATTTGTTTTAGAATAAATTTACATAATCATAAAAGTGAAGCATTTGGAAACGAAATTTGATAGTTGCATGATAGTTGTCTGACGATTGCTCATTATTTCATGCTAGTGTATCACTTTCTTCGTCATCTCCTTCACACTTTTCCCGTTCTTTATATGCCTTATTCTATTTCGGAAAAGCATATCTGGTGTGCTTGTGCATGTTATAGGAATTTAGTGAAAACGGGCAATGCGCGTAATGCCTGCGAATTTCAGCCATTAGGCGTATGACTGATTTACTCTGTCATTTCACGTAATGACTGAAATCTCAAGCCATTTCACGTAGTGACTACAATTTTAATGTTTAGATTACGCGAAGTGGCTGGACTAGTTAAGGCAACAAGTTAAATGGTTCGGAAGAGACAGGCAAGTAAACTGTATAGCTGAACTATCAAGAGCCTTGGTCAATCAGTGGGAGTTGGATGGCAGTCCGATTGGATAAGCAAAGGCTCGCGGCATTGGCTTATAAAGGAACTTCTTCCACTTCCACTTGTGATTGTGTCAGCAGGGCTTGATGTTCTTAGCCATGATGTCAGTCCGTCCAGCATCTTTTCTCGTTGACTCCCTCTATCTCTTCTCCCACAGATCTTACCAGTGGTGTCTAGGTGTTCCATCCCAAGCTTTCCATGAAGTGCCCAAAGAATGTTGCTTGGTGCTTTCTAATGGATCTCGTGAGGGATCTCTATGTTGCTGCCCTTCTCAGTGCTTCTTGTCACATGATCCTTCTATGCGGACATGTGGAGCATCCTACTAAGAAACCACATTCTGTTGCCTCTATTATCTTTTGATGCTGTCTGTTGATGTTCCATGTTTCCAAAAAGGAAGTTAATTCTATAGGAACTTAGGCTCGCTGCATTGGCTAACAAAGAACTTAGTATTACATGTATTATACATTAATACTCTGCATCGATATTGTTGTTCACTAACTTCAGCTTTTGATTTGTTTAACCCCTTTAGTCGGAAATGAATTATGGAGATTATTTCCATGACACATGGAAAGTATTTAGCAAGCATCCTGTCAAGAGACTACAGGACTATGAGGGCAAAAAGGTACAAAATTTACCTTTCGTGCTTATTGTTTGATATGTCTTTGATTAATGTTTCGTTATGTTAATTTACAGACGCATAAAAGATAATTTAATTGATGTAATATGATCCCCAAGGTATACTGAAATATAGGGCCTTGTTTAAGTGCGCCCATATTCTGAAAAGTGTCAACAATGGACCTCCTCCTTATATACACCACCAATGCAAGTGATGATGAACTTAAAACCATGAAATTTGGTTACTTAGTAGTTTGTCATTTGGACCTTTAAATGTGCAGTTCCGCTCACACATTTGGGTTTGGTTTGTTTGTTTGTTGTTGTTGTTGGTTGTTTGTGTTTTTTGTTGGTGGGTTGGGGGTGGGGGGGGGGGGGGGGGGGGGTGTTCTTTATATAAAACAGACAAGAGTATCAGACAATGCATAAACATTTTGAAAATGAGTTTTCTTACATCGAATCCAGTATCGACTAGGGTAACTTTGGGAGTTTAGCAGGGCTTTAATTAGTTGTTGACATTCATTCCTTTTATTGTATGGTCACCATAAAACGTAAAAAATATTTACTTTTCTACTTTATTCTGTTATATTCTCTTGATTTTTAATAAGATCAATAATGATCTTTTAGTACTAGAATGAGCGCACTGATTATTCTGAACATGTCGAGGGTTATAACGTATCGCCTCAGCTATTTGGGACGATAACGCAAATTCTCCTCCATTAACCCAATTGGGCGCTCCCCACCGTCTAAACTACAATTACGTGAAAAAATAATGTAAAGTTTTACTAAAATCTCCATGGAAATGACCGGAATCATGGACGACACTTGAAAGGGGCGCCCATTTGTGGTATTACACGCTATCTGCCCCTTACCCCCTATGAACAGTGAGGTGTGACATACAAGTTACCGAAATGAAGGTTTTCAAAATCCATCGTCAGTTGGAACGGAGGCGAGGCCAATTAACATTAATTTATGCCCAAGATTGTAGCTGCAGTTTCAGTTAAGCTGATATCTGAGAGTAAAAATCTCCCCAAATATGTGCACAATATTTATCTACTTTTATGCCGCGCGATCAAATTTTTTAAAAAAAATCTCAGTCACGTGATCTCGGTATGACGTCAATTCCCACATGGCCCAAGTTCAAATTTTGTGTTAATAACTAATCTATTATATATCATTGATAGATAATTAAAAGGAGAGAACGATAAGGTAAATTTCAATGGATAATTTTAATTTTTAATGGTGTAAATTACCCAAAAATTTTACCGTCTCCCTGGTGGAACGAAGACCCTGATTCCCCGAATTAACATAAGTCTTTCGGAACTTACACCAGTAACAAGTATTACATGTTGATGAGAAATCTTAAGTCAAACAACTTCTTAAATTGTGGGCATTCCTTCCTTCTGGCGAAATGTAAATTACCTTTTGCCCTTCACTAATAGCAACGTATAGGTGTACCCTATTTATGCCCCTAATGCATGTGTCCCAATCTGTTTTGCTTTTATCTGGTAGGTATGCTTTGCCAATGCCATGTTTCCACTGCTTGCAAGAATGGTTCGTGGATTGTACTTCAACATGCCTTTGGTAGGTATACATAATTTTCCATCTTTAGTCAGGTAACAACAGCTCCAAAAACCCAGCAAGAGTTATTTTGGGGACAATTTACCGAGTTAGATCAACATCTTTTTCGGAGTAAAGAATATGTAATGAGGGAATAAACGTCATAACGATCTTGGTTACGTGGTGGTAACGGTATGATTAATAGTGTTTTTCAAAGATCGCTGCAAAAATGCCTACACTATTTAAGGTATAACACAAGATGTGTGTAAGACTTTTGGTAGATCAAATTTACTTGCAAGTATATGGTCGGGTTATCATTCTTTTCAAGGTGATAAGTCGAAACCTGTAGAAATGTTTTTAGCATCTTGCTGTTCTGACGGAGTCGTTGCCACCGCGTAACCAAGGCCCTTGTAGCTCCGGGTTTAGTAGCTTGTAATGGAGTTATAATATGTAGTAAACTGTTCTGTACTATACATTACTATCCTTAGCTATGTTGTACTATCCTTTATTGTCTCATACCATATCCAGTATGTTATATATTATACTTGACGGTACTTCGCTGTACTGTGTTAAAAGGGTAGTAATGCCCTACAGCACTGCATACTACTAAACTGGACTACACTTTACTAAAATGATGAGTAATTCATATGATGGTCAATCAGTTGATGGCAATAATCGATCGATAATGATTAACCGATTAATGATGATTAATCGATCAATTGCCATTAGTCGATTGATGACGGTTAATCGATTGACGATATTGAATCGATTGATGAATGTAGTTATGATGTTGAAAATTGTTATGATCATCATAATCATGATTGTACCCATGATGATGTTATGCGTTGTTCTAGTAATTTAGTTTCGAGTACAACCTTCCAGTACGACGTTTTATGTAGCCTAGTCTATATACTGTTGGTCCCTTTCAAGTGTTGAATTTTTCTGAATTTGTCGGTCAGGTTCCCGGATGCTGGAAAAGTGGGCTATTTCGAGCATTTTCAGAGCATGTTTTGCATCGCCTAGGAATACGCCAGGATAGTTTTAAGGTAAGAAGATCAACATAACAATTGTAAAATACTTTAGTATTGTGACAAAATAGGAATGAAGGAGTTTAACTATTGGGTTAAGCAACAGATTAATTTTGCTGGACGCTTTCGGTAGGACCTGCTCATAGCAGTGGTCAGGAAGTAGAGAAACTTTTCGCGAACAATTTATCGGAAGCGAGAGGTTTGAATTACGTTGTGCGATGACCAGTGTCTGGCGAATAGGTTTAGCAAAGCAAATCTACGCAATATGGAAGTTGTGAAGCATAGATCGACTTTTTAATGAAGTTAAATGCGATTGTTTAATGTTGGAACCCCTTTTAACAACACTGAAATATATCCTTGATTCTTCCAGATCGTCCTCTGCCATACTTTACAGAATCAGCGGCAATAAGGATGCAATGGTTATTTGTTACAAATTAGAAATACCTGCACACAGACCTAAACGGTATTAAGAAACAGTATTTCACATTTAGTATTTATTTATTCATGACTTTATAAACCTTGTCCTTAGACGGGCAATTTGACCCAGAAAATAGACGTTTGAAGTAGGGCTTTTGATTACTTTAGTGACTCTTGATTAACTTAACGTGCGCGTGTATTTACACTAGAATCTTGTGAAGCTTTGAAAAGAACACTAGAGAAATAGAAAATATGTCACCACCAGGGATCGAACCCGTGACCCACGCTTTCGCGGCGTGCGTTCTGCCAACTAAGCTAGGTGACCTCCGATGTTAACATACTCTATTTTTCTAGACGCCACATTAGCTCCCAATCATCCACCGATGGACATCGACATCCAGCTCAATGCAATTGGAGACCAGCCTCTCTGCGCCATGTGACTTGACCAAGGAGGAGAATCAGGAACCTGTACATTGAACGTTACTGTCGTGAAAAGAGTTAGCGACGTTATGGTGCCAACATCTAGCAAGGAAATGAACGGAACGAGAAATATAACGGTTGTGTTTTCTATTAGTGGTCTGGGAGAAAATACTATATTTTCTGTTTTCAAAAATACTTCTATGGATATAACAATGCCTACGGTGTTTGATGAAATAGAAAATGGAAAGGCGATAATAATTTATAAAACAATGTTTAATGGCTATATACTGCATATAGAAGGGAGAGCAGGAAATCAAAATGTCCAACCTACTAGGTCGGCGTACTTTTGTGCTGCTGTGCCAAAGCCCATTAACTCACTGACCATCACAGTAAGTGAACTACTTGTTTTCTTCTTTTGCAGATTGTAATTAAATAAAGGGTTTCTCGACGTAGGAGAGAATGGTCCGCACCTCATGCAACCAAAATTTGAACTTAACTCCCCCCCCCCCCCCCCCGAGTGTGCAAGATTTGATAACACTTGGTAACTGATACCATCTTTCTAGTCATATTTTTCAGAATCCAGATATAGAATTACTTTTTTTGTCTTTAGGTAACAAAAATCGGTTACAGATGGACGGTGTTTTTGAAAAATTAGTCATAGAAAAGGCGAAGGAGAGCAAAAAGTGACCTAACCGATTCCCTGTATAGCTGTTTAAGCTCAAGTAAAAAAGAAAGAAAGAACAAACAACCATAGCCAGAAGGAAGCAAAATTTTGGCACCAAGACAAAAAGATTTTCTCCTGACAATGTCCCTTCTTTACTTTAAAGTTCTAATGCAAGCGCTCTCCTGGTTATCACTACATTTTTATCATTGCTGTTTCGGGCGACACGAGTCGCGCAATGGTCATTAAATGTTAGTCCTAAGGCTTGCAAATATTCAACTTCTCAAGATTTTATGGTCCAAATGGCAGAGACACGTGTCCTATACTTGAAAAACCTAATATTTAATTAATATACTATATTGAATACGATAGTCTCTCTTCCAATACAAAAACTATCATATATGAAAGTGTTATGGTAGTCACATAGAGAAGGCCTTTCTTGATGGTTGTTATCTTTTTTTATCTTGCCACCTCATTTCCCCCTCCCTTTTAATAGTTTTTTAGTATTGCTGCTTTAGTTAGAAAAGAACGCTAGAGAAATAGAAAAGCATGTCACGACCAGGGATCGAACCCGTGACCCACGCTTTCCCGGCTTGCGCTCTACCAACTGAGGTAGGTGACCTCCGATGTTAATATACTCTTATCCCCGGTGGTGATATGCTTTTCTATTTCTCAAGTGTTCTTTTCTAACTAACATTTTAAATAATGTCTTCACGATGATACATTGTTGCTTTACTATAACATCTTTATGACATCTTAGATCATCTCTTTTTTATGTTGCCACGTAATATATTCCGAATATACTTCTCTTGTTAATAAGCTTTCTTAGTATTATTACTACACCGTATTAATATTATTGCTCCAATGTAAACATCTGAGTTCACTCCCCCCTGCTACCAGACTCGGATGTCTACAAGTTACATACTGTTATTAAAAATGTCCTCCAAACGAGCCTTTTGCCAGAAGGGCCTTGCGGGGGAAGCAGCTTCTGATAAAACCCTCTCCTTCAAATTTGGTGCCTTTTCTGACTTAATTTTCAATATCTATGATTTAAACTCTACCGCCACTAGGTGACCAATAGCGAGAGCTCTGCAAAACTAGCCCGAATAGACAAAAATTATTCAGTAGGAATCCAATTCTAAAAGCTTGTTAGTTTATACTTATTTTCATAAGCAAATTCTAAAGAAAAGAAGCAGAAAGAATACGAAAGAAAACGATATTTCTCGTTCATTATCGTTCGTTCTCGTTCATTCTCGTTTATTCTCGTTCATTCTCGTTTATTCTCGTTAATTCTCATTCATTCACGTTCATTTTCGTTCGTTTTCGTTCATTCTCGCTCATTCTGATTCGTTCTTGCTTTGTACTAAAGAGTGTCACGTCATGTGTGCATTTTCCTAAACTAAAAGATTTTTCTGAAATCGAATGCAGCTTTTGTTAGTTTAGAAAAAAACATGAGGGTCCATTAATGTGCTTTGCACAGCTAATTAGGAAACGAGTTACTTTTATAGCAGTGCCTGTACTACCTAGTTTGTTTAGCAAAATGATGAACTACTGAAATGAGTATTAACAATTATTCAACATTCTCAGTTACTAGCTTGTAATTCATTCCTTAAATTCTCGCACCTAGCTTCTCTCATTTTTTGAAAGTGTGCGCAAATCC
>JAAAKM020006971.1:108988220-109010524 GCA_010016025.2 Alatinidae sp. Z8VKAUB7J3 | reverse complement strand
GTTGCAATAATAAAGAGGTAGTTCAGCAAAATCAGATAAATGTAAAGTAGGCCTGCCATAGTCTACTTCCTCCCATCAGTTCACCAAGTAGCCTAGTAGGCCAGGCGGGTCCTAAGGCTTGTCAATAACTATAGAGATCAAATTACCGTTTTTACATCGACTTCGTGATCATTCCATGTAGACAAAGCAAATCAGTGTTGTTTCAATCAAATGATCTATTTCTAAAATGTCTCAGAGAAATTGAGTACTCTCTTGAATTGATGCCATTGCTGTTGTCTACCTGATCTCAAAGCAGCATATTTTGACTGAGGTCAACGCTGGCCTTGATATCGATAAAACTCGTCCACTTTAGGCTCTATACGTTTCAAAATGTGATCCAATCACAGCAAATGAACTTGTCATAGTGTCTGAAATTCCTACATACATATTTCCTATTGATTTTAGAGCGCGTGAAGTGATATGGAAACAGTAAAACTTGTCCTGAAAGGGTTGCTGAGGACGAGTTTCGAAGATGATTCACCCAGGAAGTACGCAGAAGGTGCGCGCAGTAGGAATATCGTACTCGTTCTCCTACTTATCGTTGATCTAAACTTCCCTTATAGCATGTCCCTTCCGTGATGTGTACTATGCGAGATAAACAGCTCGTCACATGCTATCGAGCTTTCGTGAGCACACTGGAAATTAAATATGGCTACCAATGAAAACACATCATTAGCTATGATTCCATTTTACGTCAGGAAAATGTTAGTTGCAAATTGCAGAGACAACTATTTAATGACTCTTGAAGCATTATGGATACGGGAACTGAAACCAACGATAAATACAAAGAGAAATACATAAACATGACATTAACAACTACATTGTGTAAAGGTAGGGGGATTTGAAGGTTTCAGGCAATCATCCAAAGGACGGTTACCATTGTTCTTTGTGTTTAATTCTTTTAGGGCCAGACTCTTCCTACCTCTGTACTAATTGCGAAAGTTTTCCGACATTTCAAGATTGTCGTAAGGTATTGTTCATGTCTAAAATATTTTGATCATCATCACTACATAAGCATATATTTAAAAGGAAAGATATAAAATAATAAGGGCAATACACTAATGGTCCTTAGTGCATACCGTAATATCTTCTCGCTCGCTTATACCATTATCTAAGTCACCATGAAGTTTTCTGAAAGCTGGAAGAAAGAGATGAGGAAGCATAAAACTTTCAAAAAATTTGACCAGCTAAGAGCACTCAAATAATGATCTCATAGGATTTGCTCAAAACTGCCTCTAAAACTTTCCACGTTCCGTATTACGAAACGTAAAGCCTTATCACTATTAACCAAGTCGTTACATGATCACACAAGCCGAAGTGAGTTGGGGCTACATTGAAATGATGTTATGACTAATCAGGTATTAGCAACCCTTTTATGCTTAGTTGCTTCAACAAGGTCGAAAGGGGTTAAACGGAGATGAAAGATGATTGATTTAGCACTATTTAACAAATACAAAAGATTGGAATTAATTGGAGGGCAATATACACTTTTTACCATTTCTCTTTAAATGCCATAGACATATTCACGATGCAGTAACATTAGGGCATCGGTATTCGACAATTGACCTGGAAATCCTTAATTGGAGTGGGAGTAGTGGAGATTTGCAAACTAATGCACAGTACGGTAAACTGATGTTAAGGAAACAATGTACAACGTAGTCATGAAATCTATAATGTATCCCTTTCAAGGGGCACCTTACATCAAAATAACCCCCTAATAGTTCCAAATATTAAATATTTTAGCCCCAGTTTGTAAACACGGCACCGTTTTGCTTTGCTCTCTAAAGAAGACCTTTCTAAACCAACCACAAATTACCTCCAGATTCAGACCCCTTACAAAACCCGCACGACATAAACATAACACACAAAACGCATTTTCTTGTGGCCCTTTCTTGAAGTATAGAGGTATAGTAACCTACCTGCCAAGAGTTCAAAACATCGAAAATATACGAAATGCAAATTGGAATATAATTGAGCGTAACTGCAATTTACTAACGTATACCTAATATATCTGCGAACTGGAGATCGTTCTCGAAAAGGTGAGCCAAAAAATTGTAGATTCCGTAAATATGTTTCTTGAAGGGCCAATTCTCCCCGTAAATGATACTTTTAGATCACATTATACATCACAATTCAGACTTTACAGGCAATTTCACAGCGCACTCATTACATGGAAAGGGATTCCAACGCTTTAACATATTAGAAGTGTCAGTGTTGGAACTAAACATTAATACCTAATTTTGTACATGTAACAGTTTTATATTTGTTGAAATTACTACTTAAGCAACAGCGTATCACTCCAACTTAATGAAATACACATTGGGGAACACGCAGAAGGTGCTTGCGGATTAGATTTAGCCAGTTTGTTCTTCTTTTACTTAGATAATACTATGTGGTCAATGTAAAAGCTTAGTGAGTGAAGGTGTTAGGGTGTATCATTTTCGTAAAAAGTTGGCTCGTTGGTTGGCAAAAACTTACTCAAGTTGGTATATATGAAAAAATCAATTTATCATATCCGGAATAAAAAGGTGAATACAGGAAAAATGCTAATACTAATATAGTATAACATAATATAATAGCTGCCGGCAAGCAAATAGATCGCTTTCTTAACTTCAAATTCCCTGATTTAAGTCACAGTTGGTCGGTGGAAACTTAACTTTATAGGGGAAAAAAACAGTTAGTTGTACTGATCCCACACCCATAATCTCCACACCCTCACCCCGCGCATTTAGAGAAGAATGTGCAAGACATATATTTGATGACTTACTATGGGTAGGATTAAATCAAGTGAAAGTTCACAATTACTTACCGCGGATGGCATTCTCTCTGTCTTGTTTCACCGAAAGTAGGTATTCCGGGCTTTCTACTGCAAATACAGCTGTAACAATACCAATAACCGGTATGGCAATGCTTAGTGCAAATTCTCCCTCCCAACTGCATGCATTTCCTAAAATCTTCAAATCAAAGTTGTATCCGTGTCCAAAGTGGAAATACTTTTGTGTATAATAGCAAAAAGCAGAGCATGGCAATAATTTCTTTGAGGGTAATTCCTTCAAGGCATGTTAACATATCGATTTATTGGAAGCAGACCATGCTTTCCGTGGGGATATTTGGGTTTAGTTAGTGAAAGGTGATTGCACGACGGCACTTTTTACAAGGAATACAAGGCAAACTGGATCTAAATATCAGCTCTAGGCAAGAAAAACAGAGACCGTACGCCTACAGTAGTCGCATAGTTAGTACTGTTGCCATAAATGGAGCCAAATAACGCCTAAGCTTTTGTGAAGGAGGCTGATTCCAACTTTGAAATGGACCGATAGATAGATTTGACGAAGGTGTTGCAAAAGGACGAAAACCGTTATTGCTGTTGCTGTAGTTCGTATTAGATGGCCAAAAAGCGTTCTGTTGGTCGAGGCAGAATAATTCATCGTTACCACTTATCACTATAAGGAGATCTTCAAAGCAGAAACATCAATTGTGTCTAGTTCTAACCCTTTACCTACACTTACTTTTCCTACGAGTCCTTCCGTATCACGCAAATTTGTCAAAGTACACTAATTTTAGAATGGGCCACTTAAGAGCGGTAAGGCGACTTGGAAAAGAATAAGAAAATCGACATTTTACATAAATCTAAATACTCAATCAGCTCAAACTCGTGAAGAACTATGTCAGTGTTATTGGCGTTTTGGTGTCAACGTTGGTCCATTTAAGAAATGATACAACTACCTGCAATGTACAACCAAGTCATTGGGATCATAAGAACAGGGTCTCATACAAGTTTGCTATCACAAGAAATACAAGAAGCCAGCACACTTACTGCCGGGTATGAGATTAGGTACGATAAGAACACACCAATGCCAATGCCGATATGATGAGTTGAGAGAATCTTTTCTTTGTTGCATAGCAACGATACTTCGGATAGATACGATAATGAAACGATTGTCCCAGCAGCTGAAATTAAGGATAAATTATTGATTTATTCAAGTTGCTAGTACATCAAAATTTTACTTAACAATTTAGGGTTACAACATTAAGATTTAAAGCCGTAAGAAATTCTGTCTACAAGCTAGCTGCATCTTTTAATATTAAAACTATCAATTGCCCTATCCTGGATAATGAGGTGTTTGTTACTCATTCATGTATGTGATTTGGGAAGTGATTTGTTGTTCACCTCTCACAATCAAGATTATATAACACAATTGATACGGTGCAAGCATCAAAACTTATCATCACTGTTAACAGATGGACTCTACATCTTCTGCCATGCTTGGCGATTTGACTCCTAACCTTCTCTCTCTTATGCATTTCTTTTTCTTAGTAATGTCTGTCACATCTGTCTCTAAGGATTTCATTCTGGATTTTGTCCCTTTTACTCTTGGGTGCCTAATAGACGTCCCCCCCGCTAATTAATTTTTCAAAAATTTTCCACCCAGGACATTCTTATTCCAACTCCCCCGCCTGTTAATTTTTACGTAATTTCCCATCCATGACAATTTTTTGAGGAGGCACTTTGGCGGGCAAGTAGAAAATGTCTTTATTAAAATATGAAAATCACACATTAACTCTCAATTTACAAATGACCCGCTTCCTTCTTGAATCTAAGAACTATAATGGCTGGTCGTGTGGAGCGAGGTGAAAGCAAGCAGCATGAAGACACTGAATGGGAGGAAGAGGTAGGTAATACTAGATAAGACTAGGTGCCAAAGCAAACTAAACTTGGCAATTACAAACGTACGTATGATAACAAATTCTACTACGACAACGATATGCTTCCGAAATACACTATTCACACTGCTACCTTGGTTAGAAAATACATTCACTACCATTCTGGGAAGATAACGGATGGTAAATGATAGCTATAAAAACCACAAAGACGTGTTGTCAAACTATACTACCTAGCCTCCTATCCAAACCCACAAAAAACTAAGTCAATATTTAAATGAATGCAGAAAATTTTTTGGTATTTTGACATAGATATAAACCTGTTTTTCTATCTACAAGTATATAATGTTTCGCAGTATATATATACAAGTTATAGATAGGTTGTGGATTCTTTCCACTGAAAAGTTATTTAGGAGAAAACAAATGTATAAGGAATGTGTAACTGACTGCGTAACTAATGTTTACTCTGCATGCAGGGAAGTACGTACGTACGTACGTACGTACGTACGTAACCACCTACCTACCTACCTACCTACCAGCCTTTTAGTGTCCAAAATCCACAGTGGCAGGTAGGATGCCTGCATGTTGTATATATACCCTTTTTTAGTTTACCCCTTCCTTGATTCTACTCAGTCGTTTATTATCATCACTACTCAGGTTAAGCAACTTCATATCCATATAAATCACATGTCTAACCCTCTGATGTCTTATACCTCTTGGTTAACTGCCATTAGTATAATGCAGTGTAGCCTTGGCATTATCATCCATGCATATTAAATGCCCATGGAACCACCGTGGTCCAGTGGATAGTTCACTTGCCTTCTACCTTAATACATCAAATTAAGCCATGTACTTAAATAGGCCACACCTTCAAAATTGCAGCTTATTAAAACGCGACTTAATTTATTGTAAGGAAAGCAAGGAGCGAAGAGAAATGTCATTGGACCCATTTGCATACAATTTAAAAGTAACGTTAAGGACAAGATAGGGATATTTTTAAAAAGCATTATATCTCAAACTGTCCATTGACTCCTACAGCCTAATTAAAACCCCTTAAAATGCTAAGTTTTGTCAAGTACGGCTCAATTAAGGCACAGCTTAATTTGATGTGGCTTGATTACATAAGTGGCTTAATATGATGTAATAAGGTATGCTAGAGGTTACGGGTTCGCTTCTCCTAAGGGCCATTGGTGATGACAGGAGGGGCATCGGGTTTAAAGTGCTCTATGCTTCGGCAAAAGTCCCATATATGTGGGCTCCACCCTAGCTCCTGTTAGGGGAAATAAAAGGGGTAAAAACTGATTGAAAAAAATGGAACCATGGTTGGCTCCTGTGCAGCACATCTTTCATAGAACTGAGACCAAGAGACAATAAGAGATCTGTCACTGGAATGTTTAATGACAGATCAGATATCCATGTAAACATACCACTGCCTGCAGCAACTAATTGCAGAAAAATCTTCAGTCACCTGTGGCCAGGTCTCCCTACCATATGGTAACACTGTTTGTACATACATGTTAAACACATTTCCTTCAGGTGTTATTCAGATTGAACTGTTGTTAAGAATTGGAAGTAATTCTTGAGAGGTTTTCTGCTAGGAGACAATACACACAGAGATAGCATCAGAACAGCCACCTTATTGTCCAAGTATATCACCATAACATATCATCAAATTTGTATCATCAAAACTGACATTCCTACTATTTCACTTCCATAATAGATGCAATGACAAGAAGTATAATTTCTCCATAACAATTTCAATACACATGGGCGCATGGCCAAAGGGGCTGAGGGGGGCTGCAGCCCCACCAGTTTGTTAAAGTGTTACATTTTTTTCGGGCAAAAGGCAAAAAAAGTTTCATTGCCAGAGCATCAAGTAAGTTTTTTTCCAATTCAAAGTGGTGGTAGTTTACCCCATCCCCCTTCGATTAAACCATCTGCGGAACCGTCAATTCATGTTCCAATAATTTTCGGGAATAATCCACACCCACCACCCCCCTCAATACTTTTTGTCCATTGTGCCTAGGGCAAAATGCAAAATATCTTGCATCTGAGAATCACAAAAGTTTGTAGTCTACAGACATATTTCTAATATATTTCTCAATGTATAGGTTTAGTGTCAAAATTTATAAATTTTGGGACATGGTGCGGTACCAAGATGTTATTTTATTCATGTCAGTTTTGGAAAAAGTTTTATTCATTAGTAAAAATTGATATCTATAGAATGTCCATCTTGAGTCCCATTTCCAGCAAGTCAAAAGTTCGTGACTTAGGTGTTACTGACACATGACTTTGGCATTCTATTCATTGAGTTCTTAACTATTTTCCCTTTAGGAAGAGTATGTTTATGTCAAACTAGAAGGGCTAATCGACCCCACTCATTTGAATGCATGTAATGTGGAGAACTCAAAAATTCTGGTATGTATATACATTTGTTAATTTACCCTTTCGTTTGACATTTCTGTAAATACCCATTCAATGGTCATCCAATCACCTCAATTAATGATGACCATATATATATTCCCAAATATTATTGACTGAATTCACAGAACAATAGACCAACAGTGGCGATTCCTGACAATACTTTACAAAGACCCTGGTGTAACATAACCATTTCTCATTAAGTATATGAACATGGAAAAACGTGAAATTCTATCACAACATACATAAATAATAAGTAACTTGAAATTCTATCAAAACATATATAAATAATAAGCAACTGGAGGCCAGGTTGAATTGTGACTTGTGGTCTGTTACAATGCCAGCAAAAAAGAATTTAGTTTCTATTAAAATAATGTATGTAATTGAGTATTGTGAATGATGACAGTTTATGGATACACAGATAATCCAGACACTACAGACAATTCCTCATGATGAATGTTAATTCACTGTGCTTATTTGACTGCTTATTATGCACTGTGCATTTATGAGTTCTTATGTAGGGTTGCAAGCAGGGCCATCTAAATAACAGGCCTGGACAACATACAGCTGGAGGCCAGAACTGGAGGCCATAGACTAAACATATATTTTGCATCAACTTTAAAACTTATTACAAATTCTGTATGCACTAACAGGGAAATTGTCATGACAATTATTAATGTGAAACTACGATGATGTTCAAGTAATCATGTAAACAATTTGTAGACCCAATGTCCTCGTATCAACATTTAGCTTCAATGTATCTGAATAGTTAATTTTGTATTGCAAAGTACTGTGCATTTCAAACATGGCCACTTTATAAGAAAACTGCATAAGCATGAATAATTGAGGGAGACTGCTGCCATAGCTTACTTGATAATTGCTGATGCGTAAGGCTGTATAATCATTTCACTTCTAATGCACTGATCCAGTTATCGTGTTATTGTTTGCTCTGCAAAAGTCAGAGTAACATTGATTCTGACTCTAATTCCAATAACCTTCCATCATAGCACATCTGGGAAGGATCTATTTGTGTTCACTACACTTCATTACCCAACATTTCCGCTGTGTGTTTGTGTCATAATAGACAATAACTTTATATCAGATTATCCTCCTGAATAAAATACACCTTCACCCTCTAGACAAATCTCCACTTTTCTGTTGCATTTATGCACCGCAATTGTTTAATGAAAATTGAAGATAGAAGTGTGTGGTTTAGTTATTCGTCTTATTGCTAGTGATTGCATTCCCAATACTTTAACATTATTTTGTATAAGTCTCACGGACTACCAAAAATCTCAACAACTCTTTATCTACCCTATTCATACTCAGTTCATTCAGCTCTCAACGGGATATTATACATCTCTTGTCCTTATTATAACATTCCACGCTACACTTATCTAGGCAGCACGCTTTTGTACATAAAGGTATTTTAGCTACTCAGATATTTTGTAATCTTCACCAATCGAACTTTGTCCTTCACTTGAAAGTGGGATCAGTGAATACCATCACTTTATGCACAAATCCAATAAAGTTCCACTCTATACGCTGGTTATCATTAGTGGGTTTTAAAGCCCTTAGACAACAAGGGCCTTCTTAGACAATTGGAGTGAGTTGCTATGTAGCTAACCAAGTTGCAGCGAGATATCGTTTTTAACGAATTCTGCCAAGAGAATGGATTGCCTTCAAAATATACAAAGTTAAAATATTAAACGCTATATCCCATTTCACTTTCGCATTGCATTTCGTTCAAGTTCTCTGAACGTTATGCGTCCGTTGAAGAGTTTTCTCAAGACATTGAAAGACGGCCATTTTATTCTGGAAAATTTTAAAACTTTACATGACGTAACACTGGAAAACCAAGTGCTGAACAATTAACACGATGGCCTCCAGTTCTGGCCTCCGGTGGCATGTTGTCCAGGCCTGGTATTTAGATCGTACTGGTCGCAAGCCAAGCAGTAAGTAAATATGTAGGCAAGTAAGAAGCCATAATTAGGGAATCTCCATAGTCATTCACCATCAAATCCATCAGAACCACGAGCACCTACTACACATAATACTTATAAGAATACTTACATAGCTGGGGGTACTTAATTACATAAAGGACGTAATAAGTATAACAGGAAGAGAGCGAGGACACTACTGTTTTCCCCCTTGAGGAAAAAGAATTTGCAATTACAAGGAATTTAATAAAGATGTTAATCACGCAACCATGTAGGAGGTGAGCCCTGGCGTGGAGGAATCACAGGTGATAATAGAGACTCCTCCTTGTATGTGTGAATAATCTTGGTGTCTGGTGAAGCACAGGAAACTAAACGTCTGTCGTTCCAAGTGTGCCCATCAGAAAGCTTATAGGTATAAGGTGAGATGTGACTAACAATACACCATGAACTTGAATACTCGGAAATACCTTTACAAACATACGATAATAAAACCTTCACATAATCACTGACATTAAACAATGACGATCCCATCCTCATCACCAGAATGTAGGGTCACTAGCTGAGTAGCAAGTAAATATTTAAGGCAAGTAAGAAGCCGTAATTAGGATATCTCCATACTCATTAACCAACAAATCCATAATACACACAATATTTATGAGAATACTTACATTGTTGGGGGTAATTAATTACATAAAGGAAGTAATAATTATAACAGGAAGAGAGTGAGGACACTACATCTTAATGATATAATAATTCTTAACAACACTCAGAAGTAATTGGCCAGGTTCTACTTTAGACTTGTAATGTATTACAAAAAACAGGAGGGCCTACTGATACACACAAGTGTGTGCTAGCGGAGCAATTACACCCAGCTGAAGAAGCTGAAAAATCTGGGCAAAGAATACAGAAAACAATTTGTTTGACACAATGGGGAGTTATGACGGTGCTGAGGTATGCGACTTGGTTGGTTCTTTCCTACTTTCAAAGCTGGACAAGGTCTTTGATGACAACCACATCTGACTGTATAGCAATGATGTCCTGGCAATTTTACGAAAAAAATCAGGAAGGTTGGCTGATGTAAAGTTAAAAGATATCTGCAAGGTCTGTAGCAACCATGGCCTAAAGGTAACTGCGACATCGAACTTAAAGTCTGTCAATTACCTGGATTTATCTCTGAACCTTTGGAAGACATGCCCCTTACTGCAAACCAGACAACACTCCAGTTTACATCAATTCAAAATCAAACCACCCTATGTCTGTTATCAAACGACTGCCTACTTCAATTAATCAAAGACTAGCCAACCTAAGTTCCAACTTCAATGCCTTCAACACTGCAGCCCCTATTTACCAAGGCGCACTAGAGTGAAGTGGGTTTCACATAAACTTTCTTTTCCAATGCCAATACAAGATTCTAATAATAGAGGCAGAAACAGATCACGGAATATAATTTGGTTTAACCTGCCGTACAGCCAGTCAGTAAAGACGAACATCGCTGCTTCCTTCCTTCGCCTTATCGATAAACACTTCCCAAAGCCATCTCCCCTAAATAGAATTTTTAATAGGAACAAAACAAAAGTGAGTTACAGCTGCATTTACAACATGAAACACATTATTGCTGGCCACAACAAGAAACTTTTGAAGCAACAAACTAAAGATTCACCTCAAACCGGCCCGTAGTGCAACTGCAGGAACAAAAGCAACTGCCCTCTCAACTGCAGCTGCCTCGTCAATCCTTGTGTGTACAAGGCGACCATTAATTTGGAAAGTGACCCTCAAACTCCGAAAGAGTACATAGGGATTGCTGGTGGGAATTTCAAGGAATGGTATCGAAAACCACATTAAGTCATTTAAACTTGAAAAATACGCCTTAGACACTGAACTGTGAAAATACATTTGGAATCTCAAATCTCAGTCCAAAGAATTCTATTAAATGGGAAATTCTTAAACAAGTAGACCACTGCCACAGTTCCAGTTGTACATATTCTCAGTAGACACATTGCAATTACATATAATTCTCAAAGAGTAGAGCATTACCGCAATAGCTTTCAATTAACAGCACTGACCAGATTCGACCCACGACCTCATGATTACTAAACCAACGCCTCAACCATTGAACCATCTGGCTCAAAAGTTAAGGCAGAGATTAATAAAATCCTTAATAATATAAATTTGTTACCTTTGCACCTTAAGAATAAATTTCTTCTTTATCACAGATACTTATTACCTAAAATCTCCTGGCATTTAACTATATGTGATATCAATATAACATGGATAAAATCATCCCTTGTTGTGGAACTACTTGAAGCGCTGCCTGCGAGTTCCCCCAGAGCTGCCGTGCTAGAAGAGAAGGGCGCTCATTACAATTCAACGGATGCGTGACGAAAAAGTTTCCCATCCCATCTAAAACGACATATCAGTCACATTGAATTAGTTCCTCTCCTTCATACATTGTAATTTCCCAGAAAAGCTTAATTTATTCGACATTCAATTCTACATAGGTTCAAAGCGCTGATAAGTAACCTGGTGTCCAGTGGCCGCATTTGTGCAGGCCGCTAATTTAAAATATCTCCAACCTTGAATATGAGTTATTATCCAGACACAGTGGTGTAGCCAGGAGTAAAACCAGAAAAGCAGAGGGATATATTATACATATGCCTTAGTTAATAATTGAACAGCAACACTAAGAAAATAACGATAAGAAAATTAGTTGGTTCCCTCGGCCTCCTTGTTGTCTCTGTTGGTTTCACCTCTGCAGGAACATTTTGTGCAACCATTTCTTTTATAGAAGTAGCAATTATTTGAGAACTGTGTCATACAGAAGAGTATAAGATCGATGCCAGGAGCGATTCGGACACATTTAAAAGCATGCTAATTCCACAATTTCGGGGGATTAAAGGCCAGATAAATTGTCTGTTCGAATTTCCTTTCTTCTACTCTTGATATCAAGTAAGAAACACATCTGTGGTCCCTGCACTGTGACCATCATTGTGATTTCTCGGTTGTTCAACCCCTCATTGAGAAACCGCGCCAGAAAACTGAATACACTAGCATTTATAAAGAGAAGGAAAATTGGTCTTTAGAAGTAACAGAGGGAGATACGAAACCGATCGAGGCTGTTAAACAAAACCGAGGCAAATACACACAATCGAGGCAGATAGAAAAACAATAGTGTTGGAATGGCAAAGTTGTGGTCCATAGCAACCTTTCCTCGGCTTCTATGGCCCTTAGAAACATTTCTTTTTAGTAATAAAATTAACAGAAACATCTAGAACACATCAAGAACTATTATGAATCTAATGAGATCATTGCAGGCAATTCCATTAACGAATAATTGATGTATCAGGAATAAATTCTTGTAAGGGCGAATGAAGTGTTAAAGTATGAAACTTGTATTGTGGTGGTTATGTTGAATTGAAATAATGTTGAATGTTCTGAATAGAGGACTCTATATTATCGTATCATAGCTGTAATCTAGATCAGTGTTTCTCAGCGGGGTTTCAGGTACCTCATAGGGGGTATTTGAGATTCTAAGAGTGGTAAAGTAGAGATAAGGGGTACTAGGGGCTTCAAAAGCATACTAAAGGGGTAAATATTATTTTCTCCTTAAATTCGTCTTTAATAGCAAATTTCCCGTCAAACTAATTTTTTCGCGAAGATAAGAGTATATTCCATTTGCTTTTTTGCATCAAAACACCAACACCAATACAGCAACAGCAACAGCAACAAATAATGTTTAGGCTTCTACAGTGCTAACATTTTCGTTTACACCCTGTAACGAAGTTAGAACTCTTCACTGGAAGTTTATTGTGCATTTTACACGAGTTGATAACCTCTGATGGTACTCCTTTGGATCCAGTCAGGTACTTTAAAACTTTGGTAGCACAGGAAGAGTAATTTTGGTAGCAAGAGGGGAATAAGAAACTTTCAGTGGTTGAGAAATGCTGATCTAGATGAATCAAGAGTAACATGAAAAGGCAAGGTCCATTCATGAGCATCATCAATAGTGGTTTACAAAGTCTACGCTAAATTGACACTGAGTAGAGTGATTGATTGCATGATTTCTTGAATTTTCATATGGATGCATACTTTAAGTAGTAGGAGGCAGCTTCGGAGAGGCCTTTGGTTCATGTGATCCCTCAAGTCGTTACTTGAAAGTACTAACATTAGTACTATTACAATAGTTTCAGTCTGTAAGTTCCAAAATTCTCCTCGGTAACAGAACATTGTTTAAGCATAGTTTTCGTAGTCAACGAAATTTCTCAACCTTGTCAATAGAATAGCTGCGGTTTAACGTTTTATAAGTTAGAATATGTCGACTTTTAAGCCCGTTGTGGTTTGGCTAGGTGGAACGTTGGGTGTGCCCTACGGAAGAAGGGAAGATCGCTTCTCAGTCATTTGGCCAGGATCATGTGTTGTATCTGTTCTCATTGATGACACATTGATAGCAGGTTCTTTCCATGGTCCGTGAGAGGCGGTCCTACTGGGCGGTTGAGCTTGTTTTATGGCTTGCATCTCTGCCCGGTAGCCAAAATTGAAGGGCGTTGCCCTTGGACGCCCCAGCAGCCCTTTGTTTATTATTTAGCCTCTTTGGTGTTTTTTCTGTTTATTTAGGGTAGTTTCAATGTCGGGCCCACTGCTCATCAGGGGTCTTTGATCGAGAGACTGCCCTAGGGAGGAGGCTATTTAACCCCCTTTAAGATCCAACATAAAAACACTTCACAATTCATAAGAAAACGTAGAAAGAACTAAGGTAACATCGGTGAAACGAAATAATCTTACTAGTGATAGTTACCCTGTGCTTGCTTTTGTAACGTCAATGATGGTACAGTAATACAAATTTTCTGTTATAACGGCCATTTATTTTCAAACTTCAAATTGATAGACGTAGCATATTCGTAGACAAGTTGTGCCAATACAAAACGTTATTGAGATTTAGTATGGTTATGGGGAACGACGGAGAATGGGTTCTCTGCAAAGATTGTAATGGGTGACGCCAGTAACAGCGCCCCCTCCCCCCTCGCTCAAGGTTTCATTACTCAAAAGTGAATTGTTAATTTTAGACTCATTTAATTTTATTAACTGGAACAGCTCGTTATAAAATCATTTGGTATTAGGCTTGTTGACGTTAAATGCATACAAGAGGTATCTTCGAATCTGCCGAGACCACAAATTTTTAATCCAAATCAGAAAACTTCAACCCAGTCCATGATCCTTGTCCCCATCAATGCCCTCTGACCATGTTCAACGCTTGCACAGAACGAGGATACGTTTGGGAGGGGGCTAATGTAAGAATAGATTTTATGTCTCCGGTCATGGAAAGGGGGACACATTAATAATGTCCTTAAATGTATGACTTACAGTTATATGGACCACCTAGGATTCTCCTAAAACGGAAAACGAAATACGCTAATATGGTGTTATTTATCCGCTCGAAAACAGCTTTCATATTTTAATTGTGGGCATGTGGCTAGTACTTGCTAATACCCTTTAAAATATATGTACATATTGCGGGAGGACTTCTATTATTATACATTAACTAATGTCACGTTTGGATGCTACGGCTGAGGAGAGCTCTTCCTGTGCCGTGATAATAGACACCGCGAATTGTGCAGCATAGCCGGCAGCAAAAGCGGCGATAGTTGTTTCTAAAGGGCTCTCTTCTCTTTTCTCGAGTGATCCTTGTCCTAATATATTGTTATACCAACTAAGTCCTTGTCCCAATATATTGTTATACCAACTAAGTCGCCTCTCCCTTCTTTTGACAGTGATTATTGATGTGCACGACTCTAGTATCGCTCTGACTGTGGGAACTTGTTCTGAAGTAAGCTCAGAGTCATCTCCAATTCCTAAACATAAATTCGTTCGGCGTGACGCTGTAAGGGAAGGTCTTCTTTAATGTATAACTGAAATCAATGGTCGGAAATACTCTGCACTAGGCACATCCCTTCATCACCAAGGAAAAGGTGGGAAAAATTGATAAGGGACTCAGATCCTTTCCTGTATGGGTGCGAACAAACGGAAATTGCCGTGTTCAAGTCAACAGCGATTGTAATCTATTTGATCCAATGTCGATTGAAAGAAGCATTCGGAGTTTTGTCTACGAATCATTCGCGACTTTGTTACTGGTAACCGTACTTGTTTCAGGGTAAAGAAGAAACAAATCGTAATTGTTTTTCTTACCCCAGGATTTCAAAGTATCTGTTGGGTTTGTTCTGTTCTAAATTCGAATGTTGGGAGTTTCCCTGCGCATTGATCAAGATTAATTTACAAAAGGTCAATCGGTTTTCGCTGGTTACTCACATTCATTCGCGATTTGGATATTTGTCTTTCTCAACACGGCAAAGTCGGCACAGGAATCCAGCTTGGGATCTGGCTGGCAAGTGAAGGTGATGTAATGATTTTAACATAACTATACTTGCCTGCGCTCTCTGGTTCCTTCGATGCCTTTGGATACTACTTGAGAAGTTTTTTTCCTCGCAGGATTGAGTTTTTATCACGCGCTTTAATAACCATGATTGTAGATAGATGGATTCAGTTGTGCTTTGCTTTGGCCGTTCTACGAAAGGTTACAGCTCAGTCAAGAAGTGTGAAATGTTTTCGAGACGATGGACAACCTCAGCGATGTATCCCTGAGTTCGTTAACGCTGCCTTTAACAAGGACATTATTGCAAATAATACGTGTGGAGTTTCAGGACCACAAGTTTATTGCGTACAGACAGGTGTGCCAGGAGTACAAAGACGATGCGAGACTTGCGATGCATCGGATGCCAAACAAGCTCACCCGGCCAGACTTATGACTGATATTAAAGTTGATAAAAATCGAACATGGTGGCAGTCTGAAACATTATTGGAGAACGAGAATCCAGTGAGATTAGTTTTAAATTTAGGTAAGACTTTTGACGTCACTTACATTAGGATTCGATTTCAGCGTTCCAGGCCGCAGTCGTTTGCCATTTACAAGAAATCTTCGACAGATCCAAATGCCAAATGGATTCCATACCAATTTTACTCAGGCTCGTGCAGAAAGACCTATGATAGATCAAATAATGGTAGAGTGACAAGGATAAATCAGAAAGTGGCGCTGTGTACTGATAAATTCAGTGGCATTTCACCCCTTAGTGGGGGGAACGTGGCCTTCTCCACCCTCCAGGATCGCCCTGATGCCTATAACTTTGATCGTAGCCCAGAATTACAAGATTGGGTCACTGCATCAGCAATTCGAATCGATTTAGACAGAATGAACACATTCGGAGACGAAGTGTTCCGAGACCCTAATGTCCTTCGTAGTTATTATTTCGCGATCTCAGATCTGGCAATCGGAGGGCGATGCAAATGCAATGGCCATGCCTCAGCTTGTTATTACAAGCAAGAGGTAGGAGAGGAGGCAAGACTCGTTTGTGACTGCAAACATAACACTGCTGGAGACGATTGCCAAAAATGCAAAGCCTTGTACAACGATCAGCCGTGGGCAAGAGCTACCGAAGAAGATGCCTACCCTTGTGCACGTAAGTACCATTCAATCACTACTTATTTTCATACTACCAATCGTCTTCTAGACATCTTGTTTTCGTCTTAATTAAAAACGACTAATTTCTAGCGAAGCACTTGACATGTTTTGGTGTCATAATTTTATTCGGCATTCAGCTGCGGTTTAACAACAGTGGTTTCTGTGGGAACATAAGAGGAAAGCCTCGGTTCGTTTGAAAATTATTGAGATGCTACAGACATTAGATTTTTATTCAACCTTTAGTATTCAATTCGACCTATTAACAAAGACTCTATGCCCTTAATCTAACCCCTAACCATCGAGTCAGACAATTGCATAGCTTTGATATCAGGGACCACAATATGGAGAAGATAGAAAAGGTATCTTGTGTTACTGTCGCCTGACCGTTTATCAGGGATTATCTGACATTCTCCTTCAAAACAAAACCAGGCTGTTCTAGACATGGTCGGGTATGCAATTCTGTAGATGACTAGGTTTATTCCGATATGATATTCAGTGAAGTGGCGGAGCAGATAAAGTCCTTCACAAATTTCCTGAACGGTCAGTTAATTCGCCTGGGGCTTCTTTATCTCGCCAGAGACTACTTTTGATCCAGCAATTGTGTTGATGTATTCCACCCATTTCCACTCACTGTGCTTGCCGTCTTCAAACAACAGGCCGCGAAGCGACGCCAGATTTCAACCAGCGAAAAGGCGAAAGGAAACGCTGCGATTTTTCACGCGTGATGTCTACAGCTGTTACCGTAGGGCAGCACAGAAGCCTTTTTTTCTTGTCGCATGGCTTCATAAGCAAATTAAAGAATAACTCCTGATCTACGTTAAGACCCACTGGTCCAAGACGACATTTTAAGAGAGATTGAATTACATGTTTGATACACGATATGATGCAAAAACCCAGTTTTCCAACACCAACTGTTCGTTGATGTCTTCGTGCTTTGTGTTTGTTCTTATGAAAGGCAAAGGTCAGCTGTTGGAATGCAGTGTTACCACGTGAAAGTTTCCGCCAGGATCAGTTTAAATTTGCAAGAGCTAGCAGTGTTTGTAAACACATGAACTGGATAACCAGTTCTTTCATTGACAGGTTACCCTTATTGCATCACATCCCTCCAAACCACCACATGCCGTTTCTTGGGTTATTCATACACAAATATCCAGCATTCTCATATGCATATCAATACTATAACATAGTAATACTCTATATCAGTCATGAGACACTCTTATATTTTATTGTCGATATTATATTTTTAAAAACTTTTGTGAAAAGATAACAGGGCTATTGAAACTTAAATAGAAGCTTGTATCTTTAATATATTTAGGCTTATATATACCCATGTATATACATGATTAAGATATATATACATATATATATATATGCATACATGTGTTTGTATAACTATAAACATACAGATATAACTTGTCCAATATATGTTTATATGTGATGAAAATATATTTATATATAGGCCTATATATACCCATATATATACATGATACATGCATACATATTTGTGTATAATTATATTAATATAACCTCCCTAATAAAGTTTGTAAGGTGATGATGAAATCATCAATGATTATATTACTCACTATTAGAATAACTTACAGAAGGTCAACAATAAAAGGCTATTGGAATAGGAGGAGAAGAGGGCATTTGCTCCGAATGTTTTTATAGACATTCAACTGGTCTATTTGAAATTTAACAAACTCCAAAACCACCCTTAAATGATTATTACTCAATTTTGAGCTCTCTTTAGAAGACGTGCGCAATGAGAATTGGGACAGAAATTTCTCATAGGCCTTTCTGACTCCGTATATGAAAACTGGTGCTCTTTTCTTAGAAGGGTGCCTCCCCCCAAACAGACAATCGCCCAATCGCTCTGAACACCACAAAGACTATCATTTTCTTAATATAGGCTAATGGTATAACACATATAATATTCATTAACTGATTCAGAATTTATAAAGATGGTGATAGAAGGAAATAAGATAAAAATGCAGTTGATCTGGTATAGTTACTCACATTTTTTAATTTCGATTTTATTCTCACAGACTAAGATGGAGAGTGAGTGTTGCTACTAGACAATGTCGCGGTTGCCATTATATCAAATCCACTTCAATTAACTTAACTGTCTTGCCAGGATCCCATTCTTATGGTTGAGGTTCGCACAATCATGGTTTGAGTAATCAAGGTTTAGTTAATTAGTTAATAAAATCGTGGCTTGGAACATCGAGGTTCCAATAATCGTGGCTTGGAAAATAGAGGTTCCAATAATCGTGGCTTGGAAAAACGAGGTTAGAATAATCGTCGTTCGAATAACGAGGCTCCAATACGCGAGGTTCGTATAATCAAGGCTCGAATAATCTAGTTTCGAATAATCTAGTCTCGAATAATCTAGCTTTGAATAATCTTGGTTCGAATAATAGAGGTTCGAATAATCGGAATTTGAAAAATGGAGGCTCGAATAATCGAACATCGTATGTAGCTTGTAGCATCGAGGTTGTGTGGATCAATTCATATCATTGTACTTCCAAAAGCTTAGGCTTTTCATAATCCAGGTTGGTATAATCAGATCCGGAGAACAAAAACTACATAATCGAGGTTGAATATTCGAATAATGATGAGATACTCGATGGTTATTGCGTGATCCTGTTTCACTAATGTCTCGATGCAATGAATACAAAGTAACATATGTTAGAGTCAGTCTCATATAAACGAATACCTATACTTCCTGTTATAAGTTTTGCCTAGTTTCATGAATCCTTTGATCAAAGTTAGTCATTTCATTGTCCCCATAAAACGATGTCCCCTTAATCTTTAGCTTCTCGATATACAGTAGTTGTATAAAGCGTGGGTTAAATTCAAAACATTATAAAAGCTCCTTAAACCGAGCCACTATTAATGCACTTGATGTTTCCTATCAGTCGGATAATATAAAACGTTGTGGTACTCCAAAATTTCAGCTGTATGCATATTCGGAATTCAAATTATCGCTACTTGAAAGAAAATGTTTATTCTCTTCTCGTGGATCTATATGATGCTCTGTCGGTCGTTTATAGTTTCTTTCTGTACGATGCTTTGCTAGTCGTTTATCGCTTCTTGCAGCAATACTTCTGTATCACTCCGAGAGTTGTTTCGTTCTGTTCTAAGTGGGTTTGTGCGCTTCTCTTTTGGCCGTTTATCACTTCTTGTACGATTCTCTTTAGGTGATTAATCGCTTTCACAGCAATACGTGTACATCGCTTGGAGGAGAGTTTCGTTCTGTTCACAGTGGATCTGTACGATGCTCTTTTGGTACACTCATGCTTCCTATGACAAAAATCTTGTACTTTGCAGAGAATAATTTTCTTCTCTTTTCATGGATTTACAAAATGCTCTTTTTGTACAGTAGTCCTGCATCACTCGCAGAACTATTTCATTGTCTCCTCGGTCGATCTGTAACATGCTTTCCGGTCGTTAATCGACTCTTGCAGCAATAATTCTGTTCCACTCTGCAAAGCCTGACGGACACCTATGGTAGTCTAATCCTTAATGTATTCCCTTCAAGAGTTTAGTGTAGATAGACCTCTGAAAGTAGATGATTAAGAAGAGACCCACTCGTTTCGATGAGCAACATTTTGCCATTTCTCTTATAGCAGTTCTTAAAGCTGTTATAAAATCACTATTTTTCTTCTTCTCGTTATTCTGAGCTGAAAAATACGTAATTAGTGGTAATCCCTTGACAGCTGTGCTAAAAATAACATCTCGTCAAATTTTCCATGAGCTATCCACATATGCTCTCCACAAGGACACCTCTATATATTTCCATAATTTTTATCACAAGAATAAGTAAAACCACTTTCCATTATGTAGGTCTTATCTATAATGGCGAGTACTGCTTTATTCACTGCATCCACAACCAGATCGTTGAGAAAGACAACTCTTAAGCCATGCCTAATTACATCGACGTACCTGGATCATGTTGTCCATTTTCTCTCTTTGCTACGCTTGTTTTCTTTGTGTTTTTCTGTTCTTGATTTGACTGATTTCACGAGCGCGGAAAGGCTAAGAGAAGATGAAGAAAGAGAAGGTTATCCAACAAACAAAAAGGCTACTCAAATATCAGTAGACTATAGCTTCGGTCACACTGCACTTTTGACGCAGCGAAACAGCGGGTTTTGATTAGGGAAACGACTCTTCGTTTGTGACCGCAAATCCCAATTCAGATCTGACGATCTTGAGTTTCCATAGCAACGTCAAAAAGAACAAAAGGGTTCCAAATTACATTCACCATGTCTAGTGAGTAGTGCGTTCCGAACCCCAAATGTTATTAACCAATCGGTGTAGCAGATTGTTGAACGGTTCTGGGTAAACTTAAACTCAAAATAAATTTCACCGCCAAATACAAACATGTTCAGAGACATCGCACCTCGAGAACAATGCAAGAAAGGCACGATTTGACCTGGGCGTTTGGATCCTGCTGTGAGTCAATTTTGCAGTGTGACCTCAAGCCCTGGGGTAAATGAAATACCAAGACAGATTTGACATCTGGGATTCCGAAGCGAACAGTCCGTTTCACTCTGGTGTGTGTGACCGCAGCTTATATGACCCACATGAAGCACTACCACATACATAAAGCAACAGAACATTACATTAAAGCAGGTGACGTACGACCAAATAAGAGGTGGGAGGGCTGAAATGTAACCAAAGGATTTGGGTTTTTTATTCCAATCTGCAATGAAAGAAGATTTAGCATCTTTTGACATAGTGCGACAAAGGACTGCCTTTTCCTCTTCTCTCTTTTCCAGTTTTTTCTTTATTTTCTTTGCCCCTTGACATAAAATACAGCGCATGGCAAAATAAAGCTAAGAAATCACGAACGTAAAAGCACTACGATAATGTGACGCAACAAACCAAAATGGAGCTGCAAAGCAATAATTTAGATAAAACGAAAAACAAAATTTTTATGAAAATAAGAAATAGTAAACACTCATTACTGGGCTGCTTCGGAATCATACATATACTTAAAAGATTTAGTTTTAGCAGAAAGGAAATAAATAATTTGATTTCCAAAACAAAGTCTCACATTACTAAAGGTTTGAAAATCTGCCATTTCCTCCTTGCTCTTCACTGTAAAGATTGGTCTGCTATTTTTTTACTACTATTTATATTATTATAATTCCTGGTTATCTATATAAACATTTATATTAGTGTTCTGTAGTTAGGTTCGTACTCCCCCCCCCCAAAAAAAAATCTTACTGTCCCCATTTCAGGTTTTAGCCGGGGAAAAACGTTACAACAACGTTGGGGGATATTATATTACATATACCTATATATATATATATATATACATATATTATGTGTGCATTTATTATATATTATTATAAAGAAAAAATTATTATCATGTATATTTTTGAAAAATCTCAGACATACTGATATTACTTCGGCTGGCAAACTTAAGCTAGGAAGCAGTTAATAGCAAATTAACAACGAGGATCTACATAAGAGTGTTGGGGCTATCGAAATTAAGGGACTTCGGCCAGAACTGTGCCACAAAAAAGGGTTTCTTTGGGACATTGTATTGCTTAAGTTATTTCGTTGGCGTTGGTGTACGTGAGTAACCAATCAGCGTTTGTGTTTTTCTTAATTTGAAAACTTTCTATCCTTTTCGTTGTTTCTTATTGTATTTAAGATGTTAGGTTCTGACGAGTAGTCATAAGAAAAAAGCTTTTCATCCTACAACATGAGTCGTTTATTTTGAG
>JAAAKM020006971.1:108955340-108988120 GCA_010016025.2 Alatinidae sp. Z8VKAUB7J3 | reverse complement strand
AATGAAGCTTATGCATGTTAAGCAGACCTGACAAAAAGATATCTTGGGGTGAGTTAGCCCATCCATGGTCTAACCCCTTTCGCCATAAATCTTCAGTGTGACCGTATCATTTGCATTTCTCTCATTCAGAACAGCATCTTCAACTACTTTTACAACAATAATAAACTACATTACCTTACATGGGTCAATAAAAATAAGGAAATAGCCTAAAGGATGTCGGTTATGACGTGTAGGTATGCAATAAAATGAAGTTTATAAATGTTACGCAGACCTGACACAAAGATATTTTGTAAGCATAAATCTTAACTCACTCAAAGAAGGCTTTAACAAGTTTCAATAGAATTGAGGGAGGAAAGTCAAACATTGTCGACGGTTTGTCTTATGCAAATTGCTTTACAACAGTAAGTTGTGAAGGTTCGAGAAGCAATTTGAGGGGTGATGCAGGCATGTGGTAAAGAGGACTACAACTACACAGAAATAGTTTAAGCAACGTCAAAAATAAAATTTAACAAGATGGAAATTTTAAGTGTCGGGAACGGAGACCTTGATATTCCTGACACCTGGTGAGACTACCAAACTCCCCACTGCAACAAGCCACCAGAGCAGGTCAAACGACCATCAATACGACTACCAGGAAAACTCATCTCTACGGGAATAAAGTTGGCAGAAAAATATTTGGCAGATATAGGCGTCTGAAAAATATAGTTAGAGTATGGCGATCTTCTGGCCGTGATATGACACGCATAATAATATGACGAAAATGACAATTATAACGGTAATGTTGCCGATAACTACAACAATGATGACGATAAAGATGATGATGATGATGATGATGATGATGATGATGATGATAATGTTGACGATGATGGCGATGATCATGATGGTGGTGATTGTTATGGTGGTTGTGATGATAATAATGTTGTTGATGATGATGAAGATGAAGAGGAGGAGGAGAAAGATTACGGTGATGATGCTGCTGGTGTTCATGATAGTGATGATGCTGATACTGATGGTGATAATGATGGCAATGGTAATGATGGTGGTGGTGGTGATGGTGATGGTGACGGTAATGCCTGGACGACGACGAATATGATGTAGTGATAGGCATGATGTAGTGATAGTACTGATGATGTGATGGTGGTGATGGTTACCAAGAATTTCTAATGAACCACGGTCAACTCTTTCCAATAAATTATCCAAACCGATAGGTTAAATAAATCCATTTACAATAGTTACAACGTTCCCTTTGACCCGGTATGACTAAAACAGTACTTGAACACGTCAGTTTTGTTGTTATAACGTTCATTTTTCACAATAATCACGCTCTCAGCAGTTTTTGAATATAAATCATCCATGTCGATCCTTTATTTACCGATAAAATAAGATCACATTTTCTTGCTGCTTCCATATTTCATCCCAGTCTATTAAATTGAATCTGGTTCCGACACACCCTTGGTTCACACTGTTAACAGCAATCGCAGAGTAACTCCAAATAGTTAAAATCACCACAAAATGGTCGACGGGCGCTTACAAGAAAAATTGATCGACGAAATGAGGCATTGTAGCGAAAATGGGCAGGGCAAAGCTTCACGGCAGCCACAAGGCATCCGCTGGGTCTTAAAACCACATTTGATACAAAGCTCAGTCAACTTCTTTGACTTCTACCTAGGACGAAAGCACCTCTTACTGTGGACTTTCAACATTAGTCCATGAACCTTGGATAGGAAACAGCTTGATAGCTGAGACCTGTCGCTATTTTCTCGTATTTGGGTGTCATTCCATTCCTTTTAAAATTGTATCCTTTCTAAGAAAGGGCACGAGCAAACATCTGCAAGTGTGCCATCACTGACGAAAAGCACGCTTCGGTCACTAACCTTTATATAACGTTAGCCTATAGTTTCACGGCGGAAAATACCATCTTTATCTACTTATATTCATTTAGGGACATGACGAGTCAATGCAATTTCGAAAGTTCCTGTATATCGTTATTATTAGTATTATTATTATTATTATTATTATTATTATTATTATTATTATTATCATTTATCTAGAGAAAAAAAAAGGCATTGAAGTTAAAAAAAATAAAAAATAAAATAATAATAGGCGTAAGAACAATTATTATTATCGTTATTATCTCAAATCGAGGTGGTATGGGATACGATTCATAAGTAAGGGATTTGCTCTAAGGCTTTTATGAGATATCATCTTCATAATGATTTCGAAACTATTTCAAACGTCTACTGGGTGCCTGGAGGAGGACCTTTTAGCTCGTCCCGCCCTGAGATACCTGCAACTGCGGCCCTTAGCAACGTACCAGTATGACAGCATATACTTTATCCAATAAGCTTATCCTTCTTGCAAAAAATGAAAGGCCACAACTTTATGTGGTCCACTCTCAAAATTGTATTGGAACATGCTCCTTTTACATAAATAAAAGTTAATAGAAGACGAAGAAGAAGAAGAAGCAGAAAAGAAGAAGAAGAAGAGGAAGTACTGGTGGAGGTATTCCTCATCATTTTCCCACATAAACACCACTTTACAATGCCCCAGCACATTAGTTCAGCTTAATTACTCAATTGAACACAGCCAGGAGATTGCTTTTATCTTCTTACAATATTACCAACGTTACCAAGTAATAGCTTTTACCCCAGCAGCTATACAAAAATTTTCACCTTTTCAATAATTTTCCGGAAATTTTATTATTTTTTCTACAACAGTTACATTTGGGGGAACACAGCCCTGTTAGGGATGAAGTTGTCAACACCCTTCCAGGCAAAAAATAACATCACAACGACATAATCTGGACATGATAATAGTGGATACTTGGATTACCTTGTAGAACTTTTAAAACACATGAAGAAAAAGATTGTCCCTTCTACCGTTGTTAAGTTCAGGTTAATTCTCCCAACGTTAATGAAATTCATAATACGGACTTCGAAAGCATGGAAAACTGGGTTAACCATCGCATCTATGGAGCAGAATACCAGTTTACACCTAAAGGTCAATAGTATTATGACAAGAGTGCATCAGCCAGCACAGAGTCTTCTACCTGGCTAATTTCACTATAAGCGCGAAGCTCATGCATCATTTGCGGTTTTAGGAGATGACTTTGAAGATACAAATGAATTTCCAGCATTCGAATCAGGTTTCTTTAGGCTTCCATTTTATCCCCTTGAGGTGCAACAACGGGAATGTGGTAATATCAGCAGGGTCATTTGATCAGAAACAATCTCTTTCGCACTTCGGGATAAAGACGTTTGAAGTTTGGCATATTGCGTTGCTTCTAAAAGGGTCCGTTTCTTGTTGTTCTCTCATCCTCGTTAAGCAAGGTCTTAAGGCCTCATTGACATAAAAGCCGCAATTAGTGAAGGGTTGGCCCTTAAACAAGGCTTGTTTAGGTAACTATCAAAATGATGCACATAGAATGAAGTGGGGTGACGTTAAAGCCATTTCCAATGAAATCGTTGTTTGCTACTGTTTCTCTGATATTTTAGAATAATGCACGAAATAAATATATGTTAGTTTTCTAAAAATATTGTTTAATGGAAAACTCATTTGTTTTTTTCTATACATTTAGATTTCAAAATTATAGGAACTGCGGAGGTCAGGGTAGAAAATAGCTACAAATGACTGCGTCAGTGAAGTATTTACAGCCATGGCAATCAATAAAGGAGTTATTATCAACGTGTGGCATAGTTCAACGGGCAGAATGACCTCTGTTCCTCGAATGACGAAAAACGAGTAACGAGGCACGCTACCCTAATCTAAAGAATGTCACGGTGACCTTTATCATACTGACCTGATAGTGGTTTTTCAGAACGCTCATGTACTACTACGGTATTATTCAATGCTACGCTTATTATATAATGAAATGAATAAGACTGTGTCAATCTCTCAATCAAAGAGCCCTGAGAAGCAGTGGGCCCGATACATAGACTACCCTACATAAGCAGTAAAATCACCAAATAGACTAACTAATAAATAAAGGGCAACTGGGGCGTGGACTACCTCGTGATTTGTTTTTAGTCATTCGAGGAATAGAGGTCATTCTGCCCGTTGAACTATGACATACTTTGACAATAACTTCTTTGTAGATTGCCATGACTGTTAATACTTAATAAGTACTTGAATAAGAAGGACTGGAATAAGAAGTAGACCATGAGGCCGATTTAGGTGCCCAGTAGAACCGCCTCCCAAGGGTCATTGTGAGAGTCCGTTATAAACGAGAGGAGACTGTACACCCTACACTTGCCAAAAGGCCGACAAAGACTGTGGCTCCTTGGGATCTACACGTCACATAACTAGCAATGTGTCATTCAAGCACTTCCAATAAAACTCCATTTCATTACTTCCCACCAAAATTAGGATCCAACGTATCAATCCTTGATTATATAAAAGTAACGTTTTTACTAATTCTCTGGATTGCTGCCGTGTGTCACAAGACACCCACATGATCTAAGCTCTCCAGAAAACCGTGGTTCATGGAAACTTTAAATGCAAAGAGACGCAAATGCAGTAAAATGTTTGCGTGTTGTACTCTAAAATTCCTTCCTGAATCATAGTCGAGCCCGGCCACTCGCGAGTACAAAAAGAATATGTGATTACTGGGCTATTTTAAACACTGTATTGGCCACCATATGTCATTAAGAAACAATTTGGATTTCAGCGTACCGTCGGAACTAACGTTAAAACATGCCAGGTGCCTAGAACCTCCAAGGCTACAGAACACTGATTAACAATATGTATGGTTCGTGTTCTCAAAGACTCATACTTATCATAATCACAGTAGCGTACAGTGATTTCATAGTGTATATGCAGCAGTGCATGAATACTTGCTTATGAGTACGTGTAAAGTAAGCATGCGAGATGCTTATTTTGTATGTGTCTACTATGCACGAACTTGTATGAGTCTGGAAACAAAAAATAACAGTGGTTTATGTTTTAACATAAAAATGATGTATCTGAATATTATACCCTTTAAACGGACAAACACTGATGTCTGCTCCTCTTCGCAACAGTTCAACTAAAATCTGCTCGTCACCTCGTATGACTGCATCATGGAGGGGAGTTGCTCCATCGCCATTTAATGCGTCGACGTCTGCACCTTTATCTGAAGGTTGAAAACAAAGTGAAATAAATTTCGCAACTATAATAAAACTGCAGACCATATTCATCTAAGAATTACGACGTATAGCCTTCAGCGATTTGGCATAAGTATAACATGAAAAGACACCCCACAACAGTGCTAAGTCCATATATGTCCACGCACAGACACACACACAAACAATCACAAACTTGTACTTCCTTAGGCACTCGTTTCCAGTCCCTGTTAATGTAGTGGACGTCCGGCAAGTAACGCCCAAGGTATCCGAAACTTATTGTAAGTGGGGAATTGTTTAGTTTTCCTTAATATTTCTACGGTAGAAGCCCTTACAAAAGCATTCATCAGTGTCTTTTTCTTAAATAAGAACAAATTAGCATCTGAGATGCCACTATTTTAGTAACCCTTCTCTACGATTCTGAGAGATGGCCATTAACAGGTTCTGTTTTAGAAAGAGTAGATGCATATACAAGGCAAAACAAATTCACCCCTTGGGTGAAACACAATATTATGCTAGTATTATGGCAACAACAGAGAAGACCTATAAGCAATGGCATCCATAAACGTTGCCTTACAATGTTCACTCACGTTTGGAGACGACACGTATCTGGCCGATCTTATACATTCTAACATGTGACTTCATCAAAGACAGTAGGATAAAAAAGGCTGAGGTGTGCTAGTTACTTGGCACATTACAAGTATCACATTACAAGTATCGAAGCGTTATAATCCGGCTCAGGCAGCAACAGATGGCGCCGCGTTGTATAAGAAATTGTTACTACGCAACTCACGGACTGTGATTCATTGTAGGAGTAATACGTAAGCAACATTAACAATTCCATAACTCATTGCGTATCTACAAGGGGGCTGTCGATAACCGCGCCATTAACTAAGTAAGACAACTTTAAAGGGTCTCTTCGCGAAACGTCTCTTTTTAACTATGACTTTCGAAGATAGGAACTTGGAATTTTTCAACTGTTTGAAAGTGTGAAAAATTGTATCATGTCAAAATATCAAAGAATTATATATGTGAAGCGGTAACAACTTTTGCCCAAGTTGGTGCCATTATAGTAAATTACGTGATAATCGGGACCTTTTAAGGGAAATGAAACACTTTAGCTATTCAACCTGAGCACTTTTTTATCGTTTAACATCAAGCAACTATCAGAGCGGGGCTCGAACCTAAAACCCTTTGGCCTTGCACGCACTATGCTAACTTTTATAACAGGGCGATCTTATCACATTGTTATACTGGCTTCACTTCATAAACTGTTGGTAATATTATTAGTATGGAGGTATGTATGAAATACTGGGAACCATACCATACATGAAATGAATTGAAGGACAACGACTGACATCGAATGATGACGACGGACGTAAACCAGGGTATTATAAGTCAGAACTAACATTAAAAAATCTCTCTTCTCCGTGGTATTATAAGTCAATGGGAAACAACCACCAGTAATTGAATATACTCTGGCAATACTAAAAGAAAATCGTTAGACAAATCTGGATTCTTAATGGTAGCCCTCTGGCATTAGAAAGTGGGGCAAAATTGTTCAGCCAACTACCCAAACAATTGCGGTAACAGTATCTATATAAGGAACGCTATAGTGAAGACATACGTGTGACTATCGTACGCGCTTGCTAGCAGCCGAGTAACTTATAAGTCAAAATTCTGGTACTCTCAATTCGGGTGAAAATTGTCGCTTACCAAGTACAAGTTTGACCATTTCAAAACTTCCAAAACTAACAGCCCAGTGTAAGACTTTGTTATCGCTGTCTGCACCATCACCAGAATTAATATTCACACCTGCAGACAGTAGCTGTTTTAAACGGAACATTCTGAAATGAAACAAACAAAATGGCATATTAAATGGCGTTGGCTAACATTTCTATATGTGTGACCCTGAAACGAATTATAGAAAGATGCATAACAATGCAGCATTCTAGCCACGGCTCCATTCTATTAAATTATAAAATTGTACAAATGAAATTAAAAGACCGAATTTCAGAAACAATTCCCAGGGTATCTGTGCGTAAAGGTCCAGCGCAAGGATAGAGGCCGGTTTCAGTGAGGGAGTTGAAAACGTACGTTTTATGGCTAGGTTCATAGTATGTAGGGTCTGTAGAATAACCTAATCTCTGTGATTTGGTAATATTTCAATAATAGTCTAAGTACATCAGCTCAGGAAAGATCACAGCTTCGTTTATAGTATTTTCTAAGATATATAGTTTGCGTTACATGAAGTGTGAAATTGGACCACTAGGCAGACAGAAACCAAACATTCGACAGACGTGCATTCCAAAGTTAAATATTAAAAAATTGACAGCACATTACTTACAAACAAGACATGTTTTCTAAATGGCCTGGTCCAATTATGCCTTAGATCTGTAAACTACGAAGAGCTTGAAATTAAATTGACTGGTGTTTTTGGCTCCATAGGCAAATCTCATTTATAAGCCAAACAATTATCTGGCAATGTGATCCTGCTATCATTGTCAACTAAAACTCACTTTTGCCAGGTGCAAATCTAAGTTCTGTATAAAAAAGTTGCTAATGGAGGCACAGTGGAGCCAAAGGTTTTAAGGATTGTATAGAACATGAAAATAAAGATGAGCTCATTTACAAGGATTTCTAATTCACATATTCACATGTATTAGCCTGATTGACCACTAGTTCGCCCAAAGAAGTAAATATTTTCTCATAAACGATGAAAATCGATCTTCCAAGACCGTCAACATGCTTTCTGCTTTTTGCCAGATCCTTTTAGAACTACATCAAGGGTGACTATTGGGTGGGGGTGCGCCAACAAGAAAAGCCAAATAATGCTGCATTAAATTTATATGTGTTAGAATGGTAACCATTACCCTGCCAAATTTTGTCTTTTACGTGAATGTAAGCATCCAAGAATACTTATTTTTGTGTAATATCAGAAAACTATGCAAACGGGGATGTCAGGGGTATAAACTTACTAAACAACCAAACTCATTTAAATACCTCCATATCCATGAATTTACTTTCTTTTCGATGGTCACCAATATTTTAACTTCCAACAACAACCACACAAATTTGGGGTGTCAAATTCGTCCAAGACCTCAATACTACCGGGTCAAATTTTAAAATTATTCTCAGTTCCATTCTTATCAGTTATACAGTTAAGTAACATGCACAAATATGAATATATCTTCATGGCCAAAGTAATTCAATTTTAAAATAAAACTTTCTTTACAATAAGTTAACTTCAAAATCTTAAACGTTCCGTTAAGTTTCGGATTGTGTTAAAGTATGCAAATTTTTACTTGGGTATCTGACAATGGAAGAAATCAAGGGCTTGATAGACCTATTTTGAATATTTAACTACCAATATATTCTAGAAATTCAACGAATTGTACGTTTAAGTCAACACAAAGATTGTACATTAGATACACAAGATTTTTATCACTTTTCATAAAATCACTGTAGTTTGGTGCTTTTGGGGGGCAAAGCTGCAAAAAAAGTACATAAATATACCAAAACAAGTCAAAAAATCAGCCGCAGCCCTAATATGAATCAAGAACTAACTTAAGCATACTCGCTTAACTTTGAGATGTGACAAAATTTTCTTAATAATGACTGCAGTTTATCTTTCCACTAAATAACTAGAAAAATGTATAAATAAAAAGAGAAAGAGAGAATTCTTGAAGTTTTCAATTCACTGGGCTTCTATGGGAGCACTGAGCACTTCAAGACTTCCATGATGTATACTTCTGTAAATCCAACTGTCAATTTCTGGCAAAGAAGGAAACTATCAACAGCAGCTCTTCTGCTGGTCCTGTTGTTACATAATTTTCCTATTATGGTATTGGAAGCTATCTTAAATTGTTTACTTAAATGGTTTCTGTTGTTTTTTATACTCGTAACTGCTTAGGAGGCACAGAGAACCAAATTTTTGTGGTTCTTGTTGTTAACACTATACACTGCTGCAAATAAATATGAAGAAACCTCGACAACAAACAATACATAAAAAAATTGAGACTTTCTTGTGTCATACAGAAACTTTGGACCACATGAAACATACTTTGATTGTGCAGCTGCTTGCATGAGTTCTCTATGTTAGCCCTCTGCCAAGGTTCAGTGGCCCAGGACCAAAAGGTAGGAAATCTTAAAATAGTTTGTTCTAGGCTGATTCTTTAAGGTGAAGCCAAAGCATTTAAAATATTTCGATCCTGTGGACAATGAACAAGTCTGCTAGTGTACAGAAGACCTGGGCTGACCTTGCAAACAATGTCTTTGTTATTACTCCATGAGCCTCTGGTATAAAAAATACGAAAAGGTTTTACGAATAGGAAAAGGATTAGGGAGAGTAGCACTGCTATAAAAGTTTCGACTTAGGAATTTAAATGTAGGATGATGAATGAGGATTTTTGGTGTTTCGGCTTGCCAGTTCGCCTTGCTACCTATCAACTGTATGGACGCGTTCAGCCTTCACTCTTTACTAAAATTGAACAAATGTCAGAGCAAAGGAACATTGTTCTTCACAGCAAGTATCTTCTCTTTTGGAACGTGAAGTATAAAACGGTATGACTCCTTGGCGCATGTTGCAATCTCTTTACTTCGTAAAGACATACTTGTAGGATCCACCCAACAACTAAAAAAGGTTAGCACTGAATCCCTCAAGCTGGGGTCACACAATCTGGCCAGGGAGTAAAACGTGGAATCTAGGGGCTCTGTTTGACAAAAATTTCTCTATGCACGACCATATCAGTAGCATCTGCGACAAGGATTTCTATAGCCTGTATAATTGAGAGTTCGCATTTTGATTTTGACATATATCTTGAGTCGACGTTAATCTCGATTTACGCACAATCGATTCAAGTGAAAACTAAAATATAACCATACGAATTTGTTTACGAAAGGAACTAAATAATAGGATGAGGCTAAACGACATACAATATCAATAAGAAACGTACACATTTTTTAAATCAAGCAACTCAATTTTCAGGGTCAGGGCTAAGGTTGCTAAGGACATGACACACTTTCAGCGCTTAAGTTGCTTAACAGGTTGCTAAGGTTATTTAAGGTTAAATTTCACACTCGTCCACACATTGCCAAAACTAAAGTACCCTTCTAAGGTACCCTAAAGTATTTGTTTCAAATCAGAAAATAATTCTTTTGTCTTTATTTTTAAGAAAATTTGTAATTTTGTTCTGCAAAAGAAATTTGCTAACTAACTGTCAGGGTTGAGGGTTGCTAAGCACGTTGCTTAATATTTTGGCTAATTTGAGGGCTGAAGCGATAGCAACCGGGTTGCTTATTAAAATATGTGCAGCAATACTAACCTCCTTGCGTTCTGACAGTTTACCACACTAGACTTTAATTAAGTCCCTTGTCTATTTTCGACGCAAATGTTGTATGCAAGAAGGAAAAACGCCCCGTATGGTTATTTACAACACGGTAACAGCTGCGCAAAAACTAACTTAATTTTATAAAACGTAGTCTAAACAAGACCAAAGACTTCCTGTGTGATGGGGCTAACTGGGTAGGCAGTGTGGAAGTGTTTTAAATCAAATAGTTCTGTGCAACTTGCTTCTGAAAAGGTATGGACCCTGTGTTCTTTTTTGTTGTTGCCATTGGGAGCAATAATTTAGTCTGTCCTCCCATGGTGACAATGCCTGTGCACAGTTGTATCCAATGAGGAGTCTAATTTTACACTCTTGTATAGGTATTATATTTAATACAAGAACCTTTAGGTGTGGCCATTGAAGTGGGGTGTTTGTGGGTAGGAATGTGAGAACGATCAGCTGGCATCAATGTCCGCAAAAGATTTGAGATGTAATTATTGCCGTCTGGTTATACCCTTGTACCTCCAGACTTCTTATCAATTGGTAGTCAACCTTTCAATTGATTGCAAGTTTGTTAGACAGTAAGAAGGTGACCCTGGGACTGGTAACTTCTAAGGCTTCACACGTCTCTTCTAAAATGAGAGTAGTTTTAGATTGTGTGTTTAACAATTTACACCCTAAGTGTTTCTGCTTGGCATATCATGATGTGAAACCCATATTGTCATTCAAGTTGCTATAACTAATCTGAGGAATGGTGGAAGGCAGTAATACTTTATCTGTGATATCAGATTGTGGCTCTCCTTTCGTCGTTGTATGTGCATCTCCATGGAGAATGGTTGGGTTTTTCTACCACTTTCTACAGGTGCTACATGTTGGTCTGTTTTTACATTGCCTTGATCTATACCCATGGCGCAGAGATCCAAAACATAGATCTTTCTCTCTTGCAAAGGTCTTTCAAGTTTCAAGGGCTTTACTAAGGAATTGCTTGTATTCATTAAGAGGATGAGACTTTTGGCAGAAGGCACACACATTAGATTACATTCATAGCAGTTTGCTTCCAACTGGCAGAAGTTGAAGTCACAGTCTCTGCTACAAATGACATATACCAAGACCTCTGAACGTTGCTAGCTTTGTCGTCTTTGTGTTTCACATGCGCAGAGTTTCTATTTTCCCTCTCACTAGTATTCAATGATTAAACGGACGGGATTGGATTTCAAGAAATATCTGTTTCCTTGGTGATGAACTGAGCAACTGCCCTAGAGGCAGGGAACATATTTGCTGCCGTCCACTTAGCTATAACACGACTTCGGTGGTTCTGATGCCAATCCAGAAGTTTCTTCAGCATATTGCGGTTCTGTCTACTGTCATTCAGTTTTTCTAGGAGAATGACACTGCGCCTTGCAGCCTAACACTGGCGAAGGCAGGCTCCATCCTTTTTTAAAACTTTGGAAATTGACGTAGTAGGGTGGTGGAGGGTGCCCATATCAGATTACATGATATGAATAGTTTATGGCGTGATGGATTTTCCGACTTTTTGTAATCAAAATAGATAGCAAACGTCATGCGTGTTACTGCTATGACAGGAAAGATGTTGCTGCCATGTAATGCTTGTTTCAAAAGTTTTTCAGTTCCCTGTTTATTCAACGCCCTTGCTATTAGGTACCCACGATTACGCTCCACCTTACGTACCAAAGAGTCTGGTGGGGTTTTCTAAGAACATATTGTTTGTTTAGCGCATACTGTAGTGCTTTGAAAAAAACACGCCCTGAATAAAACAGATCTCTTTATTAATAGTTAAACCAATGCTAAAGGTGAAAGCTATTTAATACTCCTCCCTCTTTTCTGTCCGGAATTTGATAAACACCTGAGGAACTTATTCCATGGATTGGTGCAACTTTGAATTTGGGTGTAGAAGGAAACTTCTGAAGTCCCTCTCGGTCATGGCATACTTTGAAAGAGATAACTATTCACATCTGCGATTTAGCCTAGGAAAGAAATAAAAGATGTCGTTGACAATTGCTTGGACTCTTCTCCATTGAGTCCACTGTCTATTTTGAGGTGCACTGGAGAAATTAATGTTCTCTGTTACGTTTTTTCTGACAACTGATTCAAATAGGCAAAAGCAGACGAGCCCATTTCAAAAGCCTCAAATAAAAGATTTGGTTGGCCTAAGTTCTAACTCAAATTTTTTTTATAGCAGAGGCAAAAAGGCAACTATTTTAGGCGACTGAGATATCCTATTCCTAAGTGTTATTTCTCTTTACAATTCCTATTTCACGGCCTTCGTCGAAGCAGTGCCTTTTAGGCCAAAATCCTATTTCTAAACCTAACGTGGTTATTCCTATTATTTTTAAGAGTGGCCCCAGACACAGATTTGTTTAAGAAGTAGGCATAACATCTGACCGAAGAGACTGTTGTCATACTCATCTTGTTGCCGAGATCATCAAAGGCTACGGTAAGGTTAAACAGATCCTTTTTTAATCCTGTCCAAGATGAATTTTCTTGGGATCTAAAATAGTTACAATTAAATACAATCGATCCATTTAAAACGGTATACCCAAAATATTTGACCACTATGACATCATAGCTCCTACTACTTGAATGCCGACGTATTTATCATGGAAGATGTTCACGGACCAAAAGAACCCACCTGCAATAGGCTTGAGCATTTTCAACTCACAAAAATCGAGAAACACACGAAGGTGAATTCTATTTGAACCCTGACAAGATTTTCCATCAAACAAGGTTTTCATTCTCACATGCTTTTCCATCTCTCAAACGTTTACATCTGAAGGGCTTTTCCATCAAACAAGCTATTCCGTCTAAGAGACTCTTTTATCAAACAAGCTTTATCCATCAAACAAGCTTTTCCATCTCTCAAACGTTTACATCTGAAGGGCTTTTCCATCAAACAAGCTATTCCGTCTAAGAGACTCTTTTATCAAACAAGCTTTCTACATCAAACAAGCTTTTCCATCTCTTAAACTTTTACATCTAAAGGATTTTTCCATCAAACAAGGTTCTCAATTTTAAAAACTTTTCAATCAAGCAAGCTTTATAGTTAGCTTGCCGCTAGATAGTGCCGCCACAGACGAATGCCCATAAAATAAACAAATAATCTGATCTAGTGCCTTAGAGTTACAGTTAGCTAGCTTTCATATCAAACAAGCTTCTCCATTTGAAGTCGAGTCTCTCATTAGACCAGCTGTTTCATGAAACAAGCTTATCAATTTGACAAGTTTTTCCATCAAATAAACTTTTCTAATAAAAAAGCTCACCTGTCAATCAAACACTTTTGTCAAGCAATCTTTTCGATCTAACAATCTTTTCCATTAAACAAGTTTTTGCATAAAGCAAACGCATAAAGCATAAAATGTGCGTATGTTATGATTTTATACGCTACGGTACGCTTTAGTGTCCTTGACTAAATAAGGAATAGATTTGGCAGCATGTATACGGATATGATACGGAAAAACACGCTTGTTGGCTACCAACCTGTTCACAATTGGTTAAACTTATATAATACTGCCATTTTCTAAATACTGTAAAGTAGTAGTAAATACCATTATCCACAAGTTTCGTATGCAAGCCGTTGCACGACCATTGTGTTGCACTTGTCAACTGATCTTATGATCAGGCACGTCTGTTCAGAAAAGTGGCGAACCATCACATGGTAAGTTGTATTCATGTTTCTACTCCGTTTAGTAAGTGTAATAACTTCCTTGTGACATGTAGACATGACGACCTACAACGTTATTGTCCGCAGGCGACCTATTTTAGGGCCTTGCCTTGTGTATTTCGCATGAAATTAGGAGAAGAGAGCAAGATCGTTTGTTTTGTGGAAGTAAAGGAAGCTAGGCCTAGTCGATATTCACACTTAATTTCGATAAAGCTAGAATGCTAGTTTGTAGTCATTTGGACGTGAATTTCTAGTTTACTTTGTCGACATAGTTTGTAGTTACTGCCTGTTTTGTTTTGCGTGTTTCATTGGCAAATTCATACGATGCTAATTGCGATGAAACTCAAAAGAATCTGTTGTTTTGGTGCTATTTAAACCTTTTTAGCGCCGCTTGCACTTTAAGAACTAACGGATCTACTCTCGCCAGCATTACAAAAGTCTTTTGATCCTACTAAATTTCCACTAGCGAAGCGTTTCCATTAAACAAGCTTCACCATCAAAAAGCACTCTCTATCTAACAAGGTTATTTGTCGAACAAGCTTTGACACCAAAGAAAATTTTTTCATAAAATGAGCTTTCCATTTAACAAGCTTTTCTATTAAGAAAACGTTTTCATCTAACTAGTTTTTCTCCGTCACAAGCTTTTCGATTAGAAAAACGTTTCAATCTTGCTAATTTTCCATGAAACGATCCTTTTCCGCTTACTAATTTTCTATCAAACAAGCTTTTAAATCAAAAAAGTTTTTCCGTCTATCAAGCATTCGCATCAAACAAGCTTTTCAATATGACAAGCTTTCCCATCTCTCAAAACGTTTTCATATACTCTTTGGTGCCTAATAGAGTGGGGGTTGGAATAATTAAGAGAGTTGGAAAATCACAAAAACTTAATAGAAAGGGGGTTTGGAATAGACGGGGGGTTGGAAAATGACCAAAAATGTAATAGACAAAAAGGTTCAAAACATGGAGTCAAGAATCAATGTTTAGAACCATCGACAACTTCCCAACTTCCTAAACGTAAGGTAATACAATACAAACAATAGTAAGTTATTTGACGTCATGGCAGTCTCCTACATGCCCTCCAAGATTTTTCCTCCGGTTAAATAACAGTATTAAATTCTAACATTTATAATATGCTTCTGCACACTTCTTCGAGCCTCGTAAAAGGCCACCATCATCTTTTCAATGTGTGATTTTCATATTTTCTATTTGCCCGCCAAAGTACCTCCTCAAAAATTTTCATGGGTGGAAAATTACTTAAAAATTAATAGGCGGGGCTTGGAATAAGAATGTCCTGGTTGGAATATTTTTCAAAAATTAGCGGAGGAGAGGGACGTCTAATAGACACTCAAAGTAACAGGCTTTCCATCTAAAAAGTTTTTCCATTGAACAGGCTTTTACATCAAACAAATTTTTTTATCCAACAACATTTTAAATCAAGTCAAACTTTTCGAGCTTATCCATCAAAGAACCTTATCCATGAAATAAGAATTTCCATCAATTAAGCTTTTCCACAAAACTAACTTCTCTATCTAATAAGCGTTTCAATCAAACAAAAGTTTGTATCTACTAAGCTTTTCCACCAAACAAACTTTTCTATCAAATAAGCGTTTCAATCAAACAAAAGTTTGTATCCACTAAGCTTTTCCACCAAACAAACTTTTCTATCAAATAAGCGTTTCAATCAAACAAAAGTTTGTATCTACTAAGCTTTTCCACCAAACAAACTTTTCTATCAAATAAGCGTTTCAATCAAACAAAAGTTTGTATCTACTAAGCTTTTCCACCAAACAAACTTTTCTATCAAATAAGCGTTTCAATCAAACAAAAGTTTGTATCTATTGGGAAGTATTTGAAATGCTTCGTAAGCTGTTGTTTACAGTTGGATTTGCATTTTTTGGATTGGATACAAGAACCAGTCTTGGTTGCATGATCATTATTTCTGGTATTTTTACAGTAGGATATGCTTATATAAAACCAATCCGACATGGTGGTGAGCATTTCTTACAGATGGTGTCATTAACTGCTTTACTTATTACACTGTGTGTTGGAGTTGTTCTACGAGTATCAGATGTTTGTATTGAAACTATTCACGAGGAAAAGAATGACAAGCTTGGTATTGCTTTAATCTTGATAGTAACAAATTTTTCGTTATTCATATCCCTTATTTCCATTGGCATGTATATTTTAATTAGAAGACGCTTCAAGAAAAGGAAAACGGTTTCCTAAGATTTTGACTTTAAATGTCCTCTATCCCAGTTTATTTTCACGTGCTAAGTGAAGAGGGTGACGATGATTTTATGGTTACAAATACGTTGGTGTATTTAGTACGTAAATATGGCTGTACTTAGATGACACGTGTAGAAGGCCAAACATGTTTGTAATAGTATGTCGTTGATGGTAGATTAACCGAAGATATATCCCTGAACCCAATGCCGTGCTGAGAATATTTTGGGGGACTTTAAGTGTACAATGAAGAGACTTTATATCTGTCATTGCGTCTTGTGCGGATAAGGTGTGTTTCAGAAATTGCTTATTAAATGTAGGGTAAATATATTTTTGGTGACTTTAAGTTTACGATGAAGAGACTTTATATCTGTCATTGCGTCTTGTGCGGATAAGGTGTATTTCAGAAATTGCTTATTAAATGTAGGGTAAAAATATTTTTAGGGACATTAAGTTTACAATGAAAAGATTTTATATCTGTCATTGCGTCTTGTGCGGATAAGGTGTGTTTCAGAAATTGCTTATTAAATGTAGGGTAAATATATTTTTGGTGACTTTAAGTTTACGATGAAGAGACTTTATATCTGTCATTGCGTCTTGTGCGGATAAGGTGTATTTCAGAAATTGCTTATTAAATGTAGGGTAAAAATATTTTTAGGGACATTAAGTTTACAATGAAAAGATTTTATATCTGTCATTGCGTCTTGTGCGGATAAGGTGTGTTTCAAAAATTGCTTATTAAATGTAGGGTAAACATGTTTTTAGGGAGATTAAGTTTACAATGAAGAGACTTTATATCTGTCATTGCGTCTTGTGCGGATAAGGTGTGTTGCTCTTTATAAAATTGCTTATTAAATGTAGGGGAAAAATTAGCAGTTGTCAGAAAAGACTAGGTATAAGATGTTTGGTCCTTTAAAGAAAAATTGAAGAATGTGTTTTCTTTTTACATTTTTTATCTAATACAATTCATAAAAGAGTTTAGTATTCTATAAGTTTTAAAATAGCTTCACAGGAAAGCTAAATATATGAAATTCATTTCTTTTACAGAATGATTTCTATTAATTTTTTGACATAAGCATTTTCTCCATGGGGTTCCCTTGCAAGTTTATGTTGCTGTCTTGATGAATTAAATAGTTATTTATTTTTTACGTTTCTTATACTTAAGAAAAATCAGAATGAAATTTTGACTTCAGAAGGAGCCGACCAGGTTCATCAACGAAAAGATCATCTCTGATTAGGCAATCATTGTTACACACACGAGCTAATTCAATAGGTGACTAATGGGATTCCGATTTATGAAGATTAATAAGTAACACAAATGTCGCGAAAACTTTAGAGAATTTAAAAACTGAAATAGCAGTACATTCCAACTTACAGCTGAAGTCATCAAAGCATTTAATTCTGATCAAAATATGGACAGTAGATGTGGAATTTATTTTGGACTCTGCATCCCTATACATTGCTGATACAAATTGCCCCCATTGCCACTGTATATGTTACAAACGCCCATATAAGATCTTCGATTTCCTACTACTATAGATTCTTATGGTGCATAGAGATGAGACTTGCTGACAGGCATTAGCTGTTGCTTTACTTACATCCATCACTATTCTAGAGATACAATTTCTAATGTATTTTCCCGTCCATGCCTTGGCTTAACAGTAGATCCCCGTCAGGTATGTTTTACATAGCACTCTATCGAATACACTTGTTTATTTGCTTCGCATGAAATGAGATCTAATTGAGAGGTATCGTAACCTTTCAACTACACCTAACGCTAACTTACATGAGGGTTGGGGGCAGTAAACTCGCGGCTACATACTTGTGTTCATAGGTTTTTAACGACGTGACGTATGGTCGTGAGATTTTGTGATTGCCTAACTTTTACAGACGATTCTTTTGATGGATAAACTGTTTTACAAATTTTTCCCATTTTTGAGATATTTCCGTTTCCTTACATCATCATAGAGTATTTTACTTTTCTGTCTTGTCACTTTTCTTTGAAAATCATGATTTTTGTAACTGTAAGCTTAGATATTTTTTTAATAAGTACACAAAGTTTGTTTCTATAAAATAAGATTAGAGAATTATGAAAAGTATTTTCAACTTTCGCAAAAATTTATAAAATATGCTGTGGAATAAAGTCAACTTTGTTAAAGAAACTTAATTGACTCCTCATGCAAAACAATGAACAGAAAATCACATAGATCAATGAGTTTTGCCCAATCAGTGATTTAAGAGTGACATTTTGCATGTTTTGTGGTTGTGTTTTTTGTTCTAATGCTGAAAAGAAAGAAAAGTCGCCGAATTAGTAGTGACCAGCCTTTTCAGTAGATACAAAACTCATACATTTTGTAAATTACCTTGCCAAAAAATAGAAATTATAATGCCTAAAGCCAACTTATACTGGTTTGATACAGTAAAGATACTGAAGATACAGTTGAAAAATGAAAATTTACCACAGGATTTTAAAGCTTTTGCAATATTTCAATATTGCGCAACAATTGAGAGCCATATATGACGTCATTAACACCACATTAAGATATTTTTTTTTAAATTGAAAGTGTTGAAAAGAGCCATACTATAATCCTGACAAAGAATCTATGGAATAACACTTGCAAATACAGAGTTATGGCACATCAAACTGCCACGGGCCTACTAGACCCTCCGTTATGTATGAGAAGAGCCATAAAGCCCATGTAAGCTAAGGTTAAGCTAAAGAGACAGACGTACCTCTTATTCAGATACCTAGCGATGATCTAGTTGTATTTTCTTATCGTGATACCAAGTGCAGCTGGCCTTGTACGCTCGGACATAACAATGTTTCATCTACCTTGGGCTCCTTCACGCTCTACTGCACAAAGATCTTTACTGTCGTTCTTACTCGGCCTGATAGCGTTGTACAAAATATATATCAGCAAGGTATTAAATTTTGTTATGATCAAAAGTTACGTTACTAATAGGCTTACTTTTCAATGTCGATTTGACTAGATTACATGGCTTGTTACATATTGAAAGTTGTATGTCCCACCTCATGTTTACCTAATTCATTGTTCTTTGTTAATTAACAAAACTCATGTTACAGTCAAGAACTTTATTCGTACCAAGAGACCTTATGACCTTTCGATTACATAACTAGCTGTTATAATACTTTAGAATATGTGTTTATAACTTTTGTTACTACGCTTTCTTAACTTGGAGGTACCATTTTGTATTTTATGGACTTCTTAAATGACTTTGATATGACCTGAAGTAAGCAAATTATCTGTGCTGCACTCTGCCCACTTGCGCCACGGCATCAAAGAAAATGATTATTTTACCGTATGCTTTATATGTTAACACTTTTTGAGAGCCATTAATCGATTTGCGTACAAAGCTGGGTTTGCTCACAAGATAGGACAATCAACTTTTGTTGTATAGCGTATTTTAATGTCATCACAATATTTGTGGTCTTGTACTTTTAACGGCAATCGCCAAGACATTTGTTCCAGTCGAATTATGTTTTTTTTCGTTTCAGAACAATTGTGAGGCACGTTATGCTTTTGATACTGAAAACGTTTACCATTATGAAGTAACACGAGGTCTTTTTTATTAGCCAGGATAGGTCACTCAGCTGTAAGATAGAGTCATTCAAGCAATTCGAAACTTGAACTCCATTGGATCTATGTCAGCGTCCTAATCTTGTCCCTGCAAATGATACTACTTTATGGAATATTAACAATCTGCTTAGTAACTACAAGGTTTTATGTGGATATGCTTCATTTGAGAAATATAAAAGACACATAAAAATTTCAGACAACACATAGCTAGAATATAATAGTAGTTCAGTGTAGGGCCTTTTTTCTTAAATTCGATGACTTTGAGTAAGGATGAAATCCCTCCTAAAACATTTCACATCCCTACAATTTAGAACAGAAGAAGTTGCATTTTGAATGAAGCTTTCCTTGGTCGGGCGTCTGGAGCCCCTAAAGCAAACTTTAGCCTACTATTTCTCGCCCCTCCGCCATATCAGTCATTATATGATTGCATTTTTCTTTTCAAAATTTTTTCACTGATTGCGTCAAAATGTCGCCTTTAAAAATGTGAATGTGGTGCAAAATCAAGCATATACCCTTCATTTTAAACGGCTATTTGCAAGGTTAACTTGCCCGTTTAAGTAAAAATCTTTATAAATCTAAAAATAAACTACCTTCCTCTATGTTAGCACCTTACACACAAAAAAAACTGTTTCAAATAATCACTCTAAATTCTTTTTGGTACTGTGGGGAAGGAAGCTTGAAGTGCTAAAAGCAATTTTAAATTCAAATAAATTTCAAAGTACAAATTAATTTGTTATTCAGATTTCGTAACTTTTCTGACAAATTTAAAGTTCTTAACAGTTTATTTTTATATCTTTCTCTGCATGAGGTCCTGAATCAATTAAAGGATTTTCAGAATTTGTAACGTTGTAGACCTTCCATTTAAAATTTGGGAATTTACGAGTGTTATACAATTTTTTGTGATGATAAACTCTAAAGGATATTGTACAAAAAATTTGTTGGCCAGATATGATGTGATAAAGGTTCATAATATGACGTCATAACTATTTACAGATCATATTGTTAAAAATGAAATTACCGTTTCAAGTTTCTTTTTGATTACCTCTTTAAAACTAATAAATAAAAACTCGAGAAATGTCAGGGTTATACCATCGATACTATTTTAGAAAGTAATGCATTTCAAACTTTCGGGCTAAGCTTGTAATTTCTATACTGAACTCTGTTTCTGTTAGAGGCAGAAATAAAACACTAAAATATGACAAAGAAGATAAAATCCATAACACACAATGGCCTTCTTGAAACTCAACAACATGATAACAAACTGTAAGAAATATGCAACTCAGTTGCTTAGGTGTGAGGCCTCGATTTGGTCCAAAATCTAAGCAACAAGCTAAGCAAGTTGAGGTCTCAATTTCATTAGGGACAATTTTTAAAACACCTGAAAAACAAATCAAGAAATATTTTTCATTCATAATTGATCACAAACTGTTGATTTATAACAAATATCACACTGTTGATAATGTGTCTAGCAAAGAGCTCAAAGATCAAACCTTTATTTGGTATTTTATTATTTACAACTGCCTGGGGCTCCATTTTTTCAACCGACAGCACAACGAAATTCGACAATAACCTGTAGTGATACCAAAGCAACTACTTAAGTAACTCCAGGCCTGATTTTGAAATTTTTTTAAATAACTCGAGCCCTGACCCCGAAAAGGGAGTTGCTTATTAAAAACACTGTAACACCGTTAAACTGTGAATTAAACCACGCAAATGAAAAATTCACACAAGTTCAAGTTACTAAAAAGTCTATAATAAATTCTCCTAAAGAACTTGATGCAACTCACTGATAACTCAGCTTGAAAATTATGAAATCGTTTGGCTGGCAATAGGTTTGTAAGAATGTCTGTAGCTATATCATGAGTATTACAATACGGAACTTGTATGCTTTCATTTGAAATTGTTTCACGAGTAAAAGGATAGCATGGATCAGTATGTTTGGTTTTAGAATGGAAAACAGGATTTTTTTCAATAGCAAGAGCAGCTTGATAATCCTCGTTTTTGCATATCGCACCACAATGATTATCATTAAATCCAGAAAATAGTGGCGTAAGAAAATAGCTTCCTTTGTGGCATGACTTAAAGAAATATACTCTGCTCTTGTAGTAGAAGTGCTTAAACACTTCTATTTCCGTCTATACCGGCTAACATAATACCATAATCAGAAACAGAATGATGATCATCGATATCACGTACATAATCTGCGGTAGAAAAATCTTTAAGATGATCCTCAGATTGACTTGATATATTTTCTTGTGCGCAGTTCTAGGATCTATATAGCTCCGAACATATTACCATAAAAGAGTCGATTTCTTCAGTGAACTATCTCGTGTAGTTACTTTCTTTCTATAAAAATGCCATACGTGATCTTACAATTCTCCTTAACCAAAACCAAAACTAATTACACAATAAGCTAATACGTATACTTAAAGGAATAAAACGGAAAATTACTAAAATATCTACCAATCAGAAATACTGTTAACATGCGTAAAAACGAACACGCCTTACAGAGTCATTTCCTGACCTCCTTATCATACAGAGGTTCCTGCGTCATTAACATCGAAAGTCCTTTAACATCCAAGAATAAACTTCCCTGCTGAAGGATGACTGTGACATGACGAGATTAATAAGTTTCACACACGCATGCGATAGGGGGAAAACCCAATCACTTTCCATTGTAAACTGGATAACGGAATGATAGTGATTGAGTGTTTTAAAATGCGTATCATCTGATAGTCTATCAAGCATAACAGTGATGATATCTGACCCCACCTACATCGGCAACCCCTACACAAGTTCTGAAATTTTCCCAACCCCCACCTACGTTGACAGTTTGGAAAAAGTCTCAAGCCCCTAATGGTAGGGCGTGCACACTATGGGCCCCCTGATCTAATCGTGTAATCACATATTCGATCCGCATTTTCTGTGACGTATCTTTTTTCCTTAATTGTTCAGTTTTTCAGTCGTAAACCCAAAAAAGATTATGGTGCAGGAGTCAAGAAAGACATCAACTAAGGGTAACTGTCCTCACAAATATCTGAAATATGGGCATGTATGGTTTTTGAATGCTCGCTCAAAGGAATGCATTTGAAACACCAAGTTGACAAATGTATAATTTTTTGCATCAGATCAAGCATATGAACGTTTCCACTTCTGAAGTCGAAAAAGCTTTTTTTCCGTAAAAGAAGATAAGGGTGCATTGTCCATAACGTTCACTATTTCTAAGCTTTGCAGGTGTTATTGTTATTAAGCACTCTCTATCATTATTCCTTTTCACAATCAACATTTAATGGTTCAAGAAAGGGCATGATTTTTCATTAATGGCAGAAGTTAATTTGATGAAATTAATTCATCTCAAGACCTAAATATTTTGTCAAAAGCTGCAAAATGGTGAAGACATGTTGAATTGGTAATGATAACATTGATGAATCTATTTTAACGTACTTACTATCTTCTTAAAATCTTAGCAAAATAACTGTGTAGCATGAATTATATTATAATGTATTTCATTACAAAATGAACATGCAGATATATTTTGAAAAAGCCCTTGACTTAATGCAATGACACAGTTTATAATAACTTATGATGCTCCTATTTCTGGCATTCGTTTTTTCAATAGGCCTACTTCTTGTCTAACAGTGTTCACGACTACAAATTTATGAGATATTTGCACCAGTGTTACAATAATGTCCATCATAACAGAAAATAGATTGGAGCGGTTTAATGATTCAGTATACAGATTTTTGGTCAAATTCACTGCAGCCAGTAAGAGGAAATTAATTAAGTATAAACATATTTTGTATTTCGGCTTTGAGCCTTCATCAGCACCAGGGGCCGTATGCACGAAACGTTCCTTAACTTAACTGAAATTTCTTCCTTAATCAGGTAGGAAATATACTTCTCGTACGTGAAACGCGTTAACGATCTTAAGAGTCTCCTTTGCTCAGCTACAATTCTGGCCAATTGCTGTTAAGGAAATGGTGCACCTGCGACAGTCCCCCTCTGGTGATTTTCAAAACAGTGATTTTGGTTAGCAATATAACCGAGTCCCATAATACCACAAGGAAAGGAGAACATACGAAGTAAAAGCAGTACTGGAAGCGTATGTTATCTAGCAACTGTTCTGTGGCATTTTTACTGATTTGGTCAAATTTCCACTAATTTTTCTCAACAGTTTTGTCCAAAATTGTCCAAGTCTAGAAAGTTGCCTCACCTTGTTCTACTTCCGGTAGACAGTAATGGACCAATGAAAATCATGATTTCAATTTTTCGTCATCAAAAAAAATGGGAGTTCCCCAGCCAGGAAAACATGCCACCATCACATGTATTCACCGAGCACACAACGCGGTGTGTATTTTCTTCAGCAGCAATAATTTACTAAATAAGGAAACACTGCCTAACTGAAACTCTGAGGAAAATAGTACTATTTTGTATTACTTCCAAAACATTTTATTTGAAATAAAAACCTTAGTTATCAAGTACAAGTATGATACAGCCGAAGTGCACGAGTAGCATCCCTCTGGAATGGCAGCTTTAATTGGGTTCATGTGAGGAATTGCCCTCTTCCATTTCTGGTATCTATTCGATAAAGAGAGTTGACTGGTATTATATGAAATAGCAGAACCCTGGAGCGTACCAGGTAAGTTCCTGATATTGTTTGTGAACTGCAAAATGTTTGTAATTCCTTTGTTTGCATCACAACTGTCTAATATCGTCTCTGTGGTGATGATGATATCAGTCACAAATTTTTCAATAAAGCGGATTTTTGTTGATAGTGTGATAGTTGAATATCAACGATATGAGTTTGTCTGCTTGGACTAGGAAAGTATAACTCTTGATGGAGTATAAGAATATTATTTTAACAGTAGCCAATCCAATGCACTTTTCGTAAGTTAGTTTGCAATATTGCCTTTAAAATTTACGAAATTAGCCGTTTGAAGAAGAGGGGTTTTTGACAGCGTGCACGCGGTGATAGGAAATCTTATCAACTCATTCATCCATCCTTCTAATTAGAGTGTTACATTGTCAAAAGTCCGACAGACCATGCTTTGGCCTATGTTTGTAGTGTGTGTATGAAGCCTTGAAGGCATTGAACGATACTGCATGGCAAGGTATGCTCGGAGCAAAGTAGCAATTGCGTGGTTTCTTAGTTTACGAGGCCAATTTTGTCCGCCATAAGATTTGCGATGAACTGTATGCCACCTCATTAAACACAACCGTAAAGAAGTAGATCCGGTAGCTTACTTCTACCCCAGTTCAGAGATGCTGTGAAGGAAGGAGCTTAGGGGGGCTAAGCCCCCTTCTTTAAAATTTGAAAAATGTCGGGGGGGGGAGGTACTGTTACTAGAAATTTTATTCATTTTGTGAATTGTTTGATAAAGGTTATTATTATATTTGGTTGGACATTTTCAGCATAGTAAATATTTGCACTTAACTAAAAATTATATCTTGCGTAGCAGCGTAGAGGAGAATCATAGTGGGTGTGGCATTTGCTGCTCATCACACAGCCCCCCACTTAACTTTTTAGGAGCACCTCTGCTCCTGTTCCTACCCAGATTCTACCCTAATCTACTCCAGAAATAACATAAACTATATTTCTGTGCTTTTTGTGCAACCAACTTGTATTTATTGAAGTCAAGAAATTTGATATGATAGGACCTACCCTGGTAAAGTAATATACAGCAATCCATCAGTCGTAGCGGAACCTCTGGTAAATTTCAGGCCCATTTGATATATTGATTGGATTTCATGGTAACGAGAATTCAAGGCCTCCTTAAAGCATATTAGAGTTCATTTGCTTCGAATAAACAACGTAATATAGAAGAATGAGTGGAGGAGAAAACACAAAAAGATTGACTTGAAAATTTCTCACCTTAATTATTGTACTTGATGTTCCAATATATAAGGTTTGGGTTTTCAAGTCAGTGGGTTGTGGGCTAAAATCCCCTCAGCTTCCTGGACAAAAAAGCAAGCCTTTGTGCTAATACTCAACTTATGAATAATATATATACAAAATATGTGTCTGCTGAGTACATATATACCTCTGGCACTGATGAATACTCAAGCTGAAACAGGATGATTAATTATAATTAATTGATTTACCGTTAGACATTAAGTGGAGGAAAAAACACAAAAGATGGATGTGAAAATTTCTCACCTTGATTATTGGACTTGATGGACCAATATAAGGTTTTGGCTTTCAAACAAATTGGTCATGGGTTCGAATCCCCTCAGCTCCCTTTGTAAAAAAAGCAAGCTATTGTGGTTATGCTTCACTCATAATAAATATATTGATTATTGGCCTTGATGGTCCAAAGGTTAAGGTTTTCGTTTCCAAATCAATGGGTAGTCTGTTCGAATCACCTCAGCTCCCTTAGAAAAAAAGCAGGCTATTGTGGTTCTGTTTCACTCATGAGGTATATATTAATTACTATTATATATTAATATATTATTATTACTTGATTGTCCAATATATAAGGTTTTCATTTCCAAATCAATTGGTAGAGGGTTCAAATCCACTCAGCTCCCTGAAAGAAAATGCAAGCGGGCCCGTAGCTATGGGGGGTGGGGGGATTCAGGGGCAATGCCCCAAAGTTTAAGAATGCCCCCACAGATTTTTTGCTACTCAATAAAATTTTACATAAGGTTATCACGATGACAATTCTTCTCATGGCAGTACTATTGGCTTCCTTGCAATACTGCCTACCTTGCTTTCAGATAATCAACTATCTGAAACAAAGACATGGAAGGGAACGTATTGTTTCTAGTATTTGCCTTGTATACTATTGGGCTAGAGTTTGGTCGTACAGTTTAAGTGACGTTGAAACTGACTCATCTTTGATTTTGACGTCAATGAAATAGCATATGAGAAACGAACGATAAACAGTTACAACAAAATAGCATGCATAAAAAATATGTGCATTTGATATATCTTTGTGCCAGGCTGAGAGTAAGCACTCAATTTCCCCTTCTTTTACAATGACATCATTACTGTAATAGTATACCATTCTCTCCTTGGGACTACACTCTCTGAGACCCCCTGAGTTCCGCTAGAAGTCTCGATGTCTAATCCTTCAATTGTGACAACTGTGTAGTGAAGGGGTGACCATCCTTTTTGCCTATTGGCCGCCATCAATTTTTCACAAAGGTCATCCTGACGGTCCTAAGATGTTTTCTTCAATGGCTTGCCATTAGTGACAAAATAGAAACTTTTGGTATAGTTAGGATTGTGGAGCCTAAAACTAAAATTTTCATTGGTAACAACTTCTTTCTTCCGGATAGGCTGGGAGTACTCCATGATTTGTATTAAAAACAAGTAACACATATATTGGGTTGCTTCAGAATTCTGCGAAATGCACCTACTAAAAAATCTCAATTTCTGGGGCGGTATTTTAAGAAAAATACTGAAAGTGTAAGCTGCTGAATATCAAAACCACTACTATCAGCATTTCAACAATCTCTTATGTGTTAGTACATTTAGAGCACTATTGTGTATATCTGTCATCGAGGTAATATGAAATGTTTTAAAAGATTAAGGGAGCGTTGAAAACGGAATAAAATCAACAATCTTTTGTACTTCGGAATTTTCATATCAAAATATCCATCTTCCTTAAAAGTATAGCAGACCATATAGTCCTGAAACTAAATTTGGAGCGGCGTTAGTTACAATTTTGCTGAAAGCGGCAATGAGAAGTATTTTGCCTGACGACCATAATAGCAACACACTCAGTAGTACATGGGTGACTTTGAAATAAATTGATACGGTACTTTACAATAATAGGGTACAGATTGCTCAGATATTTTTTAAAAAATGAAAATGATACAGGGGTTGTCTGACTTTTAAACTGATCCCAACGGAAAGTGAATTTTCTAAATGTTAAGCGGGCACTTAAAAATGCAATAATGGGCTGCATGGTAAGAAACTATGTCAAAGCCTCCTTGTTTTAGTATGTGACACTTGTATTTGTACGTGAAATTTTGGTTAAGAAAGATTTACCACTCATAGTTTTGACCGCCTACTCATAGATTTGGATTTTGCGTGGCTTCCATTTGTTTCGTAAATATCTCTGAAAGCATTTAACAAATTAAAAAAAAACTTTGTATGTACATGAAGATATGTTTGTGGGCTATGTGGTTTAATTGGTGTCAAAGGCATATGAAATTTTCCTTAAATTTCAAACCCTAGTCCTAACTACTGACTCTAGAACTTCAAATCATTGTAGGAAGGCCATTAAAACAGATAAGCTGGAGTTGGAGGTGTGAATGAGACTAATATCATGTTAGGATTATGTTTTTATAAGAAAATACAGGAGTCGATTTTCTGGTCACCCCATTGTTCAAAGTTGGTTTCAGCAGAATAAAACCAGAGGATAAAACCGGATACCCCTCCCCTCAAATGTAGCCTTGCGCCCCCAAACCTGACGTGCTGGCTACAGGCCTGAATGCAAGCTATTGTGTTAATGCTCCTCCACTCATGAAAAATGTGTAAAACTGCCATGTGTCTACTGAGTATACATTATATATATACAACTATGAGTATTATATATAAGAGAGCTCAAAACACCACTAACATAATGCTTCAAAACAAACAGCCACTTTTGTGTTCTTATCATCGGGGATGTCCTCAAGCAGCAATAAATATCTGTATGATATAAAACTAAAGTACCTACAGTAATTGCGATAAAAGGAGCTTTCTGATTAACTAAAATCCTTTGTTGCAATTACAGAGGGTGGAGTTTCCAAGGGTTTATATTCAGACAATTGGAAAAAAAAAATATATATATAACCCATATTATGTTAACTTTTGATATTATCTTCACCAGATTGAATATTTGTATGTGCAGGTGGTAGACGGCTTTTGAGAATTTATATATCTATATCTACCTATCTATGCCTGATGGTGATACGTGAGCTTTCGGATTGAGTAAAATCCTTTGTTGAGCTTACCTTATCTATCTATATATATATACATACATTCTCAGCAGACACATTGCAATTATGTATAATTCTCAAAGAGTGGAGAGTTACCATAATAGCTTGCAATTTATTGGCGCTGACCAGGCTTGAACCCACGACCTCATGGTTACTAAACCAACACCTTAACTATTGAGCCATCGAGGCTCATCGTGAGATGTGAAACCGGTAGTGTTGAATTAAATATCTGAACAAATTACTCGCCTTCGTCAATCTTTTTACATCTATAATTATGCCCAGATTAATTGTTGACACTATATCTATATACATATATTTATACATAATTCCTGACAGTTCAATGGTTGAGGGGTTGGTTTAGTAATCGTGAGGTCATGAATGCGAATCCAGTCAGCAACCTTAAATAGCAAGCTATTGTGGTAATACTCCACTCTTTGAGAATTATAACAGAACTATATACACTCAGCAATGTGTCTGCTGACAATATATATGATATATATATATGATTCAATCTGATGAAGATAACATCGAAACGTTAAAGATAATGTGTATTTTTTGAGCTATATATATATATATGTATGTGCTCCCAAGGCTCATACAGGAATCAAGAAAGCATTTACCTTGCATTGCATAATCATTTAATGTTCATATCAGCTCCCTTTCAATTATTAAGTAAACTAAAGAGATATAAAGTAACAGTGCATGTAGGCCCAAAAATATATTTATGTTGATATCATAAATACTTGTCATATTCAAACCTTGGCTAATTTATCACATCTAGTTCAGGGACGGTGGAAAAGAGGGGAAGAGTGGGCCATGGACCCTCCAAATATTTGCCTAATCTCAAATTTTCTATGACCATGGGTGCCACTATTAAAAAACATTTGACATTCAAATCTCCAAATGTTTAAAAGTAAGTAATGAAAGACAAATGATATGGATCTAGTGGCATATTGGTAAATAAACGTATTAAAAATTGTAAACTTCTTGTTTGTTTATCAGCACCAGATAGCGGACCTGTTGTTACCAATATCTATTCAACTTCGCTTACAAGCGCTATTGTGATTTGGGAGAGACTAATGGATGAAACATGGGACTACTGGCACTTCAAGGGATATGAAATAACCATCAGCTTCTTAAAATCGTCTACAGAATATGTTGGTTTCACTTCAAGTGGGAATAATAGAAATTACGAAGATTTTCAGAAATATAGAAATATAACAATTGGTCCAAGCAATACCTCGTTGTTTGTACCTGAATTGATTCCGTTCTCTTCCTATCGATTTGATATCTTTGGGGTAACTAAAGCTGGTGCAAGCTCGGTATCATCAGTATGCTTTGCAACGAGAGAAAACGGTAAGTCGTCAGTCATTAAAAGTACGTACTGTAATTGGCGTTAGAGAATATACTAATTACAATTCGTCTCTAACCGGATAGGATTTTCAATAAAAGTGTTTTATAACTCTGCTGAGTAAGATGCTTCACTTAATCGAATAATGCTGATTGATTAATGGCAAGGTACAATCTGGAAGGTAACTTAAGACCACAGAGGAGGGAGCCTTAATTATAGTATAACAACGGCATGTAAGCATGCTGTTTCCTTGGCCTCCTGGCAAAGTCTAATAATGTATATTTCAATATTTGATAATATGTTTAACTTGTCCTTCTTTACTTCATAACACAAATTTAAATATACGGGTATAAAGTATCCTTGTAGTTGCAACTCGTCGTCTGCTTTTTAATATTTACTTTTGTTATCAGTTTAGACTCACATATAAACAATGTGTATCTTAATTTATTGGGAATCTTACCTTTGTATCCTAGTTCCAACTGGAAAGCCCAGAACCCTCTCTTTCCGTAATATAAGTTCCATTGACTCAGCTACAATTCGTGGCACGATAGGAAACATACACCCACTGCAAGAGTATGGATTCATTCGATTTTATGTTATCAAATATCAACTGGCTGATGATACCACTGGTGTATCAAACACTACTATTGCTACTGTTACAAGTTCGAATTCAGCATTACTTCAGACCAAACTATCAAACACTTCCATTTTGGATTGCAGCAACATTGTACAAACACCTTCTACCTCACAACCGATCTTATTTACTGTACAACAACTGCAATTCTTCAAGTATTATAATCTGACAGGTAGAGCGTGCACAAGAATTGGATGTGGTCCTTGGTCAGATACTTTTACCATAAAAACTGATCAAGGACGACCAACTACAGCACCTAGTAACCTAAAGGTTACTGCATTAAATTCGACAAGCGTAGTAATCACATGGAACCATGTGCTCAGAGAGAACCTTCAAGGATTATTAACACAATACGAATTATCAGTTACCTTTCTTTACAGAGTCCCTTGTCAGTCAAAATTGAACTCAATATTTCAGACTTATTATATAAACATATCCTACTACAGCACATTTTTCACTCTTTCTAACCTGGAAAAGTTCTCCAACTATTCATTCACCTTGAAAGCTGCTACAGTCAAAGGGACGGGACCATCGGCATTAATTTTGGGAACAACGCAAGAGGACGGTAAGTCTTAGTACCCATTAACTGTTTGCTGCTATCTGAATCTAGCAGGTAAAGCAAATAGCTTTCTAATAAATGCATTTTGCAATAAATTTGTTTTTACCTTAACGTCTTGTCAGACACTATTCACAACACATTGCCTGGTTTAAACAGATTCATCTATCACAAATTTAATGTCATGTACCCTGAGATATATGAGACATCTCTTCCTTTTGCAACTTTCCTCCAGATAGTTTAGTGCACGTGTCCTGTCTATTTCATGCAGTCATAATATGATTGTAATAATTTCTGCTGATGCCTTTTCGCGCTTTATAATAACCACAAGATGTTGAACTTATCCTCTTATTATATACCAACATATATTGTTTTCCTTATTATCTTAAATCATTACTTGCAAATGTTTTATTTAGTGCGTCCTTAGATATATTGGCAAAAAGATCCTACTATAATAAAAAACGAAACGAACTTTATATACATGTACCAAAACTACAAATATATTAAATTGATCCTGCGATTAGTAAACTTATAGTTAAAGCATTAAAAATTAATATTTTATGTAATTATGAAATTATTGAGTAATTCTCTGTAGTGTTTTGAGAGAATAAGGAGCCACAAAACAGTTTAATTAATATATTGAAGATTGTTATTACTGAAGCCGTGACAAAAAAGATTGTTTAGTTTGGCAACAATTTTACACACCCTACTTTACGGTTATCTCAGTTTCAATCCTTTACTTTCATTGCAGTTCCTAGTAGTTATCCTCAGAACATAACAATGCTGGCATTATCAAACTCAGAGATACAAGTAGAAGCCTGGCCTCCAGAATGCGAGTTTATGAATGGGCAACATTTGGGTTACAATATTCATTACAAAGGCCATGGTGAGGAAGTTTACAAGTACAAAGGTATTAATTGCAGTGGTTGCAAAGTCAACATGACACTGAAGAACCTCTTAAGCTACTGGGTGTACGAAGTGAAAATGGTAGCAATCACCAAATCTGGAGAAGGTTTATGGTCTCAAGTAATTCAACAAATAACCATGGAAGGAGGTAATGTGCTGTAGATACAGTGATCTTTCCATGTTTGCATCCCCTCTCGCCCCCTCTTCAAAAAGAACTGTTATGTTTGATTCATAGTACACCCTGTAGGAATTTTGGTGCTACATCCATAAATTTTCTGCATTATAACTATAGCGGCGTTGCAGGAATAGCTGAAACTTGCTATACTGGATATCTGGGTTAATGTTTATTATTTTAATTAAACAGGAATATTGTGACAATATTAAGACAATCGGGAACTCTGCTAGAGAGTGTAGAGGTGTCCTGTCCTGAGCCACGGCATGGTAAAGTAGGATGGCCAATCCCTTTTTACATCGT
>JAAAKM020006971.1:108923111-108953190 GCA_010016025.2 Alatinidae sp. Z8VKAUB7J3 | reverse complement strand
GATTAATTACTTAATTTGAATATTGTGTTAGGTAACGGATTCGTTTTGCTAAACGTTTTCTCCATACCTCGGGGGGGAGGGGGGGGTAGGATTTTCTAACTCCGTATTAAATCAACTTTTATTCTCTCCTAGTACGAAATTTTTTAACATGATGAATGTAGGACATTTATGTATTTTAAGAGATCTATTTACGATCTATTAACAGATCTTTATAAAAAGGAGATAATATTTTAAGAGAAAACAGTATCAGCTGCTTGGAGAGGCTCTGTTGGGAAGAATGACCAGTTGAAAGAGGACTTAGCTTTTCTCCGCTCAGTTATAGAGAAATGACCAAAACAAAGCGTGCGTTAAGGCGAACTTAGTCTTCAAGAAACGTCTTTTTGTTAAGATTCACATCGATAACGAATGCAATGCCGATTGTTCAGCCTACTACAAGAAAAAGATCAACATCGCCTTAGGCAAGTTAACGAACAGGCCTTTTTGTATAATCATGGCATCAACCAACCTATGTGGTCTTAGAAGTTGGCACTCCACAGCTTCTATGTATCTTGATTTGAAACTCACGAATATTTCTGCGTCAGATAAACAACACTCGCTGACAAGATGGGATCCCAATTTCAGAAAAGACGTGATATGTCTGGCTTAAAGCAGTGCTAACAATATCCTAGTTAAGTGGATCATGCAAAAGCTAAAAGTGAAAACAAGACAAAGGTGCATTATTGTTACCATGAACTATGTCACATTGTAAATTTATGACGCATTAAAATATTTTGAACTGTATTGTACTGCAAGATGCTATAGTTTATTAATAGATACTTTTGATTTCATCAAAAGGTGCTACATTATACTAGACTAACGAGACTACGTTGTACGATCCAGTTCTTTTCTACGCTATGATAAACCCTGTATCAGATTTTGTAGTTGGTAATGTTTCGAAAATCATCATCCAATATTCTTATTAATCTTCCCTTTAGCTCCAAGGGCAACTGTAGGTAGCATTCTAGTAACGTACACTGGATCTACTTCTATTTCGATTTCTTGGAAGCCGATACCATTAATGTCCAGGAACGGGCAAGTCAAGCGTTACATGATTAAGTTGGAGGTTAGTCCAACAGATCCAAATAGGAACATTTCCAGTTTAAGACAGCAAGTTGAATTTATAACGGGAAACGTACTAAATGCAACGGCATGGGGTTTAGAGCCTTTCACAAACTACTCTGTTGCGGTACTTGGGGGAACTGAGAAAGGTTATGGACCCATATAAGCGACATTCCACTGTGCCAAGAGACCTTTTAAGTAAGTATTATTCGTTCCTCATAACTTTATTTCATTTTATTGATAAAGAATGAAGTAATTGTTTGGTTGTTAATAGTGGAATTGACAGTAAAATCACTGCAGGAGGGGTAATCAAACAAACAGAAAGGACAAACTAATACAGTATGGCCGGGACGCAATCACATTTCATTTATTTACTGGCAAAATCAGGTAACATACTCCTGATAAAAGGTTTCTGACGTAATAACTAGTTCTAATTAACATTTTCAAAAGTGATACAGTGCTGCAACCGTAACACGATACGTAATGGAAAGGGTACCACATTTATAACTAAATGCGATTAAGTCTACTACATTTGATAATGTTGGCAATGAATATCCGACACTCTACGGCATCAGCATTAAGTGCTTAAATTCTTTTGGTCCCTCAAGGCGGTGGAAAGTAGTGGCCGAGGGGACTATAGTTCTCATTATATTATATTTTGAAAATGTATTTGTAAAATGCAAGTTTGGAACATCATGAGTTATGTTTAGAATGTGAGACAACACACGAGAGACCAAATCATGTTTTTATGTAGAAAGAAGAACACCACTCGTAACGAAAAAAACCCAACTAAGTCGTCTATAGGCCTCCGTCAATTTCTTAACCTCTACGCTCCAAGGTACCTTCTGTGGCCCCTGTCTGAAGCAGTTTCTAACTATTCATTGGCGATTTGATCCGCGGCCAAATTAACTTAACTAGGATTTCATTATTAAGACGGCGATTCTGCAATAGCCGTGCCCAGGACTTTAATGATGCCAACACAGTGTCCTGCATGTCCATCTCCACGTCTCTTTTGCTTCGACATCTAATTGATGCACTATCACAATTAGAGTTCTGCAAGTAATATTCGGAAGTCTGCTGCTACGAAAGAAAATTAATGCTCGCTTGATATACAAACTATCATTCTACATGTTGTTTTTTAAGCATAATGCTTATAAGCATAAACAGGCTCAGATTGCTGAAAACAATAAGCATACACTAAGCCTATTGCCCCGCCTGTTTTTCTGAGCAGTGATATTCTCATGATTGTGCCAAAATGGCGGGCCTATGATTTAAATTCAGTGCAATGCTTCCATTGGGGAGAGTCCTTCGTATAGTTCGAACGTTGGATAACGTTTCATGTTTATGCTTGTAAAACAAGTCCAAGACTTATAGATGCGACATCCTAAAATTCCCGGAGTGAACAATAGCTTTCGTAGCTAAGTTAGTAGAGTATCAGTTTGCTACACCTTGGGTTGTGTGTTTGAGTTGAATATTTCTGGATTTGAATTTTATCCAAAATACGCATATGATAAGCGTATTTGATGAGCCTGAAATGGAGCCTTGCTTAAGCATAATCGATCCTGTCTTGGAAAAATCATTTGCTTAGAAAAACAAGACATGTATGTTATATTTGGCTAATAGTGTCTATAGTGATCTAGTTTTTCTTCAAGGAAGATATGTTATCCATTTTACTGCATGGATATGGCAGTCACTATTAACCACTCTTTAACACAAGGTAGTGATGTGCGGAGTGAGAAGTTAGTAAAACCCTATATATAGTTGTATAATTAAATATAAGACAGCTCAATTGTATGGCGTTTAATAAATTTCATTTGCCGCCTTGCCATGATAAACATACCTTGAACTTGTTTGGAAATGTAAAGAATGGACCTTCAGAGACTCTCTGCATTGAGTATATTTAATGATCACAGAAGTTAATAACCCGATAATATTTATATAACACTGAATTTCCACCGACATGTGTTTATTCAGCATTTAAGTATATTAAAGAACGACACGTACAAGGCTGTACCAGTTTGCTACTTCGTCAGTTCCCAATTTCTTGTGTGCAAAGTTATCAACCGTGCATTGACTACAGATCTGCTAACAGACCTTCCACACACTTTTTGGGATGCCTTTAACGACTTGACAGTACACATTATGGTCATGCAAAATTTTACAATGGAAGTGGGAGAGAGAACTTGATCTGGACAACAAAGTCTCTTAGACTAATTCAACATGTAGGGAAGGCTCTAACGCAAAGAAACTTTATGCTGGTAGGCAATCACGCAGCTCAGCTTTGGTTTCCGTACTGTCATGATGATACTTAGGTGGGTGGGTTTCGAGGTTTGTAATTCGGAAAACGGCTAGCAGAGAAATTGGAAAAGAAAAGTAGCCATGAACGCCTACTCGCAAAAAAAACAACAACCAGTCCCAAAAATGCCAAGCCAGGGATATCTCGGAGGATGAAAGTTCGTCGATCCAAACCGTCGCAGTTGTGTCGGCATTTTCGAGTAGTGCATTATCAAGTCAAAGCTGTGGGTATGGAAGAATGAAAGTTCTTGATTAAAGGCGAACTCGTAAGTCAATTGACGCACTGATCAGTGAAGAAAGAACTATCTCGAACTGAACTGATTTAGCTGTAAGTGTTGAAGGAAGAATGTTACATTGTATGTTTTATTTCAATTATAATGTATTATAATGAGGTTGGGATCTTAATAAGGAAAATGACATTTCCAAATCTTGTTGCTTCGCGCTGTCTCTCACGGGACAGTGGCGATCTCGTACTAGTACCCAGAAATGATTAACAATTGAAAGCAATTTGCTCTGAGCGGTTAGATACGTGGAAGCTGCGTTTGTCATCACTTTTTCAAATGCTTCCTTTTGCCCGAAGCCGCTTGTGCAGAAGTTCATACTGCTATTGAAGAACTTAATGGCACATTACATAGCGCTAGTAAACAAAGAAATGTCCGTGACTAAGATGTCTCCTGTCAACGAAGACTGCGAGAAATTATAAAAATTGGAAAACCAAAACCCTTAGCAAACGTTTGCGCTTCTTATATCTAGTATGTGAAAGAGTAATACCTGGAAGAATATCAGATTGTATTTGGAAGTCTGTTACCCAGTGACACTAGCAACGAAAGACCAAACACATGCCGAAATTAAGGCACTTGCATCGAACCTAAAATTCATTCTCTGCTAAAAGTCCTGTCAATGCTACAACAGTGCAGGTTTCCCAAAGATATGAGAAACGTATCATTATGCTATTATATCTTTGATACGTAAAATAATTCTGAGGTCACAAAGGAACAAGTTGTGCAGACTAGGCAGAAGATTTTACTTGGAATTCAAGACCAAAAGGGCATCCCATGTATCAATCTAAGAAAGTGCTTATGGCGAAAGATGCTAGAACCCCAGTTCTGAAGCATGAAAGTCTTACAGCAACAAAGGATTCAGCTTACCTACGTAGCTATTGTATCTTTTATCAGACTCAATCATAGCTATGGAACCTTCCTGAAGCTACCAAAAGGTGGGAAGGAAAGTGTAGGGGCACTTCCTATTAAGATCGCTCAATTTACAGCGCCAAACAGGCTGTTATCTTACATTCGATGCAAGTGCAAAGAAGATGAACATCGACTAACAAGTTTCTTGAGCAAGTAGCATGGTATATTCTGTTTGTCGTCATGTACCGAATGCACTGCAGTGAGCTTCCACGATCCGAAAAACAAAAGTTTGATCCGACTCTGGAGGCCCCTTAAACGGCAGAAGATAAGAATATCTTTTCTCCCCGAAAAATTTCATTAGACTTCACAGCACTTGTTACTCAATAATTGTCAACTTCTTCCATAATAAGCTGTTTTTATGCTGGTGTAATTTTAACTTTTTTTTACCCCTTCCAGGGACGAAATTGGAAAGAAACTCGTGATTTAATAGAAAATTTGATTTTGAGAATAAATTCTGCCCTATTTAAAAAATTATAAAATAATATTATTCATATGATTGTAGTAAAAAAGACAAACAAACAAGAAGACAATACAGGTTTTTGTCACGTATCACGAATTATTACATTTTGAACCTTTTACTCCCTAAAATGTTGTAATATACCCCCTAAAACACCTTTTTGTTCCCGATTTCATTGATTTATCCTAATTATAAGTAAAAAAAGTACAGCTTATTTGTATTTTAGACACTTCTTATTACATTTAAGTCTATAATGAATGTAAAGGATAATAGAGCTGTTTCTTGGCAAAAAAATGATCAAAATATGACCCCCCTGAAAACGGCTTTCCCGGGCATATTTTTCTTACGACCTTTTTTTGGTACAAAATGTATGTTATGGAGTCTTCGTAGTAGGCTCGCGGCACTTTGACACAATATAACTTTATATTGGCTAAGGCTGTTACGAAGATGTTTGACCCGTTCATAGTTTGACGCTTTTCCAACAAATAGCAAACAAACAATTTCAATTTGGTGTTAGTGACGTCATCTATGGCTATGAAATGCTGCGCAATATTCAAAAATTTCAAAAAAATTTTAAAAAGGCCTTTAAACATACTTCTAAATTACATATTGACTTTTAAAGGCCTCTAGTATCTTTAGAGTATTTGTGCATGTATACCTTGCATTTAGGCAAGATATTTTAGATTTTGAGAAAAATAATTGCCAAAATGTGTGACTTTTGAAACTAGCGAAATGGGTTCTTACTTATAATCTGCCGATTTTTATTTATCTTAGTATTATGACTAAAAAATATCCACCAAACATAAAAATATAACTCTTCATTCACTGTTGGTTCCAAATGCATCTAAAGATTTGATTTTCTTATAATTATTTTGATTATATTGTTATATAGGGTTCCTTAGCAAACTTCACATTATTGCACAACAAATTTATTGATTTTTTGCGAAATGTCGACAAATTTTGGATCTGTCACTTATCACATTTGAGAATACGGAATCATCGGTACAAATTAAGGAAAGAAATCTAAGCTTAAAGATATAATAATAATGTTTTTCAAAGAAAAGTAACGAAAGCGAAAGGTAAAAAACTACACTATACGTCACGAAATCGCCAATATCGCAAAAGTTACAAAAAACATTTAAAACAATTTAATCATCATAAGAATTTTCAGTAATAGTTAGGAAAAGTTACAAAATTTCATGTCAATCCGGCGAGACGTTAAAAGGTTATGAGCTGAAATGTGTAGCCGCGGGCCTACTAGCCACCCACTCCTCCTTTAAGATAGGGTTAAGAGAAACTGCCTACCTCACTTTGGTTAACACTTATATACATAAAGTATAAATAGAGGGTGTCCCAAAGACGCGATGTTTTTCAATCCAACTTTTAAATTGTAAGTGAGGGATGTTTCTCTTACGTTGTATTATTGAGAATGAAAGCGTATCCTCATGCGATCAAGTTAGAAGTAGTAGTTTGTACAGCTCTTAATAGGTTTTCCACATACTGACTTGTGCAATAACAATCATTAGGATCAATTTTGAAAGATTTAATAGATTGGCAATCAAGCATATTTGTCTTGAAGAAAAACTTTTAAGATGATTGAATATTAGACGGAGTGACCTGCAATCTTAATAACGAATAAAGCAATGAACAAGAAACCCAGTCAAACCAAATATAAAATCAAATTGTTGTTTCACCGTAATAAGTTTATTGGACCAAAAATTATTTACAAAAGATTCTGACTATAACACAAAAAGATCACGGATAACTCGTGTAACTAATTTGATTTGAAACATTTCTTGCACAATTAGTGCAATTGACTCTAGGAAAGGTGCAAATTTCTTCAAGTAACAAATGATCCTCGGATTATGTGCTTTCTTTGCTGTTGGTCTCTTGTTGCTTTGACATTATTTCATCTCGTCATCTATAGGGAGGAATGAAAAGCTATCCATTAAAAGAAAATTGGTAAAACAAACTAGACACTGAAAAAAGCAGCGTTGTTATTAGCATGCATACAATCGATCTGCCCCTAGCAAAGTACTGAGTAAACCTGTTAGCAATACAGGGACAGTAGTTTTACCTAAGAAGGACAAAGAATGAGAGAGAGGGCGGGGGGAGGGCGGGGGGAGGAGGTGTTGGTGGTTAAAGGTAAAAACATTTACATGATCTGTTAATATGCATTGCCGATACATAAGTCTTACCTAGATTTCACCAAATTGTATTGATGCTCTGAGGGCCTTAGTCTTAACCTTGTATTTTATAATGTACTTCAGTAACATTTCCAAATTACTATCAGAATAACTCAATGGTATCTATAATATCTAAAATTATATAACTCTAATCGACACCTAGTATTCATTTGTGATTAAAGAGGAGGAAGATCATGAGATGCCAAATCTGAAGAACAAACTTGCCTTTTACTCTGCCATTGAAAATATTTCTTTTATTTCAAATCAAGTGGTACATTATAATCATATTAAAAAGAAGCAAAAGCGTCGAGAGCGATAACACTTCAAAAGTTTACTACAACGATTCACATATGTTCTTTTTCATAAAAACAAGCCGCTTTTTGTACATTAGAAATAATACTTTTGTTGCCTCTTATACTTCTAAAAAACTTATTTCAAGGAAAGATTAATCAATATTTCTTATCGCTATAGCACACAAGTGAAATACTCAACTTTTTACAGGTAAGTATAAATGATTGGAAACAGTCTAATAAGGAAAACTTAAAATATTTCAACGTTCATAAAGCTTAGAGACAATACCATTAAACAAATTTTTTTGGAGTTATTCCCCTTTTTGTTACTTTATGTGAACCAAACGAAGACGAAATACATCTGTGTTAATCAAAATACCTGCCCAGAGGTATAAAATCTTTAAATATGGAATGCATCTGTGACCGAGTCGCAAGATTCAATCATCCACAACACAAGGTTGTTGGTGCAGCTTTAAGCTTTACCGGCTTGTGTTGCAGAGGTAAACGAGCGAGATGTAGAAAATAACACGCATGACAGAAAATGTGTCGCTCACGTTAGTGTTATTTTCTACATCTTGTGTTTATCTTTCGTTTCCTATCATTTCTTCGCTAATGGCTTTTTTATTACACTTCATGCGATAGCCGTGACCAGTGTATGGCAGAAACGTTTTGCAAAATGAGTCCGTTAGAATTGGGGAAACCTTCACCCTTGAACTCAGAAGCTGGGATGCATTGAATCTATGATCTTCCTCTGCCTTTCTGCGAACATGTGGGATTTGCCCCTTTTACACTTTCGCTTTCTTTTGCGTACTGCAGAAACGAGGCACACTCACCACTTTAATGAACCATTGCGGTACATGGGTGCGAAGTTACTCCATGATGGTGCAACAAAGAGCGTCAACTACACCGATTCCTCGCTCTTACGTCATCTAAGGTTCCCGGAAAACGAGGCAATTATTTCAATATGAGGTTCATTGAAAATGTATTCCGATGAACAACACAGAGTCGCTCTTTTACCCTCGTGTTTGTTGTCGTCCTGACCATTGACTGCTGAAGGTCGGTAACAAGGACAAAACAAGCTTATTCAACTACAAATTGGCTGGAAAGCGTCAGTTAGGATCGTCAATAAGGATGCTATCAGTTTGTGTATCTTCTAACAATTGATTTGTGCGACCAGCGCGAGCACTACCCGTACTTTGAAGATATCAAATCGAGATCTCGAGAAGGAGTCAGTGCATTAGTCAACAGACAGAACAAACATGGTAAGGTTTGAGCAATTACTTTCCTAGAAGTTGAATCTAATTAATTGCATTAAATTATTGTCCTTCACGTTGACTTTTCTTTCAAGACCGTAATAGGCAAATTTACAGTGCTACCGGCCACTGTATATATAGGGAGCACAAACAACTTCGATGCATGGCTACAGTACATAAAGGTATATTAGCTACCCGTGACGATTTGTAACTCTGGACATGCTAATCCTCGGAGAACAAGTAATCAAACCGTATGTTTTAAGGATTCAGGTCACTGCTCTTGAATTTTGGATATCAGGATAATGGTTGATATTCGTTAGGCCTACTAGATACTATGACGGCCAAGTGCATACCCGTGAGAGGCGGTCCTACTGGGTGGTTGAGCCTGCATCATGACTTGCTTCTCTGCCCGGTAGCCTAAATTAAGGGGCGTCTCCCTTGGACTCCCCAGCTGCCCTATATTTATCAGTTAGTCTGTTAAGGCTGTTTGGTGGGGGTTTTTTTGTTTATTTGGGGTAGTTTCAATGTCAGGCCCACTGCTCATCAGGGGTCTTTGATTGAGAGACTGACAAGTACATTCCCAACGCCATTTCAAAGGCCTTTCATGCTCAAGGTAGAAAGTGGTTTGGGAATGCAGTAGAAAACATGTACATCGACTTATGTATTTATTCTGCCATAGAATATACCTAACTTAACTGCATGCTAAACGAGGAGATAGGAGATACCATGTAAAATTTAATAAAACTTTTGTTTGAAAGATACAATGGGAAATCAAACAGAAAAGAAGGTGCTTTAAAAACTGAAATAACTTACAGAAAGAAACCAACAAAAAACTGATTAAAATTTCCCATTAATTGAAGATGGCAGGAATAGCATTAAAAAGGTTCAAAAATATCTTTTCTCCATAATTACTGAGTCCTATATCTATCTGGAAAAGTTTCTTCAAAATTTTAGGCTCCAAATATGAAATATCTTTCTGACCATGGATCCTTTTAATACTAGCATATGCAGCTTCTGTTTTGAGCAAGATGTAATGCCAGTATATGATAAACTGGTAGTTAACACCTCTGCCACATACAAGGGGCCTGTATTCCTACAGAATTTTGAAATGGTTGTTGCAATGCACTGCTCCACTTGCTCCTTTGTTTGTGGTCAATTTCTTTAAAGTTTTATGCCCTGCAAGTGGTATCTGCATATGACCAATTGCATAAGATCCATTACTTTGATCCTTTGTGAAGAAAAAGTGCAATTGTATTAGCCACATTTCTAATTTCATCAAGGTTTCTGTTATGGAGTACTAAAGTGGGACGTCAATTTAATGAATATCAGAAATTTGATATTGTTCTGGATTCATTGCTTTCTTTTTGTTGACATAGATAACCTGTCCAAATTTGAGAACCATACCTTGAGCAATCGTTGAGATACACCCTTTCAAACTTTAAACTATGCCCATCCAAACCTTGTTAAATGAACCCAGTTCATGATTTTAAAAGATCAAAATTAAAAGTTTTTCCTTAAGACAAAGCTTAGTCTTATATCTATTTGATAGCAATTAATGGTTAAAAATATTTTAAGTATCTGGAGTACATCTAACGAACATGAGAAATAAAGTATATTTTAAATACTTAGTTGCAATGATATCTCTATAATGCTTCAACTTGCTTTTAATATCTTCACACTCAAGATCCTAATCAGGTGAAACTGTAAATGGTTTGTTAGAGGATGAAAAGAAATAATTAGATAATTTTTTACTCTTTTCAGCCCGAGGTAAAAATATGTTTTCTCATTAAAAAACCCTGTGACTTGTAAAAGAAGAGGATCAATTTTACAACCAGTTTGTGGTAATAGATATTATGTGTGCAGAGTTTATTGTAGAACCTTCCAAGATTATTTCCTCAGTCCAAAAATGTGCCCTTTAAATAAGCATCACTTACTTACTTACTACACGATTTAACGTGCATTGTTCCCCATGTCCGAGGGTTGCACAAGATCTCCAATTCAACAAATTTTGGTTCTTCACAGCTATCGTACAGGAATTCTTGTCAAGTTTACAGTTTAGCATGTTCATAGGGACGATAGTTCAATATTCATATTAGACAGTCCAGTTGTAGAAAGAAAAAGGTTTGTGTCTGTGCACTTCACAATGATATGTTAATGTTGATCACCAATGCCTAGACAATTTTACATTAATGGACAAGTTTTCTAAACCAGATGTACTGTCTGCCACACATAAAAAGTTTCTGACACATTCACTGCTGTGGTCTAGTAGATAGTTCACTTGCTTTCTATGCCAGAGGGTGTGGGTTTTATTCTCCAAAGTATTGTTGGTGATGTCTGGAAAAGCAGTTGGTTTTAAACTGCCCTACGCTCCAACAAAAGTCCCATGTTTGTGGGTATTACACGAGGTCCAGTCATGGGGAGTGCCAGGAATGCAACAACATTATGATCATCAAGTGTTGCTGTGTAAGTGAGTAGACAAGGTTGTGCAATGCAGAGAGCACAGGATAGAACTATGCATAGTCAACTGACCATAAAATGAAGTAACAATTAAAAATCTGTGCTCACAACTACCAATAGGATTCATTTATAGTGTTATCTAAGGCTCACCTTTTATTTTGCTGCTTTTATTAGAATAGAAAAGCTGGTGTGCTGTTGACAAAAAGAAACTTGTTTTCAGCCTATATATACTTATAAAAGTATATATAATTTCTGTGAGACGATATTTGCCAAAAAAATTGACAAAGAGTGGCATCAAGCTTTGGCAGTTGGCACTTGCATTCAACTGTTACAGGTATATTTAAAATGGACCTTTCGCTCCAAAAAAATCTAGAACAAGGCCAGACCCTCAAGACGCTCACCAGACGGTAGGTTAACTTTAAAATGTATGTTTACAAACAAGATTCTTTAAGAGGTAAATATTTCTTGACGGTACAAAATGTTTTTAATCTTTCAATGGCATGTTTTAAAGAAACAAGGATCTATAAACCTTGTAACATGGAGTAGCGTTTAAGTAGAATTGGAAATTAAGCAAAGATAGGCTCAGTCCAAAGGTCAATATATACAGAAGAGGAGAGTAGAGAATTGTAAAGGTGAATGAAGGAGAAAATCCAATGGAAGGCAGTCAGTGGTAATGAACTCCGGCAATGAAAAACATATATACGTATTATCGAAGAAATATAAGTGTGAAAATTTCATCAGCTACAATGTCAAGTTGAAAACTAATTAATCATCGTTAAGAAGATCTAAATTCCATTATAGGATCACCTTTTAAAAAATGTTTTGCTTTGTGGCTTCATTTTCTTTGGTTCCAAATATTTGCAGAGGCAAGGGATTGCTGGGTCATTAGAATTCAAAATGGGGCCCAGAGGCTGATGTCATCTGAGAACTGGAACCACAACTGCATGCTATTAGCAGTTAATAGCATTTAGTATCTGTACTGTAAATAACCATAGACCAAGAAAAGACAAAACATGTAATTTGAAATAATTGTTGAAAAACTTTTAGGTAAATATTGGAATCTCAGACCTGTATAATAATTGGTTTGCTTTTAAGCTGGTGTAATAGAAAGAAATGTTTCAAATGTAGGAAAGGGAGAAGTAAATAATGTTCAGCCTCTTATAGATTTCAGCACTTTTCACTCACCATTAAAAATAGGGGTGAAAGGAGGGGCGGCAATGGGATAGAAATATTAGCTGTTAAACACTTTTAATTTGCCTTATGATATATTTTAATATATATAACAATGGAGATAGGCTAGCAGAAGTGGTGTTTAAAAATGTATAGAATGGACATGAAGGAAAGAGAACAATGAACAATCCTGGGATTGGGTAGTTAAGTACTTTAGTTAAGTACTTTACCACTTTAAACTTATTACATCCAAATAAGACCCCTGGAATATTTGTGATATCTGTTGGTTATAGTTTTATTTTTCGACAGTTTAACAGGCCTATTGTAAAACAGGGCATAGAAGAAATACCCCTGAAAAATATTTTGCCTACACCCTGAAAATTACTTGAAAAATCTCCCTTTTTCCCCACACTATTTGAAATTTTAAATATTCAATTTTTGCTATCCCTCCTATATGCCATCGTTTCCCAAACGCCTATTGGCAATGACTTCCTGCATGGATTAAGCAATACTGTGGAATTAAAGAATAATGTTTTACTGACAACATCACTTTAATGTCTTAGGAATTCTATCCCCTTTCCTCAAATATAACATACATTAACAGGTTCAAATGAAGTAGGCCTACTTAATGGGACTCTGATTTCACAATCCCTTATCCCTCGTCAGCTTAACTTCTTTGAAAGTTTAGTAATATTATTTGTGCTGCATAACTTGACCCATCTACTAAAGTGGCTGAACTCACAGCTTCATGAACAGTTAGATGAAACCATGGGAAACCTTCTTTTACGGCCAATTAAAAGCTAGCTACAAAAAGACTTTTATCTGTTCTGCTAAGATGTCATTAGTCTAATGTCTGTTTGCTGTGTATGAAGTTAATTGTTAAATGTTACATCACATTTAGTTCTTTTTTCACTTAAAATGCACAGGAATTGATTTCTGAGCAAATTTAAAATATCCAAATGTTCTTTCATGACAAATAACTGTCTATAGAGGATTCTTCAAGGACTGTTAGATCAACTGATTCTACTCAAAACACATGTGATAACAGCATTTTCTGTAAATCTCCAGCAAAGTTTAGTGAACCCCATCTTTAGATGTCAAGTGCTGGAATTATTCTGACTTAAAGTGAAACATTGTTTGATCAAGTTTTGAAGTAAAAAAAGTTCCTTTGCAAAAGCATTGATCACAGATTTGCTAAAAGGAGGGAGTGGATTGTCTTTCTGATCTTGCTTCATAGTTCCTACGCTGATTGATTGGTTTCTTTTGATAATATATAGATGAACATCTTCATTTTTAGTCATACCGTGCATAATAGGTATATACAATTTATGTAACTCAGAAGTGACTAATAGTCATATTTCTTTGCCATTTCATGAAATAAGGAGGAAAAATGAGGATGCAATCATTGCTGCCAGCCAACTTCCTCATTGTGAGCTTAACCTCATTTTGAGACAGGATTGTACAGTTGTGATGAAGGTCCTTTGAGCAGTGTGCTTTGGTTAGCGGAAAGGGGGAAAAGTGAGAGAAAGTAAGGATCTTGTAATCTCTGATATATGACAAGATTTTACCAGTCCATGGATAACTAATTGTCTCTTTAACAACTTTTAATTTTCTGAAACATATGCTGAGACAAGACATTTTTAATGGAACTCCATTGGTGCATCAATCAGGTGATCCTACTGAGTTTTTGTGGTCTTCCTCATGGTTTGCGTCTCTGTTCCGTAGCTGAAATGGAGGGGCATTGCCCATAGACACCTCAGTTTCCCTACATTTATGGTTGCCAGTTCAGTGGTTTTACTGTTTAGAGGGGAGTTTCAATATGGGTCCCAGTGCTCATCAAGGATCTTTGAATGAGGGATTCCCTTTGCTAAGTAGAATAGGACAGAAAACTTTCTTATAATCATGTAGAAAGGGGCAAGGGATGTGACCATACTGTCCAACACATGTTTGCCCAACTGCACCATTTAGGGAATATCTTAACATTGAGAGGCCTGAGGACAAAGGGTTATATATACATAATTCTGTAGTCATTTCTGTTTACAACAAGAAAATGAGTTGCAATAACTTTCAGACCCAATAAGATTGTGCTTTCCAACTTGTTGGAGTTTAGGTTATTGCTGTTACTAGCATACTTTAGGATCTATTTGACACGACTGTAAGCACCACCTGTCTTGATATGGAAGGTGATACATCAGTGAAATGTAAGCAGACAAAGTAGGCAGAGTTTCTACAATGCTCTGACTGAGCAACTTATTGGTAGTTTCTGTTGCCAAAAGAGCAATGCAGGAAGTGAAAAAGGTTCGTAAAGCGAACTTACACTACATAAAGGACAGGGACAAGTTGGAACAAAAAGTAAACTGGGTGTCTTCACTGTGGGATCAAACAAAGAAAAATTGTAAACAAAATCACCTGCAAGTAAAGTGACTTTGAAAGCCAGGACGCGCTTTTGCTATTTGATTCTCAGACCCTAACGCAGACTAATGTCGATGTGGCAACGAATCCTCCACTTGAGATCACAGTTGATCAAACGTCACTTCTACACATAAGGTAAAGTAAACCAAACATCGAATTTACGTCGGATTTCAGCTAGGCTATTTATTATCATTGTGGCACTTATCTCTCACTCCTTTTCTTTATGAGGTACATGATGGGAGGCGTCACGCACTTTAGTTGTGTCAGTTGGGTTTACAGACAAAAATGAATTGGTTTAGCCCGACCATTGCACATGACTATTCCAGCAACACGGGGAATTCCTAATAATTGTTTTCGTGTTTACATCTTAGCTTGGCAATAAAAGTATGAAAGCAATATTGAATTTCATGATGATCAATTAATAACAAAATTAATAATGATTTGGTCCTCGTTCGTTAAGTTGCCCCTGGCTATTCCAGAATCAGATGGAATTCCAAATATTGTTGCTGCATCTATATTTTAGTTTGCAGTATCACATGTAAACATTATTACAAACGAAATCAATCACAAATAATTAATATATCTTTGATATTTGTAGGGCCCATTGCCTCCAACGGCAAAGGACACAACAAAAATTCTCGCTGACTTGAGGACCAAGCTAACCGAAAATAGCATAGACGCGTATATAATTCCATCTGGAGATGAACATCAGGTAGGGTTGTTTTAGAAGTAGTTATCTGGGTTCCTACCACAGTGACGGGTAAGACTTCCCAACAATTTTACAGGGGATAAACGTAAATACCGGAATGCTCTCGGAGTGTGTTCCCTGCGCTTTGCGCGAACTGACGCTTGGCTTCTTTGTCATTTCTCATATCGAAGTAATCACTTTTTAAGGTCACAGCGATCTAAAAATTAGTACAGGAGCCAAAACGACGATTCCAACATCACAATTACTTAGAGTCAAAAGTTAGTAGTCATCTTGCAAACTTAAAGTTTACGTTGTTCCTTTTTGGCTTGTAAAATACAAGCTTGTATAAGGTTCTGATAAAAGCTTGATATTTGAGAAGCCATCGATTAGACTGTGTATTCTTTCTTTTGCCAACCAATTTTTCAGTGGACATAATTTATACACCCTACTCGTGAACCTCTGGATAACTCGTTACGTATCCCTTAATTTATTGCAGGGGGGGAGAGGAGTGGGTTAATTTTAACACTCGACACAAAAGATTGCATGACTTTTCTTCTGACATACCCTCTTTACATCTACATTGTTATCGTCTTTACTAAACAGTTTGGAAGCAGCTAAACTACCTACTTGGGTATTTTTTGGTAAAATTTCAAAGGTAACATCTATAGATGATCTTGGGGTGGGAGAAGGGGAGTGGCGGCTTGGAACCTGCACTGCTATGACCACGTACTTGCGATGCTTCTGATTTCATAAGTTGAGTGTTTGGTTTTGGGTTGCTTTGGTTCTAAGTAGTGCTTTTTATAGATAAGTAGTCACTGAGATGTATTTCAGCCCTTGATATTACGATGTGGCTGAAATGTAGCAAGATTGTGAAATTATTAAAAGTCAAGACTGTATATCACAACTAGTAGGATATAAGGGGGATTTTTTGTTTAAGACCTTAGTATGCTTCGAAAAAGAATTCTCATTAGTGCTGTTAAGCCTTTCGCCGTTTTTCTTTAGCCGGGCTACGTCGGTAACGTTCCTATGAATAAAGTGGTATATAACACCATATTTTCCAAAGCCTAGTGATCCTCGAACAACTTTTAGGCAGAAGGCAGGGCTAGTACGGCGCCTCTCGGATGCTCATACAGACTATCTGTCAAACAAGCACTTTTGCGTCTATCGGGCAGACACCAAACATTAGCGAGAAGTTAGGAGTAAGGGAGAGTAAATCCGTTGGTGAGATCTTTTGATATATTCCTGTACCAGATCCAAATGTAATAGGAAGGGTGTGTAACCAGGTGTTAACGCACCACAGGTGCGCCACTCCAGTTCATGTCTACTCATGTACAGAGCTGAACAGACTGTTTGATCAACGTACATGGGCATATCTTAGAAAGGCTCTGGTTTATGAAATTCTGCAACAAAGGGCTTTTATTGCATCGTACTTCTTGCTACGCAGGACTAAAATTCTTGTGCCCAAAAAAGGAGAGGATTGTACAAAAAAATAATAAGCTTTGGCTCCTTTGGGTTCCATGGACCAGTGCCGTGTTGCAAAGGACTCGACAACGGCCTCAGATGATGTCCCATTCTATGAATCGTTTGCACTGTCTGTAGTTTCTGATCGAAGATTGTAAATAAATAAATAAATAAATGCCCTCATTTCTCCGGCGGCACCAATTGTGATAAACAGACGAAAAACAAGTTGTTGTATCAGTATAAATCCAAATATATTAGGCTTTAAAAATTGCCATACTTAAGTATTTTGTTGGCATGTTTTTTAACTTTGATACATCCTATTAAATTCCAGCAAGAATATATTGCACCTCAGTTTCAACGACGAAGGTACATGACTGGGTTTGATGGCTCTTCAGGTAAGCATGGTTCTTCTGAGCCTTTTCGCTGTTAGGTTGGCAGACACTAATAAAGAAGTTTGCTCGGCTATACAACACAAGCTAGCTCTTGCTTTACCTGTGTTACCTATTACTTAGTTGATTTATTTCCTTTTTGTGTCCTTATTAATGTTTTTAAATTGATATTTTTGGTAGGTATGCATGTATTTTCACATGCTGCAGACGGGTGTTTTGTTGAAACAACTTGTTTTAAAGTCGGGGACATTATCCACTGTAGGAAGACGAGTGCCTCTTTAAGAACGGGACCAACATAAGTTCAGATGCCGGAAGGGGAAGAGGGAAAAGCTTTGGAGGAGAATGCTTAATGAAAATTAGTCAAAAGAATTGCTTATTGACTGCTTTGGTAGTGGTTAAAGTGCATAAAAGTTTCGTAATCATTTTGTCATCCTAATACTTCGTATCCTCACTAATAAACATAATTACGAGACGTGACTTTGATAATAAAAACCTTCTCGAATACTTCATTTTTAAGGCAGTAAAACACAATTTTTTCCTTTATTTATCAGTCAATTACACTGGGCAACAAAATTATTGTTGCTTGTATACCAGCATTTTTTCCTTGCCTAATTCAAGTGTGCTGAGTTCAAATCAGAGGTTAGTTAATCTTTCTACGCTCCAGCAATTTAGCATTTTCACTTTTTTCAATTCAGCACTTTTATATCAAAATGTGAAATCAGTGTTAGATGGAAAATCACCATTAGAACACAAAAGATGTATTTAGATAACATGAATCTAATATAAATAATATCAATGATATAAAGAAAATCAGTATTTAGGTAACATGAATCAAACCTTCAATAATATAAAGGAAATCATTTTGTAAAGATTAATTAAATTTTAATGCATTTTCTTGATGATATGAACACTTGATTAATCATTTCTCTTGACCAAAGAAAACATTAACCAATTCCCCTCGCAAAAATTTTCTACCCGTATTTGTGATAATTTGGTAACCCGTAACCGCTTTTATCTAATGTATTCCTCTCGTAAATGCACCGATTGACCGCGTGGACGGCTCCATAAACATTGCTGATGTGCAATAGAACACGCTTACGACTTGCGCTTAATGCCAAACAGAAGTTTGTTGAATTAGACGAAATAACATCTAATATTTTTAGAAATACTAATCTTTTTGAGAAGTGGGCAAGTAGATTTCCCCTCTAACCTGGAGGTTAAAAGGTCAGATACCTTCTTGGAGAGCCCTAAATGTTGCACTGAGTCATTCAATTCCGTTTGGAATAACTGCCGACGGGCTAATGGCTGGTTGGTATCAGGGGGAAACATCTCCAAACGAGGCGAATGAGCAGCATTGTCAGGAAATCTCGTATATCGCTTTTAGAGAGTAGGGGTTTGTATCCTCTTTTCTCTGCTTCAGATGAACCATTTCCTTAGACAGATTTCTGCTCTTAAATGCTTATTAGGTATGGCTGTTGTCACCGCCAAAAAGGCTGCTCTTTGGACTGATGGCCGATACTTCGACCAAGCTGAAATGGAGTTAGACTGCAACTGGATTCTCATGAAACAAGGTATGTGTTGCCAGTAATTGAATTCCGCCATTTTAACGGTTCATTAGTACCAGGATAACTTTTAGGAATTTTCAATCTAAACGTTTTCATGCGATTTTGGATCGAGTTATAACGCAACGTGAGCATTTACATACAGTTATAAGGTACAAGAACTGGACAGATGCGTTAGTATGTTTGTCATCAGAAACTTTGGCGCTCACTTTCTGAGGCTTTCAGCGAGTTACATTATTTTTAAAAGAATAACTCTATAGTGCGGCGAGCCTGGATTTTGCTTACAACCAGCTAAGAACAAACTAAGGTTAGTCATCCCCCCCCCCCATAACGTCATAAGAACCAAACGAGAATGTAACTCAAGTTTAAGTACAGTTGCTCTGAAAATCATGGCATTTCAATATCGCTTTTAATTTGAAAGAAATCTGGTTCATTTTTTGTCGACATTACATGTGATATATCTTAAATATTTCGATGTGCATGAATATAGGTCCTCAATCCCAACCTCTAATTTTAGTAGTTGCTTCACATTACAATATGCAGATGATGGGTAATACAACATTGCTCCCATTCCAATCCTGAGGAATTACTTGTAATAATCACGTTTCATGTTTGCCTGTCTTTCAGTAATTTTTTCGTTCAAAAATGTCTAGCTGACAAATGATTGATTCCCTCCACCTGAACCACAGCAACTTTAGAAAAGTAATTATTTATCCCCCGGTTTAGTTTTCGTCTTAGGCATATATAACTTTTATGATAATCATATGAAGATGTTGAAAAGGTTTTCGATTTATTTATTTCTCTTAATGAAGGCGTCAGTGGAACACCTTCAGTAACGGAGTGGCTTAAAAAGGTAGGTTAGGGCTGATTTCACGCTTTTGTGCCAAGGTGTCAGAGACAGCGAGTAGAAAACCAAGGCACATTCAGCTAAGAGACTTATATCTTCAAATAGGGCATCGATGTCACTTTGTAACCCAGAGAAGTAAAAGCACTGAAAGATTATGGGCATTGTTGTACTTACTCACTTGTTGCAGTACACGTTTTTTTATATAAGCAACTCCATTTTCAGGGTCAGGCTTCGAGTTGCTTAGCAATTTTCCAAAATCAGGCCTGGAGTTGCTTAAGTAGTTGCGTAGGTACCACTACAGTTATCGTCGAGTTTCGAGCTTGTTGTAAATGATGAAATACCAAGTGATGGTTCGATCTTTGATCTCTTTGTGTAACACATAATCAACAGTGTGATATTTGTTTATATATCAACAGTTTGTAATCAATTCTTAATGAAAAACGTTTCTTGATTTGATTTTCAGGCGTTTTAAAAATTGTTCCTCTTGAATTTGAGGCCTCGAGTTGCTTAGCTTGTTGCTTAGATTTTGGACCAAATCCAAATCTCACACCTAAGCAACTGAGTTGCTTATAAAAAACAACAACGTGAAGATGTACGCTCTTGCACGGTCACAGAAAACCAGTTCGGTTACAGGTTTAGGAAACGCAGTTAGCATCAGTGAGGTGCAAACTTACGTTTCTATTCGGATAACCACTGAATTTTTACCATACCATGTCAAATCCCCAATTATAAAGTAAAGAGAATCTATGTTTTCTTTGCTCAGTAGTGGTGCTATCACACTGGCTTATATGGTATATTATTGGTCCTTTCTTTATTATATGCTGACCGAAGCGGGATTGAAAGTGCCGACCTGTCTGGCCAACATTGCATGTCGTGTAGTTTTGACTAGTGACATATGTTTCCTTTGTTATTTCGTATAGGGGGCGAGGTGAAATATGACCAGATGAACTATTGTATTCGGTTTAGGGCACTGCTGTAAACGAGGGTGTTTTGTGTGAGAAAGATTGCTACAATGAAACTCACAATCTCGGACTTAATGTGATGCATAACTTTACTGCATCTTGATGCAAATGACAAAAACCATCCAAACCACTAAGTAAAGAAAGGGGCTCTTCCATTCGTATCAGTTCAGTTACAAGTTTAGGAGGCGCAGTTAGCTACAGTGAAGTGTAACCTTACGCTTCTATACCGATAACCACTATACAATATTATCTCACATTCCCAAATATCTAGAAAAATGTGGCACCGTGACCAAGATGGCAATTACTGTAGAGATTTAGTAGGGTATACTGTGAGAATTTAATGCTACAGAGGCATGACCTAGGCATCGGTAACGAAAAAGTTGGCATTATCCGCAAACCATCGAGACAACCATGTGCTGATCGACCTAGAGATTAAAGACAGGACAAAGAAATAAAGCTAAAATGAATGACCATACATTGCTCTACGAGACTTCCTAATGTTACGGACGCCGCGGTTAGATCATTGGAGAAGAAAACCGTTCTCCTACTTCCCGTAGACGAAGTGTTAGCAGATTTTAAACAAAGAGGAGAAGCATGTAAATGTAAGAACTGTAGCCAAAATAAATTCAAATAATCAACTATATACACATCATTAAATATAACTACAATGAAAACTACTTACGACCCCCCGAATGTCTCTGGCGTGTTTGAGGTTAGTGAGTTCATTTTGACGAATAATATCGATTTGATTGTAGAGAGAAGTCTTCATCTTGGAAACTCGAACTTTTAGCGGGATAGGCCTAAATCTAGTAGAGCCCTCACACAAATGGATTGATTGGAAGGGAATCACGAGCATCGAGTTTCTCAACAGATGATGATTATTCTGTTGTCTTCTCCAAACTTTTATGTTTTCATGATTCATTTGGTTTTAATATTTCATACTTAAATGCTACAATGATCAGTATAAAACACATCTAGCGGAGTTAATCTTTGACAGGGGTAGTACCGGTACCCTACTTAAATGAGTAATTATTACACACTACACCTTTGAACTGTACCGTACATACCACATGTTACTTATTATAAGTTAAAATGATATTTTGTGAGTATATATTAACAAGAACTATTTAATAGCTGCTCAAAATTCTCAAAATTAGAAAAATGTATCTTGGCAAAACATGTTATGTCAAAGGTCTTTGCGTCATCTGAGGAGTGAGTTAAAATATCCCGACCGTGTTCAGACACAAGGGTAATTTTTACGCAGGGCTTTCCAGAAAGCTAGGGAAAGCAAATCTTACTGTTGCTTGGTTACAAAGCTGTAGATTGGTGTCAGAATGCCAGAAATAGATGATGATTACAGCAAAAGAAAGCTGATCGAGTACTCTTTCTGATACAAAAGCAAAAATCGTGTTTAGTGAAACTGTAGGGGAGAAAAGAGGGGTGCGTAAAAATTATCCAACAGTATGGAGTGCGTAACAATTACCCGCCGTGACTATATATAAAAAATTACTTCAAACCACTGATTTAACACTTACTGATTTATATGCTGTCGTAAATTTTCCCTCAGTTTGTTTTTTGATAAATTTTCTGACCATCTCTGTCTTGACAAAAAAGAAGCTACATGATTTTCCACCCTTTTCTGCAGTTGTCGATATTGCTCCTGTGGTGGAAGAATAAATTTATGGAAAAAATAGAATATAGGCATATTTTTACCATTTATGGTGATACACATACAGTCTGATATATATCTATTCTCAGAGACAAATGATTTTGGTAGTCAACATGAAAACATGAACTGGACGAAACAATAAGCTGTCATAAAAAACACAAATTTAAATGTTGAATAACCTGATGCAAGCTCCAAAAATTGTCTATGCGTCTGGCTATCCAATACCCATTCATATGTAGTTTGGTTCTGAAAGTTAACAACTCATTATGCCAAAACTCATACTATGACTCTTGCCTCGCTTCAATCTTTCAAACTGTGTACATCTTATTTTACATATACGTGATCTTGGTTAATTGCATTTCCTTTAGTATTTTCAAATGTTAAATAGTTGTAATCAACATACCAGTATATCAACTTCTTAATCTCAAAAAAGCAAAAGTTAGCATTTTTTAAACTTATGATCAACCATTAAGGTAAAATGGGGCTTCTCTCAGTATATTTTATATTTTTCGCCACCAAACTTACTGATAGGGGGACAAAACCCGGAGGACGCCATGCTCAAACATTTAAGAACCATAGGAACAGGAGTCCTTTATCAGATCATTATGTCAAAAGATGGTAAGTCTTCTCCGGTTAATAATTGTAATGAAAACCCCCAAAACCTTTCAGTATAATTCCAATACCTAGATCCTGCCTTCAACTTCAACTCACTTCACGGTGATTGAGGCAGAGATAAATTCATAGTGTCCTCCAGAAAGAAGTTAATTCTCAAAATAGAACTTAGGAAAGTTTTCGCCCTAACCACTTCGCACATAATTAAGTTGAATGATCTGCCATACAAATTAAATATAGAAACTTTCTAGGGGGTTTCAAAAGTACACAAGCTTCCCACCTTGGTGAACGTAGCATTTAAATGTGACAGCTATATCTATATTATTGGTATATATGATCGGTGCTACATCAAGTACATGCCTATATAATGTAGGCTAATCTAGGTGTACTATGGACTACAAGTCTGATTACGTACAAATAGAACTGTAAATCTTAAGCTTATCAGCCAAAATATTATACCATCTTATCCAAAGCTTCGATGCATTCCCTTCTGAACTGGTCAAACAGCCCTCCTGACTTTATATTGCTCACAACGGCCTTTGCGACGTCTTCGGGATCCTTCTCTTCCGCCATCTTTTCAAGTCCTCTTGAAAAAGTCTTCGGTGTAACAATACACGAATGTTGATAAAACAGAGAGAAAGGCAACCATCAGTCAGTGAAATTGAAGGAGCTGTCTTGTACAGAATGCAAAAGTTTCAGTAACACAAAACGTTTCTGGTTCGAATTTATAGGCCAGAATACGGTGAAATTTTTGGCAAATTTCTGTTTTCGGTAAACGTTGGTCAATTTTATCCTTTTGGCGCCCAGTTCGCAGTCTAAGCCTTCATACTTTTTTATATGCTAGTCGATAACTTCTTAGAGTTTGTCATTGGTGAGTTATCAAGTCTAGAAAAGTCATTTCAGTCCAACGTTGTTGCAGCACCGGGTTAAGGCGGGGTTAGATCTAACCACATTCGAAAGTTTAATGAATGGAATCAAAAACCGTAACAAGAGGTCCGTGCATATTTTCTTAAATATCACGCACGTCAGCTTATATTCACATAGACTCTCTATTTTTAAAAGCATACGGGTATATTGTGCTTAAGCTCAATATGCTTAAGATTTTCCCAATTTGAGCCTGAAATTATGCTTAAAGTATGCTTACTGCTTAATTTCAAAACTCATTGTATGGTCTGATACTGCGTTTGACATGAACACTGCAATGGTCTCTTTTAAATGCTTGAATTTGAACATTCGATTGGGTTTGACATAAACACTGCAATGGTCTCTTTCAAATTCGAACATTTTGTTCCATTTCTTTGTACATAGTTTAGTTCAAAAGATTATTTCATGCAAAAATGCTTTTTCTTGTCACTTAACCTCGTCCACTATTTTTCACACTTGATTTGGAAAGAAATGTAAGTGAGGGGAAAATCCCGAGGCTGGGAATTATGCTTAGTAAATGCTTATTTTTTTAAGCATGTGAGCTTGAGTATACTTATAAACGTAATGGTTATAAAGCAAAAAGAGCGTATTACCATAAGTACATCTGTAGCACAGCAGTATGTAAGATAAACAGCTTCCTACATTTGGAGATTGATAAGTCCTACCCATGTGACGGAGGGATATTTAAGAGGGATATATTTAGACTTTGAAGTGTATCGATTAGCTCTCCTTCGTGCACCAATATTGTTATTGAGACGGAGCAAGACACAACCTAAGTTTGTAGAAGGTGGAAATCCATGGGCCACCGCATAGGGAAAAGGGGTGGGTAACCACCGCTTGCTGGATTCTCATCTTTGCCATCAGAGTGCACACCTTACACAAATTATAAAAATCGTCTGATACCTTTAAATAATTTTGTAACTTACAGATACATTATATCGTGTGATTACTAAAAAGGTGTTTCAGCAAACGACTCAAATTAAGTAAACTTTTTAAAGATGCATTTTCAATTATAGCCTATTATATTAAGTCTTCAAACATTTTAAAGATTTAGTTGGGTAAGGCAAGGAATTTCTTAGTAAGAAAAGCTGATCTGATCGCATATCACAAACCAAATGTTTCTACCAATTGACACACTATAGGATAAAACTGTAAACATAATGACAATTTAGACCCACGACCTTATCTGCTCAGTCAATGTAAAACGTACCTGCTGCGATGGATATAAATCATTTATTCTTGTAGGGATTGAAGATAGCCAGAAATCAAGCTTATTATCATTGCTACTATAATTGTAAGTAGCCAAACCACAATCATACCCACCATTATTACCATCATTATCAGGTTTTAATTCAAAGTTTTCGCGGTGTTTCCAAAATCGGGCACTCTGCATCGTGTCAGATATTTCTATGTGCTATCATCCGTTCTCGACGTCTATTTTCATCTTTCCCGCCTCAGTTGTTTTGGGTTTTTTTGCTTTAGCTCAAAGAAGTCTTGTATTGACTATACACTACCCTTTTCTTGATGTAAGGAAGCCATATCCGACTTCGATTCTGTTTGCATGTCTATCGTTGGTTATTATGAAACCTATTGTTTATGTCTTTACGAGGAATGCATCGGGTATTCGGCATTCAGTATTCGGACAAACAGTAAATAATTAGGTATTCGCCCAAATAGTGAACAATTTGGTATTGGATCGAGTAATTGTCATTATTCGGTCAAATACCGAATAAATTCTGTAGGCAATTAAATTGGAGTAGAATCTTTATCTTTGAAAATGCATTGCAAATCAACCCATAACAAATTTCACAAAGAATTCATTTTACTGCACTGGGTTTTAGTATTACCAAGGAAGGGACCAAGAAATTTACTTTGTTTCACTCTGTTTACAACGCTTTTGCCGCATGTTTGACACAAGGCCGGCTATGCTCTTACAAACTAGGCCACATGACTCACAAGATACAATCATTACCAATAGCCATGCATAATATACATAACAAGGTTTAGACAGAATTTTCAATGAATTTCTTTAAGTAGGGGGGTGATATAATCAAAGCAAACCTTCGATGCTGATGCAATAAAACTGTAAAATGGAGGCTTGACAATAAATAGGGAGAAACTATATTTTTTTAGGTTCACCATTTGCCCTAACATTTTACTGTATTGCTTTAAGCAGCTCATAAAAGTTTCTTTTTATTTATTGAAAGCTGTATTTGAAAAGATCTAAATATTGCGTACCGGACGTAAGGATTTCATAGCTCCCATAAACAGTGAAAGTGGAAATTAAACGACTGTGTAGAATCTTTTCAATTTACCCTAACTCAAATTGGATCTCTGATGAACTCGTTTGTTTGTGGGTTTTTTTTTTCTTCTTTAATTTAAGCATCTTGATGCAAATGGAAGTGCATTCATATGTTTTTGATATGCAGAATTGTAAGAAACGTAAAAATATTCATGTTTTGTGATTAAACTAACACTTAAAATTCACTACTGATATGTTGTTTGAATATGTACCTGTTAATAATTATTCTATTTATGGTACACAACTTGTGGCATATTAAAACTTTGTGTAGTTTATTAGTTTTATATCATGTCAATTACATCCTTGAATTTTGAACAGTTACCTTACGGTTGGTTACATTATTATTGCTTACAAATACCATTCACTGGCAATTTTATGGCTATCTAGAAATGTGTATCTCACATTTAAGTCTCCAGGAAAACCGAACAAACTAATCAGAATTCGGTAGCAGGTATTCGGCCAAGTCGCGGCATATTCGGTATACGGTACTCGGTGAAGTATATTCTGTGCATCCCGCAAGTCCTAATATTGCGTGCTTTTGTTTGTATTCCGAGGATGCTGGTGGAATACACAAAAGGCACGTAAGTACTTCGTTTCGCTATTCTTAGGAACGTGCCTTGAGCTTACTTTGGTCCTGAGATTTCGTTCCTGGCCTTGAATATAGACGTGTGGTGGACTCGAGAGAATCTTTTTGATATCAAAGTTTGGATATAACAGTCAGGAGTCACATTGTTGAGATCGATTGAAATAGTTCCATTTGAAGTGGAGATACTATCAGCGATCGCAAACGATATTCTAGTTTTGAAGACCTAAAATAGGAACTATACTCAGGCATTCTGAGCCCTAAAGAACAACTATGATCTCCAAAAATATTGGAAGTATTTCAGTCCCTCTTTAGATTTCATTTGCGTTTGTTTAGATATTTCATGACAAACATGGGCTTGGATCTACCGTTATTAATTTATTGCCTGTCGTTTTCCCAGTTTTTAAAAATTTTTCTCTTTTGAAAATGAATATGGTGGATGGAAAGGCTAATTAGAAAAGTGCAATAAATTGATTCTCCATCCTCGACTAGTGGAATTAAAGATCAATCAAAATAAGGCTTATTATTTTGAGGTAACAAGAGTCTTCTGATCTGAAATCAAAGACCGTTCAATGCCACGTGTAACAAAGTTGGAATTACAGTTCTTTTACATGTATTGCAGGAGATGATGAGGTTACTTTTAACTTCATTTTCGATACAACAAACAAGCTCCATGTAACAAATCAATGCGGTATGGCTACTCGTTGCTTGAAAGACAGTGTAGTACTATCCGCAGTCATTCGATCTTACAGAAGCGGATACCTTTAGACATAGAGCTAAAAATTAATAGTATTTCCATGGCAGAGCTGAAGATTCGATTCGTTACAAGGCTACTTAGCAAACATTTTCTAGAGATTTAGAGCAATATGCCACTATATAAACGTGTGCAGTGTAGCCCTATGATGATTTGGAGCAATCGAAAGCCATTAAGTGTTTGTTTGGAGGATGCCATTTTTATCGAAGGAATTTTGAACACATTGGCAGCTCGTTTGCATCTATTTAGGTCCGTTCCCTCAAAACCGTTTAGCGAAACTAAAAGTAAAAGTGTGGGGTCTCATCCTCCACGATCACTAGTTCATTAGAATCTTTTAGGATGGTATTAACATATCAACCCAAAGTGAACCTAGTTCGTCTTGAATGTGTGAACGAATACACTTAACCATGGCAATGGACGAAGTTTTACGATAACATGCTCAGAAAACCTATTGTTTCCAGCTTTTGCTGAAATATGTAACTTTCTGTTCGGAACTTGTAAACTTGTTAACTTTTACTCAGTTGGAATATCTGTCGTTTCTCCAGACCGAAATTAACACAATCTGCATACTGATGCTAACTCGAGAAAGAAAACGAGAAAGACACACTTTCTAAATACATTCTAAATACAATTTCTAAAAATTCTTAAAATATGTACGAGAATGCAGACCAAACAATTGCAATATTAATAGTTTATCTGTATCTATCTATCTATCTATCTATCTATCTATCTATCTATCTATCTATCTATCTATCTATCTATCTATCTATCTATCGTTCCAAAATTATCAACAGAGGAATACTAGCATATTGACACTTTTAAAACTTGTTCTATCAAAAACTGTTCGTTCGTGGTACGTAGATGGTCTTCAATACAACATATGGTATTGAGTGATGATAGAAAGAACAATAACAATCGTTTTAATAGATAAAAGGCAATAGTTTTTATCAGTTACTGAAACTAAGGGCTGTGTCATAGTTGGAATGTATAAGCTGATCAACAGTGTTGAAATGTTTGTACAACACTCAGAAATAATGAATTCCAACGCTTACAAAGATAGGAAAACAATGAAGTATTACAATTATTTCATGTTTTAAACAGTACACATAAATGCTTTCATTTTAATAACAGCTTTAGAGATCAAGGAGATGAGATTAGACATAGTTTCTTTCAATGCAACTTAACTTCAAATTAGTTTTTAAATGCCGTACTAGATGTGATGCAAAGTATACGACTTTAGTGGAGAACAGAAACCGCTAATCCTTGCACAAATATAAACAAATAAGAGTGATTTAACAAATTTAATTATAGGATAAACGCGAGACGTCTGGCTTTAAGAAGCAACTCACTAGCTGGACTAAAGCTCTCTGGAACACGAATGACTTTAATAAACCGTTGTATGGTAGTTGTAAGATTACTATCCTTAAATCCCTACTAGGGCTACTCCATACTATCCTTAGGGTAAATAGTCTTTATGTTGGCATGTTTTTGTGTTGTGGGTGTCGTGTGCTCGTTGAGTTAAATTATACTGAAGCTTAAGAAGAGAGTCTTCTATGAATAACAGAGAGAAAGACAATCAAATGAAGGCTAGAAGAAATGAGTCTTATCGAAACTCAAGAAGAGATTACCTCAAAGTTTATAAAGGTAGTAGACTTTAAATAATAGCTACGTATACCAAGTTTTTTGATAAAGTAAGTAATCAAGGATGAAATTCAACCTTAACGGCAAGGAGAAAGGTCTAGAATTCATCGGTTGCAAAGGCAAGGTAGACCCTCTTCAAGATAATGTCAACCAGTCACTAAAATTGTCGCAAGTTTCGAAAATGTGATATTATTATACCACAGTATAAATATTATACCTAATTGAATACTATCGCAACCTTCTATTTGTTTCTCTTGTTAATGACATGAAATAGTTTAAAGTTTTCGAAATAAATTTGAAAAATTAAAAATTTTACTCACTTAAATAATTACGTCGTATTACGGTCACGTGACCAAACTTTCTACAGACTCATCGATTTTGTAACTAGTTTGTACTTGTCAATGTAAAAAATTCTAAATATGGGACACTGTCCAATACAGAAAGAGAATTAAAACTAATAACTGTCTTACTAGAGTAAACTATTCTAGAATTTACTAAAGTGAATCGATACTAGGTCCTGTAGTTGTAGGGCTAAAGTACCTGCCTGATAATCTATTGGTTTTGAGATTCAGTGGTTCAATATGCGATCGTGTGGTAATAATTTTGAGCAAGTTATGAACTCTGTTGTGCCTCACCATACAAAGGTGAAAAATTGGTTGTGGCTATAATGGCAAAATTATCAGTTGTAATGTGCCTTTGAATGTGCCTAACACAGAAAGGGGACTATATAAATGAAGTATACTTGTTTACTTTTACTTTCTTAGTTTTGAAAAGAACGCTATAGATAGAAATAATATGCAAACACCGGGGTTAGAACCTGTGACCCACGCTTTCGCAGCGTTCGCTCTACCAACTGAGCTAGGTGACCTCCGCTGTT
>JAAAKM020006971.1:108908446-108921008 GCA_010016025.2 Alatinidae sp. Z8VKAUB7J3 | reverse complement strand
AACGGCTCCTTTAAACCATTTATCATGATACTGGTTCTCTTCAGAATCATGATCATAATAATAACTACCTTTATCATAATCGTAGTTATTATTGCAATCACTGTCATCTTCATAATGATCATCCTTATCATTATTTTCATCATTCCTACCATCATTATCATCATTATCATTTTTATCATAATAGTCATTGTTTCTAGAAAATTAAATTTACAAGAGTTACGTAGATTCCTTTCGTTAAAATAGTTGTTGATAAAGAAGGAACTGCTTTACATAAAACGTATTTAAAAGGGCTAAGAGAAGTCTGGAAACACTTTGCAGTTGTTTTATTTTACTAGAGGTACTTTTTCCGAGGCTTTTTCTACTTCTAACAAGTTCCGCTGTGCTGGGTTATGACGAATCCATTTTTCTTTTCTTGGTGTTCCTTATAATGAACTTTTCTTCTCCTGTTTTCAACAAGACCTCTACAATATTTATCCAATCCCTCCAGTTGATTTAAGGATCTGTCGCCCAAACAACGTCTAACATGCCTCTAACCTCCCTGCATCTTGCGTCTGGCACGATCCATGTCTCTACTCCAGAGAGTATCACGCTCAACACCAATGTTTTGACCATTCTCTTCTCAACAGCTTCCATCTCTTCTTGAAAGCAGTCTTCGCCTTTGGCACTTGGGATTTTAATTGCTGTGCCTTTAAACAACAACATTAGTATCACTTGCCTTTTTAGTAATAAATAATAAAATGGTACAGATTGGTTGATCCAGTTTTGAAGGTAAAACTAGATCAACAACTCCAAAGGTTCAAAGAGACATAAGGCATTGAACTATCTGTTGACATATCAAAATACGCAACACTACTCAATCAACAAAACAAATCTACTTCCTTTCCTCACTAAATGTCACTTAATAAAAATATATATACTTGCTATTTAGAATAGTGAGAAATTAGCCAATCGCGAGAAATATGTGTATCAAAAGATGACGAACGAGTGCAATTATGGATAACAGGAAAAGCACAAAAGACACACGTGAATGAGTGACGCACAAAAGCTACAATGCACATGACTAGCCCATACCACAGATATGATTGGAGGAATAGCAAGAACAAAAGTAAACAGTAACACAATGAGTGAAAATTCAGGCAACTACCTTAGCAGATGTGAATTTCCGTTGATATACATAATAGCATTTACACTTAAGTATGACTTCTTGTCGAGAAAGAAATGTTTCTAATTTTGGGCCGTATGATAAATGAACCCCATAGTCTATCTTCACGGTTGTGATGAAGCTTTAGTTTTGTTGTGCAGCAATGTTTGGTAATGGAACCAATGTTGGTATCAGCTGCCTATTTTTTGTATAGTAAAATAAAACCAGCTTAAATGTACCACTACATTTAAAGTAGCCTTGACTTTGTTTGCCAAGATTGCATATATATTTTTTGTTTGTGGTCCAAAACAAGAATATTGGACGAAATAGCGCAAACATAGTGTACTGAAAAGCTTTTTTCGTCTGACACCCCTCAGATTACTAACTTCAGAATGACCGAAATGGAATGTGTGAGAGAGTATACCCAACTGTATTTTGAAGAAGCCAATCAGAAATTGGACAGGCAGTCCAATTTTTGATTGGCTCCTTCACACATTCCATTTCGGTCATTCTGACGTTAGTACTCTGAGGAGTGTCAGAAGGAAACAGTGTTTTAGTGCACTATGTTTGCGCTATCTCGTGCAAAGATATTTTTGTGCTACTACCCTGTCATACGTCAGCCCCAAATTCATCTTAACTTATGAGATAATACTCCGCTTTGTAATGTAGAAGTGTTCTTGCTATACAGCCAATATTTTCAGTGAGGCGTATGTTTCTACCAACTATAATGAAGCCAAGGTAATTTCCCACTTCAGCAAGTCTTATTCCCAAGGCCGATTGATATCCCATGCTGGACTACATGATGCAGCAGCCTCGAATTTATCTTTAGCGTGGCGATGTTCCTTCGGTCTCTCAATGCAGCAGCGTTGTTGCAATTCAACCAAATTTTGCATTAGTGCCTTTGTTGCTATTGATGGTAATATAACCGATATGATTGTAAAACTACGTTTACTTAGATTAGAAAGTTGTTTCTTTTTTTACAATGCAGAACAATTAGTGCGACGACTTAGCTTTAAATTTTTAGCGAGCCGTCCATATTTTAATGCAGCAGAGTTGACATCAACACCTATGTTACCACTGATGACAAAGAATCCGACTTTAATGCACAGCCACGCTTACAGTTGACCATAACTTATTATAACTATTATTGGAAAGATAATTTCTTGTTAATACTTTCTGATAAATCAGCTCCAAATCCAGCAATACTGCTTCTGATGCTGCTTCAATTTGATATGAGCAGTGTTGTTTCGATGCAACCAATGTGTGAAGAAATCACTATTTCTTAACATGAAAACAATGTAAAAGTACAACTATGTTTACAATTAAGTATGGCGTATTATTGCCAAAATTGGAAGAGTAATTATCCGTTCACACTCTATAATACACAAGTAACTTGATTTGGAACTTCGGTTTGTAATTCAGCAGTTATGTTATAATGCAGGCGCTCTCTGCATCAAGATATTATATTCCTTTCCAATCATCAGGCATTCAATGCCTATAGACAACTATGTTCACACTTAACCATGACGTATCATTGCCAAGATTGGACAAGTGATTATTCGTTCACACTGCGTAATACATAAGTGACTTGATATGTTTTTGAAGTTGTAATGGATCTTCGGTTTTGTTATTCAGAAGTGTTGTTATAGTGCATCCAAACTTTGCATTAAAAAACTATGTTCCTACAAAGAAGGTTATGTGAATTGTGTTGGAGATTATTAGTGTATTTGTTGTTCGTCAAGTAACAGATTGTGGAAAGCCGTACGGCAATTTGAGTCATTTGAGTGCTTGTTTAGTCGCTGGATCTTTCGAACCCTTAAACCATCTTGTACCATTACAACAGCTATATATCAAGGATAACTCTACTATTTTGATTCAAGACACGAGACTGATTTTTAACAGATAACAAGTACTCTTTCAATCGAACGCTTTCTGTTTCGAAATGATTATTACAATAGTTACCATCACGATTCATTGTGCTTATAACCATCTTCATAATTATAACCATCATCATTATCATGAGCATGACCACTAACACCATTATTATCATCCTCATCCTCGTGATCTTAGAGACATCAAATTGATAATCATCATTATCATTATTATCATAATTATCATCATCAGCAGCAGCAGCAATAGTACGAGCATCGTAGTTGTCATCATCATCATCATCATCATCATCATCATCATGATTATCACCATCATCATCATAATCATCACTATCATACTGATCGTACGTCATCATCATGATGATCATCATTATTATTATCATCATCATCATCATCATCATCATCATAACTATTATCCTAATCGTCATCGCTGTCGTCATAATTGTCACTGTAACATATCATGATCTGCATTAGCATTCGCATCATTCTGATCATCGTCATGCGCAGTGACAGCAGCAGCAATAACAGCATTATCACTGCCTAGGACCCTTCTCCTTTGACGTCTGATTCTCACCAGGGTTTTCGACATTACTATGATTACATTCATTACACCTAACTGTACCAATATACACTCATCAACGGTACTGGCATTTTAAGATGAGCAAATGTAGTTGTGTAAAGAAACCCTCAAGTACCTTTGCAACTCCGAGAAGATATGCCAAGCACATGTTGGTATCGTGTTCTAACTCTTGCTCCGCCAGCTCGAACAGTGCTGCAAAATGTCAAAATAATTATATCTCTCCAGTGAAAAACGCTAGTTATAGCTTAATTGAAAACCGTTTTCTACATCAGTCCAATAGGTAGAAGACCACAATTAAAGAAAAAGTACCACAGGGAACGATGGAATACTGCAGGAGTTTATCAATAACGACAGGAAATGATTTGACATCTGCTGCTAAAGGAACAACGAGCAAAGAAAGAGCACTATATTTTGAAGATGTTCAAACACAATCAAATCATTTTTCTTCTATTTTCCAAGCATCTTCTATTTTATTTTATAAGCATATTATTTTTAATTTATTTAATATTAATTAGTAAACATATACCCTCAATATGAAGATTTCCGTCAGGGTGGCCAACCCCATCATGAAATACCCCACCTCTAATCAGTTTCCTTGTGCTCTTCTTCAACCCTCTCCTATTACTAGAACATTTAACCTAGTAAGATGCAGAATTGTTATTCTGCTTATCCTCTGTATTCTACTACCTGATGCTTGTAGATAAATCCTTAATGCTGGATTGTTTAATTGCAAAACTATTGTGTTTTGGAGTCTCATCAGGCCCCAAGGCGAGGGGGAGGGGGAGGACAAGCATGTCATGCCTCCTAGAAAAATAGTATGGTGCTCTGTGGTGTGGCTCTTTTTCGCCACTTCAGGCGTCATAATTAGGAACGTGCTGGAATAAAATTATTCACAAATTCTCCGCTTACAGCACCTCCAAGACCTCAAAGAAACCACTTACCAACCCCAATTCTATAGCTTTACAGGGTTAACTTTACTCTCCAGAAACATAAATTTCCTTCTTCCTTCAAAGACCAAAAATATCCCCATTGCAATGTGACTCTGCCATAGGGAAGCACTTGCTTGAGAGCCTAGACAGTCCCAAAGTGTGCATGGACGATTGCTTCCATATCATAGAAATATTTCGTGCAATATTCTTGTTTTGTACCTCGAATAAACTATTTAAATTTTCTTCTCCGCATCTTCGGGATATGGATACGAGAAAGGAATGAAATTCACGTTCAGTGTATCTCTTACCATCTTCTGATGCCTCGACGACTGCTCCTTCGGATCTACTCTCTGAAAGTTTCTGACTGCGAAGTAGAAGCCACGTAAGATGTAGTTTAGATGCTGGTGGTTGAGATAATTCCATAGGATCACTTGATAGGTTCCCCTACAATACAAAAATTTGGAGCCAATTGAAAGTTCAGATTTGTAAGGCAGACTTCAAAAAGTGGTATTCAAAATACTTAATTATTATTCATTAACTTAAAGACAATCCAATAACTTGTGAAGAGCAGATTTCCCAACGAAATACTGACAAAAACCGCAAAAGGTATGGCTATGCAAGTCTTGGAGATGTTTCGTAAAGCTGGATGCGTTGACCATAAGTTGAAAAAAGGGAGCTAATGTAGTGACTAGAGCAACGAAGAGCGTCGCATCGGATCACCATAGTCCAATTTGTAGAACAATAGGAAACAACGGGGTGGGTGTAATTTTCGTATCATGATGCTGACATACATAGCTTAGTAGTAGAAACTTTCAGGTCATTCGATATAATCAATGGCCATTACAACCGTACAAAGAATATAGGTACAATATCGAACGGACCCCAGGTAGGAGTCCAGCAAGACATGATGGACACATAATCATCAACGTTCTTTGAGATAATGTTCTGCAAATAAACACATTGACGGATGGGTGACAACAAGGAATTGGAGATATTTACAGGTCATTTACTACATCTATTTCCTACAAATTGTTGCAGGCGCATTCCCTACCCTTTGGCTAGTTACGTTTTCTCTCAATCCCATGTTTACTGTGTCGTAAAAAGGATGCCATAACCTTTGAAAATCTTCAAACGAATCATTCTTTTTCTCCGAGTCAACTCCAGTCTTGTCGTCTGTTTTGCTCGCAATGGGATTCATCCATTCAACAGTCTTTCCCCAAAATTTCTTAGAGAAAAGAGCCTTGGTCTTTGATGCAATTTGCTCTTGTGTCCTGCCAACAAGTGACTGGTATTGCTACAACAACAGAGAAAGAAGATTGATGAGACTATCCAAGATCATTAAGTCTGTATTAGTACAAACCAGGTAGAGGGCGCACGTAGGTATTTAAACTGCGGAACGATCTCCTCTTCATGGTACCCTACAAAGTTACATTAGAGGGCGCACTCAGGCATTTAAATTACGGAACAAATTGCTCTTCATGACACCCTACAAAGTTACATTAGAGGGCATACTCAGGCATTTAAAGTGCGGAACGAACTGCTCTTCATGAGTCTCTATAAAGTTCCGTTAGAGGGAACACTCAGGCATTTAAAGTGCGAAACAAATTGCTCTTCATGATTCTCTATCAAGTTACGTTATCCGCAACTTACATTTATATAATTGTATCTTCTAGAAGAGGGCATAAACATTATCAATGCTGTCAATGTTAAAAGTATAAAACAAACCAATTTCTTTTGGGCATCTGAATATTCACAACGTTTTCTAATTTACTAGGGAGCCCTACTACAGTCGCCTGTGGGCTTTGTCATTCGCACTCTATAAGCTTCTCCTCTTGCTCCACTTACAGAGATAGTGTCATATGCAGTTGTTTAATTTTCAAACCGATGTGCCTAGTACAGAACACATCAGGTTTTCAGTAATAGATGTTTTTAACGTCAGTTTCACCTACCCCATCAACGTTATCGTCGACTTCGTCATCTTTATGGTACTGAGCAAGTTTCCTGTAGATGATCTAAAAGATGCAAAGAAAATTAACAGAATCTTCAAGAGGTTAAACTACGACATGCTAGTAAGTCGCAAGAGTTATATCCTTGCTGACGCGCGATTCGACATAGACGTCCGACAAGCTATGGTAAGTGAAACGCCGATGTGGAAGCTTTATTGACAACGTCATGTCTAACAGACTTCTTCAGATCACTGCTGAAAGTGTAGCCAATTTTCAGTAGTGACCTGAAGAAGTCTGTTAAACGAAACGTTGTCAATAAAGTTTCCACATTCGGCGTTTTACTTATCGTAACAAACTAACTAGTAGGCTTATATGAAATCTATATCACAAAACGCCCATAACTGAATTGCTTCCAGTTGAAGGTTACTTAACATAAAACTAGATATAAATAGCTTTCTGATGTCAAGCACCGATAAATCTGATTGGCAATTATCATATTTGACCCCTAGGTATGAACGACCGCCAGACATACTACCCTACTTCCAGCAAGTACACGCACGAATATTTAATGATCTCTTCGTCCTTAGCTAGCTCCCTTCATCGAATTGACATAACGCAGGGTAAAGTCCATACAGACATTCTTCTCTAGCTTTGATTCCAATGCAAAGTCGATGCGGGTGCCATTCGCCTCCCACGTCTTTGATGCGTTGTCTTGTTTCATACCTGCCACTTTCATACTGTCTACAAGTCATTCGCACAGTCTCATATTAATCTACTTCTCTTCCTAACGTCTTTTATTTCCTGTTACCAGTTTTTTGTACCCGTTCCTGCGTACTCCTGGTCTCCTCAACACATAATATAATATCATTTTCATACTCTTACGAACCACTTCGTTCCTGACACTGTCGAGCCTCTCCAGCTACATATAAAAGTTAATGACTTACTTCACGCCTTCCTCATTACTTTCGTGGCATTAGTTTTGTTTCATGGCAGCTGTCTACATCCCGTATAACCTTGGTATTTTTATACGATCCTCTTCCACATTTCCACGTTTAACAGTTCAATTATTTATCTGTCATACATCATTCCTTTCCTTCGAGCTTCGTGCGCTGTGATGTACATATAGTCAGCGTGCCTTCTAATCGTTCTTCTTTCTTTTGGTAATACCCATTGCACCACAAGTCTTGCCTAAGCTCCGCTATTGCTTTAGCAAATAATACGACATTATTGGTATCAATCACTTTCAAAGCTGCCCATTTCCTCGTACTTCCTGTAAGTATCCCAATGCCGACCCTTGGTGCCATTAGACCGCTACTTTGAAAACTTCACTGGAACCACAACAAATCATGAGTAGATGCTTCATAAAAAGGACATTCCTGTGTTAGTTTCCTTTGCCTCGTTTTCGATCCGTACCGGTTTGGGTTCTATGTCTCCTGTCTACAAAGACCTTTTTGGATGACATCTACGATCACGTTTCATAAACGGGCCTAAATAGATGCATGATAGGAGAAACAATCGGATGTAAAAGGCCTCGTATCCATGCAGTACCCATAAATGCATCGGTTTTGGTTCTAGTTCATTTGGATGTGATCCATATCTAACATTAATAAGATTGAGAACAAGTCCTAGTTGCGCTTTTTCCTGTGAACCATATCGTAACATATTTTCACCGACAGAAAACATCAGACAAAACACTTTACGATGGAAGCCTTTTCCTCCCCTGTTGACTGAAGCTGGGGACTTGACACTGTGGTTGACATATGCCTATCTCCAGTTATTAAGCTAACAACATGAATATAGATCTAGAATGGGGTGAGTTAATGGTTCAGCGCCTCAACTAACCTTCGCAGGTGCCACCAAAATCCATACACGATTGCATTTATCTGCCTCAGTACTGCTTACCGATTACTTAACAATTAAGACTTAGTCATTAGTAAATATTTGGAAATTTATCTGTCGGGGGGAGGCGGAGTAACTTCTACGTAAATACTGACTTCCATATTGTTAAAGACAATATACTATATTCAGAAGGTCTAGTAGTGAAGATTTTACCAATGCATCATGGGAATGAAACAACACATTAAAAAAAATTTGTCGTCATTAAGGAGTTGGACGCTTTTAGGCAAAAGAGCAAGAAATAAACACGGTTTGCATAATGTTTTTAAAAGAACATTAGAGAAATAGAAAATATGTCACCACCATATGTTGGTATAATAATAAAGTAACATTCTGCAAATAAGAAACAGAGAATATGACCGAAAGAGGCATAATTTTCGTCACTTTTAACTACCTCTTAGGGAAATTGCACGACTTTAAAAGGTGGCATTTAAAAATATTCTTACCTGAGTTTCCAGCAAGTTTCTGGTCAACAGTAACGATTCCATCACCTCTGGCTGGCAGTAGGTCAAGGCAAAGTTGATCATTTTAGCTCTGGAAGGGAGAAGAACTTATGAGTAAGCGTAATGACAATGTAGTATAAGAATAGGTAGAGTGAGCGTGTACAGGCCATAGCCTTGAAACGTCTTTTGTGTTCCAGCAAGGAATAGATTAGGTCACTTAAACTTGAGTTTCTTTCCGGTGGGGTTTTCTTTTCAGTGATGCCTTTCCAGAGACCTATGTCTAACTGATGTTTGCAACAGAACTGGCATCAGCAGTGTACCTACAGTCTGTAAGCATTCAATGGAGAACTAGTCGGAGCAAAGAGAAGACTTAAGAGAATTCAGTTTCCATGGATGGACGTTTACATCAGTGCAAATTAACACCCGTCTCTATCAGTGCATAGTGTTCCCCTTATAAACATCAGTACTTACGATAATAATAATAACAATAATAATAATAATAATAATAATGTTAATAATAATGCTAATAATACTACTACTACTACTAATACTACTACTACTACTACTACTGATGATAATAATAACAATAAAAAGAAGTAAATTTAAAACAAGAAAAATATATCTAGTTATGGATATCCTATGTTGTTTACCTCGCGGAGTAGTTTAAAAACTCTTCACATTCTCCAAGTAACCTAAAATGTAGAATTAAAAATTCCCGTCAGTATTGTCGTCATTATAATCCACACCATCACCATGTAAAAGCTAGGATTTGGAATAAATGTCACCCTCGGATAAGGGCAGCCCCATATTATATGCATCATCCAAACGCTAGGATTTGGGATAAATGCCAGCCTCTGATAAGAGTGGCCCCATATTTAACGCAGCATATAAAGCTAGAATTTTTAATAAACGCTACTCTCTGATAAGCGTGGCCTCATAGTAAACGCAGCATCCAACAGCTGCTGTTTGTTATAAATGTCACACTCAGAAAAGTACATATTAAATGTATTATCCAAAATCTAGGAGTTGGAATAAACGTCACCCTATGATAAGCGCAGCCCCATATTAAACGCAGAATCCAAAAGCTAGGATTTATAATAGACGCCACCCTCTGATAAGAGTTGCCTTATATTAAACGCTGCATCCATAAGCTAGGATTTTTAATGAACGCCACCCTCGTATAAGCGCACCCTCATAATAAACTCAGCATCCATAAGCTAGGATTTCTAATAAGCGTCACCCTCTGGTAAGCGCAGCCACATATTAAACTCAGCATCCATAAGCTATGGTTTGTGATAAACGTCAACCTCCGATAAGCGTGGCCTCATATTAAACGCAGCATCCAAAAGCTAGGATTTGTAATAAACGTCACCCTATGATAAGCGTACTCTAATATTAAATGCAGCATATAAAAGCTAGGATTTGTAATAAACACTACCCTCTGATAAACGTGGCCTTATGTTAAACGAAGCATCTATATGCTAGAACTTGTAATAAACGCCGCGCCGTATGCTAAAGGATATATATTAGTTTAGGTATAACTAGAATCTCCAATAATAGTTATCGTCTGACCGATAGTTCTTGGATGTAAGATCTCGGGGCTGTAGAAGCACTTTTAATATTAAGTATTGCAAATAATGATCTTTGATCTTTTTTTTTTATTATCAGCATGACAATTTGTATGTGTTTTCTTGCGAGGAGAGGGGGAGGGGGGATACTAACATATGGTATAAATAAACAATACGCAGCTGTGCCGTAAAAAATGTTTTTGTTGCGAGTGCTTTTATCTCTTTTTTGGTAGGGGGGGGGGGCAGCAAAGCAGCAAATACTAATATATCGTTGAGATAAACAACACTCAGTTGAAAACGTTTAGTCGCGAGTACTCTTAATCCTTTTAGCAAAACTTAAGGAAACGTTCCTAACCCACCGTAGTCGCAAATGAAGTATATAAGTTTATACATTCACGTGTAGGAGAGCGTGTGAAAATATAGGCTGTACGTCACAGTGGGTATATGAGAGAATGATACAAAATGTGCCGGTCTCAATTAGTAGTCGCTTTAAATCTTCGAAAATTTACAGAATCATGTGAACAAAGCAAAGTCAAGAGACCCCAAAACTGCCTTAGCAATGGGACGTATTTGCTTGAAAATCCAACATGTCATGACAACTATCTAGAGGATTTTTTAGGGTATTTGCCATAGAACGATCACCGTTTTATCTTGCCTCATTAGAAGCTACATTTATCAAAGCAAAGAGGCCAATGCTTTGTCCAAGAAAAACTTTGTATGCAATTTACTGTTTTTTTTAACAACACAAGTGCAGAAAAGGTGTCGTTCTTATGAAAACTATTCTCTATAGTTTCTTATTTTCTTCGCGTTTCCTATATTTTACTAGCAAAAAGCTTTACTTTACTTAATGCGATTGCTTTGATCAGTGTATGGCAAAAAAGCAAAACTGTTATAGCAAAACAATCCGTTACTCAAAGTAATGTATAGGACAGAACGTAAAAACGTAATGACCAAGTTTTTGAGTTTAAGTCCTTTTTTGAGAATAGTGTAAAGATGACTCGAAATCGTCAGGAAGAGATTGCTGGTGGTTGTTGGCTTGTGGTTATCAAATCTCTGTTGATCAAATGTATAATCGTTTTTGAAATAGTTTACGGAATATATATTAATTTATCTCCAGTGAGGCTAAATTACAAAGTGAAAAATAGGTCGAGTTTTTACATTATGCTTTGAATTCCAAACTACTTATAGTCTAATTTTTCTACTTTGTCTTGTAAAATTAGCGTGAAAAAACATACCACTTTATTTGTTTTCACTCAGATGTGCAAGTAACCAAGCAATATCTTCAGGTGAAACAAAAACCGTAAACTGCACCCAGCCAATTCGTGGTAGATATGTATATATAAGTGTACCAAGAGCTACAGTTCTGACCCTTTGCGAAGTTCAAGTTTACACTTTTGGTAAGTAGTGTCATGTATTCTGTGCTTAGAAAACTAGTATACAACATTTTATCACTTTTATATTCCCTCTTTTTTCCCTCTAATTGTGCCTTGAGTTTTATATTTTGTTCACTAAAACAACTTCAATTTCAAACGATTCCTCAAGTAACGTGTACCAATGAGAAAAATATATTTTTTAACTGATAGGTATTCAGCAACTTTCTTGGAATGACTGAGCTGTTTTTGTATTCTTAATAAACTTTAATACCTTTGGTATTTTATGAAAGTTTCCTTTTCACTCTTCCCTGTGAGAATGAAGCAGGTTTCTTCTTTAGTCCTTGCTGGAACTATTTTATTTCATAATTGTGTCTTAAATTTGCCCTTTAATTTTTACTAGTTAACCCTGCCGTACCCGACGCATTTGAGGAACTGTCTACCCGAGGGGAGCAGAATCCACCCCCTATTTTTGTCTTCAAAACGGCTTTAAATAATTCCTTTGTATTTAGCACTGATACACTGTAGGTATATACAAATCTGCACATCTAGTTACAACTTTATGTGTTCAGGCAAACTGGATATATGGCTCCATACATTCCTCCATAAATCTGGCAAATATTCAATAAGTGTTCAAAACTAACTAAAATATCCTCCGATTGCATGCGACAAAACCCTTATACATCACAAGTAACATAATTCTGGTCGTTCAAGCTTTTAGGACATCTGAGACATGAAATTTGATTAATTTTCCAAACATTTCAAAAAATTTTGACTTTGGCAGAACAAAACTTATTACA
>JAAAKM020006971.1:108866854-108893171 GCA_010016025.2 Alatinidae sp. Z8VKAUB7J3 | reverse complement strand
GGAAAATTTCATTCTGGAAAAAGTGAGCGCTATATAGGCTCTATTGCCAACTTTACACAGTTCAAAATCATTGGGTAACCGCATATGATAGGACATAAATTCTCGTGCTTTTACAGTTAAATATTTCGACGCACCGAAACTCGATAACCAAACGTATCATTGTGCAATAAAAAATACTAGCAGTTTCGATGACCGAATTTCCACCTCCTGCTTGCTCGACATTGTATACCACTGGGTTTGTACACAATTGTACAGAAAAGTTGCGGACTTTGGTTACCAGCCTCGCCGACAGAATACAACTTTTGTAAGCAGAAACATTGTTGATCGTCGCAGACTGCTGCTGGTCAGAGTATTTTTCTTTTGCTTTGGCCCTTCCACCAACAAACTTCGATCAACAATACAAGGAAAAAACCTTTTCCGGGAGTACTATTCCTGCTTAGCATGCATGACGCCTCGTGCTGAGCGACTAGGTTATGGCGCAAGAAAGAAGTGGCTTTCTCTTGGTGTTGTGGAGGGGAAGTTGAAAAAGGAAAGCCGTGGCTTGAACACTGGCTTGTATAAAACAACTCGAGGAAATTGACCACGGGCAGCCATGCTAACAGCAAAACAAAAGCCCTAGTCAAGTCGCTAGGAGAGTACACAAAGCGAGGCAAGTCTCCCGCAGCGAGGCAAAGAAAGGACCGAGCGAATGAGTGAAAGATCAAAGGTGCCGACGGCGAAATCAACATCTTGTTTCATACACAGAAAAAAATGCCAAGGCGGGAATAATGCAGGCTGCCCTGTCTAAGGTATTCCTAATATATAGCGATAAATAGAACTTTTGAATGACTGCAGGCCGTTCTTTCAAAGATTTCCCTCCTTCTAATATATAGTCTCCCGTAGTACATCTGTCACAAGTGTAGCCTGCGTTTTTGATTATAATAACTTTGTGGTAGCATCTGAGAAACTGCGTCTCTTTTTATTGATGAAAACAATTTCCATCGATGGCGTTTTCTGATTACGCGTCATAAGACATTAGAGATCGATAAAAATACCAGTGACCAATAAAAATTATGTACTTTATTGGGCGGAGGAATCGCTCACATGACCTTTAGTTTCTCCAGACATTCGATTAAACAGTTTTTGGTGTTCCTGCGTTCTTTAATATTCCCGGCGGCCGGTTTAAATGAAATGGGGTGACTAGGAAAATAGCAGTTAAATGCTGATAAAAACAGGCGCGGCTGAAACAACCGGTGCGTCACAGCTGAGTTGTTTGCATAGAGAATACAAGTTCGGATTTACTTATGGATGTATGAACCAGATTTTTACGGATGAAAAACAAGAATTTTCGGACGTATAAACCAGGGTTTTCGGATCGATCAACGAAAATTGTCGAATGTATGAACCAGAATTTTCGGATATATGAACCAAAACTTTCGGATGTATGTACGAACCAGAATCTTCGGATGTATCAACCGGAATTTTCGGTGTATCAACCTCAATCTTCGTATCCACATTTTTAAAAATCTTTCGGAACCGGAAACACTTTTTTTGATCGACTATCACAGGATTCTCGACAAAGTTTGATGCTGATCCGAAATGGCTGAAATGAGCAATTCGAGGATGCATCATGGGTGCAATCAACGTCGGCAATAAAATTGTTACAGTGTGTATATAAAGGGAATACCTACCCTTCTGCTGGGTCTACCACGATACCGCGTGGTTCATCCAGACCTGTTGACACCAGGATTTTCCTCGACGTACCATTAAGCCTCGCCACCTCTAGTCTGTTCGTGCCTGTATCAATCCAGTAGAGGTTTCTGGCGATCCAGTCAACTGCGAGACCATCAGGACTATCGATGTCATACCCCACGACTTCTTCAACACCTGAAATGAGAAACGGTTGTGGTATAGAGCGGTGTGCAAAGCCGATCACGGGGGTCTTGCAAAATGACCATGCCTTGAATTCTAATAAAGGCAGAAATAGGGCAGATACAAATACGATCACTTTCTGCTAACTTCTGGTCAATCAAAGAAACAAGTGGTGAAAAGTGTCATGAACTAAGAAAACTCATCCAAACTGGTGACGCCAAATATACCCATGTCTAGCCCTTACAAACCCTTTACCGGAGGTAGAACGGGTGCTGCATGCACAAAAGTCACCAAGGCACGCCCTAACTCAGTCTAGCAGGGTTTGATACGACTTTGTAAGTTCTTAGAAAATTGGGAAATATGGTACGGGGATACATTATCAAGTCGTATTTTCGTTTAAAAGTTGTCCGGATACATTTTTCAGGCAGGCCAAACGTACCACAAAAAATTAACGCTTGTTTCGCTGATGATAAATTCCTTTCCATGTAGTGTACACAAGTCAATGATATGTGGCAATGCGCAGTTGAAAGGCATCATGATGGCATTCTTAATACTTGATTCCAAATTTTAGCATCTGCCCCGCCTTACAGCACAAACCAAAGTTTACTCCAAATCTAACAATAAATCTTGATGCAGTAAGACAATAGACGTGTAAAACGTTCAATTTCTTTTCACTGACTATTTAAGGGGCGCAAATGAAAAGCAATAGCTGCCTAAAGACCTTTTGGACCACGGTTCCCCGAATAACTTCACTCTCCCCTGCACTAGCTTGTAATAGAAAGATGTAACTGTGACCAGGGGCCCATAAAACCATCTGCTTCTTTGATAAATATATTTGAGTGTGTCAGAAATATGCAAGTTCACAGCATATCAAGAAAATGCTTTTAAACATTGGCATAAATGTAGGAAAACAAAATATGTGTCTGTTTATTGTGATACACCAAGCAAAAAATCATCCATGACAGGTGTTGCCTTCTACTTGACTTCAGAAAATTCACTCGTCTTCAGACCCTTGTACACTGAATATAGAAATGTCGTAGTCAATGCAACTAAACGTACGTTGAGATCCAAACCACTCCGTTGGAAGAATGACGGAAAATCTTTTGATCAAACATGATCTGACAACTGCACAGTACATGGATTCCTCTAATGCTAATTTCTTCTACTTTTATACCGAAATTTTGATACCCTTGTTTCACAATAGCGCACTGAAAACGTCCACTAAGTATTAATAAATGCTCATAATTTTTACGACACGATAATATAGCATATTGGTAGAGTTTCTTTCAATACAAATCCCTCCGACTGCTCCTCTTGATTCTTAGTAAATAAGTCACTGTAGACGCTTGCCCGTTCATAAAATGAAATTTGCAATAATAATTATGTAAAGATTGTGACTTTTAGCAACAATCATGTACCTTACGTTGAAGTATATAAAGGAAAACTTAAGCAGAAAAAACATATTTTAATCTGAGAAAATACATATTAAAGTCTTGACAATGCATGCAACACTACACTTGCTCACTTGCATACTTGTACACTTGTACATTTATACACTGGTATATTTTTTACACTTCAACTGAAGCTCCGTTGATAAGCAAATGCGACTGCACATAATACAAGTATTCAAACGTGGAGGTCTGGGAATGAAATAAGTTGCGGAAAGCAATCGTGGAGTAATCCTGAGTAAAAAAAGGAGTTGATGTCAGACCCATAAATGCAAAAGGGCAAGTAATTGTACTTAACTGGAGGAAATGCGTCAAAAAATGTTCAGATCGACGGTCTAACGCCATTTCTCTTCTTCTTAGAATCTGAAAACTCGACACCGGTGATTATAATCCCAATTCTCTCGAATTCTAGGTTGAAGGTCTTGCCAAACAAGTCACTGCTGGACAGTGTCAGCACCGTTACCTTAATGAACGTGTAAACAATGCCACTGTTTCTAAAGGTTTCAGACAGATGTGAATAATGAAATATGTCTGCACGGGAAATCTATTTGTATTTGACTCCGACCGCACTTTGAGCTACAAGTCCATCCAAGATTATCAACCTTTCTTGACGTAAGGTGTATCGTCATGATCGAGGAAGTGTTGAGTATTGATAGATTTACGAATTTCGCTATTCAAAATCAGTTACCATTCCCAATGTCTTTTGTTATCTTGCGTTAGTACTGGGTGGGGGATGTGGGGGTGGTATTACAGTACTTCAAAAGTACGTTTTACAGTAAAAATGGTTCGACTTTAAAGAAAATGATACACAGCAAAAACCAGTTTCAAGTTTTGCCTTTATACCTCAAAATTTTACTATCAGTTTACATAACAATGGTATATTTAGATGTTGAAACGGATAGCCAAACGTTTTGGGAGGCAGTAATACAGTAAGTGTACACCTATGCTATATGCTACTCGACAGGTGCTACCACTTTATATGCGTTATGTGCACCTATGTGCAGCCTACAACCTATCTGCATTTATAAACACCTGAATGCATTTATGCGTACCTTTGTGATACTTCTCGTGCACCTGTGCTTTACGTGCATCTATGCTTTAAATGCACTTACGCTTTACGCGACCTTTGCTTTACCCCACCTATGCTTTATGCTGCTTAGGAGAGGCTTCCTAACACTATGAGGCGAAGAGTGTAACTATAACCTCGTAATTTGCCATCGTAGTAGATATAGTTAAATCACAATGATATATTGTCACGCAAAAAACGTCGCCATCTGATGTGAGATTGATAGACGACGCTTTGCATTTTTGTACTTCGTGCTCAAAGATTTGCTTTCTTCATAAAATAGTGAATTTTCATCCACATAACCAAACTAGAAGATTTTGCGATTTAATCACAGCAGAAATTTAGCCCCAGCGGGGATTGGGAGGGGGGTCTTACCTTGATGCTGATAGTCTTCTATTGCATGACAAGGGGCGGGGAGTTACTACTGAGCCATTACTGAAGCAATCATAATATCATACTGCTCACATGCTCGTCAGTAATGCCCCCGATTTTTACATACATACTGTAAACTAACACCAAAAATTATATCAGCCGAATATATTTGCGATATTCGCTCACTAACATGCTTCTTACAAGCAGAAAATGCTTGCAAAATGTAATTACGAAACTAATTTGTTTTTATCAATGGCAATCACCATTGCACTTCTCTAACAAAGCATGTTTGTCATGTTTTGTACCGTCCGAGGACAGAATTGTTCGTTTCGAATGATAACTCTCGCATATCGTCGTGCCCCTTCTCGAAGATCAAGCTTTAAATAACTAGCCCTCGGGACTCATTCAAATCAGTATGGCAATTTGTAGACAAATTCCTCGGATTCTTTCCACCTGGCTTCTTGCCAATCACATACAAGTAATCGAAGGTTCTTATTCAAAATGTAAACATGAAACGATAATACAGGCATTGATGAACTACAATAGCCCAAAGTCTTTCATTATTGCAGTAGATTCCTCTAGAATTGTCTGGTCTTACACAAGACAACGTAATAGCATCAGAATCTTACTAAGAAAATTCCACATCATGCCATACAGTTGTCTCCCAGATCAGTGCATACCGATTCTCTGCTCCACTGATGTCTCCAGGCTAAGACCCCATTGCACAAATACATCCAGGTGCAAAACCCAGAAAGATATGAACTCTTTCAAATTGGGACCGTAACTTGGTTAGACATACGGGGGTACAACGCTGAGGCAGAAGTTGGTAACAAGGGAGTTGCCAATCATTTTCACAAAAGTAAATGACGGGGGTTATTTTCCCGATAAATCGTCCCGAGCCTCATCCCTTGACTATTTATGAGGTGTCGTTGAGAGACCAATAAATTACACAATTTGCAATAATGTATATACGCCCATGATGAAAATTTGGCATCTAGATTGATTTAGTTTGTCAAGTAGCTCCGAGAAACCGATCTGCTTCTAGTTGCTTCTTCGTGTGCAAGAACGGGGAAACGGGGGGTTGAGGAACCATGTCCCCCTAAAGATTTGCCAAATCTCAATTTTTTTCGTGACCACTTATCAGCTTTATAAAATCCGAAATTGATTGCGACAGACATTGTCACATTCACACCAAGATATGCATATCTACACGAAACATCCTTTTCCACACAATGTATCAAAAGCACCTTAGTGAAATGTGGAGGGAAAAAAATTGAACCCTGCCGACTTATTCTTCACTAGTGCCCCGCAACGTAAAATAATTTACGGTCCTGCCCGCCCTTAAACCACTACAGACATTAACTGCACTTCTCTACATTTATATACACATTATCAGGCCTATATTTGGGGCTCATGTAAATGATAGTCGACTGCTGATTGAACACTTCGTTGCTACAAAACAGTTCTTTATAAAACAGCCATGAAGTCGCAATTCTGGGCAATGTAAACATAAAATTATAAAGTCGGTTATTATTATCTGCCTTCAGAATGTTTTCGTCAAGAGAGAAAGGGCTGCGTGACAACTTCAAAAATGGGCCAGAGCAGCTGTGGCGAGATTAGTGCTTCAAAAATTCGCCTTAAAAATATAAATCCTGAGGCCTAATTACATTGGAAATCTCCCGACTCCCCCCTATGAAAGCAGACAATCCCTGTGAAGTAATGCTTAAAGTGTGGACATTGTGCCCAGCAGCAAAGGCAGGAGGACCTCAACAATGATATCATTTTGTGCAGAAACAAACCGAGACTACGAAGAGGGGAACACCCTGAGATTATGAATAGGGGAACACCCTGTCTGAGCGGCTTCAAACAAACGTGTTCAATTACACGATGTCCACACTTCTCAAGCTTCAGTGGAGAAAGTGAACGATTATCTACAAGAAAAAACCGTTTGCAGGCTTCTCTAGGTTAGTTATTTACGGGAAGATATTGTGCTCCCAATCTGCGACTTGCACTTGAATTTATGCCGACGTAAATTAAAATGCTGGGAAGCACAAACTCGCTAGAACGAGCTTTACCGTGCGTTCGCAGCTCACTTGACAACTTAAACATTTCTCGTTGATTGAATGTCCAAGTACAGGAAATCCACAATAGTGGCTTAATGAACCATAAAATCATGTCTCAATGCCTTGACGGCTTTGCTCAATGTACTAACACCTTTTCAAAACCCTGCGCAGAAAGCAAGGGAGTCTAACTACAGTGAAATGCTCTTCACTTCTTAATTGTGAGACTGGTCACTGAGTTCATCCGCATGGGTTTATGGTTTGGTATATCTGTCATCACACAAAGAGTACCTCCTCTATGCAATCACCCTTGTATCTTAAACACTTGTCAGCCGTATTTCATATTAAACACTCAGTGATTTTTGGGCTTTCCTGCAATAAGGGTCTCCTTATTCCTGCATCTGGCTTAAATTCTCGAATTCCCTCGAAAACCTCCGACTTAGCTGTAAGGTCTTGACAACAGCAATTTTAACTTGTAAGATTTGTTTGATTTATAGAACGGACAACAAGGTCTCAACATGAACTTTACCTTCAATCAGCACGCAAGATGTCGACGCTGTAAAGACAAGAATCGCCTTAAAGATGCGAACGCTGTAAAGACGCTGGTTTGGACAAGAATCGCCTTAATACCCGTTCATTTGAGTTCCTAGTCGTAGTTGCAAACAACACACTGTATCTCTGTTTTACCAGACGATGGCTGCTCCACAACCAAGGGGCGGTTTCGGCCAACTACGTTTCCCAAAGGGTTGGGGTCAAATTAGTTAAAACATTGACTACTGTACGTGGCTCAAGCAGACGTGGTGAGGAGGAATTGCGAAGTAAAAGCAAATTGGGTGCAAAGCATTTTAGTACCCCACTCCCTTCTTATCCTGGGTGGTGTTCATTTAAAGTTGAGGGCGAAAAGTTAAACTTCGTATTTTCCGTACGTTTGCTTAGTTAAGCGAGGGCCAGCGATACAAAATTATGTGACAACCGATCCACTACTTAACTCTTCCTATTCGCTCCATAAATCTCGTCCGATTGTTCTGGTCGTGAAAGGTATTTTGTACCATACTATGGGCAAGCACTTGTACCCCCAGTTAAATAACTTCGGGTTTTTAAAATTCTTCGAGTTACAACTTAGCTGTTCCTGGAAAATGATGGGTTTTTTCTGTTCGGCATGCATTTCTCGGCTCGTTTAACATGTAGAGTACGTGGCAGCAGAGTGAGTTGCAAATAAAGTTTCCTGTTTGATTCAAGCAATACATGAAATAGGAAAATCCTTCGTTCCCCTTACACCATCTTCCAAAACTATCAGATATCTGAACGAGATACAGTGTCCGTATTCGAACAGCCTATCATACAACTTCACAGGGAACACAATTCGTCTGTCGATTCGTCGCTAATATTTCAAAGATATAAAATTGCCTTTCTCTTTTAGGTTCTGTTTTGCATTTTAAATACTTTACGTTTCTTTATATTTCCACTAAAATTAAAATAGAACCTAAACAAGGTAGCCTTACCGTTGTAATAAACTCTGGAGCATTCACTGGGATAATTACGATTCGTCCGTTGGTGCAATACCAACTTGAACCCAAGAACAAAATATTCTCAAATCGGTAAAGCCAACTTTGCTTTAGCGAAAATAACCCTATACAACCATGTGTCAAACTAACGAACCCCAATTTGAACACCCCTTGTCAAAGAAGTAAAGCAGGATTATAAATCCACCGATGACATGGCATTCCCCTGTCTGCTCAGGGGAAAACCTCATTCATGTTGAAATGAAAGAACTTAATCAAATTTTCGACTCAACTGTCTGACAAACATGCTCGTTGCACACCAAGATTCTAAGAAACGATAACACTAAGACTTGTCATAGAATGTTAAATTTAAAAGCAGCACGGTACAGATTTAAAGATCTTTTTAACTGTGTATGAGGTTATTTTGATCGTATTTCTAGCTTTCACCTGCCCTCATCTTAAGCACAACTAGAAGGGAGGCCTTGCCCTTGAACGCAAGAGGCTAACAGTTGGTCTTCATTTTTACGAGCGACGTGATTCTAAACAAATCAGCGGTTTTAGCCCCAAATAATTCTCAAGTCGATTCTTAAATTTTTAAGCTATGAATCTATTGTATTTTTTGTTAGAAATTAAGCTGTTAATTGTGGATAGGAAAAAACGTCTATTAAACTTATAGTGTAGAGAACAGGTTGATTTTCCATAAAACGAACTCCTACAACTTCGTCGCTTCATAAAAATATATATGAGAAAATCTTGCCCAAGTTCTGATAAAGCCCCTCTGCCCTCAAAAAGTTCTAGTTGAACCCCTGATTATCAATACCAAAACATTGTATTTCCGGCAAAAGAACTGTAGACTGTATGACATTTATTGTTTCAAAAAGCCCTGTTACCGTAATAGAGGAATTAAACACTGTCACAAGGCTTCTTTGGTATCAGCACATTTTGTCGAAGAGAGCCTGTTTGACACCAAAGCAGATAGAAAGTGCAAACCGTGATAAAGGTAAAATATTTTTGTAAATAACAGTAGAGAAATAGAAAGTATGTCACCACTGGGGATTATTCAGAAATATTTAATATGGGACAATGAAGGCATGTAGGTATCGTATGCCCTCCGAATTGTAAAAATTATTTGAAGAAATTTTAGGTTACAAGAAGTTACCCACATGGGGCAAGAAGGAGAGGGTGTCTGTTAAAGAAATGAAGAATACGTAGAGCCTATTTGTTTCTGACAAATGTCCGGAATTTACAAATATAGAGAAGACGACATATTACCATCTTTGTTTCAAAATGCCTGCCCTATCCCAGGTTACTGTGGTTTTTCGTAGGTCGCTCAATTTAATTTGGATCGCATTTCGCAAAACAATATAAAACGTCGTCCCTGTGCATTTCCTATGTATCTTTCAACATGAAATTGTTTATATGTGCATCGGTACACAATTTACTTTTCAATATCTAATTCATAATACATCTCTCGGGTAAACAAGAAAAGCAGAAAATACTGTACGTGGTCAACTCCATGTCAGAGAATATTTTATTTGCTTTGAATAGTTTTTCACGGGGAATGTAAAGGTGAGGAAACATCATGGGACGAATGTTTTGTTTAGTTTATGTTGAGTTTACAATGAGCTTTAATATCAAGGATGCAATCCCCTATTTTCGATGCAGCGTTGTGACGGAACGCACCTAGCATCTTTTCTCACTGATGACAGATTTTTTCCATGAGCCGTGAGAGGCTATCCTACTGGGCGTAGACTGCCTTTGGCTTACTTGTGAGTCCAGTAGCCTAAATTAAGGGGCGTTTCCCTTGGACGCCCCAGCTGCCCTTTATTTATTAGTTAGCCTCTTTGGTGGTTTTACTGTTTATTGGGGGTTAATTCAAAATCAGGCGCACTGCTCGTCAGGGGTCTTTGATCGAGAGCCATTTATTCGAAGTGCGACGTTTATCAATGAGGGGCATTTATTTAGAAGGTATGGAAACCAGTTTGTGTCGTAGCTTGAAAAGCTTGTTCGTATCACCATTTATAAGACGGTGACTCATGATACTCTACAAGAATGCAATAAAGTGGATTGCAATTTGCATAAAATAAGGAAAAAACAGTTGCAGGATATACGGGCATGGAGGAAAGCAATGCTCGAATACTACAAAGCCCCAAATATACCACTGGCACATCATTGCAAGATAAATCAACTGGTCATAAGAAGACAAACTGGGTCTTTACGAGGAGCCTGAGGATGAGAGCACGTTGGGAGCACGTGAAGTTGATACTAACGGCAAATAAGAGAAACTGCCGTAGTTTATAATTAAACAAAATTTTACATGTCTTCCAGTGACACTACGGTAGATTGGCTGAACAGCTGCTTTACATAAATTTAAACTTCCCTAGCCCGTTGCTTTCCTACTCATCTGTTGAACAGCTTTAGCATAAACCGTCCTAAACTGTCTTAACAGCCAGAGGGCGATGTATAATACACAGACTTTGAATTGATTGACAGTGGATCCATGCTGGCTGATTCGATAATCGTAAATGTAATGGTTTTGGTTATTTTTTAAGCCCCATCTCAATATTTCGGTTGCCGTCGGCTTTGAATTGAGCCGTACAATCACGGTGATTTGGCATAGTTGACTCCAGCGCTGCTTTTCTGATGTTGGTGTTTGTGCTTTTCAAATCTGCGCAGGCGAGTCGGTGATTTTACCACTTTGTGTGCTATTGGGATATCAGGACCGATTAAACATGAATAAATCATGAAAGTATTGAGATCAATCGTGTAGATTTTTATGTTGGTCAAACCTCAAGAATACGCTGTGATTGATTAAGATCCACTGGTCGGGGATTGAAGGCTCACTTGCGTTGACCTTACCAGCATTACTTACAGGCACAGCACTGTAACAGAATTACACCGTATCCTAGTTACAGACTGTGATTGTGGAGCACAGGCAAGCAGCTTTACCATTACTAGATGCTATGCCAGGTGTTTCAAAGCAGCAGCCAAGCCATATGACTTATAAGAGGGAATGTCTTATGAGGACAAGCTTGGAATCGTCGCAAAATCTCTTGTAACGTCATACGTTGTACGTAGATTGTGTTTCTCATCTCAGAAATACCTTACAGTCTCATTTTTGTATAACTGGGGTGCCATGTTGTTAACTCAAACTGTATGTACGAAAGCATAGCTCATACGTGGCTTTGACCCTTGTCTTAATCCAATATATTAACCAATCACCAAAGGAATATTAGCTTAATACTTTTCTCAACTGAAGTTTTTTTTGTGGGAATCAATGTGCCAAGGCGAAGGCTGCTTCCATCTTTGATAGAAAAATACCGGCAAGAGGGAGAAAACCGTAAATTACAAGAGGCACAGAATAACTCCGGTGGGTCGTAACACAAATATGAGACGCATATGTAACTCGCAACCATTTGTGATCGGTACAAACTTAAAAACGCACAATTTGATCGTCACATGCTAGTAATGAGTGCAAAACACAGTCTTCTATCCCTTTCGGGATTAGCATCACTGAAAGTAAATGGTTACTGGCCAGATATGCTAGCGCTTGCTTGGGTACTTTACGAGGAAACTGATTTAGTAGGTTTTTGCTCCTTAAAGGCCTTCCATATTTAATGTGCTACACGTTACTTTGCAATGGCAAAATGTCCTATATTGCCTTCTTGAAGAAAAGGCTGAATATGACCGTCTACTGTTGTAGTAGTAAGAGTACAAATGAAAACTGCGCCATTGCCTGTGTGTTTGTAAGGTGTTAAAGGGACTGTGAACACGTGACTTTGCCAGCCGACAGTTATTTTGCTGATGGACTTGGTAGCATAAAACGAGGCATCAACTGTCGTTGTGAATGTTTAGTAGCCTTTAGCTCGTAACAGGACCTCATAAATCGTACGAAATGGCCAAATTTACTATTGTTGTGGCCATAAAAACAAGGAATCTGCCTCTCGATCGGTATTCCCTTCAGTAACCTGACTGAAGAAATTAAGAACTTGATCTGCTGATAAGATACCTTGGCAAACCCCGCTTTGACCATATCAACTTCTGCACTTCCACGGTTGGGCTACTGCAAACGTTTAGATATAGCTGCCCGTCCTTTGCAGTAATGCCTTCTGGTAGTCTCTCGGAACATTGTTTTCCTGATAAATACTATGTGTGTCCTAAGCTCATATGGCCACTGTTCTTCCGATGTGGTGCGTAAATATACTGCTCCTCCAAGAAAAGATTCAGAAAAGATGCGTCGCCAGTTCAGGATTTAATTTTTGTATCCACAAACGGCTCTCCCTTTTTACATGATTACGTCTTCTGCATCCAAAATCAACCAATCTTTTCACATATTGGAACCCACACATCTTTTCTATCCCACGATAGGATCCGATGTACATGGATAATCATTGTCATTTTAAATGTTTGGTGCATGGTATTCGTAATTTATCTTGACGGTGTGTGTGGTCAGCAGTACGATGAATTTTGTATTTTCAAATCAAAGACCTTATTTTGATTCATAGTCTGTATGGTAACAATCAATAAAACGCAGCCTAATAAAAAATATCAAAACTCTCAGCCAAACTCAAAAAATATTAGAATTAAGCGCCTGAAAAGGGTATGAAATTCGCTACTCTTCTGTAGCTTGTTTGTATTGCTGGCAAAATCTCAACAACCACTGATCTATCTTCAAAATTGATTCCGCTGTACGTTTTCGTACGTCGTTAATATGGAGATAAGTTCAAGAATGTGGCTTGTATGTAGCTTTTAATTTATGTTTTTTCCTAACTGTAGTTGTTCGATATGATGTGCACAGCACTTGGTGGCAGAGTTGCAGAGGCAATCATCTTTAACAGAATCACCACAGGTAACTCATACGAAAAGCTACTTTCGGTGTGAGTCAGTTGTAAGGGGGAACTTGTACATCAAATAAAAATAATATTTGGAGATACATTTGATAACGTGAGAGCTCTACGTGGGATGAGTCCCTAATTGTTTGTCAAAACATGCCCTTCGTTCTAACGCCGCTTTTATACAAGATATTTATTGTCTTCGTTCGAGATAATAATGTGAAAATGCTTGGCGGCAAGTATAAGTTCATTAAATGCATTGTTTGCTGTGAATCGCGCCTAGAAACCCTTGTCTTATTGGTGTAATTGCTACATAGTTACTACATGAAATAGGAGGGAGATATGACTCGACATCACAATTTCAAGTGCACGTAATTCAAGGTCACCACTGTACCTGTTCCATTATTCCGTTTCTGTACAACAGTCGTTCTCATTTTCACGAAAGCCAAGGTCATGTGTTAACAGTATTAAAATCAAATCATGATTTCTTTAATTGCAAACTTCTCGACGTCTACAAATCATTTTTTATGCTAGGATGCCAGTTACGATACAGGAGCGAACCAGATCTACGGCTGGAGTTTCATATTGAGTGATTACTGCGCTATGTTTGACGTCCAATTTCAAAAATTGTTCAACAGGTCGAGCGCCTTTAAACTGAAGAGTAACCAGGTGTGTAAAGTGACGAATGTGCAACCTCTTTCCGATTGTGAGGATTCTAGAAAGACGAAGGACGTTTCCCGTAAATGCTTATGATGAATTATACATACAGACGCTTTAATAATAGTGAAAATTTTCGTACAGGTTTGTACGCTAGCTAACAGTGAAACAGCAATTAATTTCGTGGATATTTATCAAGGAATTAACTACTACGCAAACGAGGCAACTGTTCGCGATTTGAAACACGTGTTCTTCCGTCTTGTGACACAGGTGCTGAGGATGATCTGAAAGACGTCACACAAATGGCCTACAAACAGGTGAGACTAGTCGTTTATTACAAATTTATGGAGTGTGTAAGGCATGTTTGGAAACTGTCTAGTATGACTGTAGTGGAACGAAAGCAAAACATCAGCGAAGTCCCTTTTAGTTTTTTAAGGGAAGGCATAAAAAACAGTCAGAGAGTGCCTGAAAATCAGCTGATCTTTCTTTCAACTAAAATACCCAAATAGATGTGAGTAATCTACAGGGGTTTTATTAGTTTACAGTAGAGACAAGTAGAGAGGAGTTTGATGATCATGGATCACTCAACATGGACACCGTGGTGTTGCGGAAATAACGTGTTTAAGACTTTTAAACAAAGTCCGTTAAAGGCAGTTGTTGTAAGAAGGAAGTGATTAGTTTGTTGTGATTGAGATGTATGCAATACCACCACCAACCCCAAGTATTTATATAAATCATATTTCAGTTATGAATCTGCAGACGTCTTAGCACCAATCAGTGGAATCTTCGTGCAAGGATCCTAGTTTGTCCAGATACCTTTTTACGTCAAGTAGTTGCCAGGCGACAGTATTAAAACAGCCACTAATAAATTGTTACCTGATCATCCCGCCCATTTTTGTTCCGTTGTCAGTACGTTTTTCCTCTATAGTTTTAAGGGGAAAAATGAGAGGAAAGAGCATTTCATGACACTTCCAACCCTACCCCCCAGCCCTGCATCAACTTTCGTTCAAAAATATTTTGAAACTTAACTCATTAGGCATATTCTGAGATAATTTGCCAGAATGCAAAGCAAGTAGTTAAGTGCTTAGACAGCCGAAGGGGGTCTGTTCTTAAATCACTAACAAAAATCTTGAGCAGACGCAGAGAGCGTGAGGAAGACATACTCGTTTGTTTTATCGAAATTCATTATCTTCTATTAGATCGTAACGTACGGAATGAATGAGAGAGTTGGACCTATCTCGTTTCCCTTGAAGAGAAGTGGTGAACTATCACGGAAACCATATAGTGACAAACTGGCTAGACAAATTGATGAGGTAATTGAAGTGTCTTCATGGTCACTTACAGTATTTGTTTACTTTCAGTGATCATAGGTTGTTCTTCCATAGCTTATTTTTTTAATGTTGTTAATGAGCATGTAATATATGATCCTATAACACACTTGCCACATTACATTTACACTACAATACTATGTGATGCAACACTACACTGTACTATACTACATAATACTGTATATATTGTATACTACATATATATATATATACATTATACTATACCATAATCTGCTACAATATAAAACAAATTTGCTATACTATGCTATACTATACTGTACTATACCATATTATACTATACTATGCTATACTATACTATACTATTCTGTACTATATTATACAATAATATCCTTCCTTTGTTGTTGGGTAATATACTATACGCGACCTGTTGAATGGACGCCAGCAAAACCTTTTGTTCGTGCTTTAAGATGACTTAATTTAGAATCACGTTAAGTGTTAGGAGGAACACGTGAGATTGTTACGAAATATGAGTTAGCTAACGTGACCCAAATATGTAGTCAGCTATGTTTCTACTGTTACTTGAGAATAGGACCATGCACGTCATTCCACGGATTTACACTAGATGAACAACGTGCATCTTTCTATTTTGCTTTCTCTCGCAGTCGAGCAATGTCGCGGGAGGGATTATGTTCTTTTTTGGCGTGTTTTTCTCGCAGGATAGCAATGTTTTTACTTAATTAGTTTATCATGTTAATCTTTAGGTCTTAGTTGCACTGGATGAAGTTGGAGACATTCTCCAGTTGAAGTACTCACAGTACCATCCACCCAAAGCACTTCCCTTGCCAGAGCAAAAGAAAAAGTCATTGAAGAATGAATGAATGTGTGGATTGCCGATAACTTGCTGCTTTCTGCAAGCACACCCATCAACGCACTATGGATTTCCGTTGGATAAAACCCTCGTAAAATATGTACTCAAAATGCAAAGGAGCGTCGGTTAATGATGTAGAAATTTTGACAAAACCTACTGTTGAATCCCCTGAAGCTGGTGTCCTTTGCCCAATGGCTGCCATGGTATTCAAAGTCTGTGCGAAGTTTTGAATTACTCAAGTTTTGGTGTAATGTACCCAGTGGCTACAATAAATCCGCTCGGTACACGTACACGTACACGTACACGCTCTTGCGAGTACACGCTCTTGCGAGTACACGCTCTTGCGAGTACTTGGATATGTGGACATGTTTAATAGCTGTTTGAAAAGCTTAAACTACTCTCTGTACTTGTTATGGGGCACGCACATTTAAATTTCATAACGCTGAGGTAGTGAACCCCTTTCATCGACAGTCAGTATCGTCAAAGTGTAAAAATTTTATTTACCGATAGCTGTTGAAACACTCTGTAACCAAGAACGGACTAATGAAATGGTATACGGTACCTGGAAGAAGAGATTTGTTGATATGTAAGTATTTTATGCTAGCACATCATGTCAGCCCGAACCTCGCTTACTTAGCATGTACTCAAGTAAACCAAATCTCGCATACTTAGCATGTGCTCAAGTAAGGTGGGACAAGATTGCCTTATATCCAGTTGTTACAAAGTAAGCAACAATTTGTGATGAAAGGAAACCCTGAATATTCAAGACTGTTCAAGTAATATGTACCAATTACCATATACCTTATAACTTTCTTCATCAATCGTTTCGGACCTGCAAGCCGCTTACCTGTTAAACCTTCGCTGTATGGAAGCGAATCACAATATATAGACGATTGAAGGACTCGTCTCGTTTTGAAATATCAAGTGAGGTGTTGATTTGACAAGCAGTGCGACGACGAGCTATCTGTTTTTATGTAGTACTGGATATTGATATTACTCCAGAGTTACTTTGGAGACTGTAGAGTTTCTTAAACTGAACGTATCCCACTTGCCATCAACAAATTGTTAACTTGCCTAAACACTATTTTTGTGTGTCCGTCCGTTTCGTACTGCCTTGTTAATTGTAGATTGTAGATATGTACACGTCGTGTCAATCTTTATGAATTCATGTAGTGTAGTTCTACAAAAACTGGAATGTCGTACTAGCACAATACTTATTTGTTTGCATATTCTCTGTAGTCTCAGCGATTTTTTCTCGGTTTTGCTAGCAATCCCAATCCTTATTGCAGCCAATCCTTTTTTATTAAGCAGAAGCGTAGAATGCACGAAGGAGTTGTATTGATGACCTTCAGCTTCTCTTTGCAAATTGCGCGTACCAAGGCTAAAACAAAATCTTTACACTGCTTTCTAGATGTTAACTAACCATTGCAGTACTTGCTTGAATTTTCTGCACTTTTCATTGCTTCCTTACTTCTTGCATCACTAGAGGTGCTGTCATCGGAATGCATCGAGCTTGATTTTTTAATCCATAAAGCTTCATTCATATAACGCATAACCACTTTATTTTAAAAAGCTGGTTTTTATCTTCAATATTGGATAGATACAGTAACCCGATGAGATACATTTAGGCATCTACAAACCCATTGGAAATTTGGCTGTTGAGCTGTCCGTGGTTCTGACTAAGTCGTTCTTAGTGGCACCGCGGAGATTGCCGCCCCGAATGGCAGATCTAACTAAAGATTTAACGTGCACAAAAAACATAGACGATTTTGTTATTGGCAACGGAAGCAACAAAACCTCAATTAGAAATCAGTACGGGGCCATAAAAGTTTCCATCTCTAAGCGAAGTCGCTATTAAGAATAGCATCTTGTAGCCTACATGCTCAGCAGGTAACTCAGGATATTGTAATCACATTATGTCCCTGCTCCTGGAACTAGCAATATTGAGTGTAAACAAGTTGAAAAAGAAATTAAAAAATTGTTGGTGCATGTTAAATCTTTAGATTTTTGTCATTTTAAATCTTCGTCCTCTGTCAAGTTTTTTCATGCAATGGTATTACCTTTCTCCTCTCCGCTGTTAAGCCGATGGTGTTCGACTTCATGAATCGTGAAAGGAAGTAAAATGTAAGACTTCGACGAAACTGCAACAGCAGAATCTAGTGGAATAAAATAACCAGGCATTCCAATTTTTAATTTGATTAGATTTCTCCATCTTGTACTATTTTACGTAAAGATTGACTGTATTTCACTGTCAAACGCTCTTGCCGAGTCACTTTGTTTACAACTGATAACTCTCGCCTCGTTTTCATGCTGAAAAATGATTGCGTCATTATAATTCGGGAGGTGTCTATTTGTAAAATTCCTATTTTAGCTGACGTTAAGCTCAATTCCCACTTAATCTTTAAAAATCTCGTTAAAATCTCACACAGATAGAACCATCATCACGTAATCTTCGCCAATGAAGTTTTGGCTCTTTCTCCTGTTCCCTTAAACTCGGCAAAATTAACCTGAGCATTATATTCTGTGACCACATCATTGTATGCTAGTGTAGCAGTCCTACCAGTATGAAGCCTCACTTTTTCGGTCAGTCACTCTCTGAAATTACTAGACTCTGACGCCGTTTTCTTTGATTTTCTGCGCAGCAACAGTTTTCTTTTCGATTTTTTCAACACTGAAAAATGTCCTGCACAGTGATAATCTTGCTGAAGACGGAACTTAGACTTTGCGGCATGGATAACGTCATAATAACCAAAGTCGCCGCCTGCGGCAACATGCTACACAGCAGAACTATAAAATAGATTTAACGCTATACTTGTTTATCAACTAAGGAACAAAAAAGGGCCCAGGTGTGTCATATAACAGCGGGCAAGTAACATAGGGCCTGTTGTGTAACTAACATAATGTAAACAAATGTATTGGAACCATCAACAAAGTCCATCTCTACTTGAAACCGATATTTTGATGTTACCATTTTAGTGCCAAAGGATATCAGAGATATTTATTGAGAAACTACTAAATCATTAACAAGAAATGTGACAAAAATCATGCGAACGTGGAGTTCTGAAGCTTCATAACGGCAAGGGTCTCGAAAACCTCCCGAGCGTTAGTGCAAGAAAACCTCCCGATAATATTCTTACCAAGGGTGGAAATATTTAACAGGAGCCTGGAGTTTTCGGAACTATGCGTTTCCTATAGTATGAGATTCATGGATTGCTTGATGGCTTTCAGGAAACATTACCAGAGTTGGTGCTTACGCTATGGCATCCCCGGCCATGTGGGGACATTACAAAGGACCGCTGAATAACTTCGCTGCAGATTTTCAGCTTCAATTTGCTGGCTTATTTGCGCCTCTCTCCTGTTACGTTTTGGACCGAAATTATTCCGACGTTTTTGAGGAATCTGCTACTAGGCGTTTCGTTTACCTAGATTCTCTATTATTTCTTGAGTGTCTTTCGGAAATAGTACTGTGAAGTCTGATGCAGTACACCTGTATGTTTAACAATTCCCTTTTGAACTTGCTCTTATCGTCGATTTTTGTTAACTTTTAAGTTCAGGACACGTACTACCGCCGTTGTAATATGTAGGCAGTATGCTGGAATCTTGCCCGAAAATTCGCGCTCGGACCCATTCCTCCTGCAAAGTTTTCTGTCGATCCCCAACCCGTACCTGTACATTAATTGCTGTGAGAAGTGACAGAAAAACCTAGTGTTTGACGTTTTGAGTCCCATGAAGCAACAGAACGGTTATTTTGGCGTCAATTTTTGAGAATTCTATTGTTATACTTGTAGGAAATGGTGGAGCTAGTCAAAAGAGAGGAGTGGAGTCAGTTTGTGGTGTGAGGTGAAACCCGTTACTCCTTACCGTTAGCCCTACTGTCCTTTCGCAGACAATTCTTTAAGAAAGCCGACGTACAAAATATTGTGGGAGAGTATTTTATTCCAACTTAATTTCATGTAATCTTATCCAAAAGTGCCATACCATTGTTTGTATACATAGGTCATATTTTCCTAAAGGATTTTTTTCTATTCGATAATATTTGCTCAGAAGACCTCTCCATAAGTAGTTTCAGTAAGGACAAGAAAGGACAAGAAGATGTGAAACTAACACATAATTAAACAAAAAACTTAAACATCATATACAAGAGATCAAAGTTATAAAATAGCATTATTAAACTTATTTACAATAGAATGAAAACACTTACTGATAATTGAGTGACCTTGGACATGACAGTGTTTTACTTACCAATCGGCAGCTCCTTTTCTGGATATTACTAAAGAAACCACCGGTAAGAAAGAGTGTAATGAATTCACTCTCTTGTCCCTTAACTGCATTGTAATATTGTGGGATCCCTCCTAAGAGGAGGTTTTGGTGGCGAGTGCTTCTGGTTTTTGATGGAGTTCTCTAAACACTTGTAGATTCCCTTTCGGTTTATGTTATTTGATCCTTTTCAAATGCTTGGCGATGATAAAATGTTTACTTACCCCAGTTAGTTCCTGTATCTGGTATATAAAACTGCTTCTCGATCTTTTCCATAATTGTGGACCTTAGATCTTTTTACAACTTAAATAAATCACAATTATTTACATGTTTAAACATTAAAATAAGGCTATAGGATCGTCGTCGCAGAACTAGTGGCTATAGAGCTAGCTTATATAGAGATTCAGTGAGAGATCTACAATTGAAACTGTCTCAAAAATATTTGGCGACCCAAATTTTTAACAGCAGAAAATGACCAATCATTAGCACCAATACTTGTGACCCTAAACAATATCAGCATAATCGAACACTGAGTCTACTTGTACAGTAACTCTTGTAAATTTGTAGGCCTAGATTCTGCCAGTATCAGATGCTGGGGTCTCCCTTGAAATATTTTCTTAGTTATGCAATCAGTGTGATCAAGTCACGTGTTGGTTTCTGATGACGTGAAGATACATAACCATCATGGGCTTCTCTCTACACTGCAGTGGTCAGCGCCCATTGGCCTGCCACATAAATGCTCACTCTTACTCAGCGACGTATTGGGCGTAGATGTGGTGAATCCGACCATTTTAATGTATTTCACGCCTACGAACAACATTCGTATAATTGCTCACCCATCGCAGTAAATGCCCAGAAATTTGAGTCCGATGAGAGTCACTATTTCAAGCTATCGGGGTAAGACATCCACAGCTATCACCATGAAAGCAGAAGCAGATTAAAAATAGCGTGTGTTAACTGCATGGCCTCTAACTCTCTAAACGAACGGTCGCTGGCTCATTTATCACGAACTCGTGGATTCAACCAATTTGACAACGTAAATCCATACTTATTTACTCAATCATTGGGGTCTCTAAAAGGAATGACGACCGTCACTGTAGACTTACAGGCTTGGAAGACAAATTACTTAGATCTAAGTATTCATTTATACAACAAGTAGAGGTACTACCCTCCCTTCTTTTCATATCCTAGGGAAGATACGACTGATTGGCAGATGGTTAAACGGGGTTGTATGGCTATTGCCTTGCTGATCTCGAAAACCAACAGCTCTTTCAAAATTAGCCCGTCACTGGAGTGAGGTTAAAAGAGATGGGACTGACATTTGAAATGTCAGCATCAACTATTGGTATGGTACCTGATTGCTCATTTCTTAAACTCGAACACCGGCCTCTTTGTCTTAATGGGGCGTTCCTTCCACGTTCCAAAGCCTTGGGTTTCAGTTTTAGCTTCTTTCAGTGTTATCCTTGAGTCTCTCTCGAGGTTTTCGGCCCACTATTTATATCGAAGGCCACTTGGTCGGGAGTTGTCAAAATCTAACTATAGAATTTAGTGGACTCCTAACGGCATTGTGCTATCATTTACAAGTCCATGGCTCAAATCATGTCATTTGATCAGCTTGTATGGTATCTGATTGGGATTGTTAAATCCAGTTTGCTCCCGACGCTCTCATTCCTATTGCTCTTCGCGGTTTTTTCTGACTCTAAGAAGGGCTCGTAAACGTCGCATTTCAAAAAGAACTAAGAATTGCTTATGCACTTGCAAGTCCAAGTTTCTTAAGGCCTAACGACTGGGAGAATGAGAGCCTTGTGAAGTCTTACTCTCGGATTCAAACTGGCATCCGCGCTGTTCCAAATACAAATGCGTAGCCCAACTCTCCTCATTATATGATTTATGGTACCAGAGACAGGGCTTCCAGGAAACTTAAATTTTTCCATGTGACCCACTAACTCGCCAAGTATCAGGATAGTACTCAGATAGCCTGTGATAACCTTCACTTCACTTCATACCCTACTGTTTGTATGCCACTTTAATTTGAATGTTGGAAAGATAGCCCACTGGATTCGCCTTTAATTATAGTATCGTTTCGTCATTTTTCATCACCGTTACAATAAGTGATGCGTGGATACAAATAGCAAATTACGGTCATTCCCTTATTTGTTCTGCTGAAGTGATAAGGGAACTTCCCAGAAGTCACAATAGATTCAGCCAGCTCTTTGTAAAGAGAGGTTTCATCTCCGTTTTCATGCATGACTTGAAAGCTGATGCTTATACAGATAGGGCTGCCATATATCGGTGCATGCTACTCCAGAAATACATACCTGGATGTAAAGATACACCTTATTCCACTAAAGCCAACCCTTCCGTATGATTGCGAGCAAAATTAAGGAAAACATGGAAGCATTGAGTATGAGAAGTTCAAGTACAGACAGTGGAACAAACTTAATTAACATGGATGGCAGAGTTGCTCGCCCTGCCTCGAAGCGCGTTTCTCTCCTTACAGTACTCACCGTGACTCTGCTTTGCTTGTGCCTTATAGGACTGATGGTAGTACTCCTGATCAGAGTACAGCTAATGCAAGACACCTTGTTCCTTCATCGTAAGGAAATAATTGCACTCAGACAAGAACAAGATCGGTTGGAGAGCAAGCATCAAAATGATGGTTCAAACGCTAAGTCAGAAAGACTGTCAGCCAATCCTTCAACAGAGAGAGTTTCTCCAATAACTAGCAAATTAGTTAAGAAGAGGAAATATGCCAGCTTCAGTCAAACAAAACTAACACCTCGATTACTAAATCTGACAGGCCTCCCATTGGTAAGTAAAACTACGATAGTTGTTATTGTTAGATTTACCCTTGTGCTCGAGCTTGAATTAGTGATAGATTGAATCGCGCCATTACTGCATGATCGAGTAACTCTGTCTCAAGAGATGAAAACTGTTCATATCAGCGTTTGTGAATATAAGCTCCAGAAAAGATTAGTATTTTAGCATTTAAACATCACTTGTGGTCTTTTCCCGTTTTAAGAGAAGAAGAAGAAGAATTTGTAAGAGAGACGTCAGCGCGTCATGCCTGGTATTTGATTAGCGCTGTAAAAGTTTTTTGGGCACTACTGCAGTTACGGAACCCCTTTAAAATCGCCGACAGTGTATTCATATATCTTTATAAAATTTAGAACACGAAGAACACTTCACGGTTTTGTGAATTTGCCCAGTTTAAGAGAAAACACCAATACGGAATGGTACCTCGCCATGTTCCAGTAGAGTCATACGGTAAGGAGAGTGTCGTGGCGATTCTCAAGACTCTTAAAATTTGCCGATTTACCTTAAGTTGTTCGGCATTATTTTACTGAATAGCACCTAGTACGCAAAGCAGCACTGTATAAGGCACTTGTTCAGTTACTATATGAACGCATTGGATAGGCCTACTTTTTCACTGAATAATCATGCCTTACGAAAGTTAATCGTTTATGCCTACCAGTTTATGCTTGGGTTTCGCAGCAAGCTGACTCAAATTACTTGTCACAGCCAGTCAGTGATCAAGTTATAAATTCTAAGTTATAAGACCGTATCAAAAGCCACTGACACGAAGTTTGATATTTACCAAGTGAGCTTTGCAAAGGTTAATATTAACCGCTATCCTTTTGAGAAGTGAATAGTCGGCATTGTAGAATCACCTTTGCCCAGCTGCGAACATTTGTTTTTGTGATAGGCCAAGAGAATAAAAATTTGACAGTTTCTTGTTTGAATCGCATCAAGGAAAGCAGTGTGGGAAGTTAGGTTACTAAGTGCGTCTTAAACGAAGACTTGTTTTGATGCAGCTACGTCGTTGTTCCCCAAAATTTTAGCTTTCGAATTTATAACTTTAAGCTTAGTTTAAGTTCTTTAAGTCGACCTGAATCGTCACCCTTTCTATGTCATCTCATCAACTACCGTAACTGGTATTCATTTGCAAACACGAGAAGGCCTGCAAAATGTTAAGGATCGCAGATCAAATTTCAGAACGGTTCCAGATTACAACAGTCTGAATTCTACAGGGGTTTCGAGTCACCAACAAGTCTCATATTGCCTGAATCCATGCTTCGTTGGCTGGTGTACAAATCTAAAATTAAACCCGCTCAACAATTGTTTGCTTAAAGGCCACAGCATGCTTGTCAGTTGGCACAACGAGGCAGTATTATGTTTCCAAACCATTGTCCGTGTTATATCAGCGTGGCAGACGTTAATGGGACTCTTCAGAGGAAAAAAAGTGGGTCAAATAACGAGTCACCAAACTTGCCCTATGCTGCTCTCCAAGTCAACGAAGATGGAAAGAAATGCAATATTAGCCCCAACTAATTCTAAAAGGAAATTGATACTCTGTAATCGAAGCACTAGCTCCAAACAAAGCATACTTTTTGGTCGAGCGATCGTCGAACATAAATGTCCTCCATTCGTTTGAAATTTTTATAACACAACGGTGTTTTGAAATGGTCTAATTGAATTGTAGAAACTGTTTTTTCATATCGTGCCACAGCGAAGACGGGAAGTCTTTCTGTGACACGCCGGGAAGCATAACTGTGACAGCCTCTAACTTTTGTGTCGGGAGCAGGGGAATTGAACACGTTCTTGTTGGAAACTTTGTGATTGGCTGTTCGGTTAAGCGGGAGAGAGGCTTTTACTCGCGAACCTTCATGCCTGTGGCAATTAGTTTGAAGGCCCCATTTGCAAACAACTTGGTTGAGGGGACGATGGAAGAATGAACTTGCAGACAGTTACCCTATTACGAATCCTGAAAAAGCCAGTCTCTCAGTACAGCCCGTAGATTAGCAGTTAGACACAATCAGAACGTACAACCACCCGAGTCTTAACGGGGGGGATTAACGTTCGCCAGAAAGCCATATCAAATGACATGATATTTTTATTGATAAGGATATTGGCGATGGTACCGTACTGTACAGTTTTGTACACGGACAGATGTGACTGTTGTGCACAGTTTTGAGATTGATGACGGAAGGACTCTCCTGCCCCAGCCCTCATGGCAAGTTCAGCCCATGGTAGCATTGAGCCAAAACTTGAATCAGGAAGAAACGTTTCCTTGACCTGAGGACTTACCACCAGATACCACTCGCCCTGAGGCCAATATGTAAGTGTTGCTTAAAATAGGGTTGTGAAGAGTGAATTGGACGCCTGCCAAATCCGTTTTTCACGAAGTAAACAAGTTGGCCTATTTGCAGACGTGGTTGACTGTTAACAAATGTGTCCAAACACTTCCTTTGAAACAGTATTCAATATCTCATTTAAGGTACCGGGGTTTGGAAATAAGAAATTTTTAATGTGAAGGGTAATACTGAAAGATCATAATACTATGGAGACTTTTGATACAGTTTATTTGTCAAGGTAAACCCTTATCACAGAAGGGTACATGTTGGATTTCTTAGGATTTTCTGTTAAAATATTTTGGACAAAAAGTACAACAGATCTCTTCAGAGTGGTTTTTACCCCTTAGGTTGTTCTTCTATAAATGCCAAAGATCGCATCAATATGTTCAGATGATACCTACTTCATGAATATTGTGTATGATATAATTCTGAGGGAGTGGAGCATTACCACAGTAGTAGAACGGACCCTGGGAAAAGGTCCCACTGCTTATCAGGGGGCTGCACTGAGAGATTGCATTACCACAGTAGTTTACAATTATAGCTAGGTTAGGGGGTTTGAACCCTACAACCTCTTGATTTGTAAACCAACACCTTAACCATTAAACCGTCTGCCCCAATAAGTTAAGGTGAAGACTTTTATTGTACATGTTTCATGATTTCTTCTCTACTCAGTGGGCAAGGGGAAGTCAATCAGTAAGTATTACTTTGGCTTAAAGCTTCCATCACTGCCTGAGGCACACATTCTCAGCAGATACAAAGTAATTATATACGATTCTCAAAGAGTGGGGCATTGCTACTGAGGCTGGGACTGCACTGAGAGATTGCATTACTACAATAGTTTGCAATTAGCTGAGGAGATTTGAACCCACAACCTCATGATATATAAAGCAACACCTCAACCATTGGACCTTCTGGGCCTATAAGATAATATTTTTAGTGTTTTATATATGTATGTAAAATATTTTATATATTAAATATAT
>JAAAKM020006971.1:108841447-108866754 GCA_010016025.2 Alatinidae sp. Z8VKAUB7J3 | reverse complement strand
TGGACCTTCTGGGCCTATAAGATAATATTTTTAGTGTTTTATATATGTATGTAAAATATTTTATATATTAAATATATAAAACTAAAATGCCTATTGGCAATAAAACCAGCTTTTGGATTAAGTGGATCCTTCATTGAGTTTGGAGCACATATACGGTATATATTTATGTGTATGACTAGAGGAAGAAATGAAGATACCAAAAGCTCTCTACTTATTCATTAGGGTTTATGGCTGCCAGTTATTTTAAACACTTAATAGCTGCAGTGGTAGTAATATTTAGTGAATCAGTACCACTGTTTCTTTCTTTGTCAAGGCATCACAAAGGAAAGAAATCATCCATGTTGTTGGAAAAGGAAACGCTTACAGTGTCATTGAGCCAGGTAAATTCCTGTATATGTATATAATTCCTTTCACATGTATATTTACCTAGCACAATATATGCCTAACACAATTTAGGAAGCAGACACCTCAAATGTGGGTTATGGGTTTGCATCCCTCTGGTGATATATTTCTAGGATCTTTACAAAACTTGTATGTTTTTGAGAAGTGTGTAAGATTTTTAAGATTCACGACAATAGAAACAATTGCATATATAATGTAAATAGTGATAAAAAGTGGCACATATGATGTACAGTTATATTCCTCATTACTCCAATAGCTTGCCTTTTCACCAGGGGGCAGAGAGGATTTGAACCCATAATCCCATGGTTTGAAAATCCAAACCTTAACCATTGGACCCATCAAGTCCTGTAATTATTGTGAGAAAGCTTCAATACATTCATATATATAAGAAGTAAATGTTAGCAATAAAGTACTTCTTTATTTATTAGAACACAAGGATGCCTTTAACATACAAGTGATATTACTGTTCTTTGTTTTGGGTATATTTGGGTTAACACCTTGCCCCTGTTTCACAATGGGTGGAGTTTCCTTTAATATGGAGGGATGGCAACTATTATGTTTAAGTGTAGTTTTTCATCTTATAATACACTGACCTTTCTGGTATGAGGTCTGGTGAGGAATGAAAGGTACCAGGTCAGTCACAATGTCTGTCAGAAGGAAAACATTTAAAAGGATTGATATTCTTTGATGCCATAGTTGCTTTCTGCATTGCTCATAGTTCACTCTTTCCTGCATTAGCTGGAGCTTCTGTTGTTAAGAGAAACAAAGGTTGCATTGGCAGGACTGTTCATGCAACATGTATAGGATGCATGTTAGTTGTAGTGGAGATTTGATTTTTTAAGTGTATGATTATATACAAAATTCCTGGATTAATTACTGTTATTATTCTAACAATAGATGAACCAATCCATCACTGGAAAGTTCATGTTCAACAGGGTCACATATCACTTGATGTTGGAAGTCATATTGTTATCAAGGTTCCGGGGCATTATTTTGTATACAGCCAGGTGAGGAACTATAATGCATGTTTTGTATTTTGAAACACTTCATTAATTTAATGGGTGCATTTTTGTGTAGATGTTTTGTCTTGTAAATAACAAGGATTCAGTTGCTTTCTATATTATGCTTTCTATTTTTTTCAGTGGGTTCTGTTTGAGTTTCATTACCTGACTTGTTGCCCACTTCAATTAATTTGCATTGCATTCATGGGGATCTCAAGTCTGTCTTTTCCCCCTGTCTCACTTCGCACACTATGTATGCTATGTTATTTCAAAATGCCACACATTTTACCTGTTCCGTGATTAGAAGTGTGGATAAGGTGGCTAAAACAATTCATCTACAGTCAGGCGATAGATAAACAATCATGTTTTCATGTCAATTTTTGTTTGTAATGGCAAATAGATGTGAGTGGGTGGGCGAAGTGAAGACAAATCAATGAATTCTTAAAGTAAAAATCAGAAGTACCCTGCAAGAAGTCCCCTCACCCAAAACTTTGATCATAAGAAGGACATCTTTTGAGTTTTATTTGTGTAGAAGTTTTCAAGTTGGATTGAGCCATTAATTTAATAGAGAGAAGAAAAGGAGATCTGCCATCAACCCAGTAATATGCCCCCGTTTACGCCTGGTTTAGAAATTTCTTCATTGCCCTATTTTGGTGAGGGCAGACAACCTCTAAATAGGGGAACTTTTCATGTCTTGAGCAGACTGGGGGCAGAATTAAAAAAACACCAATTTTGGGCTGTCGATCCTCACTAGCGACAATGCCAGCATTAGGGAGTATGTTGGCAAATATATGATAGGAGGAGAAGTTTATGATATAGTTTCATGTTAACAGGCGTGTTAATTTGAATGTGATGTTCCATCTGGATAATTTGATACCTTATTGTCTTTACAATTCAGGTACAGTTCTATATGAAGGAACATGAAGTCATAAAGAGCCGCTCTGTGGTATATAGTGTTATGCGAAATAGGGGAGAAAGTATCCTGAAGAGTGTTGTGCCTCTTAAAAATTGTGTCACAACATGTACTCGGTATCATGCTGGTTTGGTGAAGTTGGATGTCAATGATCGTCTCTCTGTCCAAGTAAAGCAAAGGATCACGATTATCTCTCGAGGGGAAGTGACATATTTTGGGGCATTCCTTCTGATACCGCAATAGAGGCTTGGTTTTCACTATATCGAACCTAATATTAATGCCTGTAGGCCTGTACTTGCTTGTTGTATTCGATTGGTTGTTTGGTGCCAAAGATATGAAAATAGATATCATAACCTATTAGAACTGAACTGAGCTGAGCTGAGATGAGCTGCAGCAGTTACTAAGCACGGAATCTTGTAGATTACGTAGACATGACGTGAGCCATTTCCTTGTGAACTATGCAATTTTGCTTTCAATCCATTATATTATACCTAGTCATAACTAACTTTTACAAATACAAAATATCTGCTTAAAATGCTATATCGTTTCTAGTGTATTAAAAAGTAATAAACGGCACCAAATCAATACTATAGAATGTAGGAAACAAATACGAACAGTTCATAATTAACATTGGATTTGTGATCTTGTGTAGGCGTATAATTGTTAGGCGTATCTTACCAAACCAACTATGGATGCTTGCGTCTTTAGAATAAACTTGTAGACAAAAACTAGCGCAACTATCATTAAGACCGGCTCCATTGCCATTTTATTGCACCGGTATGAGTCCCAAAAAACCGCACAATATTCCCTGTACACTCAATAAATCCACTCTTGTCAACAGCGCCACAGTTTTACGAGTATCATTCAAAATGGCATCCGATGAAAACAAGAGAACCTCTGGTAAGTACTCCGTGTAAGAAATACACCAAAGTTTTCATCATGATAACTGTTCTTTTCTCCAAAACTATGAATATTATATTAACTACTTAAGCATCAAATATATAGATAATTCAAATTTTTCAATACTCAAACCATTTACATACTAAGTATTTTAGCAATGAAAGTATTATAAGTAATAAATACTTTTTACAGTATTTGAATAAGAGTAATGGTCGTGGTTATCTCTTTGGAAAACACAAACAAAGTTTTGACAATTAGAATATTTAAACTTTACACCCCATATTTGATAATAAATCTGTATTTCTTTCTTCTTCTCATGCTGCACTTTCAAATAGTGTAATAAGAGCAGAAACAGGGACATATATTTGGTGTTGACAATGTAGTTTTGATACGGTTGTAGGAAAAAGCAGGGCGGAGAGTACAACAGAGTTGTGTCTGGATGAAGAACTCACTGGTTAGACTTTGTTCAATATAGACAGCGTCTCTCAAATTTTAATAATTGTGCAGTATCCAGTCGCACAAGTACAAAAAGTAGTCAGTCGTATATCATCTGCCTTATTTTACTACTTACGGCAATGCCTTTTTTTCGAGAAGGCGCCCTCTCTCCACTACGCCCCCACTTTAACAGTAGTTGCTACAATCCTTTATGATTTTGTATATATTATAGACGCGTCCATTTGTGGCGTCCTACTCTCTGGCTATAAACATCTGCATATATAATCCTTCATACAGTTCCTTAACCTTCATCCCGGTCTTCCTGCAGCTTGTAACTGTTGCACACGGAGCTCCAGTGGCGGCGTCGGCTGTAGGGCTAGAGGGGCTCAGCCCCACCAAAGATTTTCAAAAATAGGTCTTATATGTCAAAAATAAGTCAAAATAGGTCAAAAATATAGTTTGAGCTTTACTGTCTATGTTAATGCCGTATGCCAACATTGCTCTCTAACTTCAAAGCCTTATGACCGTCATTTCTTGCCAATGTCGTTCCTCTCTATATATACTTCACACACAATAGCAATTCTGTAGTATACAAATAGAATTGCATAAAGTCACGCGTTACGACATATTACTGATCATCTCAGTCATGTATTAACGTCCACATTTCTCATCATCATCACATCAAGGTGACAAAGAAACGCTATAAACCGCATCTTTTAATCCAACTGACGAACGCAATCTGTCTCTTTATACCGCTATCAAAGTCCTTTCTATAAAATTATGTGACGAATATCCTAGGTGTTTATTAATATTTCATATGGGATATACATTTTTTACAAGAGACATATCGTTTTTCTGAGCCTCAGAGTTAAAAAAAATTCTTAAATGAATCATAAAATTTTCAGCCTCAAGCGTTTTATTGATATTTTTTCTTTAAGACACAACCAACAACCATGCGAATAAGAAAAGTAAATGTAATATAGTTAAATTATTTTCAAAATAAAGGCATTGATTAGTTCTTTGGTATATAATCTTGGTATCGTCAACAAAGCTAAGAAGGCTTTTTTGCATCGATTCAAAATCAACGATAGACATTCAGGAAGAACTCCCGTACATCAAAATTTAGTAGATGGGATTGATGAGTCTCTGCATCCTTACAAAATGTTTCTTAAAATATTGGGGATTTATTTTTACTATTTTCTATAAGCTAAGTTATTAAAATTTGTTAATGCTTTCCCTGTATTAAACGTTTGATGATGTCTCGTGACTGAGTCTGAGTTTCTTTTATGAAGGTAATACCGCTATGTATGCAAAATGGAAGCCACAGAGACAAGCTCAACATGTCCTGCTAATGACTGACATTGCTCTCAGCACGCTTACCGTTCTACGCGTTTGTTTGCAGTGTAATCATATGTATGAAAGAAACCGCAAGATGTTTACGGAGATCTCCTGTACTTGTCCAATTTCCATTATGCAGAAATTACGGGTTGTTCGCAGCATGTATAATTATACAATACCACACATTTTGTTTCTTTTGATAGTTGGTAGCATGACAAGTCATCAATAAACCTAGCAGCAAACAGAAGGACAGAGCTGCACAGTCTTCAGGCATTAGTGTACTGCACGATTGTCCTTTGAATTGCGTCTCAGATTGGTTGGTCACTATCACCTAGACCTTGATTTGCAAGGACGTGTAAGAGGTCATCACGTGATCTTTTACTGAGAAACTGTAGATACCATGCTATATATAAAATTATGACAAGGGTTCGCTCTCCTATCCTTCCAATAGCTTATAGATGCTACTCTGTTGCAATAATAACTTCTATAAAGTAGCGAACACTAGCGGGCGAAGGGGTATAGTCGCCTACAATGATTTGTCTTCAAATGTAAATTTAAACAATCAAGTCATGTGAGCTACTAGAAGACAAACCAGCTTCAGAAACAGGATTTAATTGATTATTATGGATAGTTTGTGTCCAATTAAGTAATTTTCTGTTTACAATCACCCTTGTAATAAAGGCCAACATGTGCCTTCGCCCCCAATAGTTTTATTAGAACTGTCCTCCTCTGTGAAAGAGTTTCCATCCTAAAAAAACCTTTTCTGATACCCATTAAATACTCTTCTGGCTTTGCATCATAAAAGGACAGCATCTGTAAACCTAGGTGAGAAGTAGGGCCTACGTCCTACCGTATGCGGTCTGATGAATGTACGTATTAATATTCGGATACTTAAATAATACATTTTGTAGTGATTTTTTGATAAAAAATAATTCTGGAATGTTCTAAGGCCACTGATAGAGTTCATAGCAAAGTTCTGGTAAGTTTTAACAATTTCTCCTAAACAAAGCGAGTAGTCAGAGTTATTTGGTTGGAATTGGAGAAAAAAATTGTTGGAACCTCTATAATGAATCATACCTGTCTTTAGAAGCCCTAGTCATATCATACTGCGTCTGGCGAAATATACCTAAAAAATGCCTGCGGCATAAAATAAATAATGTACTCTTTAATAAAAGGTGACCCAGGAGGTAGCTCTGTTGCCAAGAACGGTTCAGCCATCGTATGTTAAAATGGGTTATTTTAAGTTAGGGTTATTCAGCAATTCTGAATTGATAACATATTCAATAAATAGTGCAAAAGCAATTTCAATGGGTGTCTAAGCAATGGAAAGTTTAGATATTTATGACAGAAATTGTATAAAGCACGTTTAGGAGATGGCCACATCCAAACAGAGTGACATCATTTACTTAGACTCAAGCATATTGTTTTGTTTAAAACTTTCTACAGCTACCATGAGGCTAGCAATCTCATTTTAAGGTTATATTATTTATTGATGTGGTACAATTCTAGAAAATTACGAAAGTTGAAGCTGTAAAAAATAAAATGAATTGGCATCTTCTTGTAGGAATTTGATCAATACTTCCGTTCACTTGGTTACTCTGACAGTTAAACTTTACAAGGCTGTAACAATCTACATACATGTAGTCAGTTGGAAAGGCAGCGGCTTTAAGACTCATCTGATCACCTTAAATGAGTGGCGTAACACAATCTTGAGAATTTACTAGAAAAGCAATTAGAAATGTAATGCCCAATGCATTTTAACAATCGATAAGGTAATTTCATACGAATCATTTCACGCCCACTTCTTTTTCCTGTTTCTGAATAGCTAATTAGCATGAGTTTGCAGCACCCACTAACAACAAGACTTGTATCACGCTGTATATTATCAAGATCGTAAATAACATGTAGCGGTCAACAATCTGTGAAAAAGCTAATTTTTCTTAATGACCCTCAAAGAATTTTCAAAAATATCCGTCTGCAAAGAAACCACAGAAAAGGAACAAATTCATGTTCATAATAGACTTATCAATACCCCCCTTGAAAGTCTTTGTCACACAATCTTTTTGTTTGATTTTGTTCCTACCGGAGCTTGGTAGAAGTTGGATCTGTTTTGCTATCCACAACTGAGGCACTCTCTGTAATCTGTGAATAAACACCGAATGAACTGGAACAGTGCAGTACTGTTTCACTCTCAGCAAAGGATTACAAAAGTTGGTTGATCTTCTAAGTTGTTAAATTACTTTGACTTTGAAATCAACTTTATTTCCATTTCTGAGGTAATAACATCAACTATCCACCTTTTGTTTCTCCCAAACACAATAAAAGATTTATGCTACCTTTACCAAGTACATCTGTCTCAAACTACTGTTAGCCCATTACATCACTTACAAGAAAAACAAGGGAAGGAATGACTTGCTAGTTTTGTTGGAGCAATGATGCTACTTGTATGGAACGGAAATCAAGAAAGGCAAACTTCCGAAGAATCACAAATCCACCTGGAAGGTGAAAAAGTTGCTCTTCCAGACGGAGCAGTGATTAAGGATGTGAGATGTGGCTCTGGTCATACATTGTTGTTTCTAGGTTTGTATCGATACTTTTTATCTTAGATAATATTACTTGATGCCATTTTGCTATTATTGTCATTGGAATTTTCCTATCGAATTACTGGCTGGTTGCTCAATAACCAATTTTGATTTGTACAGAAGTAAATTGACGTCAACAAACTGTTGTCAAATATTTGATGTATCTATTGAACGAAAATACGTTAAAACTGATGGCATGGATATTAAGACCCAATTTAAATGATGAATAGAATAATGCTATTAGCAATAGATTGCAGCCATATCGCAGCTTACTATTTGTATCCACTGAGACGTAAGGACAGAAAGAGATAAATGATAAGAACATAAAAACTCATAATTTCATCTAGTCATATCTTTTTACCATGATATTTATGAATCTTCTGATAGTTGCCCGAATGTTTATTAAAAGAGCTAAACTATTCCTTACTCCTGGCTACTACGTAGTTGGGCATTAATACAAAAATGCAATAGAGTTCAAAAGAAAATTAACAAATGAAGTACGTTTAAGTATCCTAACGAGGTGTATACAAATATTGTCTTATTTGCACGCAGTGGAATTAAATAGATTCTGATTGTTCTATGTCAATTTGTAAACAAGAGTTTTAGAAGTAGTGGTTCAGAGTGGAAAAGAGTCGATAATTAGCTGATAGAATTTGCATTATTAAAAACTTAATTATTTACTTTCTTTCTTATTATATTTACGATATAACACGGACTTAAAGATTCTATACCTGAAATACATCTAATGGAGCAATATGTTTTTATATGCTTTTATATTTGATAGTGTCATGGTCCTTTGCATAGCTGCAATTGTGAGCATGTTACTTAGTCAATAATCTACTTCAACTTCACACAGTGTCAAAAATTCCCAATGGTGCTGTCAACTTTAGGTACTTGGGCCACGTACTGGCCTATCGACAATAACATATCCCTATGTAGATACTATACTATACTATTTTGTATCTGCTCCGATACATAAATGCCTAGGGATAGAGGCTTACCCAGTATTGGGTGGATTTCTTCTGCAAACAATGTTGGCTTTATTTACCCTGGTAGACCTTTCACCTTGCCTAAGAGAGCAGAGAAGTATATATGCTTCATAAAAATGCAGTTAAATTTTGTTGAAATTGCAAAATCGACTCCAAACAATTAGTCTAAGTAGCAACTATAAGTTGCAATAATTCATATTCACCCTAGGAGACCCAAACGAACATACAGGTATATCTTTCATTACAAAATCCAATTTAAATATTTCTGTAACGAAGCCAACACTTCGTTACTTTTAGATGTTTACGAATATACCATGCCATTATCATAATTGTTTTTTCATGATCAGAGCCTTTTATTATTACTATGATATTTACTACCGATGGATTATTATTACAGTACATATCACTAACATGTCACATTGAAATCCACAGTGTCACGGGATGATAACTTTTGACTTCAAATTTTTAAATTCTCAGTTCCTCTTGCAAGCTACTTTGTGATTAAATGAAATGTCAACTGCTTCAGTGCTGCCCTTCATTCTCTGTGTCATTCTCTATAAAGATGTAACTTTAGTTGTAGAACCAAATCAACGAGCCAGTAAAGTAGTCGATCATTAAATTTTATGAAATTAATCAAATTGTGACGCAATACCATTCCTGTTTTTAGAATCATGAGCCAAACATGCTCACTTGCATTAACCAAAGAAACATCTCTGTTTTCCTTTCTATGAGCTTCAGTAGCATAGTAATGGGTTAGGGACTCGTTGGTTCTTTTTCTCGTTTGATAGGAGATGTGCTAGCCTGCGTGCAGACTATCCACTTCAGCTGAGATAGTCTGCACGCAGGCTAGAGAAGCTGCTTACAAGTTCAGCCTCGTTCTCGTTTTTGCACTTGAAAGTTTGTTCTCAACATTCGTAATGCTCGCCCACTCGTAACTTTATAGAATTGTTAAGTGGTGAGTTTTCTTCCTGTGAAGAAGGCAACTAAAGTGAACGTGACATCTTGTCTTTAAACCAGCTATTCTGAGGAAAGTCGAAACATGTCAGAGACTGAGAAAGTAAACACTCATCCAGAAGGCGATGGAGATTCTGGGGTACCAGAGGAGGGAGTGCCGACATCGAAGGATATCAATGAAAACCTCGCAGGACTCAGTTACGAAGAAAAAATGCAATTCTTGGAGAATGAAGTGCAGACACTCCTACAATTTTGTGTATCGAAAGGTCTTACCGACAAAGAACTGACGATGTGTGTCAGTGCATTTACTGGAGATACGTCGTCAGCTGCTCGACGGTTTTACAACACCAACTCAAGGTTTTTTTTCGTAGTAGCAATAATGGTTGTACTTGGAGCAGTTGCTTTTAGTTGGGAACCAGCCTACAACCAAGTTTCCGTGCACGCAAGACTCCTATCACTAAAGGTGGGTTAGACTTTAGTTTCAAAAGTAATTCTGGGTATGCATTACCAAGAATCTTGCATGTGAACGCCTTTGCCAGTGATCTGAAAGCCATAGATACAGTGTACCGGTATCCTATAGTCTACAGGGGTATATATGGTATACTGGAAGAACCTCGATGTCGAGTAGGCCTATATTTCCAGGGTTGGAGGAATGCATACTAAATTGATTTATTATAATTTTTATTATTAACTATCTTTTAAACGGGGTAAAGTTAAGGTTTAAATGTTTGTAGATCGCTAGATTTCACAAAAGTTTCGGGTAGATTATTCCATTCAATGATCTTAGAAGGGAAATAAGAGTTCTTATAAGTGTCAGTATTACATTATGTTGCCAGAAATTTTCATTATTTTTGGCTCATATCATGAGCAGTGATATGGAGTCGACAAGAAGTCGTTTGCAGGTATAGCCACCACTAACACTAACATTAACACTTTGTAAGAAGAGGATAAGTCAATGATCCCCTTGCGGTCCCTGATCAGTGGTTGAAGTTTTAGGGCATCCAGCATCAATGTCGCACTACTTTCTCATCGGTAATCAGACGTTATACCTACCAGGGCCATCGATTGTGTTTCAACATTTAGAAAGGAGTCGCATTCGCATAGCCTGAGACTAGATAGAGCTCAACAGCTTCGATCATCGTGAACGAGGACAATGCATAGCTTGCACTTTGTCATCGTGAACTTACATTGCCTTGTACTGGCTAGTGGTTTTTGAAAGGGCGAAGGCGGACAGAAAGATGGTAGGTAAAGGAGCACAGCCACTCAGCCAGGAACCAACGAAATTCATAGGGTTGCCTTTAATTTTTGTCAGAGGTTTAAAGTTTGTGTAACAGTTTGTGCAAAGTTTTTTTGCCTGATGACCTTAACAGTGTGGGTACCACATCCACCCCTTATTAACTCGACTTGTTGTTATGTATGCAAACATATTCCAATTGGTCTTTTATCACAGTATACATATTAATCATTTACTCCTTTAGCTGCTTCCTATTTGGGACTGGTCCACCCTCTTCAACCAAGAATGCATTATAAACAACCCCTACTTAAAGGAGAAGACCCTTTCCAAAGATGAATGTCAAGGATGTGTAGAAATAAATAAATCTGGAATAGAGAAAATCAGAAATGCCAAGAAAGATGAGATTGCACGAGACTTTTTGTTTTCTGGTTACCCAGCACAAATTCTAGATGCAACTAAGGATTGGCCAGGACTGAGCACTTTCACAATGAAGAAGCTTATTGAGGTGTGTATAGAGTTTCATAGGTATAAATCTTTTTCTGTACGTGTGAGGTGTTCAAGCATGTACATATATGTACAACTATTTGCAGGGGGCAACTCCTGACACTGGTACATGGATGCTGCTGTCAGAGCCACTCGAGTCACTTTTTATTTCAATGGTTTAAGTTACCAGCTTTTAACGTGAATATTTTTAAGTAATTAAAATTAAAAGAAAGAGAACTTCTGAATTTATACACATAACTTATGTGGTAGATGTCTTTTGAGAATATATGGCAATTAGACATATATTATTAAAATTAAAGATGGCAATTATATATAATTCTAAGAGTGGATCATTACCACAATAAGTTTCAATTTTAGGGAGCTGGGGGAATTTGAACCCACAACCTCACAATTTTGTAAATCAACACCTTAACCATTGGACCATCTGACCCAAAAGCCAAGGTGAAGATTTTTAGTGTCTGTAGGTAAATACTATGTATGTATGTGGCTTAAGTCATTTTGATTCAGGTATGGGGAGCCTTTATGTAGTGAGATGGTGGAGGGGGGGGGGGGAGAAAGCCAACTGGGGGTAATTAGTTACAATTGTGGAGACCAAACCCAGAGTATGGTGTCATATATGTATATAAACCTCAAAGAATATGCTTTGCTAATGACCCTTCAATATTGTCTTCTTAAATTTAACTTTCTGCAGGTTGCAGTCCTGCTTTAAATTATGTACAAATTCAGAATAGATATTCAACAGATCAATGATTATAACCATTTATGAAAGATATATGTAAATGGTTTGAATCTGTATGTGTATATAGTTTTATATAAATCCAATTAGCCACTGTGCAATGATGTGTATAGTATAAAACTATTTATGACTCAGGAAGATACATATTTTGTTTAATGCTTCGACATTTTTCAAAATCATATAATATAATATGTAATTTTAAAATATACATATAAAATATATAGTTATATATTTGTTATTAATACATATATGGGGTAAGAAGGACTTCCTTCAGGGATCTTCATGGAGGAAAAGAATCTAAGTACCACAATGTTATTAGACTATATAGAAGCATAGGATAGTTGATGTATATCTATAAGTAGGCTTCAATGGGCACCTAAATCACTACAGAAATTTGTTAAAAGTGCCAAATGTGCAATGCGTTCCTTTCCATTAAAAGCAACGCTAATACTGTTACATAAAGTATGTAACACTTCATCTGTAGAACAGGAAATCACTTCTAAGACCTTTGCTGAGGTTTTTTGATACATCCCACCAACAGAGGAAAGGATATCCAAGTCTAACATGGTGTGATATGCTTTTGTTATTGCATCACAAGTGTTAAAGAAAGGAAAAGGTTGAAAGGAGAGAAATATAAGTACATTGTGACAGGAAAATATGATCAAACGTGGGGTAGCAGAGGTAGCAAAAGACATGAAAGAAAACATGAAAGAGTGTTCTCCAACTGACTCTATTAACACTGATCAGACAAAAATGAAGGTGTGGGAACTGTCAACAATTCCTGTTCAAGTATACGTGAAAGATTAAATATAGAGATGTTCAAGTTATGAAAATGCCAAAAGTTTCCATAAAAAATTTATATACTGTATATACCTGAACTATGCTGTATGTTTCAGTGCGTCAGTTTGCTTAAGTTAACTTCATTTTCAAACGAACAAACATGCCAGAGCGTGAAATTTAACTGTCCATTTTAGCCTGAAAAGCTTCACACCCTATTAATATGTTGGTAATAGTTGTTACATATTGAAATTTAACCAGAAATGCCGTCATTTATGAAATTATATCATCACTGTACACTATTTCAGCCTGCTGAATTAGGATACACTTTGTTAAAAGTGCAGTGGAGCATATGCTATGGATTGCCCAACTAGTGGGGAAAATGCAATAAGCAAATATTTAATTTGATTTAATACAGGAATAGTGGGTCAATGCAAAACATTACTTGTTATCAGTTTCCATCATGATTTATACCATGCACATGACAAAGTATGGGTTTTACATGGCCAAAATGGGTACGCATATGTTACATTCTTCTCACTCTGGATTGGAATCATGCCCCCCCCCTCTATCTGGTGAATAGATGTGTTTTCCCTGCTTCAACCCTTTCCCTGTCATTTCAGCTCCCTCCAAAGTTGGAGCCCCCCTCTGAGCATAAAGTTTTATCCCCCCAAACTTGCTGGGTCAGAGGATGCTATGATGTGTCAAATTTTTCAGAGATGGGGAAAGGCCAATGAAATTCTGCTCGTACATATGTTCAATATAAACCCATACAAGTTATATAACTCCCTTCATTTTACAATATTGGAACTGCCCATACTTTGTTGCAGTGACATTCCTTTTTTAAAATCTTCCCATTTTACTTTCCTTTTGCAAAAAGCTGTACACAACTCATAAAGATTTACAAGGTCTTCAGAATTGCACCTTTGTAACAAGTGTGGATAATGATAAGACCGTCTATGAATTTTTTGAGGAGTATCAATCTGGGCAATATGAAGGAGATGGATATTTTGGTTTTATGTGAGTGTTTATTTCAATTTTTATCATTTAATTGTTGTTACTATGGTAAAGTGCATACACATGTGTCACAATACGAATTGGCTAGGCCTTTTAGTCCAAGTACAATGTATATATCTGCTGAGCTTTCCTCTGGAATCTATAGATAAGACTACTCAGCCATTGCTAAAAGCAGAATACTTTGCTGATGTAAAAGTTGGTTAAGCCTTGAGAGCTATATTGATAATGAGCCCAATAACAAAAATGGGTAACAAATCTGCATCTAATTGATGACGTCCAAAGTACTTTGTCAGAGTACTATCCAATGGTTGTATTTTATGAAATTTAGATAATAAGATTAATGAAATGAATTTGTTTATGAACATACATGGAATAGTAAACTGATTATCAGTATCATAGATGAAATAGCAGCAGCAGTGCCTCTCATTTATAATGTGGGGTGAGATTCATTGGAGCTTGGAGTTCCTTGATGTTGAGTGTCATTTTTGTAAGGAGATTGCATTTAAAGGATGTGGATGTAAATTTTCAAGAAAGCTTAATATTTTTTCCGGGCACTGTGATGTCCACATTAGCATGAAGATAATAATGGCCAATTCAAAAATCTAAATCCAAGGGGTGATGTAGAAGTGACAAGGACCAACATTGAGAACAGAGGATTTGAAATGTTAGTTTTGAAAAGATGGTAGAGCGCATGCAGTGAAGGCATGAGTAGCAGGTTCGATCCCCGGTGATGTCATAATTTTTATTTCTCTAATGTTCTTTTAAAAACTGACCAATTCATCACAAACCAACAAGACAAACAGTGTGATTTCTTTGATTAAGTCTAATGACTGATGCAGTCAGTATTTGTGACAAATCTTTATCCCTTGCATGTGCATTTACCTGGTTGTTAAATGTATCATTAACATCAAACGTCAGAGAAGTTGCCCCAGCAGCAAAATTGATCCTAATGTTTTTACATGTTGGCTATTTATCCTTCATGTATTGCCTTTATTAACACTCCCTGATGTTATGTATTGCTTAATTGTCAACCCACACAGGGTAAACAAGAAATCATGATTCAGTGTTGTTTAAGCTGAAACGGATGCGATAGCCCACTCAGCCATGCATATATAAAAAATGACTAAGGATTATCCAAATTCCTTATTATGTATATATACTATGATTTACTATTGAATAACAAGACAGAAATACAGTTGCGATCAGTCCTCACTCGTCTCTGGAATCTTTGCCACGCGGCACTCCAGATTAGTATACAACACCTGACACAGGGTCTTGTAAGTAAACACTACAATGGCTTGGCACAGTAGCCCAGCAGGTTTTGATGGTCCGATTCCCCTGCCCTTGATAATACTTTGTAGGTTTTGAAAGGTTTTGAATGGATTGATGGGATGGGATGACAGTCCTTCTTTGGTAACATCATATGGCACAAGGGCTGGTCTCCAATTGTATTTAGCAGGATATTGATGTTCCCCAATGGACAATTGGAAGCAAATCTTGAAACCGTGAGTAAATGGTTCATATTAACATTTGGGGTCAGAGCTAGATTTGTTATGTTTCAGGTAAACCATAGCATAATGACATTTCCTTTGCAGTGAAAATTGTGATCAGAAAGCAGCCAAAGTCATTCGACGACTATATGGACGACCATATTTCCTGCCACAGAGTGTTGAAATGGGACGTGTTAATCAGTTGTATTTTGGTGTTGGAACTATGAGCCTTGAGGATGAAAAAGAGGAGGTGAGACATTATTTGTTACTCTTGGTTTTGCACCATGTTTCCTTGATGTCAACCAAATATATTTTAAATTGCCCATGAAAAGTATAGTTATAAAAGACTATGATAGCATAGTTTGTGATAACATTTGCAGTTTTCCATAGACATTAACATGTGCCATGTGGAGCACCAGTACAGCCAGCAGTCCTTTATTGATATCTGGTATTTTTGTTGGATTTTTTACAATATGTTTTTGTGTGGCACTGATATTGTTGTAACTAGGATTCTCGTGTTTGCATGAATTTTTTTAAGGAGAGAAATCTTGATCACCCTTCTTAGATATCATGTCTGTCAAAGGCAAGTTGTAGGCAAATAGTGGTTCTAAGAAAAAGCCCACTTGGGAAGGAGCCCCCTGGAAAAAGACCCCCAAAAATGCCCTTGGAAAACGCCCCTCAGAAAATTACCCTTTGGAAAATTGCCCCCCCCCCCCCCCCCCCCCAACCAAAAAAAACCCAAAAAAAAAAAATTCCAAACCCCCCCCAACCCAAAAACATTCACAAATAAAAAAAAACCTTTAAAACCGCCCCCTGTAGCATTATGTATGTAGCCTAAAATTGAAGAATCTTATTGCTAAGTGCGGACGCGATGAGATAACTTCCACTGTTCAGATTGTCTCTACTCTTAATAAAAAAGGACGTCCTTAGGTACCCTTTATCAACAGACCTTTTGATAGTACCCGTGAATTTACTCTATAAAATGTGACGCATGCGTAAAGCATAATCTGAAAGAATGCATCTTGAAGATACCTAGTTCAAGTATTTTGGAAGGTGAGTAGAAACAGAACATTACAATGAGTTAATATTTAATAACAGTTATATTGTATGCGTATGTGAGGATTGCTATTCTGAGTATCCGAAGTTACAGTCAAAGACGTAGCTGAGTTGGTATAGCGTAAGTCCCGGGTTAGAATTACAGCAGAGATGAATAAACAAAAAATGATTACGCATTATTGTTCATGCAATAACAATGAGTTATGGCATTATTACTGCGCATGCTTACCCATTGGGAAAAGCAACTGCAAGTACCCAACCACCTCCTAGCATACAAACTTACAAAATAAGATGATACATCATTGCCTACCTTTTTTACACGGTCCACTTCTAATGAAGATATCATCCAGTGCTATATCACTACGATAACCCTTTCCACGCACTGCCACAAAACTGAGCTACAATAAAAAACAATAAAACGATCATTGGAAAGCTTGGTAGCACGAGTAAGTATACTCACTCTTACTAAAGGGTAATCTGTAATCTGTGAAATAAAACATCTACATCTAGGGGGGAGGGAGGTGGGGGGAGGGGGTATCAATGTAAGATATTAAAGACTGTTTGTACTAACAATAAATCATTAAAGTATCCATATCATATGGGATAGAATTTACTACACCCTTCCAGTATTCCCTATCTGTCATAGCTCTTAAAAGGTCTTCCTCGGCAATAGATGTATTATTTCTATTTATCATCTCTGGAAAGGTTAACTTACGAGACAGATTGTGAGGTGATGAGTGTCTCCATAGTACAAACGATGAAACAACTTCATCTTTGACTACTTGCTCAATGCTCAGCAAACTGGACACGTCTCTTTGAACTAAGGTTGATCCTCTTAGTAGGTCTCCACATAACATATCAATACACACTGAAATGTGCCTATTTACAACTCCGAAATGCTTACAACAACAACAATAACAACAACATAATGTAAATAGAATCATTTTAAAAGTCTTTGAATGCATTACATGGAAAAACACGATATAATTATTGATGTAACTATCCTGTATGAAGAACTACAAGGCGCAGCTTGAAAGGGGCTGATTTCAAACTTTATAAGATGAATGTTATTATGTACAATTGAGTCAGCAATGACAGCTATGCGAACAGTATTAGTCACGTACATACGAGTGAGTATTGTATCACTGGTTGCCTATTGTGAGGCGAATCGAATGACGCATGACCGAACTTTGTCGTCATCAAGAGTATCTTAGAAATCAGTTCAGTAACTCTGTATATGGATATTTATTTCAATCTTAAGAACACATTTTTACTCTCTCGGTGACAGCCTTATTTGGGCATTCTTTAGTTAAGATAAATTTAGTTTATATCCATGTATGGGAAATTATTAGATTTTCATCCTTATTTTTGTAACACAACATTCAAATAAGAATAAGAACCTGGTAGAAATCAGATAGCTGCAACAGTCAGTCAAGTACAGCATAAGCTGATGCCGTTGCCATAGAATCGTGGGACAAATTTGATGTAAGTTTTCGTCTTATAAAAATTGACATTATGTTCATCATAATTAATTTCAATCTAATTGTAGCTATTGTGTATATCTAACAATTTTTTTTCTGTATTTAGTTTGTTATAGTGAATTAAAAAGGTGAATATCAATCCATCCCACGGTGTCAGTATTCTTGTATCTTCAACAAATGTTATGGATTGTTCTCTGTCATGCGCTCTCAGTTGTGACGTAGGTCATGGTCTTTAATGTTTACGTTACAGAAGGGCTACAGTACAAATATGAACAAACAGTAAATTTGTAAGCTTCATGGCTTAAACTTACTTTGTATTTGACCTTGGAACTTATTTCAACTAAAGCCCGTTCCCATATCCTTTTTTTCTGCGAGGTACTTTTTTGCCATATTGTAAGCTTTCCAAGACGCAACGTCAATGATCCCATGTCCGCGCCATACATGGAGTACCAAAAACTAATACAAATTTTTGGCGCTGGTGGAAGATTTGTACTTTGTATAGTAGCTGTATCCCCACGTTTCTTGCCAGTTGCTTCCAGGTAAATATAATAACCATCTACAAAAGACAGGATCGGATTAAATACTAGTATTAAACTTTCATGTACATTCAACTTTTGCTAATGAACGAAACGTTAGTTTCATGAAGCAAAAAGGTTATTAAGTCACTAATGAATGAAAACGTTTCTTTTTGCATGTGTATCACTGCCTTAATCAACGTTATGAAGTCTTATATAACAAGCCTTGTTATCTTTTATGATAACCTCGTATGGACGTTAAGGCTTATATACTTTAATGAAATGCAAAGTCGCGATTAGCCTTTACACAGGAAGGGGCGCTTAGTAAGAGCGAATGTACTTATATATTACTCATGCATGTTATCATTCGTTAATGTTTGATAGAACTGATGCAAAGATTCTTCTGTTAAAGAATGTTCTAACAATCAATTTTGTTGCGTACTACGTAGAAAGAAACTGACTGAGACAATAGAGTACTAAAGTGATGACGTCACAAAAAACGTTTTTCGAGGAATAGGCAATCATAACTATATCACAGTGTTAACCCTGCCACCAAATCCACCTATACAAAATATCACGCTCAAGTCTCGCATCAACTATGAAAAGTAGCTGTTCGAAGTTGCCAAAGTCCTTAAGAAAACTCTGTTAACTCTGTCCAGTTCACAAGATTATGAACTGGTTCGTCTATCAAGGTTTTGATAGGCATGATTTAAAGTTCGAAAGGACGTATCTCATCGATTGCTCAAGGTATGGTCCACAAATATGGATAGGTTATCTATGTCAATAAGGAGAAAGCAGAGACTTCAAAATATTATCAAATTTCTGATATTTATTAAATCTAGTACTCTAGTACTCTATAAAGTCGAAAAGTTTCCAAGGAGATTTGCTTATTAACTGAACTACTGTATACGATGGACAACAAATTATAATTATCATCATTATCTCTAAATATTCTTGGGCAGGGCAAAATTTACAATGAAGTCTAGAAGTGGCAAAATAGTTTAAATTATACCCGGACGAGTGACCGTAAAATGCATACATCAAGGTTCCGGACATATCTTCTTATGTGAGAAACATATTTTAGTCCTATAGTCACGAATAGTACAAAGATCTAGCTTGGCATAAAAAATCATCATGCTTAGGTTGTAGGATTTTGTAACAGAATAATTACCAACATACCTCCTCTTAAGGTATGGTCGCCCAAAGGTCCTGTAAAGTAACTGGGTGTTATGAATCTTCTACGAACAAATGGGATTTTCTTGTCCAGGTTTTTCCAGAAACAAGGACCCTTCTCGAAGGTGCAATACAGAGGACCTAGTAAAATAATTACATACAATCAGAAATTACATAATTACCTATAAAATAACCTATTGCACTTTGGCTATGAGCTCTGAGATCAACAGTGTCAGGGGGTAGGGGAAATGGCATAATGCTTATAGCCCAGTTATGGGATCTAAGGTTAGGAATGGTGAAAATTAGGACATCCATCACCTTAGTATTTCCAAAGAGGATAATAAGACATATTTAGTTTGATGATCAAGCATTAGCAAAGACCTGTGAAAATTAACTGGCCACTCTTAGTTCGACATCATTTTTCTGTAATGTATACGATGCCTAGTGTCTAAAGATGATATCAAAACTGGTTCTTTTGGGCTATTTCAGAAAATAACTGGAAAGATACGATACCACCACTTTTTGCAAAAGAATATGGAAAGGATGAGGCCTTCTCACCTACTCGCAAGGCATTTCTGACGCACGAAGATAATGATTTTCTTAAATCTTCATAATCATAATTATTATCATCATCATGTCAATTTTCATCAACACCAAGATGAGAACAAATATAGTAAGCATCATCATCACTATCATCATCAGCAGCAGCAGCAGCATCACCATCATCATCATCATTACTATCATCATCATTACTATCATCATCATCATCATCATCATCATCATTATCAATACTATCATCATTATCACTATCATCATCATAATCATCATCCTCATTACTATCATCGTCATCATCATCATCATCATTGTCAAAATCATCATCATCATCATTATCAATACTATCATCATTATCACTATCATCATCATCATCATCATCATCATCATCATCTTCAACATTATCATCATCATCATCATCATCATCTTCAACATTATCATCATCATCATCATTATCATCATTATCATCATCATCATCATCATCATCATCATCATTACTATCATCATCATCATCATCATCATCATCATCATTATCAATACTATCATCATTATCACTATCATCATCATAATCATCATCCTCATTACTATCATCGTCATCATCATCATCATCATTGTCAAAATCATCATCATCATCATTATCAATACTATCATCATTATCACTATCATCATCATCATCATCATCATCATCATCATCTTCAACATTATCATCATCATCATCATCATCATCTTCAACATTATCATCATCATCATCATTATCATCATTATCATCATCATCATCATCATCATCATCATCATCATCATCATCAAAGAAATGTAATAAGCAACCCATACAACTATAGGTAAACGTTGATCCATAGCTGAACTTACCTAAAAAACATGGCCCACGATAACACTTCTGCTTCTGTAACTTTACACCCTTGCATATTTTGCCACCAAGTCGAGGTTTAGGGTCTGTGCAGCTTCTTCTGCGTGTATGTGTGCCATATGAGCATTTGGAGGTGCAGGTACTCCAAGCGCTCCATCTGCTCCAATGCCCATCACCTTGGTAACAAGTCAAATAAAAAAAATAGCATTATGATTTTTAGCTTCCACAAACCTTTGCTTTCTTGATTTGTTGCTCTTCTGTTCTTTTACATATTGTATACATCTACATCAAATTATAAATTCCAATTGATATAGCCTTTCGAATCATTGGTAGAAAATCAAATACCTTAAATTTTCATGCCATTAGAATTGTCCAACTCCCCTGAATAAATCTGTCGTACAAATTCTATCATATATGTGCTTCCTCTACTTTATGCGGGCGTCAGGTGCAATAAATTGTTAGGGAATAACAACCTCTCAATACCGTAGATTGCCGATTAAGCGCCCAGGACTCAAATAAGCGCCCATGCTCAAATAAGCGCCCAGTTTGGGAAAAATATTTCTCACAGGTGCCCAGGTCCAAGTAAGCGCGCAGGTCTGGACAGCGAAGACGTGGATGCAGCAGCTCCAGAGTTTACGCTTTTAGATGATGATACGGAGGACGATGAAGATGCATTAATTGATTGATTGAACGTTATGTTTCAATCTATTCTATAGAATAATCATGTATGTTTAGGTATCTGTTTTTCCTTTCCTTAATAAGCATCAAGGTGCGAATAAGCGCCCAGTCCGAATAAACGCCCACCTAAAAACTTTTGTTTTTAAGCACCCAGGGTACTTAATCGGTCATTTACGGTACTTGCACTGTGAGCTCTTTACTACCTTAAACAGAACTCTGCTTCTGGATCACCTCATCTGATTTACTTAGCCATTAAACACAATAAAGCATACATCATTATACTTAAACCCTTCTTCGCCTGACACTCCACAGGTGACAATTGTTACAAAGGGGTGCAGCAAAACGTTTTATGCCCAGGTGAGCTTTTAAAAAGCAAGTCGGTATTTGGGCTACATAACTGATGTTGTGCTTTTGCACTAACAAATCAGTTGCATCTTCTTATGTCTAAAATCATGGATGGGTCAGTACTAAGAAAAAAGAAATTGACAGGGGATCAAAAATGGGACGCTGTTTTCACCAAAGATCCAACCCAGAAACATTTTTCAGCACCATTTACATTTTGTAGCAAGTATGTTGTCCCAAATATGACGAACGAAAATACCTCTTTCATCTATGTCGTTTTTCGTGTTGGAAGAGGCTAATCTACATCTTTGTCATGAACATTGAACTTTCCTAGACGATACTATACGATATTTTCAAGGCAATGGACGAGATAAAATTTCAAGGCAATGAGCAAAGTTTTGCAGCGCTCCTGAAGAGCTATTGTTGCTAATTTTGAGTTTAAATGCCCCATGACTACGTTTGGAGGGCATATAAATTTTATCAGAAGTATTGTATGTAAAATTTCATCCTCGATTTTTAGGCGCATTCGAACGACCTGTCCCTTCATTTAGTTTATGTTGTTAGAATAATTTAGGATGCCTTGTTGTGCCACGTCTGATAACGACCATGTCCAGTCTGAGGTTTCTTTATGTGAAACTAACTAAGATGTCAGACTCAACAGGGTTTCTACTTAAGCCTTCAGCAGTGTGAGGTTAAAGATCAAAAAGCTTTAAGACAAGATTTGTTTCTAATTTACAGGATATTGGCTATAACTATTTTGAGAATCACAAAGGAAACAGTGAAAATTGTCCACGTTCACCTAACCTGCATCCAAACTTATCCTGTATCCCCACACATTTGCTTGTTAGCGTAGCATACAGGTTTTTATTGGCGTTGCTTTTATTTTTACATATTTTTACATCCAAATCTATTAATTTCATGTAGCATGCCAATTTACGCCTGATATTGTCTTGTAACACTATCTTATGGCTCCCACTAGAATTTTCTTACTTGATATGAGTTTCAATATTTGTTAATCTAAACAGTGCTGTGTACTTTAGCCCATTGTTTTGCTTGCCACAGTCTTGTGCTTTTATTGGCAAAGCACAGTGGTTGCCTTCTTCGGTTTGCTGACCCCTTCACTAAACAATTCAACAAAGAGCTACTAATTCTCTAAATTCTTTCGAGAAATGTTAGTATACCCTTTTTTATATATGCTGCGACAACATATTGTATTTCTATCGCTGTAAATCGTCTCACTTTGTACGAGGCACCCTTATCATAAGGACGTTGGAATCTATGAACGTGCTGAACTAGGTATCCATCCGATCAAAAAAAATGGTATATCAAGGGCAACGACCTCGTAACTTTCATTGCGCTGGCGGTTGTTAGGCCGAACTGTTTGATAAGAATGATAAATTTCAATGCTGGTTCTATCATGAATGGGATTTGCATTGCACGACAGTGTGTCACAGGTAAATGAAACAAATTTTTTATAATATCGAGTAGCTGCAATTAATGGGACAAGGCATACTGTCATGTCAACATGAAGCACTATGTTTCTCTTCTTTCCATTAACAACGCAATCTCCCTGCTGGGCATTGGGGCATCATCCCTTCCTCGAGTACAAGTTTCTAAAGCGGTCACAAATTACTTTTTGGAGGCAGGGAGGGAGATTAGTGATCATTGAGTTTGCTTACAGGTTTCCTATATAGCAAAATCATGCCCTACTTTCGTTGAGTTGGTATAGTTTATAGATGCCCTGAATATTTCAAATAAAACATGGATCCAATTTAGCTGCAAAGGAATGTTATAAAACTAAACCACTACTCTGTAGCAATCTGATTATGAGCGATAGTTAGTACCTGGACTCTTGTGAGTGTAATAATATAGTACTAGGTGTAAATTACAGAAACAGATTTTGAAAGTGACTACGCTGATGGCAAATTGAAACTAAAGAGTATTTTATCGATAGTATCTATGCACACACGCATACTTATTTAACTCCAAGTGTGGGTATTTATCCACAAAAACCCTCTAACGCTCCTTCTACATCTTCCAAGACCCTGAGAAATGGACGTCGGCTTATAGATTATCACACTATGTTTTCATCTTTCTACAGTAGGCTTTGCCCCTGATACTTAAAATAGACTTTAATTACTTTATTTTGTTTATAAGGAGGGTCCTAAATTATCTTATTGGCACCAAAATTATCCCCATATGTGTTACTTGTATTCAAATTACCTAAACTAGATTTTCACAGTCCTGCGGTGCAAGATATTACAGTCATATTAAACTTGATTTTCTCAAACATCGTTCATAATCTTTCAATTAAATAATACATACAAAACAGCTGTGTTAGCTAAATTGTCTAATGTATCTTATTGTGCTGGAAGAGAGAGGTAAGGAAACAAACGCAAACATTACGTCAATAGCTCTTAAGGGTATCGTAAAATGCGTGTTCTGTCTTGTCTTTGATAATTCCCTGAAGCGTTCCACAATAACTCTCTAAAATACGACTCAGGAATTTTCCCCTTGAAGAATCGAAAAATTTCTTTTTATGCTTTAGAGGTTAGTGACACGGAAATGCACATCAGCGCGATTATCTGGCACTAAGCGAACGCAGAAATGTATTGCACGAATTTCAAATTAAATAAAAGTGCGAATTCCGCGAATTGAGTGGAATATTACGTTTAACCTTTTTATAGTTAGGCCAGGTTCATAGAAAAGAACAATCTTAGGTAAGAACGTTGAAAATAGTTCCGTTCTTGGCAAAAGTAAATTGCTTAATCTGAGTTTGAGGTGACGCCATACTCATAAAGTTATTAAACTTAGATCCGATGTTAAGACGCAGTATCAAAAGTTATTCTCCCTCAGCTGACGGGCGTGTAATTCACATCAACCTCTCACTCCCAATGTTTACAAGAACCAGTTGTTGAAAAACATCTAAAAACAACAATTGCTAATTACCTGCAGGAAATAAAATCAGAATCTACTGAACAATGTCCCGCAACACATGTAGTAGCATTTTAGGCTTCCTGATTTTATTTCTGGCTTCTTCTAGATTATGTAAACAAGTCTTGAAACAGGGGACAAGTAAACATCGAACTCCATGCATTGCAGCAGGCATAGCGTTAAATACTTAGTAAACTCAGACTGAAAACAATGCAGTATTTACTTTTCAAGTTTTGTCTTCAAACAACTCCATTTTTGGTCAAATTTGTGTTAACGGGATAGATTTCTGGTTTACAATCTCGGTGCTTCTATTTGCTTGTAGTTTTATTGCTTCAGGCCTTTAGTTATGTTGTGAATACTGCTTACATAGTTCAAGGTGGAGAGAAGCACCTCGAAATTTACTTAAATGAAATTTTTATCAGATACTGAGCTAAATTGT
>JAAAKM020006971.1:108781016-108827196 GCA_010016025.2 Alatinidae sp. Z8VKAUB7J3 | reverse complement strand
ATCAAAAAGCATGAGGACTTAGCCCACGCTTCAAGGATCCCGATAAGTTTCATTCGCCATAGTTTGTGCACAGTTAAATTTGAGACAAGAATGATGGACAAAAAGAACGGAACTGTGTTAACGGGCGAACGATTATTTGTTTGAATCTCATCGGGTCATTAACCAGTTTGTATTATTTCAAGTTTTTAATACCATTTAAGGTAAACACAAGGTTCAGTATTAGAATATTGCTCTTCTCAACAATTTTTTATCAAGGAAAGCTCTTTAATTGCAAACTCTCCGATATCGTACAACGTGAATAAAAACAGTTAGATGACGTAAATACCTGAGCAAATTGAGACTCTAGTTAGTGTTTCGTCATCATGAAATGGTATGCAAGGCGTTGAGCCTGTCTTGCTTGGCGGAAGAACTTGCTAATATTCTCCTTGTTCGATATTTGTTTTGTTTCTACGTGGTTTTAAATCGCCTCCAAATATTTTGATCATGAGTCAACAGCACAGTTATCGGATGCATAGCTTTTTTTCGTGTACATTTTTTGCACTTTTCGTAAACTTTTATATCTACGCTATTACACTATTATTGCACTAATTACACCGTTTTACATCTTCTGAAACTTTAAAATCAGTTTGCTGCTCCTTTTATTGCCTTGACATGTTTTAAACCTGTTGTAACTGAGAGATACTTCAGTGATTATTCTTGTTTTCAATGTGTAATCATAGTTGGAAGAATAAGGAGTCTGTTCGTCCAAGTATGGTGTAATGTAGAGCGATGTAGCACAGAAAGCAAACAGATAGTACTTTTAACAGTCGGTCACTAAATCATAAAACATTGTATTGTTAGTAGTGTGAATTCTAACTAAGTACAAAGATATATTGATACGAGCGGAAGTTAAAACATCAGTCATAAGTTATTACTAGACTACACTAAGCCTTACATTATTAGGTACCACATTTTTACACATCGTTCATGTTTTACACCATTTACATCATTTAAACGATTTAAACCTTTTAAACTTTTTACTATTTTACACCTTTTCGCTTTTTACAACCTTTTCACTTTTTACTCCTTTTACACCTTTTACACTTTTTACACCTCTTACACTTATTAACGTCTTTGACACCCTTAACACTTCTATACTTTTAACACCTTTTAATAGTTTACACCTTTCACACCTTTTATACCTTTCACACCTTTCCAACCTCTACACCTTTCACCCCTTTCACAGTTTTTTACATCTTTCGTACTTTTACACCTTTCACACTTTATTCATATTTCACACTTTATACACATTTCACACTTTTTACACCTTCTTCCCACCTTATTTCATCCTATACACATTAAGTCATGTTACACATCTCAGTAACATTATCACATCATAATAAGCTTCATTACACATTTTACACCTTGTGATACACTTCGCTATAACTTCCATATCACTTTTCATATACCTTTAATGACGAATAGACAATTCAACACAGTGAAGGTAGGCATGATTTTATAACTTTGTAACATTGAAATGTTTAGAACTTTTAAAAATTAAAGCTTCTTTAGCCTATAAAGCGTCACAGCTTTGATGTTTTACACCCTTTTACACCATTTTGAAGCTTCTGAACATTACTTACTGCTCTCTCACTTTTTCGCAGTTTTCACACTTTTACATCTGCTTTATAAAACATATTTAATATCTATCTAGCACGATAGTTTTCATATTCTACACATTACAGCTTTCTCCACACCTCTTTTACCTTATTACAACTTTTAACACTATATTTTGCTGCAATGGTAATACAGCTCATCAGCTCACTTCTTTATAATCTCTCGATATTTCCCTTCCATGGTAATTTCCGGGGGTGGTGGGCTTAAAACCATAAAATTGAAAGACAGCAAACAAGGGGGAGAGCAAAAAAATTAAGAACAATCAAGGAGGAACGATTTAAAGGCAAGGAACTTAGAATATAGGCCTGATCATGCAGATTCTGGTAGATCCAATCGCCAACAGCAACAAAATTGAATGGTTGTTAACTGCAATGTAGATGCTGCAAAGCTTTATTCTGGTTATATGTGGGTTTACATGAACTTGCTTGAAAACATGCGCCACCAATATTTGCCAAAACGTTAACCTACAAGTATACTAAATCAAAAACTGACAGTAGAAACCTTCGTAATTGTCCCACATGATCTTGCCATATATCTCCTTCATGGATGTAGATTAGAGTTCCAATCCATAACAACTTGTTGTGGTCTGCTACCGTGAATGTAAGATAAGCTATCCTGAAGATGGATGATCTTCCTCTAAATCTTTTGCTTAAAGGAATAGAAAAGAGATTAGAGAGACCTGGGAGTTTGGGATTTGGTACAGTTACTTTACGATACAGTTTAAAGCTCTCTGGTCTGTGTTGGAAGCTTGTAGCGTGCATACTCCTGTGTTTTAGGTTACGTAAGACAGGCCAGATGGTAGAGGAGAGTAGTCCAATTCATTTTTTAATCTTTTCAAGCGTGATAGTTTATGCTACTCCCACTAGTTTACAATAATCCAAAACTAATATTATTATTATTATTATTATTACTATTATTGTGTGTTTATTTACTAACATTGTCTGTTTACTACAATCTTTTGCCGGGTGTTTACCTGTAACCTCAGGCAAAAGAAGGATAAAGTGGTGTACCAAACAATTTACATAGTCAGTGCTCTTCTCCAAATATGTGTCGTACTTGTTAGTACTATATTTTGGATTTCAGCCATGGAAGGCCGGCTAGGAATTTTATCAATATGTTTACCTGTCCCCGTTTTAATCATACCAATGGCTCCGATAACAACAGGAACAGTTATTGCCCCTAGATGCCACATTTTCTTAATTTCAATCTCAGAATCTTCGTATTTACATAATTTATCAATTTTCAATAAATTATTATTATTATTATTATTATTATTATTTCAAATAAAGTAATTAGACACTCCTGTATATCAAATCCTGTTGTCCCATGTACCATGCAGGACAAAACAGCGGGAAATGTTATCGTATTATAAGAGCATGGTTGACTATTGTCCTCTTTTTGTTTTTGTTTTTAATGTTTTAACTATTCTCTTTGTCAGTAGAAAACCATTACATGATTAAAAAGCGGAGGGGTCCAGCCCTTCCATGCCCCCCTCCAACGTGGTTCCGCCTTTGCTTATGTTAAAGGCAGAACATAGCTGAATCAGGTGTTACGGCTTTGACTTAGCGTTATTTTATAGGGCAAAAAAGCCCGTCTGAGAGAGCTGTTTGTCCACTGCCCCCTTTACGTCATAACTTTAAAAGAAATGCGAAGAGAGAAAATGAGAACTAACCTCTGCTCTATTTACGCAATGTCATATTTCTAATCCTTTCCTGCTTTTTCCTCCACATCTTGGTACATGCTTCATTTTAAAATCATTTTGCCAGTTTTAATATAAGTTTCCTTGCAATCTTCAAGGGCAATCTCTTATTCTTAGGAAAAATCCAGTAAGCCGTCGGCTACTTGCACTTTGTCACTTCCATTTACTTCTATAATCTTCATCTGTTTTCAAGCTGGTCAAAGTGTTTACCTCCTTGGGGTGATAACAAAAAAAGCACAATAACTAAGAGGAATCATCCACAATCCTATGTAAAATGTAATATAGTTATTATCTCCCTTTCAAAGTTTGTAAGTTTCTAATAATGACTGCGTCAGGAATGATATTGCTTGAAGGCCACATTCATCTTCTGGGGCAGCTTCTTTTGAAGCAGCGGTGAAACCTATCTGCAACTTGGATGTTCTGAATGACACAAGAATCCGACGCACTGTCCTAGATTCCGAGGGCGTCTCCTCTACAGTAGATCCTCAAGCAGCTGGATATGATTAAATATCCCTTGCAATACAGCACTTGTCTCTCTGTGCTGTCCGCAAAATTTTATTCCAAAGTAGAGAATGTGCTTCTATCTATATGTGTCATTTCAGTTCATAGGAGCTACTTTTCAGCTCTCATGGAAGTCAGGTTTACTTGACGTTCTTTGGGTCGTATGCAAGTAAGGGAAGTACCCCAGTATTACGAACAATTACTATCTAGCATGCTCCGGCAATCTCTCAGTGCAGCCCCCTGATAAACAGTGGGGCCTTTCCCCAAGGACCTTTTCTTTCCAAAAGGGAAAGCGGTTTCCCTTGGGGGGATCGTCAGTTTCGCCCCCCCTCCCCCCAAGCGAAAATTACAGACAGACAAAATTTCGGGGTACATTGCATTTCTTTACTTGTTCCGTACGTTTTTGATTTGGTGAAGAAATATTGCAAAACAGTATAACCCTGCAAACCTGCCCATACTGCAGCCCCGCAATTAGACATAAAACACCGCGGTGAAGGCAAGGAATCGCGGAAATCACCGTGGCACTTTTTTACGGCAGAAAAGAAATTCCGGCTGATATGACGGTGTAAACAATCGCCTCCTATGTAATTTTATTATCTGTGGTATTGAAGCAGACATGCCTACCTTCTTCACAATTCCAATTTATCTATGCATTTACCTACCTGATTGCCTTTAATTTTGCCCCCCTCCTGAACTTTAAAATTGATTTTTACTCCATGTAATTTTCGCCCCTCCCTGCTTACCTTCCAATTCGCTCCCTTTAATTTTCGAAAATTAAAGGGAGGCGAAATTTGAAAGGAGTAAGGAATGAGATGAGTCAAGGGAAGAATGGGAATAGTGGTTGTGACTGCTCCTAGCTGGTGGGACTGAAAGTCGGGAGATATGGACTATTGTAAAGAACAATAAATGAGCATTGTATAGAAAATTACATCTTTCCTGTCATAACTGTAGGCCTAGTAAACATGGAGTTTGTTAGTTCTCTTCGCACAGAGAGATATTTATTGGAATAAATGACCGTGCAGCTTGATATGTCCACGAGGTGGATCTTTGCTACCAAGGCAAATGCCATGAGCTGGGGGTGAGGTTTAAATGAGGGCAGTAGGGTGAAAAAATTCCAAAAGTTATCGGAAGAGGGGGAGGCGATAATTACGTACCCAAGAATAAAAATCAATTTCTGCTAGGGATTACAAAACTATGGGCAACTTGAAAGCACCCTAGAGGCCGAAGACGATGACTGCCGTCAGGAACTCCGGGCTGTATTCAAAACAGGAGTTAGTGAGTTATTAAAGCGTGTATTACAGAGCTTATCTCGCACTTATTCTTTCCGTTGGGTTAGCAGGACGTATGTCATAGAAATCGGCTGAAAGCCCCTACTTAAACGTTGAAACCTGCTTATTGTTAGGGTTAACTGACCTGTTAAACCTTTTCGGTCTTCCGAACACATCCAGCCACTGTATTGTCCGCACTTTTCTCTGTATGCTAACCAAAACCCTGATAGCTAATGCTCATGGGTGAATAGGATAATCAGTGGTTCCGACGAATAGCCCATACAATAAGCGTTCGGCTTGAGGGAACCCCATAGAAGTTTAATCTCGCCATTCTTTCGACTGCATGTTTTTATCTCTAACAAAAACAACATACATCGCGTTCCTGCATCATCCTTTAACAATTTCATAAACATAAAACTTCTTAAAGACATTTGTTCACTTTCTACGTCGTTGTCATTACTTGGTAGCATATATACAAATCTAATGACACGTGAAGATTGATGGCAGTACTGAAAGAACTCTGATAATTAAATCTCTGCCACATTATTAGAATATTTACTTACACCCTCCTTCAAACAAATTGAGTTTTAACTGACGCAACTCGTCCCTGCTTTGAGGAATCTCGTATTCTTCATCTCCAACTGGCTCGTACGGTACGAAATTTCCAACTACAAGACGCAAAGGTACGTTGCTTAGTAACATGTCCCCGTTTTGACGTAAAGTGATTTCTCGTAATAAACACAAGCCAACCCTGTTTGTACTCGAACAACATATAAAGAAATCGCTTCGTAGAAAGAAGCCCACAATTCGATCTTGCTGGATTTGAACTATATCCGGGAATTCCTCTAAAAGTGCTAAACTAGCCGAGAAATCGTCCAACTGATCAGAAAAGAGAATTCCTGTCTGAGTTTCCCTGATGATGCTACGCCCTTTCTTACATTCTCTGTCGATGAGAGAGCGGAGATTATCAAGAGCAATTTCTTTCAAAGATTTCTCGTCAACTCCCCATATTTTTAGTTCTTCTTCGCTTATGTACGTTCTACAATCGTCCTCGAGATTCTCAATCACGTATCCAACCACTACATCTGTTTTCCCCGTGATCTCAGTGATGACAATATTCTTTGATTGCACACTCTTGATAATATCGTTGATCTTGCCAAACCATGTGCAAGATTTAACTATCGGGAAAATCCTTGACTTCACCTCTTGGAACTCTTCGTTGCTGATTTCTGAGACTTTCACAGGTAAAATCTCCACTGTCATTCTCGAAGCGCGACAGATTCTATCCTCTCGTTTCTACTACTGAAAATTAGAAAGCGTCCTTAAGAACATAGATTTGTCGTGATGGCTTTGTCTCATCCTATTTTAACAACTTGAGATGTACCTGGCCTTTGTGCTTATTGTGTGATCGTGCTGTAACCTCTTACGATTCACTCCATTTGTGTTTCATGTGATTTGAAGTCGGTGAATCTATTAAGTTGATGGATAAACAATACCCTGTTAACAGCAACGACTTCGAATAATGATCTTCTAAAACGGCTAACATTAGATTAATTTTCTCTGGTCGTTGGCTTGAAATTACATCCTCGCTTTCACTTAACAGACTCAATTAGCTGTCAGCTCTTTGTCTGAACACAGTCCTGCTATTTTCGGCATGAAGAAATTCGATAATGGATCTGCTTGCTAGCACTGTATAAATGTTTAGTTTTCTCTGGCTTAACTATTTCATGTCAGCTGCTCGTGAGTAACAAATAAAGGTTTAGAAGAATTAATTCTCACACCCACTTCACCAAAAGGAACATGAACATGTTGAGAAAACTCGCGACATGATTGGAATTGCGTGCAATTGTCAAAGGACACGGACTCAACACGTTTCCCATTCCTGGGTTTTCTATTCGCCGTTCGCGCAAACTTGACGGAGACTGGCCCTTTGGCACCTTAAGAAAACACTTCCATATCCAATTGACAAAAAGAATAGCTTTTGTATTCAGCCTGAGCCAATATCAAGAAGAGGGCGTTTAAAAATTTAGCTGCCAATATTGTAATCAACCTGCTAACCAAGATCCCGGATGGTAAACAAAATAGCGCAGAAGATATATTTGTCTTCGTCCTCAGCGACAATTCTTATAGCCCTTTAATACATTAGGGTTCAAATTATTAGTCAAAGATTGCTTCCAAGTTTTTCCCTGAAATGTAAGCGTAACGTGTCCTGATAACTTCAAGTCATGGTGGTGGTCAGAGTATGAACTGTAGATGGTGAAGCCCATTGCACACTATTAATCCCCTCCCTCGTAAAATACAGTTTATAAGTATGACGTATCTTTAGATCATAAATTTTGTCCTTAAACATTATCTTTAAAACCCTGAACAACCGCTTTTCCAGTTGCTAACTGGGGCACGACAGTTCGAGTGCTTACAGTGCCATTTAATGGGACATACCTGTTCACAGTTATGCTGTTTGAAAGAGTCTACCTTGTTCGACAAAGTCTAGTTTATGTGTTGCAAACTGCATGCCCCATAAGTGTTTTCTTTAAAAGCCGCTAAAAACGTTCTTAATATCAGATATGATATGTGAACAGAGAAATTCAACCTACGTCAACAATCAGAACATGCAGGGAAAACATCGAAAGATTTCTTTGAATAAGAAATAATATTCATGGATGGAGCCATAAAACTGTTTTTTTGATAGGTGAAGCTCCTTCGTAAGCCACAACATCAAACCAGGCCGGGATTTGGGAAAGGAGCGGCTGGACCAGGCCTAGGCCTTACCCTGGACCTTAATATAGCAATACAATGACTTGATATTGACAAACACATTTGGCCAGCATAAAGCATCCAGAAAATGGACGTGGCATGGCTCAGACGGTAAATACTACAAGCAAATAGTACTACATCATGGTTAAGAGGCGTTTCCTGTCAAGTGTATGTATGGCGAAGACACGGACTTTTCCGGGAGCAGATGTGGGGAGAGACCATGACCTGGTAATGATGACCTTTCGCCTCCACTTGGAAAATGTGACTAAACGGGGCCCCACAAGGATAAAATTTGACCTTGAAAAACTGAAGGATTCAAGCGTGGCAGAGACTTTCCAGGCAAAGATCAGAGGGAAGCTTGCCCCACTCACCATCATTGACAACGATGGAAACGCTGACATGGACTCAATGATCGATACGTCCAACAAGGCAGTGACCGAGACGGCCAAAGAGATCATAGGCAAACAACGTCCGGCCAAAAAGCCTTGGGTTACAGCTGATGTTCTTGATCTGTGTGACAGGAGGAGAGAACTGAAGAAGAAGAAAAAGGACAAGGAAGGAACTAAGCAGTACAGAACAGCAAACCAAGCAGTGAAAAAAGCAATGAAAAAGGCCAAAGAAAACTGGATTGAGAAACAGTGTCAAGAAATCGAATTGAATTTGGAAAGGAACAACTGTAAGAAGGCATACCAACTGGTGAAAGATCTGACAGACACCAAACAAGGAAGGGTAACCACAATCCAGGATAAGGATGGAAACTGCTTAACTGATGAACGCGATTTACTGAGAAGATGGACGTAGTACTGCTCAGAGTTGTATAGCCACGAAGCCACTGGAGACCCTGATGTGCTGAATGTAGACCCGTCTACCAACGTTGAAAATGATCCTATTCTTCGAGAGGAAGTAGTGACAGCTGTAAAATCTCTAAAGAAGGGGAAATCGGCCAGAGTTGACAACGTTCCGGCGGAACTAGTCCAGGCTGGAGGAGAAGCCGTGATAAGTTTTCTTTTAGTCATCTGCAACAGAATTTGGCAGACCGGAGTGTGGCCAACTGCATGGAACCAGTCCTTGGTCATCATACTCCCAAAGAAAGGGAACTTACAACAGTGCCAAAACTGTCGCACCATCAGCCTGATAAGCCATCCAAGTAAAGTCATGCAGAGAATTATCTTGAACAGACTGAAATCAAAAGCAGAAGAGATCATCGCTGAAGAACAGGCAGATTTCAGGGAAGGGCGAAGCACAACTGAGCATGTTTTTAACCTCAGGATATTATGCGAGAGATACCTCCAACACCAACAGGACCAGTATCATGTCTTTATCGACTTCAAAAAGGCGATTGCTAGGGTGTGGCACGCAGCCCTGTGGGCCACATTGAGGAAATATAGCATTAACAACAACTTGATTGCCAGGGCTCATACAGGGCCTCTACGAAAGAGGAAGCAGTGCAGTCTACCTCAATAGCAACATCGGTAACTGGTTCAGGACATCAATAGGAGTTAATCAGGGCTCTCTCACTCTTTTCAATATCTTCTGAGAGAAGATCATGGTTGAGGCGCTAGAAGACCATGAAGGATCAGTCAGCATCGGAGGTAGAACAATTACCAACTTGCGCTTTGCCGATGATATTGATGGACTGGCAGGGGAGGAACTCGAACTTGTCAATTTAGTTGACCGCCTGAACAAATCCGCCACAGCTTACGGTATGGAAATCAGCACCGCAAAGACGAAACTAATGACAAACAACACCAGCGGCATCAGCACTGAAGTCAAGATCAGAGGGAAGAAGCTCAAAACAGTCCAGCGTTTCAAATACTTTGGGGCAGTCGTCAGTGACGAAGAATCTAACCCTGAAGTTCTTGCCAGAATCGCACAGACAACTCAAGCGTTGATCAAATTAAGACCAATCTGGAAGGATAGAAACATCTCAACCTCCTCCAAAGTCAGGCTCATGCGCTCCTTAGTAATCTCTACCTTTTTATATACTTGTGAGTCTTGGACCTTAACAGCCGATCTCGAAAGAAGGATACAGGCAACAGAGATGAAGTGCTTTCAAAAGACCTTGAACATTTCCTGGAGGGACAACGTCACTAATGAAGAAGTACGAAATAGGGTGAAACAAGCGATCCGGCACTATGAAGACCTGCTCACTACCGTCCGAAAGAGGAAACTCCGGTGGTACGGACATGTGATAAGATCTGAAGGGCTGGCAAAACAAATCCAGCAAGTAACAGTCCCAGGCAGATGAAAACGAGGCAGACAGAGAAAGCGGTGGGAGGACAACATCCTAGAGTGGACAGGTCTGACCCTAACTGAAACAACGAGGAAAGCAAAAAAACCGTGCCGATTGGAGAGAAGTGGTTGACAAGTCATCAATGGTGCCCCTACGGTCGACCAGACTAAGGGATGAGTTCACTGTAGTATATCATAATGCATCGGAAATAAAAATGTCGGACCTATGGGATGACTGTGGGGTGACTCTTGCCTGGTATGTCCATGGGTATGTGCGTATATAACTTCAGAACTACACAAAAATTGTGTTTTTGGCCTTTTTGAACAAACTTTTTTCACGACTTTCAACCAATGGCTTTGCTTGTCCCAGCTAGAATTTAGACTATACAATGCCACTTTCAGTTGAATTTACCCACCTCTGACATTTTTTTATCGATGTAACGAAATGTGATATAAAATTGAATGGATGCTTTTTTTAGGATTATTTCCGGAGAATGATGAATTTTTACGACCGCACCCCCTTTCATATGTTAGAAATCTCAACCGCCCCCCTCTCTTAGAAGGCCGGCTTCGTGACCGCCCCATGATAGTTGGTTCTGCTGTCGTTAAAAGTCTCACCAATATTTTATCTTTCACGCTCATCACAAGGGGTAATCTGTTTGCCACCGGCTCAAGTAGCGTTACATGTTGCTATGGTGAAGCTGGATCTTTATCTGAGAGAAAATATCGGAGTAGATGTATTCGGCTTCCAGTGTGGAGCTTTAGAATATATATGTGAACTGCAGTAAGACGGTATTAGCTTTCATCTTTAATGATCATCGGAGTCAAGAAGCAAAAAGTGAAAAATTAATCTTTATTACGCAGGAAATGTTACATTAATTTGTTCTCATGCTATATTCTCCCTACTTAGAATTTCGCCCTCGAAATTTAAAATTCCTCCAGTGAAATTGGAAACGAGGCAATGTTTATTTTGCATGTGAGTTGTGCTTCCATCCAGTTAGCCATTTCCAGTCAGAATAGTAAACCAACTTACAATAACAGCAAACCCACTTAAAGGAGAAGATTGCCCATATAGATACGAATTTCCTTCTTCTAAAGGATTGGCTAGGAGCTGTTCAAGACAAGAAGCGGCAGAATTCCGATCATCAACGGTTGCAAATTTCAAGTGTTGACGACGGATCCAGGATTGATGCATTTGGAGATACAAAGAATGTAGATTTTTGTAATATACTTTGTGCATACATATATACACGGAAAAATATGTACCTTGTGTTAATGCTGAAAAGCAATAATTATACCTTCACATTTTAAGGTGGATTGTAACACAGAGGCCATAATAAGGTCTGATCAATATGTGAGTTCGTCATATATATAGCGAATGGTTTCGTTTCGACTATTGATGATCGAGTTATAAATCAAGTTGATTTCAATAGGCATAGAACAGATTGAAATACTTCTAGAATTTCTTCTTAAGATGGAGAAGTACTTATTTGGTTTATGTAGAAAGAAGGAGCTGTCTTCACCTTCCTTAACTCAACTGCCAGTTTTGGTTCTTTCACTGATTTCTCTGGCCCTCCACTGCCCAGTCATCGATGCAGCTTGCTCAGTCAGTAGACCATGCCATCCACCACCAACAGACTTAGCCAAGGTCAACACATCAGTTGTATCAGTAAATTCAACTTGTGGTACTCCACCAGAAGCATTTTGTGACCAACAAAACTGTGCCATGGTTTGCGATGCAGCCAGTGCTACTCAGAGACATCCTAAAGAATATTTGTATGATGCATACGATTTACTGACGTTTTGGAAGAGTAAAAATTTTGAAGAGCCAGTTTTTATACAATTAGATATCAATCAACGGATTATCTTGCACCATATCATAGTAACATTTCAATATGAACTTCCAGAAGGAGTTTATTTTCAGCGATCTCAAGATTTTGGGAAGACATTTTTCATTTTGGCGTATTATGCACGAGAATGTTTACAAACATTTGGTCGCGTGGAGTCGACTGGTTATCGAGGGACAGAGGTACTATGCTTCCGAATAGATCCAGAGGTTGCTCGAAAGCAGGTACGTCTCCTGTATTAATGCAGAGATTTTACAACTCACTTCGTTTTGGTGACGACAATTCTTTTAGTTACCTGCATTTATTATGCATTCAGGTAGCCTGCAAATGATAGTATACATGCAGATACTTAATCCATTGTAAATTGTACGTCTCCTGTATTAATGCAGAGATTTTACAGCTCACTTCGTTTTGGTGACAAAAATTCTTTTAGTTACCTGCATTTATTATGCATTCAGGTAGCCTGTAAATGATAGTATATATGCAGATACTTAATCCATTGTGTGACGTCCAGGGACAGTGGGTAGAGGGGGCCATGCCCCCAAAATTTGGCAATCTCAATTTTTTCCCCATACCACTTTTCATCTTTATCAAAATTGAAATTAATTGCAACAGACATTGCATCACATTCACAGCAGGATATGCATATCAACACGAAACACCCCTTTCCACCCAATGACCAAAGGCACCTTAGTGGAATGTGAAAAACTAAATTTTAACCGAACCTACTTGCCCCCCCCCCCCCAATCTGCCTTACCTTTACCCATCGCTGACATTATTACACTTCTTGTTTCTGAGAGTGATGCATTGCTAGGATGGTGATTTTTAAAGCCCTAAGCCACCTCTAACCTTCATAATTTTACGTCATCATCATCATCATCATCATCATCATCATCATTATCATCATCATCATCTTCGTTACCATCACTGTGTCATCAAGGTCACCAGATCATTATTATCAACAGCATTACTATCATCAAAACCATCAACATCATGATCATGATCATCACCATAAATGTCATAATCATCGTCAGCATCATGACCGCCATTGTCGTTACCATCAACATTATATATAATGATCATGACCATTGCCATCATCCTTATCTTTATCATCTTCATCACCACCATCATTAATATGCTCATAATTGTTTTTGCAATCATTATTTTCATCATCATGCTCATCATTCTCATGCAAATAACTAACATCGCCATTATTGTTAATAAGTTTTGCAGTTGGCCAGGCAATCTAATTAGGTGGGACAAATCAGTTGTTGAGAAATCATAACCTTGGAAATTTTGGAAATTCTTAAAAATTAAGGCCATTATGTAGTATTACCAATTCTGTCAATTCCATACTTTAAAGGAAGAAACTGTCGCGGGAAGAAACTGTTGCGAGAAGAAACTGCTGCGAGGAAAATCTTGCGACTTTCACAACAGTTAATTCCCGCAACTTTTTAATTTTGTCAGAAAAAATTCAACACAGTTGTTAATTTTTTTAAAATTGCATTTTTTATTGTAAATTTTCCCATTTGAAGTATCAGTGACATAACATACTTTTAATTTTCGAACAATTATTATTTGGTTTTGTTTAAGGTTCGCCATTTGTGAATAGAAGAGACCAAAAAAGTTACTCGCCCAGCAATTTGCAACAAATAATTCCCGTGACAATGAAAATTCCAGCGTTTATGACAGTTAATTCCCATGAAAGTTAACACACAGAAAAATCAGAGCATTTGTGACTTTTCGTGACAGTTTTTTCCTGCGACAGTTTCCCTTTTAAAGTAGTACCTATATACCTTATAAATGCCTAATTTAATAGTAAATGATAAAGGAAAATAATTTTTCAATTATCCTGGCTCTATGTAAGACCAAAATCTACAAAATGTAACAATAGTTTTAAGAGTTTGCTTTCTATAATATTTTTTGAAGTTAGGAAAACAGGTTGGCACCTGGAATGCCAAATTCATTATTAACCTGCACAAAGGGTTCAATTCCAGTATTTAGTCACAGATTCCGCTGAATTGTGAGATCAGTGAAGAGGGTGGACATGCCCCTTTGACCCCCAATGGTCATGGAGCAGCTATGACTGGATATGTTTTTGGTTAATTCTGAACATCACTTGTGTAGTGTATCAGTTAAATTTTCTTGTAACACTTATATAACAATGTTTTTTGTGCTTTTAGATAACTTATACTCCAAGACGAGATGATGACATAGCAAGACAAGCTTTAAGTGGGGGCAGAGTTCGTGATTACTTCATTACAACAAATGTACGGGTTGTACTACACCAGTTTTACAAACCAGCGGATTTTAACAGAGAAACAGCAGACAGAAAGAAATTTTATTTTGCATTAAGAGACATGGATATCCAAGGGTCATGCTTTTGTAATGGCATGGCAGACTCATGTGATGAACAGGTAAGCTATTGTTTGAAATTCTTTGGTACTCTGTCAGTGATTGAAATCCCTGAAAATGATTCTTGTCACTTCTACTTTTTTTGTGTATTGGTTTCAGAGTCTACTTAACCTTTCAATATACATGTGTCATTTCATGGTATAGTACATTTGACAGTCTTAAAAAAAAGACAGAACATTTTTTAAACAATAATAATTTTTTAGAAAGTATCATCGAGAAAAGAGGATTTGAATGTTAGTTTTGAAAGAACACTAGAGAAATAGAAAATATGTCACCTCTGGGCAGCGAACCTGTGACCACGCTTTTGTGATGTGCGCTCTACCAAATGTGCTAGGTGAGCTCCAATGTTAACATACTCTATTTCTCTAATCGCCACATTAGCTCCCAATCATCCACCGACGGACATATCCAGCTCAACGCAATTGGAGACCAGCCTCTCTTTGCCATGTGACTTGACCAAGGAAGGGTCACGGGTTTGATCCCTGGTGGTGACATATGTACTATTTCTCTGGTGTTCTTTTCAAAAATAATAATTTTGTGGCTTGCCCTCTGCCATCTGAGCTAGGTGACCTCCAATGTTAACAAACTCTATTTCTCTAGTTGCCACATTAACTCCCAATCATCCACCAGTGGGCATCAACATCCAGCTCAATGCAACTGAAGAGAAGCCTCTCTGCACCATATGACTTGACCAAGGAAGGACTGCCATTCACCCCATTATACTGTCCAAAGCCCATTGAAATTAGAAAGTGTCACATATTTTCTAGTGTTCTTTTCAAAACTGACATTTCAAATCCTCTCTTCTCCATGATACTTTCAATATATAACAATAATGTCCTTGGCTGTGTTTCACTTTCACTAAATTTGTTCTATTTCCTTTCTCTGAGCACAATCCCTCTATTTTAAAATAGCTTGGTAAAGTTCAAATTGCAGCAAATTTATAATCAAAGGATAATGTGGTCCAGAGGTTCGAGTCTTGGTTATGTTTTAATATCCATGAGTGAGGAATTTGCTCAACTATGTTTCACCATACTGAGGTCTAACATTGGCCATTCACAATGATGTTTAATACACATTAGCTCCCTGTATGGCTTCTGTTTGCTGTCACACCCCAGGGAGTTTGTAATAAAATCTAGCTGTGGGACAAAAATTTAGTCCTAAAGGACCTTTATCTGTAGCTGGAAGAAGAAGGACTAGATATAAACTTTCTTTTACTTCCAAGATTTGCCACACTGTTTTCCCAGCTTCTTGCTCTTTGTTACAATGTTTTTTTGCCCCAATACTCCAAGCTAGACGTATCCACAGAAATGTATTTGCAGTGTAACCTAAATTCTTTTAATACATGTTTTGATATCAATAGGTGAGACTTCTATACAATTGAAACCAGATTTTTATTCTTTAGGCATATGGAAAGTGTAAATGTGAAAAGAACACTGCTGGTGATAATTGTGAAAGGTGCTTACCTTTGTACAACAATAAGACTTGGGAATTTGGAAAGCCTTGTGAATGTAAGTCCTTACACTTAACATTATCTATTCTTAACTATATTTTCAAAATAACATCTAGTATCTATACAAGAAATTGCATAAAACCACCTGCAAATAATTGAAGCTGTCTGTGGTGATCACAAAGATGCTACTTGTTTTTTGTTGTTGTTGTAAGTGTAATAGTCAGCTGTATAATGATTGTTTATAAGTAAATAATAGAACAGATAATGGAAAAGGAGAGTGGTATCACTATTCAGACTGTAAACAAGCAGTTATGGAAGGTAGACTAGGAACATCTACCTAAATGTGCTTGTATATATAACTATATCTTAGATACTTGTCCACTTTGCGTGTATCACTTCTGTGTCATACAAGATATTTTTAATTCTGTGTCTGCAAATGTTGCAATGCAAGATGGGAAGGTACTGCTTTGAGGCTACTTGAGAGTGCACTTCTTGGGTTGTTGTTTGTTTAACAATATGACATCATTGTTATCATGATCATTATCTCTGTCTTTGTGGCCACTCTTACTACGCTGTTTATGATGATCTGAGGCTGCACCTTCCTATACCTGCTCCACTTCTTCTCCCTTCTCCTTGTTCTCCCCTTTCTTGTTCTTCCATTCCTTCCCCCAACCACTTCTTTATTCCTCTCTTCCTTTTCTGCTTCCCCTTCCTCCTCCCTATCGTCTTTCTCCAGCTATTGCTTCTTCATCTCTTCTTCCTCCTTCTCTTCCTCCCCCTTCCTCCTTTCCTTTCATTTCTTCCTCCTCCTTTTCCCTCCCTCTTCTCTCCCTCTTCCCTTTTCTCCTTTTCCTTTCTCCAGTCCCTTTCTCCTGCCCCTTTCTCCTTCTCTTCTTCCTTTCCCACCTCTTCTTCCTCCTCCTCGTTTCCTTTAATTGTTTTCGTCGTTGTCACTATTGTTACCATTATTATTGTCAACATAATTGTCATCACCATCACAACCATTTTCATTGATATCACCATCTTCTTTTCCTTCTTGAATTTCTCTTTTTTATTCTTCCACTTTGTGATTATCATGACTATTACTACATCCTTAGTAGGCCTATTATGACCATTTGCTTGATGATGATGATCATGATGATGGTGATGATAATGATAATGATAATGATAATGATAATGATAATGATAATGATAATGATAATGATAATGATAATGATAATGTTTCCAAAACTGGGCGCTTATTTGAGCATGGGCGCGTATTTGAGTCCTGGGCGCTTAATCGGTAATTTACGGTATATATCAAGTGATTCAAACAAAGGGACCAAGTATTTAATCGAAATATTGAGATCTCGAATAAAGGAGCATTTGGATTAGCGGATGTACAGGATACTCTACTTTTGAACTATTACGTTAATGGTTAAATTTATTGGCCACGTTAGCAGAGTGTGTTTTCACGCATGCGCAAAGATAATTTATTAACGACAAAAAACCGTCAAGTGTACCTTCTGTGGCGTAAGGTACAACAAAACATTTAAGCCATGAACATGTAAAAGAAGTGTTGTCCTATTTTCTTAAGCCTTTTGACTAATGGATTCTCATCGCACATAATCACCATAGATTCCACCTACCATTGAAATGATTGCTGTGCGGTTCTTGTAAGAATTTTGCTGGGCGAAAACAAGTCCATAAAGGTTCCCTGTGCCATTGTGTTGATAGCTCTTAGTGTCATCTTGGGAAGATCTTTTCCATTTACTTCAGCCACCTTCAGTAAGACTTCCTGAACTTTTCTTGACTTGCCGCTCAGATGCAACCAACGGATGGACTCGGGTATAAAACTAGAGGGGATAAGAAAAAAAGCGAGCTTCTCTGTCATCACGCAGTAACTGTTCAAATGCAATAGAATGCGAATAAAAGGCAACGCCAGGACATGCACACCGAGGCAGACATTTGCATAACATATCCCCGGATTGAACTCCTGATGTTTAACACAGCATATGTTTAACACAGCATATGTGACAGTTTGTGGCAAAAGTGCGTCAAGACTGCATTCTGGCTATTCAGACTTTTACAAGAACTGATGGTTTGATTGTCAGTGCTTTACTGAACCTATTTTATGATTACTCAATTAGAAAGATTGTTTAACAAATCACACATTGCACAATGAAAAAGTTATTAACGACATTGAGGAACGAAAGCAACATAAAAGCCTAATATAAACATGAAACTTCCGATCAGTGGCTTAGAAATGTTCATTATTTTCATAGAGCGTATAACTTGTGATGCACATATTCAGTGTCTTTTAGTGCTGTAACTCACAAGCAGTGTCCCGAGGGGCACTGATATACCATGCGAGGTCGGCAGAAGTGTAGTGAGAAATCACTGTATTTTACTTAACTTACCGAAAACAATTTTCCAGTTACTGCAAATAATTTGACATTTCTAAGTAGGAAAATGCAAAGCAGTGCCGGACAGTAGTCAGAGCAACAATGAAAACAAATCAAGTGATGCGTGAGAGAGCTAATCATCTACCAAGTGGTGTAAACACAATCATACGTATTTTGATGATAAAGGTGCCTTATCGAAAGTGGACCCGCCAAACAGATAAAATTGGTCCGTTTCCATCTTGATTAGCTTACAGGGTGTCATTATTTAAGATTTTGTGTTGATTTTGTGTTGATTAGGTAAGTTCACGCACACGATTTGTAGCAAAAACATCCCCATTAACAATACAAAAGTGACGAAAGAAACAAAAACTGTCACATTTACAATTGTCGAAAGAAAATGGAGTTAAATCTTATGAAGCCAAAACTATAGCAACTACTAAGTAACGTATTTATTTAGAGTTTCTAATACTATGGGGCCTAAAAATAAACCGGAGAGAGGAAACTTACTAAAGGCACACTAGCATGGAGAACAAACTTAACCCTTCCAGTCACAGACAGTTTCAAAAATTTCCATTTTGTTATCATGGTTAAAATAGTTTAACAATTCTACCACACTTGGATAACACGGTCTTTCAATAAAACAGTAGGATAAAATAATCATGTGACACACTTAAATCCCTACACTCGCAAAAAGCTTACAATACACCAATAGTGAAATTTAAATAAACAAACCTACGATTATCATCGTTTTTAATATTGTTTGACTGTCGCTCTATTTATTTCGTTTGAGGCATTTAAAAACAAATCCATTGTCAGGAAAGCGCAAAATTTTATTTGAATCCGAGCATGCAATTTCAACTCGCAGCAAATAAAAGATCCATGACACTCATGGGCATTTAATACCCAAACATTTCGAGCCTTAACAAGCAGCAAACGGCCATTGATTATGGGTTTTCATGTGATCTTATAACTTGAAAAACTGAGAGGCTAGAAGGTGACAATTTGTTGCGTGGACAAAGGGAAGTACATGAGGTTTATTAAATACATTCCTATTTGCAAGACATATACCATTCCGTACTTGGTTTTATATCTAAAGAAACAGCTAAATCATCAAAATTCATGCCCTTTGCCTTATTTGCAAGCCACATTCAATCTGTTGAGAAGTTATTTCTGCCAGTCTATGACAAGTACCTCACAAGGACATCGTATCTTACAGGAAATTTATACAAAGTATTACAACCTGTACATTTAGGTCAGATTGTCATACATGTTCACTTCAACGATAAGATGTAACCATATCATGTGTAATGGTGTTCCTTTGAGTTGCCCCTTATTACAAAGTACATGACGAGATAATTGAGTGGGTCTCACGCTTACTAGTTGAACCCAAGGGAGGGACCGGAGAAAAGCCATCGGGAAGAAGGCTCCTGAAAGCTATGCATCATATTTTAACTAAGGTCTCTTTAGGGTTTAATTCTGGCAGGAATTCTGCTTGAAATGATAATCAGCTGACGTGATGAGATAAACACAAACATCAAGAAGAAAAGCAAGTTACTTACATTAGGAATAAAAGTAAAAATCCATATGGTATCGATGTGATTACCACCAAAGATCTCCAATTTGGAATCAGGTACGCTTGCAGGGCCAGTAAGGTTAAACAGATGCTATTCCACAGAAACATCATGTTGCTAGCAAATGATCGGAATCTGGGTCCAACTATTTCCGTCAAAATGACGTATAAATTTAATGATGAGCCAGTCATCACAATACCGGTGATAAAACGCAATGCTGAAAGATGCCAAAGCGTAGTAATGTATCCACTAAGAAACGAGGCTAGTATCATAATCACTGTTGATACCAAATAGACAGGCTTTCGGCCATACATGTCTGAAATCACTCCTGTTGGCAATGAACCAACTGCCCATCCAATGTAAAAGGCTGAATTAGCAAAGGTGGCTAAGCCAGTTTTGCTGCATATTAAGTTAAACTGAAAGACAAAGAGAACTCATTAAATAACTGCCTAATTAAGCAGGTCAATGTCAATGTTCTTGAACGTCAAGAAAAACAAAAATGTCACGCAATTGAAGTCTGAACTTGCCAAATTTCGCATCTGTGTTAGTATAATGACATTTATAAATGTTGACATTTACTTGTGACTTGGCTCATCAGAGATGCCCCATCTGACGATCAGAGTACAATTTGGAAGAAGGTACCCTCTACTAATACATTAACGGATTAATCAATACCAGAATACACGTACTACAGAATAGCTTGGGACTTATTTTGAGTGACCTTGATTTCACACAAATCGTTTAACTAGATTTAACAGATCAGCAGAAAAATTGTGAAGTAATTTTGAGAAAACATAGTTTAAGTGAAAATAAACAAATGGCCAAAGTAGAAGATGACAGGTAAAGTAGACCCTTCATCAAGCCATGATAATATTACAAGAATTCAACGGAAAGACTGAAGTAGTTGGGCTGTTCCTGTTTAGAAGCTAGCGGTTGACAAAAGAAGGATGGAATGTGCTGTATAATTCTATCACTCAATCTCAAAGACATGCAACTGACATAACAACCTCACAATTCATGGAGCGTGTTAATACACTTGACTTTGGTCTTGTTAATAGAGTCTATAACTCTTTGTGATCTTTTCCACTGCCAGGATAGTTTTAACTATACTATGATTTACACATATAAATGGCATCTCCCGATTGATCGATTGATCCATCCACCCCTCCGTCCATCCATTCATCCCTCCGTCCATCCATTCATCCCTCCGTCCATCCATCCATCCCTCCGTCCATCCATTCATCCCTCCGTCCATCCATCCATTCATCCGTCCGTCCATCCCTCCATCCGTCCGTCCATCCATCCGTCCGTCCGTCCGTCCGTCCGTCCGTCCATCCACCCAGCCATCCCTACATCCTTACCGAAACAATTGCACGCTACCCTGCACGTCTGATAAAGTAAGCACAATGCAGTTCAAAGATTATCAACAAATAAATCCAATATAAATACAAACCTCGGTTACAACAGTCGTTACTGTAGGATTGACATACTCCCAACTTTGTCTCTTCATCCTACACCTCAAGGAATATTCATTGACCATAGTGGGATCAATAGGTCCTTGTAGTAAGCATTCATCTTTACCTATCTTGGAACATTGCCAGGGTGGGCTAAACCCAGTAAAGAACATAATAAAGAGTTGGTAGGAGCTGGCTGTGCTCAGCAGACATAACATAAGGCCAATCCCCACTTGATAAAGTCCGCAGTGGCCAACATAGTTGAAGGCTCCATCTAGATCAACTGAAATTTGTTTTGTTGAACGCCTCTTGCTGAAAACCAGATGATCTAAAACAATAAAAATTGCTTAAATGCTTACAACATGACTTAACATAACATAACTTGATAAATTCCCAGCAATTAAAACATTCCAGAATTTGTAAAACAGTGACATTCCTCATCAGAATGATTTCATGGGGAACATAGATACATACCCCGACGTCAGCAAATTAAGCAGCTCACAGATGCACAATAAGATTGGCAACAATACTGATGAAGGTATAAATTTATAACATTATTGATCATCTGTGGGCGATGATTAAAGCATTGCACAGTACACAGACGAAATCAAATCTGTAGATAGTTATAGACAGTCCGTTAATATATTTGAGTTTTGGGCACTGGGGAGGTTTTAATGAAATTGGTATTTATCATAAGATTTCTGCACGTGATTGATATTGGCCCAGTATTTTAGTCTAACTCTGAATTTCTGATGAGAAACATGGCAACTGAAAGAGATTCAATAAGTCTAAATTCCTGCACACTCGAAAATATAAAGGAAAGAGTAGGTTTAAGAGCCAAGAACTGAGAAGAAAGGATTAAAGGAAGAAGTTAAATACCCTGTTAACCGTTTCTAGGAACAAAATTTTAAAGTTTAAAGATTCAGCCACACCGTGTGCTGGAACTGCCCAAAGATACAAACCAAATGCATAGTACATCGATGCTTTAAACCTTCTTTGGCCCATTTGGTCCACCCCATTTGTTTCTACTTCGTTTTGTTTGGTAGCAATAGCAAAAGGGAGGATAGCTGCTCCTACATGACAAAGGGCACTAGTGAACCAAGCCTGTATTGTTAATAAAAGTGAATAGTCTGTGGGGGACACAACATTTTGTCAATAAACGTTTGACCACATTACTGGCAATATTTATTGAGCATTTGTGGGTCGCTTTTTTACTCTTTTCTCAATTGTTTAAGTCAATAATTTCACTCCAATTGTTGCCAAGCATAGTGCTAGTAAAGACTTCACTACAACAGTAAGTGGCAGCCTTAAAACACTTAAAACAAATAAAAGCTTTTAACCCTAACGTTTCATTTTCAACATAAAACACTTCGTGTTAATGCCAAAATAATGCTTTGATTTCCTATTGTTGGAATCCTTGATTTTGTATATACATTTACAGAAATGTGATGGAACATATTTTGCCCTACATTTATCAAATTTAATCTTGATTTCAGCCTTGTAAGTGACATAAACAACCATATGGGTGCATACACACTTCAAAACAAAACGAGATGTGTATGTTAATGTTATCTAGTATCTGGTCAATCAAGTTGATGGTTCCTTCTTCTCATTTTTCTCCTTTTTGTTGTTCTTCTTCTTCCTCTGCCTCTTCTCCTCCTCCTTCTTCTTCTTCTTCTTCTTCTTCTTCCTCTTCTTCTTCTACTACTACTTCCTTGATACTATTAAAGCTTTCTTAGCATTAAATTTAAAATTTAATGCAAAAAAAGTTTTCTTTGGCATACAAGATATTTTCAACTTTCTGCATAGGAGCACTGTGGTTGCCTACTCTTAAAAGTAAAGTCTGCTTGGACAAACAGTTTCACTGCAGAAACTTTACTACAACATCATGCTACACAAATGCTATGTTTCGGGTTGCTCTGCCATAATTACAACTGCCGTTCCCACACCTAATTGCTTTCTTGAGAACAAATATGCCTTCTTAAGTTTGTCTGTATTGCATTGGTTATAGAAATCCGTTCAAGATAACAGCACAGACTGTAAAGTGGACTTCTGATAAAAGTTTGCAAGTCATTCAGCAATCAACTATGGCAAAGTTGTTTCTCACCTGCGATCTTTACATCTTTCTTTATGGTTATGTCAGATGCTTACTGAAGATGGACAGAAAAGACTAAGGGAATAAACAGGCTAAGGTGCTAGAAACTGCTACTGTAGCAAATAACACTCTTTGCCTTTTTAGATAATTTGATAATTTACAGATGAAAGGAATGCTGTGAGTGATTCCATTCTTCTCATCTTCTTCTTACCAATCCGCCTGGTAGATTTTCATCTGTCAGCTGGCAAGCCCTCAGAAGGTCTCTCCACTCCTCCCTCATGTCAAATCTCTGGATCTCCTCAACTTCGCCAAGCGACAAGCCCCTCCTCCTCAGTGCCGCATCCACCCCCTCAATCCATCTCCTTCTAGGACGACCCAATGGTCTCTTTCCCACTGGTCGCCATTCAAGATACTTTCTTGGCTTCTTCCCCTCGTTCATCCTCTTCACATGGCCATACCAACGAAGTTTAAACATGCTGATCATCATCAGAAGCGTTGCTTTGCTGTTTGGTTGAAATAGATTCGTGCTCCCGACGCTGAGTGTTGTAAAGGAAGTTTTATCAATTATATCCAGTCTGTGCCGAGCGCCCCTGCCGCAAGCCACCCCTCACATTTAGGCAAGATATTTTAGATTTTGAGAAAATTATTTTTTAAAATGTATGAGATTTGAAACGACCGAAATGGTTGCTCACTTATAATCAACTGGTTTTTAAATATTTTAAGCATTATGACTAAAAAATATCATCCAAACATCAAAAATATAACTCTTAATTGACTTTTGGTACAATATTCATCTAAAGATGTGATTTTCTTATATTCATTTTGCATATATTGTTATATAAGTTTCTCCAGCTAACTTCACTTTATTGCACAACATATTATTTCAATTTTTGGTGGAATTTTAAAAAATTTTGCATTTTTCACTTCAATATTTGATACTACAAAATCGTCAGTACAAATTCAGGAAAGAAAACCTAAGTTTAAAGATATAATAATCATGTTTTTCAAAGAAAAGTAACAAAGCAGACAGGCAAAAAACTCGACTATAGGTCAACAAAACGCCAATATCGCAAAGTTTCAAAAAATTTCAAAATAATTTATTTATCATAAGACTTTCCAGTAAATTTTATGACAAGTCACTAAATTTCGTGTCAATCGGATCAGGCTTAAAAAAAGTTATGAGCTGAAATGTGTAGCCGCGGGCCTACTTGCCCATCCCCCCATGTAAGATAGGGTTAAGTTTAGGGGGTGTCATGCAGAATTTATTAATATCAAAATCTGCCAAATCATGCAGAATCAGAAAATGACCATCTCTGCATGGTATACACATCAACTATCTCCATAAGATTAAGTTTGTATGTATTCATAATGAAGCAAGAACTAGTAAAATCATTTGTAACATAAAGAAGTCTTGGGAGTTGTATTCTCTTTAATTTATGCATTATTCAGCTATTTAATTCTCAAAAGACAACATTAACTTTCATGTAAAATTAAAGAATGTAGGTAAAAATCCCTAAAGAAAAAATCCCTAAGAAAAATTCCCTACGGAAAAAATCCCAACGGAAAAAATCCCTAAGGAAAAAATCTCTGCTCTGCTGCAAAATTTACTTTCTTAGTTCACAATAGTGTCTTGACTGTTGTAATTTTTGCCTACATTTTTAAATGGCAAACTGATAGCAAATTTTAAAAATATGTCTATATGTACTACATATGTAACAACCGCGACAACTTAAAGCTTAAAGAATACATTGAATATGAATAGAAATGAAAGAAGAAGTAGAACTAGGAATATATACCGAAGTAATTGGATTCTTGGATTGATGTTGTTGCGTTTGTGTCTTTCAGGTTTTCGAATAACAAGAATTTTCTAAAAATGCAAGGTAGTGATCCATGTTTTATAAATGACATACATGTTCCTGTTGCGGGGATTGATGATTTGTATGGGTTTTGTTTATTTGTTGAAGCCTACGCGAAACAGGTCATTTCAGTGGTAAGATTGCTAACAACACGGAACTTTTTAGTGCGCCCAAGTATTCATAGTGGGATACAAGGACTGAACGAAGTGGCAAGACTTTCCGTTTCAGCTCGCGTACACTACTGTGATATTGCTAATACAGCATATCATACAAGATAGTGGTACTCGTGCTAATGTGTGAAATGTTAATCGGCCAATCTCACAGCAGTGCCGTCAAAAATGCATGACCCATCTTAAACTATTATGCCTGCCTTCATGAACTACGTCTAACTTGTTACCCTATTGGAGAGTAGCCTCCCTTAGGACAAGCTCCACTACTTATTAGGAACCGTGCCAACCCTAGAGAAGCATCTCACGCAAACAATCTTGTCAGTTATTCTTAACGTAGCTTCCTTAAAAGCGGTAATTATGTTGCACCAGCCAACATAATATGTAGTATGTTTACAAAGGAAGGCTTCTCGTGCCTTTAAAAGATATTCATGTTTAGAAGGATTTTTACCTAGCGATGACACTAGTGGACTTTATCCTTGGGGATTTTTTCCTAGGGGGATATTTTCCTTAGGAATCTTTTCCATCATGGATTTTTTCTTTAGGGATTTTCTCCTAGTCGGAAATTTGCCTTAGGGATTTTTTCCATGGTGGATTTTTACTTTGGGGATTTCTTCCTTGGGATTTTTTTCTTAGAGATATCTTCCGAGGTGGATTGTTTCCATTAGGGATTTTTTCCTTAGGGCTTTTGTCCGTAGGGATTTTATTATTTAGGGATTTTTACCAAATACCAAAAATGAAGTGTTACCAGATTTTAAATAGTTGACACGTTTGATGTCCAAAAGTCCAGGAAATAATAATATGTCAACAGTTAATACCATTCATGCATAGGGAACTTTATTTGGCAAGGGGGGCATTGATGAGACAAGGTAAACATGAATACTCTTATTTGTAAGGAACAGCAATCACTAGGCCATGAATAGGAAGTGTTCAATTTCAAACAAGGTAGCTAGAATGCGACATTACATATTTTTATAATTGAAAATGAAACAGATTACCAAATTACGTAAAAGGCCAGGAAATACACGAGATTTTCACATTGACAATTAAGTTGATGTTATCCAAGATTTATCAATGTCACTGACAAATGTCTGCAAATCGCCAACAGCTCTCCACGTGCTGTTTTTGTAGCTGAATAAGTTTATCCAGTATCTCATGCAATACATCAAGCTCACCCTTAACTTTCATGATCTGATCTGTAACGTCTTTTGCTGATTAGCCAAAAATGTATTTGGCTATAAATACTTTTGACTGGAATCATCCTACACATGAATAAATCCCGTTGTTTACATGATATGCATAGTTTAATTTTACACGATCGATGAAAATATTCTTGCAATTTTTTTCGCAATATTGAGGTAGTTCCGCTTTGTAGTAAACTACACTACTATATCGATTTAAATAGTACGAAACGCTAGGGGGGGGAGGGGGGAAGATAAAATACAAAACCCTTTTAGTTACTTATAGATGCAATTGAAGCAAAGAGATTGCTTGAAAATCAGTACAAAAGTAATGCCATAAATTTATGAAACTCCTGTTAATGTTACGCTTTCTAAGCTATTGTTTTGTATTAGTAAAGCTCTCCTAAATGTCCGTCTTTTTGTCCATTTACATCTTCGTTAAAGTAAAATCTCAATTTAGAAGTTGGTTACAGTTTTGTCGCGTAATGGTATTCATATCAAGTATTAGTGAGAATGGATCTGAAAATATTTAAAATCTGATCATTCAAGGCTTAAATAGTGGCCGTATCTAGTGGTCTGGGACGACGTTGACGCCCAAACTTGCCAATATATGCTCAAAAGATAAATATAAAAAATCGAAAAACAAACGTGTTACCATGTTATATTCCGAGAAGTTTGGGGGGAGGGGGGGCGTAAACTTACCTTTGCACTGAATAGGGTTAACTATATGGCCACCCCCAATGCTAGATGCTACTACAACAATTACTAACTAACTAGGATGCATATATGCTTTAGCTACTTTGTTCCTGTTAATTTTTTACAGTTATTCTTTGGTTCGAAACCGATATTTCAAGCTAAGCCAATCTGCGCAATTGTGATTAATATGTACTGCAAAAATCTAAGCATTTCAGCAAGGACCATTACGGCACATTGACTGTCAGGTTACAGCTAAAATGCCGTTTTCATACCCATATGTAAGCTACGCGTAATGGTCTCAAGCCCATTTTCTATTCACGATAAAGTTAAAGCATTTTTAAGTAATACAACCCACCGAAAAAAAATTGTCATTACAATAGATTATGTTCGACAGATATCTACGATTCCCTTTCACCGTATGAATTATAATGAAGTTCCTCTTGTACTTCTGAAAGACTGCTGCAACTAAACTACAGAGAGCTTGTTAGCATAATATTTATGTTGCACATTGTAGTGAATAGATTATACAACAAAGGATAACATAAGTTAGTTAGCTAGGGGGTTATACTAAGAATAGCTGCACATGTAGCACCATGCTACAATGACAAAAATGGGGCAGTGTTGTGGTTGTTGTGATTCTATCTTCACTGAATTATTTGATATCATAAACGGAAGTTGCGCGACGATTTTAGTTTGTAAGATATTTTTTAATTAAAAGCTGTAAAGTAGAACTATGACTCTTTTTGATTAAAGATAACAGGTGGTGATTATCAAATAATCTTCATATTTGGTTGTTGAGAATATCTGATGCCAACTTTTTATTTGTACACATAATTGTAGACATGCATTGGCAGGGTGAGAAAACCTTTCTGTTTGAATACAAAGAGTATTGCGATTGGGCTCAGTACTCAAAATTCATAAAAAAGTGAGACCATTTTCCTCTACAGTTAAGATTACCTCTCCAGAATGAGCAACAGCATGAGCAATCATTTCGATGCTAAATATTAGATAACAAATCACGTTTTATCACCTGGATTTACACTTCAGACTGCTGCGAGTTCAAATGTGCTTACGTAGCATAGTATTACATTAAATTGGAAGCTTTTCTTAATGTTGAAACTTTTCAGAACGGCCACGTTTCTCTCTCAAAGCTGCACCGGGATTTCTTACGTTCACCGTTTGTGATTGTTTACGTTTGTGTTTGTGATTGTTTACGTTCATCTGGGAATTCCAAGGAGACAATATAGCAGGTATCCTACCTCCACTGTTTTATCAGAAGCCAGGACATGTTATGCCATCATATTGTGCGGATTTTGAACCTCGTACAGGGACGGGGGCAGAGGGGGCAGAGGGCGCCATGCCTCCCAAAAGATTTGCCATATCTTAATTTTTTCCGAAACCACTTTTCAGCTTGATCAAAATTGATATTGGTTGCGACAGATATTGTGTCACATTCACAGCAAGACATGTATATCGACACGAAACAGCCCTCTCTATACAATGACCAAAGTCACCTTACTAAAATGTAAAAAAAAGTGCACCCAGGCTACTTTCTCCCTCAATCCACCTTTTCTTCCCCCGTCGCTGTCGTGCGACCAAAAGATCATCTTGACATGCAACGAGAAAGGATTCTCAACCTCAGTTATGGTCCGATTAATTTAAAACTTCGTATCCTCTTTTACCTTTTCCATCGATTCAGGTGTTGGAATCAACCCCGTTGCAAATAAAGCGGGGCCCTAGGGAGGCATTCTTATCATCAGCCAATTTACACTTTCACCGGCATACAAAAGCAAAATAACGAAAATCTGTAGATAATTTTGAAAGATTTGTCAACTAGTTAATTATCTCCTCGTAGCTCGTTGATAATTAAGGGCCTCCATGGAATAGGTATCTACCCCAGGACCTGAGCCCTGACAAGGTCCAGCAAGTATCAGATGCAAAATTATAGGCTCCATTTAGGCCCGAATCATTTAATCCCTACGAGGAGAGCACCCGTCCTGGGGTCTTCGCTGGCCTTGATTGCCACAAAGTGAAAGATTGATTTCCTTCCTTTTGCACAGTGCAACTGTTACCAAGAAACTTGGTGCAGGTGGGAAGTTATCAAAACACAGTTATAGATTGAGACAGCATTTATTCAAGTTCAACTGACGAAATGCTGCCACTATAGGATCTCTTAACATTCAACTGAAAATGTAATTAAGAAACACTCAGTCAGTCGTGATGCATCAACACTTCTTTCAGTTTTGAATCCTCTAAACGACGGTAGAGCCAATAATGATCTGCTTAAATCTTGGAGCTGATCTGACAGAATGTCAGCATCAAACGACTATCTGAATACTCGTACACTTCCAAACATCGTGCGATATTCGCTTATTGTTGAGAGATAGTAGCGTTGCGTACAATTCACGAAGTGTTGTGCTTGTAAGAAAACCAAAACAAGCATTCCGGGTTGCTTTCTTAGAAGATGGCTGTCCGTACTTTTCTTCTGTAGGTTTCGGCGTGCTTCTAGAGAGAATCAGCGGCCAGTGTCAGACGAAATTTGTTTTGATTATCCAAGCACTTCGATACGATGGCGACACTGCTGGCAGCGAGTCGACTTCGTTGTTTTCGTTTTCTGCCCCCGGTTACCCAGAGTGCTTTTGCATTTTCAGAGCCAACTGGGCAAGCTGTTTTGGTCCTCCAGCAATTCTATTAACACCTCCCTGCTTAAGAGTTTGTTAGAAACGTTGGGGCCAGCCCACAGCACCTGATCGAGGCTAGAAGTTGAAGGGATTTTGTAAGAACTGACAAACGAAGCTATTATTTTCTGCTAGCGCCGATAGTTTGTTAACAACCCATACTTGAAATTATTGGGGAGCGGGGCAAGTCTCTCCTGCCCCTTAATACGAGTCGCCACAGAAAAAAAAATGACCATCACACCCAACAAAAAATGAAAAATATTACAACACGATCATTCAACAAATACTACGTCGTTCTTACCAAAATTGACGTGACTTTTTGTGCTTATGTTCTCTGACAATAACAAATACATAGTCGCTTTATTTATAACAACTATTACTCTGACAGTTGACTTTATATAGCATGAACAAATATCAAGTCGTTTGCTTTACATAAATTGATATTCGCAAACCTCATGTTCTCCACTATAATCAAATATTTTATCGTTTTCTCTTCAACCATTAATACTCGAAGAGGAGATCCATTTCCAGAAAAAAACATTTGATGATTTGATTGATCATTAATAGCAGACGCAGAGCTGATGTTCCCTACGTTCAACAAAAGTTTACAAGATTAAATCAAAATTAGTATCACTTGATGATCTTGAACTGATCGAACTGATCGAACATTTTGCAAATCGGATGTAAGTTAACCTTACCTAGCACGAGTGGGCTGCTAGTGGCCACTCGCCTGTGAAATATTGTTTAATACCTTTTGAATGCTTGCTTCTTAGCTGCAGAACCTTTATGGCTTTTACTAATTTGTATCTGGTAAACTTTTGGTAAGAAAATAGGCCGTCACGGGCTGTGGTCTGGTCACGTGACCCTGATAAAGCAGTTGGCCATATATGGTGAAAAGTTTCAAAGGGCTATAACTCCAGATGTTTTTCATTAATGTTACAAATGTTTTGTAGAATGATCTAAAAATAAGTTCTTAATACATTTCAAACTCATTAAAGCTAATTAAAATTAATTAGTGTGTAATCATTGATTTTGAGCACGTCATATTTCCACTCCTGACTTTTCAACAAATGTGTATCTAAAAATCGTAGAGAACGGTCCCAAATAGATAAATAGGGCTAAATGGCATTTAAAACAATATAACCACATGTTACTGTTCAAAGGATGCACATCGTGACACACAATGAACAAATGCTCTTGAAAGTCGTTTAGCTGTGATCCTTGAGACTTCTCATCTTCACTATTGGTTCCAACATTTGTCACGAACACTTGTGTTTCTCAGGTATTTGGAATAGAAAATGTTTCTATTGCACATAACAGCTATTGAGGTAACTCTTGCTGCTTTTAATTCATGGAATAAAGCGTAGCAGCTTCTACTCCATTTCAATGAGACTTACTTCCCTTAAAAATTTTTTGACTTAACTACCTTACCTTATAATACTAATAGAAACTATTTTACTAGTAATTTCGGAATAAAAAAACTTATATTCTATGTCCAAGTTCTCGAAGTATTTAAAACCTTAACATCAAAGCATAAAACCACGTTTTATAGCTGTTATACATGTTAAAACAGCCGCGGGCCTACTAGCACTCTCCATCCCCACCCCCCACCCCTTACACCCGTGCTGACTTAAGTCATCAAAAGCCCGTGATAGATAGGGTTAGAGGGGTATATGCAACTGGAGTTTTTTGCAAGACGTTAAACAACAACCTGCAGTGAGGGAAGATTGTTGCATTTGATGACACAACCCCATCTTTGATACGATGTTTTCATAGTCGTGTTCTATAAAAGCATTTACTTGTATGCTGATAATTTGTAGGAGGTACGGGAAGCAAGTATAAATTTTAATTATCCTCCCTAAGGGCATTACAGCAATGCGTTTAGGTGAGAGAACAAGGAATCTTGGTCAGTTTCAGTCAGTGAGCGATAGACAGGTTGTATGCTTGAGTACATAATCGGCATCATTCACTTTTAGCAAATTTCCTGTTTAGTTTAACGATATTTCAAAATTGTAATAAAAACAGTGGCGAGTCAGCATTCACATATTTCATAAATTTAAGAGTCGTTGCTGTAGCGCAACGTATTTGGGTCAGACGACTCGCCACTTACTGTTCAAAGAATGCACATCGTGACACACAATGAACAAATTCTCTTGAAAGTCGTTTAGCTGTGATCGTTGAGACTTCTCATCTTCACTATTGGTTCCAACATTTGTCACGAACACTTGTGTTTCTCAGGTATTTGGAATAGAAAATGTTTCTATTGCACAAAACAGCTATTGAGGTAACTCTTGCTGCTTTTAATTCATGGAATAAAGCGTAGCAGCTTCTATTCCATTTCAATGAGACTTACCTCCATTTCTACTATTTTTCAATGAGAATTTCAAAGATTCTTAGCTGATTACTTGCGACCTCGGCCGTTACTTATAATCTTCTCTCAACTCCTCTGTGTCTAAAATTCGCTCTCACTCTCTCCAACACTCTCACCCTTTTTCCAAATCTGATTTCATATTCTTAGCTTCTGCCGCCTCTGAGTTCACTCTCCTTATCAAAGAAAGCCCTCTCCTAGCTAAACTTAGGCCGACTTTGAATGGAACAATAAGCTCATCTGCCCTTTCTCTTGTGTAATTTCTGATATGACGCTCTTTTATTTTTTTATTGAAATTATCTATATTGTTTATTTTGGCCACTAGGTTCTTAAATACCGTATACACTGTCAAGTTTCATTTACCCTGAGTATAATGTGATAATACATCGAAAGCTTGGCTATTTAATATATCGTCTTATATGTTAAAAAAATCTTCACTGTGGGTCATATGCGCATTCTTTGCATGTAAACAAGTAAACAAATTAAGCAGAATTCAAGCTTTATTTACTTCTTAGTCAATTCTGTCACCGTTTTCTTCTTTTTCGATAGTACTGTACCAATTGTGGCGAGAAAATTATAAAAGAATTGGTATACCGCCTCATACTTGCTACGTCACTACCGGTCTGAGGAACCTCTTATTTTCAGTGATTCTGTTACATTGAAATTGGATGTAAAGTAAAACGTAACACTTGGCACTAAAATTTCGGTACACTAAACTCAGTATAAAATGAGTTTGGTTTATTTATAATTAAGCAATCATTCCACGAACAGCTCAAGGGAGGTACAGCGACAACAAGGAAAGTTTTTTAAACAACCTTCTGTTATCTAACAAATCGTTAACAACAGTTTATCAGGTCAGGCTCAAAGGAAATGTATTTAGATCGGAACACTTTAATAAATAAAGTCCCCCCCAAATGTCCCCTATGTATTCCTTTATTCTTTAAAAAAGCTAGTTTATCAACATATTAGCAAAGCTCTAGTAAGTGCACACTCTGCAATGAAAAAGATACCAACTGTTGATGAAGATGATATTAACGATGTGGGAATAACTTTCTCAATTTGGTGCCTTGTTTTACACCACTGCTTACGAACAATTGTTAGGACCAGAGGAAGGCAAGATAAGTAGCCAATATAACTGAAGCACACGACAAGGCGTTGATTCAACAGGCAATAAGGTAACAAAAATGAAGAAAGAGGAGCAAGAGGAGGAATTGTGAGGAAAACACAGAGAGGCAGCTTGAAAGTGTCGACTTCTCACTTCTCATTGGAGACGCAAACCTTCAAAGATTAAGAGCCTTCACTGAATCTAGCAGAAACTTTCCAACTTAAAGCTTGGTCTCAACAGCAGATCTGCCTTAGGTACAATTCATGTACTGACCATAATGCTTATGTTTAAGTTTTGCTGTATGTATTTCACAGTCCCTCCTTTTCTAAAAGCATGTCTTTACATTGTGTTCGTCGTAAATCAGAGAACGCCCTATCAACCAATTATTAGCACAAATAGTTACATAATAATACATAATTCTATTTGCTAAGAGAAAGCAATCACTATGTAACATTGTTGCTCCTCCTATAGCAACGTAGGTTTGACACTTCATCTGAAAATCTAATATAAATCTTACTATTTGGTTTAACAGTATATCATCAGCTGAAGAACATGGTGAAGAACCTGTTACTTAACTTTGTGTTTTTATGCTCAATATTTTTTTTAGTTTCACTGAAAAATGCTCATTAATGATAACGTAAATGTGAGAGTGTTGGGAAAACAGACTGAACATTAAGAAGCTAAATATTTGTTATTTATTTTGTTATTTCAATTTTGTGGAGGTGTTGTTAAGAATTATATCAACACACCATGGTGAAGTAGTAATCAGTTTTAATGATAGAAAACGACAAAATCACCAGAGATAAAAGATATGGTAATAATATGGCAATAAGAGAGTTTTTTAACGGGTTCCGCCTTTCTTAAATTCGCCAGGTTGTCAAAAGATAGTTAAATGTATATCCTAGGTCTTAGAAAAAATGATCTTTTCAGTTCCATCTGTAAATGATAGAGATGTATGAAGGAGTTATGGTAATAAAAACATAAGAAAAATATAGTACCTGAGAACAAAACCCATATAAGGTTACATAGGGAATCATTAAGTCTCTTCTTGACACTATTCTGCAAAGAGAGGGCGGGGGGATCGAACCCCCTAGCAAATTTTGCCTCACATTTCTCACCCTGAAAATTTCAAGAACTTATATTTTCTGTCTTTAACCTTTTTAAAGATGTTACCATGTCATTGATAAACTATTTTTCATTATCTAACTAATAATGGATAGCACTTAAAGTATACTACGTTCAGATGCTTGGGACGTAAGGCTGCGAAGTTATATAGGAGGGGGGGGGGCTCCAAAAGCCACCTTCCCGAGAAAAATAGTTTATAAAGAAATCCCGAGTGGAACAGTTTTCAAAGACAGAAGAAGAGGAAAAAGTTTCAGTAGGATAGAGTTGGGTAATCAAAACTCGTAGTTAAAACAAGTTACTAGAGCTTCATACTGTCACTACGTCGATGAGAATTCAGCATCATTATGGTGTACCACAAGTAACCTCTAACAATACTATATAACCAAGGCTACATTCCAATGATTCATTTAACAAACAGGACCGTCTCCAACTATCATAAATTGATATAGCTATTAATTAACCACTGATCAACAGACTCAAGAACATTAGGCGTCGGATTTACGTAAATGGGTCGCAGTCATATCAAAACCTCGTTATAATCGGTATAAATCTGATATATTCCTAATAGATTTGTCTTAGTGTCTTTGATAACGTGATGAACATCGTTTCTTTGAGGTTCATGAATTACTTATCATGGAAATTAAGGAAAGAGGTAAAACTGAGAAGGAGTGAACAAACGATCTGATTGGAAGCCAGTCAAAATTGAAATGTATTCATTTAACCTCGTACTGAGATACATAGACGAAGCTGGAACTACAATCTGGGACAAAACTAATGTAAGTTTTGCTCCAAAACGTCAAAACATTGCACAAATGTCTCAGAACACAAGCTGAAGGACAGGGGTATTTATTTCAGCTTTTACTTGGTTTCTGCCGGCCGTCTCGGAGCAGCACAGTGCTATGGTATATACCTTTCGAAAAGTGCTGTTTTCAAATTCGGCGGTTGGGTTTAATGGGGTTGGGCCTCTGTTTACATAAATTAAAGTCCATGATTGTAGTTGCTTTAATCATTGTGATGTAAGAAGTTGAAGAGTTAGTTTGTAACATCATAAATGGGTACAGTTAATGAAGAGATTGATTTTAAAACTCTTGGTCTTCTAAAGAGGGTGAATACAGACAAAGAACAAGGAACCTTAGCTCAGAAAGAATTAGGGGAAGTTGCCACAATGGCATGATGCACGAGCAATGGAATGGGTTTGAGTATGGGTGCTGTTGAAGCAACTTTATAAATTACTTTCTCATTTTTAAAGAGATCGATTATAAGAAGGGGTAAATGCTACTAAAAAGTCGCGGAAAGGAAGACAGGAAATTTTAGTAGTTGACCTAGAAAAAACTCCTTGAACTAAGACAGGTTACATTTGATGGTCGCGCTTTAGTACATATAAATGTATCATATTGTATGCATATTGTATTGTCATACTATTTTATAAATTTTTTTATACTTAGTATAGATGAATTCTGCAAAGAGATTTGATGTTGTAGTAGAAATATCTTCCCTTTTAAATTTCTTAATATCATTGACAGTCTGCCATTTCGTTGTCAACATTTTATTCCCTACTGAAGCTCCAACAAGCGTCGATCACGTATTACTGACAATGTTGCTATAAAAAATACCAGCTTTCTTGAGACGTTAAGATTTCATAGACACAAGGACGCTTTCAATTGAAAAATTTATTATTCATACATAGCATGATATGTTTTACCGATAATTATACATATCACAGTGCCCTCACCTTGTCCAACAAGGTGAGCTACGGGAGGGCATTCAGGGGCAATGCCCCCCAAAATTTTTGAATGCCCCCCCCAAATTTTTTGCCACTCAATGAAATTTTACATATGATTATCGCAATGAGAACTCTTATCAAGCAGCACATCTTGGCTTACTTGCAGTACTGCCTACCTTGCTTCCAGATAATCGACTATCTGAAACAAAGACATGGAAGCGGATGTATTGCTTCTAGTTTTGTCTTGTATACCATTGGGCTAGAGGTTGGTCGTACTGTTTAAGTGAAGTTGAAACCGACTCATCTTTGACCTTTGACCTCAATGAAATAGCATGTGAGCAACGTACGATAAACAGTTACAACAAAATAGTATGCAAAGAAAATACGTGCATGAAACATATCTTTGTGCCAGCCTAAGAGTGAGCGCTGAATTGCCCCTTCTTTTACAATCACATCATTACTGTAATAGTATGGCATACTCTCCTTAAGACTATACTCACTCTCTGAGAATCCCTGAGTTTCATGAGAGGTCTTGACGTCTAATCGTTCAATTGTGACAACTGTACAGTGTAGGGGTGGCCAACCTTTTTGCCAACCATTGGCCGCAACAAAGTTTTCAAGAAGGTGTTATCCTGACGGAGCTAAGATGTTTTGTTTAAAGGTTTGCCATTAGCGACAAAATTTAAACTTTTGGTAAAATTCGGATTTTGGCGCCTAAAACTAAAATTTTTATTTGGCACAACTTCTTTCTTCTGGATAGGATGAAAGTACTCCATAATTTGTATTAAAAACAAGTAAAACATTTTTGGCTGCTTAAGAATTCTGCGAAGTACACCTACTGAAAAATTTCAATTTCTGGGGTACTTTTTAAAATAAATGCTAAAAGTGTAAGCTGCTGAGTATCAAAACCACTACCTTCAGCATTCCAACCACCTCTTATATGTTAGTACATTTCGAGCACTATCATGTATATCTGATAATATGAAATGTTTTAAAAGATTAAGGGAGCGTTGAAAATGGAATAAAGTCAACCATCTTTTAGTACTTTAGAAGTTTCATATCAAAATATCCATCTTCAGCATGAAATCCTTGCGCAGTACCGGAAGTTGGCAAGCGGCGCGCGCCTGTTGAAGATAGTCCGGGCTTCCCATGAAATACTGCCGATCCGTCAGTACGGACAGGCATGCGGCGCCATGCCGCTCATAAGATGCGGCAATTTCATCCGGGTTAAAATGCAAATGCGAAGCGTGTGACGACTGTGGGCCGCGTAGTACGCCTTTGCTTGGGCTAGCTTGTTTGATCTCAGCAATAACGGCCGATTGTCCACCGGAAATTTTGTTTTGGATAGCGGCGGTAAAATCGCGTGCGGGCGGAGCGGATTGTGCCGCTTGTTGCATTTCAGTCCAAGTTGTCTGGGTTTTAGCCGCAGTGATTTCCTGTACTTTTGTAGCGAGTATTTTTTTGAGAATATCTGACATGGTATCTGTTGGGTTATGCCGTGGCCGGTTGCTGGTTAGAAAAAGCCACCAGTTCATGTAATTTCTGTAACGCCGCGCCACTTTCAACCGCGCGTTGTGCGGCCTGTACGCCTTGCTCGAGCGTGGTGGCAATTCCGGACACATAAACCGCCGCGCCGGCGTTTAATAACACAACGTCGCGCGCCGGTCCTTTTTTATTTTCCAGTACACCGGTCAGCATGGCTTTCGCCTGATCGCTGTCGCTGACTTGTATTGCATTAATTGGCGCGGCGTGCAAGCCGAAATCTTTCGGCCGGATGGTATATTCGGTTACTTTGCCTTGTTTCAGTTCGCCCACCCGAGTTTCGCCGCTGATGGTGATTTCATCGAGCCCATCCATACCGTTGACGACCATGACATGTTCACTACCCAGTTGATGTAATACATGCGCCAGTATTGAAACCAGTTTTGCATCGAACACGCCCAGAACCTGATTTTTGGCGTTTGCGGGGTTGGTGAGCGGGCCGAGAATATTGAAAATGGTTTTAATGCCGAGTTCCCGGCGTACCGGTGCGGCGTGTTTCATGGCACTGTGATAATTGGGGGCAAACATAAAGCCGACGCCTATTTTGCTGATGCTGTCGGCAACCTGCTCCGGTGTCTGGTTCAGGTTGACGCCGAGTGCCTCGAGCACATCGGCGCTGCCGGACTTGCTCGATACGGATCGCCCGCCGTGTTTGGCGACGCGTACGCCCGCAGCCGCGCTGACAAAAGCCGATGCAGTGGAAATATTGAATGTGTGCGCTGCGTCGCCGCCGGTGCCGCAAGTGTCAATCAAGTGGCGGTTGTCGGCAACGTTAACCGGTGTGGCGAATTCACGCATGACTTCTGCGGCCGCGGTAATTTCACCGATTGTTTCCTGCCTGACCCGCAATCCGGCGATGATCGCGGAAATCAAAATAGGAGAAACTTCGCCCTGCATGATTTGCCGCATCAACAAGAGCATGTCGTCATGCTGAATTTCCTGATGGTCGATTATCCGGCTGAGCGCTTGTTGCGGTTTCATAGTGTTACCTGTCAATGTTGTGTCTGATTTAAAAAGTTTTTCAGCATATCGTGACCGTGTTCACTGAGTATGGATTCCGGATGAAACTGTATGCCCTCGATATTAAGTGATTTATGCTTGATGCCCATTATTTCGTCATCGTCCGTCCAGGCGGTTATTTCCAGACACGCCGGTAATGTGGCGCGGTCTATGACGAGAGAGTGATAACGTGTTGCGATAAACGGGTTGGGTAAGTCGCGGAAAACGCCTTTGCCGTGATGGAAAATGGGCGACGTTTTGCCATGCATTAACTGCCTGGCATGGATGATTTTGCCGCCGAACGCCTGTCCTATACTTTGATGGCCGAGACAAACGCCGAGTACGGGTATGCGTTCACTGAATTGCTGGATGGTCGTGATCGATACGCCTGCTTCATTCGGTGTGCAGGGCCCCGGTGAAATAACAATGCGTTGCGGTGCGAGTTGTGCGATTTTGTCCAGAGTGATTTCATCGTTACGATACACCACAACGTCTTCCCCGAGTTCGCCGAAATACTGCACGAGGTTGTAGGTAAACGAATCGTAATTGTCTATCATTAATAACATGCTGTTTGAACGGCTCTCAAAATTAAGTCGATTGGATATTCGATCATCTATTCAGTGTTTTTCTATTCGGGTAAAACCGGGGAAATCGTTTCTATTGTGTTTTATTGCTAATCCATCGCGATTTTACCAGTTCATACCGCAATGTTGGTGTCGAATCATCGTTTTAAGCACAATTTTTCCAAATAGCCGGAAAGCTGAAAAAATGTGCGTGGTTGTTTGCGGCACAATGGCGTTTTAATGAAGTTTATTTGATGTTGCCGTTGTAATTCAGTAAAATAGCCGTTTTTTTAAACCCTTGTCTTACCATGTGAATGTGGAAGACTGTATACCCAAAAGAGGAAAAGGCAAAAAGTCTATGCGACATTACGAAATCGTATTTATCGTTCATCCCGATCAGAGTGAACAAGTGGCTGCGATGATAGAACGCTATCGCGGTATTGTAACAGCCAAAAATGGCGCTGTTCACCGCGTAGAAGATTGGGGGCGACGTCAGTTGGCCTATTTGATTCAGAAAGTACATAAAGCGCATTATGTGCTGATGAATATCGAATGCGACCAGGAAGCACTCAGCGACTTGGAATATGCGTTTAAATTTAGTGATGCGATTCTACGCCATCTTATCGTCAGAGTGGAAGGCCCGGTAACGGAACCTTCACCCATGTTGCAGCAAAAGGAAAAAGCAGACGCTGCGGCAGATTCATCCGATAACGCAAGCGATACGGGTAATGCCAAGGCTTCGGCTGAGAAAAAAGAACCTGCGGCCGAATCGACCGAGAGTGCGCCGGTAAAGGAAACTGACAGCACCACGGCATAAAACGTATAAGTGGAATGTAACCAGACGGTTATCAGCGGTGAAATCGCCCGTCTAGGCGTATTGCGTTACACATTGGCCGGCGTGCCCGCAATTGACTGCATCGTCAGGCATCGCTCGCGTCAGCATGAAGCCGAAATACCGAGACAGGTGCGTTGTGAATTGCCGGTGGTAGCGCTGGGTGAACCGGCGACATTGCTCGCGGCATTCAACAATGGCGACACTGTCAAGGTTACGGGTTTTCTAAACCGCAAAAATCAGACTGACCCGCAACTGGTATTACATGTCCACCACGTCATTCATATTTAATTGTTACAACAGGAAAAACTATGGCACGTATTAACAGACGTAGAGATGGAAAGGATAAGGATAAAGAACGAAGAGCGAACCGCCCGCTATTCAAACGCAAAAAATTCTGTCGCTTTACCGTTGAAGGCGTTAAAACAATCGATTACAAAGATATTGAACTGCTGAAAGATTTTATCGGCGAAAACGGAAAAATCATCCCGGCGCGGATAACCGGTACACGGTCATTTTATCAACGCCAGCTGGGTACGGCGATAGAACGCGCACGTTTCCTGGCGTTGCTGCCTTATACTGATCGTCACTAAGGAGAGCGGATATGCAAATCATATTATTGGAAACAGTCTCCAAGCTGGGACGGTTGGGTGAAGTGGTTAACGTAAAAAGCGGTTACGCCAGAAATTATCTGATCCCGCATGGCAAGGCGCAACGTGCCACCGAGGCGGCTGTTGCTGAATTTGAGCAGCGCCGCGCGGAACTGGAGAAAAAGCAATCGGATACCCAGGCGGCGGCACAGTCGATTGCCGACAGGCTTGAAGGCCTGATGCTGCAGATCGCACAAAAAACCAGTAGCGACGGTAAACTGTTCGGTTCCGTAACCAACGCAAACATCGCAGAAGCATTAAAAGAACAGGGTTTTGAAATCGAAAAATCGATGATCCGCATGCCGCACGGCCAATTGAAACAAATTGGCGATTACACCATAAAAGTCGTGCTGTACGGCGATATTTCAGCGCAGATTACCGTTTCGGTACTGGGTGAAGCGACGCTCTAACCCAATACGGTTTCTGAATAAAAAAAGGACTCTTCAGAGTCCTTTTTTTATTTGACCCACCCAGTAAATGTTAGAATGGTCGCATCTGCATTTCATGCTTTCAGTTGAACATCCATGACTCAATCCACGCTTAGTGTCGGCGCAAATACGGTATTGGAAGCGCTCAAGACGCCACCCCACTCGATAGAAACGGAACAGTCGGTACTGGGCGGATTAATGCTGGATAACCAGGCCTGGGATAAAATCGCAGATATCATCACCGATGAAGATTTTTACCGCCACGATCACCGGTTAATCTATCACCACATCTGTAAACTGATCGAACAGAACAAACCGGCCGATGTCGTGACGGTTGCCGAGTCGCTGGAATTGTCGACGGAACTGCAAACGGTCGGCGGGCTTGCCTATATCGGCAGTATTGTGCAGAACACGCCATCCGCTGCAAATATCAAGCGCTATGCGGAAATCGTGCGTGAACGCTCGATCATGCGCAATCTCGCCCAAATTGGCGCGCAGATCACCGAATCCGCCTATAGCCCGGCCGGGCGCTCCGCCGCCAATTTACTCGACGAAGCCGAAGCCAGGGTGTTTGAAATTGCGGAAGAGGGCGCACGCGGCAAGCAAGGCTTTGTCGACATTCAACCCTTGCTGAAAGAAGTCGTCGAGCGCATTGAACTGCTCTATAGCCGTGACAATCCGAGTGAAGTGACCGGCGTCGCCTCCGGTTTTTACGATCTCGACCAGAAAACCTCCGGCTTTCAACCCGGCGACCTGATCATCGTCGCCGGCCGCCCGTCTATGGGTAAAACGGCGTTCTCATTGAATATCGCCGAATACGTCGCACTCGAATTAAAAAAACCGGTCGCGGTTTTCAGTATGGAAATGGGCGGTGCGCAACTGGCCATGCGGATGCTGGGGTCGGTCGGTCGGCTGGATCAACATAAAGTGCGTACCGGCCGCCTGGACGACGACGACTGGCCGAAATTGACGCACGCACTTGGAAAACTCAACGATGCCCCCGTCTATATCGACGAAAGTGCGGCGCTCAGCGCACTGGAAGTGCGCGCCCGCGCGCGCCGGCTTTATCGCCAGCACGACGGATTGGGTCTGATTGTGATCGATTACCTGCAACTGATGTCGTCGAGCAACCCAGGTGAGAACCGCGCGACCGAAATCTCCGAAATATCGCGCGCCTTAAAGAGCCTGGCCAAAGAACTGAAGGTACCGGTTATCGCGCTATCCCAACTCAACCGCAGCCTCGAACAGCGCCCCAACAAACGCCCGGTGATGTCGGATCTGCGCGAATCGGGCGCAATCGAACAGGATGCCGATGTCATTTTGTTCATCTACCGCGACGAAGTCTATAACCCCGAAACACAAGACAAAGGTCTCGCCGAAATCATCATCGGCAAACAACGAAACGGCCCGATCGGCAAAGTCAACTTAACGTTCCTGGGTGAATACACGCGGTTCGAAAGCCACACGCGCGCCGAAGAATATTATTGATGTTGTTTGTTCACGGTTTCGGCTATTGGTGGCTTCGATTAATCATGAGAAGACTACCAAACATGTTGGCGGATGATTAATTACCGATGGTCAAGCTGTGTCGGCTTTCGACCCAAAGCAGACTTTGGTTGATTCAATTTTGTTAACGTATCGAATAAGAATTATTCCATAAAGGTAACTAGTTCGCTATAATTGAGTACGCAATTGCGTGCACTAATTGGAGGTTTTTATGACTCAACGTATTGGCGTGAGAGAACTGCGTGAAAAGTTATCATTGTTTCTCGAATCAAGTGAAACGATTGAAGTTACAAGACACGGACAAACCATCGGTTTTTTTATTCCTGTTCCAAAACGGCCAGGACAAACTCAGCGTGAAGCGCTCCTGGAAGCAGGAAAACGCATGGATGATGAATTAGTTCGGTTGGGCCTCAAAGAAGATGAGCTGTTGGAAGAATTTAGACAATGGCGGCAGCAGAGATTACATGCAACATAAACGTTTAGTTATTGATGCAAATATTCTTATTCGTGCTGTATTGGGTCATCGAGTTAGATATTTAATTGAACATTACTGCGGGTCAGTTGCTTTTTATACGGTAGAGGCAAATGCTGCAGAAGCGGAATTTTATCTCTCAACAGAACTGATGACCAAGCATAACCTGAGTGAATCAGTCTGGCGGCCAGTATATGGCGGCATATTGAATACTGTTCAGATCATTGCTGATGACATTTTAATTGAGTTAGAGAGCAAGGCAAAATCACGCATTTCATCACGTGATATCAACGATTGGCCTGCTGTGGCCGCAGCACTGTTACTCGACTGTCCTGTATGGACAGAAGACAAGGACTTTTTTGGCGCAGGTATTGCCACTTGGACAACAGCCACTGTGGAATTGTATCTTGCTGATATATAATTGATAATGTTTCTGGATTAATGTGGTATCTACCGATTTTTCATAAGAAATGTTTGAATTAAAATACAGCAAATCGCTACATAAAAGAACACGGCGCAAGAAAATCGATTTTGTTATTGGAGATATTATGACGGGTAGTTGTACTAAAGGCTGTATGAATTAATGCATTCGCCAACCCATTAACCCTTTACTGCCCTTAAACTTATCAATGTCTTTCTCCCCTGATAACAAAAACTGCAATAAAGATTTGTTCTGAAATCGGCAGGTTTGTGTAACGCTCAGGAGTCTCAAATAATCGGGAGTTGATTCTTTACCAAAGGACCCCGAAATCTTTCTTTGAATAGCCAAATGTCTTATTGCCCTTTCTGCCGCATTATTATTCCATGGGATACCTTCTACATCGATAAAAATAAACAGTAAACAAGTGATCGAAGGAAGTAATCGAAAACGTAATAGGAAAATAAAGAGGGGAAAGGAAGGAAAAAACTTGCCACACATAGCATTACTAATAATCATAGCAGGGCATTTTGATACCCCAAAGTAAGGAGGATGGTCTACATAGTGAAATTAGTAACACAAAGAAACACAACAGACTGTTAAAAAAAAATTCAAATTAAGAAAATCAAGGTAAGAAAATTCAAATCAATTATATGTGTTTTAGTCCAAAGGCCATAACTGTTGTAAACATACTATAAATTTGGTATTAAAACTCTCTCTTTCGGTAGTCTGGCTATATATAAAGTTAAGATTTTGTTTATGAATGGTCATGTTTTGCAAGTGTCGGAGCCGTCTTGATGTTAAATGGCTTAAGTGGACATTAACTGACTTTTCATATTTGCATGAAACATGCAAAGTTATCAAGCGTTCTAGATAGCAAGCTTGTTAAGATGGTAAACCTCCGTGTCGTGAGAGCATCAAAATCATTCTGCTACACACTATCTCGCACCTTGTTATATGAAAATTCAAATAAAGGCCAGATTAAACCTCTCTATGGTCTGGCAGTGGTATAACAGGTAAACTGACATAATTGATTACAGGGTAATGTTATCACTGAAAGCAAACAGCACCTATCTCTGAATTATAGTCAGGCAGACAGAAATCGCTAAAAAAATAAAATTTTTGACATGAAACGTAACGGTAGTCCCTTTATTTCACTAAGACGTTTTTCTTTGTGTATTATGTTGTGAACATGAGAGTCAGCTATGATCAGAAATACAAGACATCTGACTCTGGGCAAGTTTGTTCTTTGTTACTTCTAAAGCAATGCCAGAGAATTGCTATGCCACTGTATTATGACTTGAAGGCATTTGTAAGTATGATGCATGGAAACGATAAGTGACTCATAAGTTGCCTTCATAAAAGCTGTTCTTATCAGTTTGAAGATGCGCCTTCTTGTGTAACGCACAGTGTAGATACATTGAGAGCTTTTATTGCACATGCAGGGAACTGCCTTTGAGCTTCTCATTTCAGTTTCTTGTATTGTTAGGAGCAACACAGCATGTTAGAGTCTAAGTTCTTTAAACGTCTTATTTTTTACAGTTTTAAGTAGAACCACCATCTGTTCTTGTGCTTATTGCTACGGAAACGTGTGTTATTTAATGATTTGGAAGTTATTCTTTATAGCATACAGTACTCAGTGCTTAAGTTATTTAATACCGTACAATCATCTGCATTGTCTATATTCTTAAAGGATTTGAAAGGCAAAGATATTTGAAGAATCAGGGGTAAAGAAGCTTGTGTGGATTGGATTCATATGTCCTTCAAATATTTACAAAATTAGAAAGCTCTTACTTTGTTTTCTTTATTTGTGAAAATCGTTTTTAGGTTTTTGAAAGTGCTGCTCAAGGCAGTAGGTTGAAGCAGCAAATTAGTCCCAGCTTACAGCTAATATTAAAAGATGGATAATGTCAATAATATCAACATTTATTAATCTGTAGGTCTATGCCCAAGTTGATCAAGCCCTGTAGCATCATAGTATACAAGAGATCTGAGGAAGTCTTGAAATAAGGAGAAACGGTGTCTAAATAACAGTCCCTCTTATTGACGAGTTTACCACACTGGCGTTTAATAAACTGATGAATTCGAAAACCACAGCAGTAATCTACAATAAAGTTTCTAGTCCGTCTTTATTAACGCCACGCCTTCGTCCCCTTGCTATCTACGTGGACATTCTACGCCGACATGTTGCTCCTTATAGCACTGAAATTTTCGTAACTTTTTTGACGTTATCATCCAAACTCAGGCGTCCCCAGGATTCTCCCAGGGCTGTGTATTAAAAAACATTGTTAGACAATATTACCAGGCCTTCTCCAATCCTGTTACCGTTTAGCTCTTTACAGGGGGGGATAGGTGCTCCCTTGAACACTCTCAGAAAACACCCATGTATCTGCAATATTTGGATATTGATATTCAATTTTGGATGGGAATGTTACGTCAACAGTTAATTTTGTTTTTCGTTTAGCTAGCGCGTGACGCTTAAATTTGTAAGACAATGATCAGTTAGCAACGTTATCTTGCCGAATTTATTCCAATTAAAATACTC
>JAAAKM020006971.1:108750723-108766043 GCA_010016025.2 Alatinidae sp. Z8VKAUB7J3 | reverse complement strand
ATTAGATAGTCTGATTTTCATTGTCAAATTTGAATTGCTTCCGTTTTGTAAATCCTTTCATCGACCATTATACATGAATTAAATCCCTAACTATAGTCGCTTGTTGATTGCGTTTTTGGAAAGTCCTTCCGCACAGGTCACAGAGAGTGAAACGTGTGGCAGTTGGACGCAGAGTGAAAATCATCGCGTTTATAGCCTTATAGGAAAAATGAAAAGAAACGTTAACGTAAATACCAATTCATTACATTGACATCTCTCTTAAGTCTATGGCATGTTGTTCATCCCTATCCCGCAAATCTTGATTATATTAATTTTAGGAGGAGCAGCAGTCGCCTGGCTCACGTCAGATGTCGACGAAGCCAAGATCAAAGGCTGAAGAAAGAGGACAGGGAAGGAAGAAGAGTCTCACTACAGCCAATCGGTCAAAACCACCGGACTTAAAGAGGACAATCTCTGTTCCGACGGTAGGTATATAACTGCGGACGTATCGTTAAATTTATTATAGGTTAACATTTTCCGGATTGGCCAGCAGAAGTTTGAAACCCGGCTGGTACAGAGAATTGCCGTAGAGTGTTAGCAAAATACCCTGTCCTTTCGTGTTCTGCCTTGCTTTTCATCAGACCAAAAAGAGGGGCTGTGCCGGTAAGTCAGAGTGGCAGCGATAGAATAGTTTTGGGGCTGCGGAGAAGCCCACTAGAATGAGAGCGAATTGTCAGCTCCCGACATAACATAATGCGTGTCTTTGTCTCTTTAGGGTTGTGATGAAAATACGAGGACTAATAATAGCCATCAGCAGCGAGAGGAGTCCGACCAGGAGAAACAAATCCGAGCCAAAGAATCATTTCAGGAAGTACACAAGCGGGATGCTGATCAACTTATGAGTTTAATCAAAGGTGGAATAAAGCGGACTAGATCAGTGACATTACCATCAGAACCATTCGGCCACATGCAACCTAGAGATGTCATGCTTGAACAGAAGCCCGAAGCAAAGAAAGGTGGAAAACCAGTTGTTATTGATGTTGCGGATTTAGAAGCCAAAGTATTACAACGCAGCCCACCGAATGAAGAAGCTCCAAAGATGATCAACCACAATGACCTTCTTTCAACCACGGAAGGTCACGTTTCCATTAATGGCAAACTAAATCCGTCGAAATTGAGGGAAGCATCTTCCATTGAAAGCAGTTCTCGTGCTTCAAGTACAACTAGCCTCTTAACTCCATCGTCGCTTTCCATTCGGCCCCAGGCCTCGGCTGCTACAGTTTTAAACTCTCCTGCCGGTAGGGGTCGGGGAGTCATGCTCCCTGGCATAGTGAAGTCTACGCCGAAGAACTCACCTATTTCAGGTAACGAATTCTCTAGTTTTACTATTTATGCAAACTAGACTATAGTCTCTGGCCTGATTTTGCTGCTTTGTCAACCCAGGGGTGTGTCATGGATCACAGTCAGCCCTTGTTTTGGCACTTTCGTTTATCAATCATAGGTTTTAGATTTGAATTCTTTCCATCTGTGTATATGTTGTTCAGAAGTTGTCCCGTTTCTAGTGGCATCTTCTTTTAATCTTATTGTTGATTTTTTCATACTTTTTCTTTTATATATTTTATATGGCCTTTTTTTCCATTGGTGTGGGATCTTTTGAATCGTGTATCGCAGTTCAGGTTTTCCATTCTAGTTTTTAATAAGTGTTGTATGTCCTTTATTGTACTACATTGTTCTTCACATACTAGCTTTTTTGAAATGCCTGCAGCGCATATAAGAGAGTCCTTGTTACAGCTTGTCATTAAAAATACGGGAGTTCGTCCAATGGAAATACGTGAGTCAATGCCCATTGGTTAGCCACGTATGTTGTGCAAACATAATGAACAGTATTCTTCGTTATTAAACAACGTATGCTAACTGTAACTTATATTTACCATAAAGACTTTTATTATATCCATATGTTTCTTTTCCACTAGGTGATCAGTTTTCGTTAAGAGATTCAAGTAAGCTGAAGCTTTCAGCGCAAAGGAAGGTAGGTAGTAAAGCAGATTAACAGTCAGGGCTCGTAGCCAGAGGGTTAGACTCCGAACTGTCGCTGAAAAATCCACCCTAGGAAGATCCTCTCAATTTGCCTTGCATGAAACAGCCCGTGAAGTTTCCTGGCAAAAAAATGCAGCCAGTTTCTCGTGATGATTGTTTAAGAATTGGGTGGGCGATCATACAGGAGGTCAGTCTTGGGCTAGCAATTTTCCAGGGGTGAGGGATAGTATGGGGAATTCTCCGAGGGTGACTATCCAATTGCCTCCGTGGCTGATATCATATGACGCTGTAGACTATCAGTAGGCTATCTATGACTTCCGAAGGGATTTGAGCGGCTTCTAAGGAAATAGTTGAAAGACATCCTATCTGACTCAATATTTAACATTTTTGAGGCACATGATGACATTCATCCATTTGCCATTAATTGAAGTGTTGTACACAATAATTCCTCCTTGGTAGGGATCGAATTCTGCATTAAAATATGATTTGCCAAGGTTAAGTGTACAAGAGATACTGTCTTTGGTAATAATTGAACAGAGGGGAAACACGGCATCCACTGTGCATCCACGGTGACCAGGAGCCATTTCGACTCACTGTTGTACATGGCAGAGATTGCTTGCATGTTTAGATTGCGAACCTCTATTCGATTCCTATTAGACGTAAAATGTTACTGAAATAACATCCTGTATCCGAGTAAGCTATTTTAACTGGGTTCTTTATCTGTTCGGCAGCTACATCGGGTGCATATCGTTTTGAAGAAAGGTATTGTAAAGGCATGGTCTTAGCGCATTCAGCTTTAGTACTCTTAGGTGCCTAATAGACGCCCCCCCCGCTAATTAAGTTTTCAAAAATTTCCACCCAGGACATTCTTGTTCCACACACCCCCTATTAATTTTTAAGTAATCTCCCACCCATGACAATTTTTTGAGGAGGTACTTTGGCGGGCAACTAGAAAATGTCTTTACTAAAATATGACAACCACACATTAAAAAGATGGAGGTGACCTTTACGAGGTTCGAAGAAGTGTGAAGACGCGCATTACAGGTGTTATTGAGCAGGAGGATGAGGGGAACATTTTTAAAATCTGGGAACGCATGTAGGAGACTGGCATGACTTCGAATAACTGACTATTGTTTGTGTTGTTTACCCAAGAGGGAGAGGAAGACCCAGAGTATGTTGGTTGTCAAATATTGGAACATAGACAAATATGTCAGTTCAAAACGCTAAAAGAAATGCTGCTGGCCGACAAAGATGGAAGAATCTGATAGATCCAGTCAAAGTGCACCTACGGCCGCTTGGCTATGGAACATGAACGAATGAACGAGCAAGTGTACTCTTACAAATTTCGTTACCGGATAATTATCCAAAAACAAAAGTGAGCGGCAACGCATGATTTTGAGTGGGGGCTCTCCTGAATTTTTTTTGCTGCGAGTTATTGCTCCTGACTGATATAAAATTAGAAGGTCATGAATAATAAGTGTGAACTCTGGATAAGTTACTTGTGGCTTTTGTGTAGTGTATGATAACTAAGCTATACTATTTGGTCTCCAAGGAAAAGGATGATGTTTATTAATTTTTGGAAATTTTCCAACCCCCAGAGCTGGTTAGAGCTTCCTGGCATAATAATTTGGAAAATCAGCTCTGATGATTTAAAAATAACTATTTTTATTGATTTATTTGATGAAGATTTTTAAGTGATGTAAATATTTTTGAGGCTAAAGTGTGCCCTATGTTGATATCTTTTCAATTTTATTTTTATTTAACAACGATCAGAAATTATTTTCCAAAAATTTATTTCAATGCCCCTCCACCCCCCGTTGATTCTAACTCCCCTTGTTTGTTACTTTTGAAAATATTTCCAACCCCCCGTTTATTACTGACCAAAACTTACCAGTGTTAGTTAACTATTTTGTTTCACCTCCTCTTTGATTGTAAGAAATGGTGATCATATGTTGATACCCATAACAACATCAACTATGAGGGTGGAGGGGGGTAAATGTTTTATTGTTCATGAACGACAAAATCTATTACCCCTCTCGACGATAAGATGGGTGTGTACAAATTTATAGCTTTGTACAGTTTTATTGTTTGCTACTGGTAATATACCTCTTCCTTAACTGCATGATTATGTCATTCACATGGCTTTTTTAAGTGGGTATAAATTGGTATGTAGAGAATCATTCGTCTGCAAATTGAAATTTTTAAAGCAACGATAAAATCTGATTCGGTCATTAAAGCAATGAGTGGCCAATCATTTCTGTCTCGTAGGGCAGATTTTGATGATTGTAGTCAAGAGGGACCGCAACAACTTTTACAGTAGAATAAAAATCCTGTCTGTCAGCAGACTTATTTAATTGTGAAAAGCCCCATGAAATTTCTGCATCTCCTGTCCGATTTTTATGCTTGCCCTAAAAGTGGAATTTCAAAATTTTAAGTAGGCCATACACGGCGTACGAGACGCTGGTTTGGTACTACTGATTTAAGACTTCTGGACAGCGTTCTGATGGACTTGGGGGAAAATAGACATTACACAACAACACTGCCTCCGCCCCTGCCCCCTAGAGTTAGCCCATTGCAGTCTATTTAGTATAAATACTCTAGTAAATGTGTAAACCTCTAAATAAAACCTTTGAAATAAAATTATGGTAACAGTAACCGTTAGTAGCAGTTTCGTAAATCGACAGCACTAGCCTCTAGCACATAACAGTTAGCTGCAGCAAACTTATCCGTGAAACGAAATTGCTTTGCCCCTTCTCCGCTCATCTTTAGATTTTCGTACCCAACGATTATTGCAGTTGTAGGCAACACAAGAAATTGTCAGAGTTGAATACTTATGATTAGTAACTATTAAAGGCTCAATGAAGAAAACACTGCTCTCGCGGTCAGAGTTTCGCAGCTTCAACTTTCGCGTGCTTTATTCTGCCTAAAGTGTGCACCATTATGGATTCAAAAAAGTGGTCACGTCTTTTCATTGGATCGGTCTCTCCAGCCTAATTCCTCCATGTGAATAATCATAATCATTCAACAAAATGGTACCATCTATAAAACCAATTGACGAAGAAGTATTATGATCTAACTGACACTTACTCTTCAAATATAGCACCAAGCTCTGATGCATCATCACCGCTTACAAGTCTATAAGTACAAACATATACAAAGAAATATTAAAATGTTACGTTTACTCAACTGTTGGAGAAAAGCAAAGTTGGGGTGTGTTTTAGTATATACAGCAACAAAAAACACATACGGGGGACAGCATAAGTTAAAACATTAATTCAATGCAAACTTTCAGAATAAAATTCCTGGCTGCCCTTGAATCAATTGACTACACCTATTTATTCCTCCTGCAAATACTTATCAACCTACACAAGGATTAGCGGTACTGTCACATTTTCCAGATAAACATAGGAACTCTTGTAATCGCGTTGGAACTGCAACTTACAACAATGATAGATACTTGTACACTTTGTGTGCCCACACAGAGAATGAAAAAGTTCAGGGGCAGCTGGTAGGTAGTACGCCTCTATGCCTAGCACACAATTCCACACAGTGGCAGCTGGTAGGCAGTCGGCATGTGTATCTTGCACACAGTTCCATATCAGTTCCCTTGGCTCAGTACCTATAATCTTCTGTGCTTTCTTACCTTTACATTCCTTCTATCTATGTATAGGGCCCCTTGTTTATTCCCTTCCTCAAACACATTTTTACAAGTCTCTTTGCTCATGTACTATTACCCCTGTAATTTGAACTGCTGCATGTTGTCTACTGTAACCCCTCCAAACAGGAAAGCTACTTACCATTTGCAAAATCAAAGCAACGAAAAAGAATTGCTAAAACAAAGGTTTTTTGTTTTCATTCCTCTCTTAACAGTGTTACTGCAACTGAACAATAACTCTGTGCATGCCTGCTGATGGCGCAAGGTGGTGAGTTGTGCATTTCAATAAACAGACCACAGGCAATCAACCAAGCAGCCAAGTTACATGGTATTACCCCTTTAGCTGATCGTCAAACCTTTAATGTGCCCATCACATTGTGCACACTTCTATTGTGCTCTCACATTTTGCAAACATCTATTGTACTATTGTTGTCAGCACTATCAGACAGATTATCACACTGCTGCTTGCTCTCAGCTCTACTCACTACAGGAGCAAAATGCTGATTACCCATTAACATCTAGTGTAAGCAAGCTCAAGGCAATTGATAGTCTTTTGAAGCAATTGGAAACCAATAATCCAAACATTAGAGATCTAATTTTGCATGTTCCAGAAAAATACCAGAAATTTGAGTTTTCAATTTTTCATATTTATTTATAAGAGCAGATGTGTGACCATGAGGAGCACACATTTTTAGTATCACATGGAACCTCATAAGTTCTGATTTTGCTTTTGGAAGTAAGCTGAGAAAAATGAGGAGAAAACCTAAATGTAGGCACTTTTTTCAAAAAAAGAAGTGAGGGGTAAGTGATATCCCACACCATGGCAATGGTCATTTCTTGATCTTAATTAATATGTATAACTGTCTACTTGTAGAAATATTATGATTGCTAATCTTGTATAATGTAATTTCCAACATAGCTCTAGTCCATGAATGGGGAGCTACTGAAAAATTCCAGTAAATCTCTGAACGTCTTGAGTTTGATTTTGAGTTACTCTTTGCATAGGCATGTCAAATTTTAAGAAGCAGTGTTTTTACACTTTAATGTTTCAGGGACTGTGGAAGGTATCTTAGTTTAGAGGGGAAAATAGGGGGCGCTCAACTTGGTCCTGTTTTTCTCTTACGAAAAGTGTCATTATCTCAGTGGTGCTAATATTTTGGCATAAAGAGATCATCCTATTTCTTGTGTACTGCTGCTCTTTCTACTCATGACTCACAATGTATGAACAGATTGTTTTCAAAAGGTAGCTACAGTTCCCTTACATGTTCTCCATGGCCCCGGTTTTTAGTATATACATTTACAGAATTATATACTGGTAATAACTTTGAGAGTTTTATAGAGAAACCATTTGCAGAATGGAGGTTACCTGACTGGCTCATGATTAAAAGTTCAGGACCATGTCAGCCAAATGTTTATCAAGTGACAGGGTTTAAAAGCAATGGTGTGCCTTATTCATCAATGATGTTGGTATAATGGCTGTCTTAGCACTCCAACATAATGCTTTTGAGTTTCTCATTTAATTTTAAGCATCAAACTAACATGTTTATTGTGTATATTATTAAGGTTCAATGAACAGGTAATTTCAGCGTAGACATGTAGGCATCATATTTAGCTCTGCTCTATCAAAACAGCCATGCCCACATCTGTCTTTGCCCTTGGTTGGGCCCTGGATCGCACACACATAAATTTCACCACCTTCAGCCACTGAAAAAGATCACAATTAAAACGTGCTTATGTTTATCAACTTATAAGATACAAATAAGACATAGGCCCTATATGATATTCCATTTATTGTTATTTATATATATACAAATTACTTTACAAAATTAAACAGAAAATATATAAGTTACTTTAAAGCATAAAACATAAAATATCAGCAATTAAAAACAAAAAAATTATATAAAAGCAAAGAAACCCTTATTGATAAATTAAAGTTGGCAGGGATAGCATGCATTAAAAGGTTCAAAAGACCTTGTTTCCATAATGGTTCCTCTTTATGCTATCAAAGCCTACCAAGGTACTTTCATGTTCTGATCTATTTAATTTAGATCTCACTGAAACAATTAGGTCGTATTAATTATCATCATGTCAACAGATCATCTCTAAATGTTTAAACTTATGAACACTTTACCTTTGAAGAATACGTGCCAGTTCCAATAGCTGGTTTTGCCCATAAGCTCTACTTTCATCTACAGAACTGTGTTCATCAAAATACGAAGCCATCCTACCAATTTTTACGCAATCTCAGTAATTGAAGTGTTTTTATCTCGCCTGATCGAGCTGGGAAGCAAAAATGGCTGTTTCATTATGACTCCGCAAGCCTCCTATTGAAAACAAGGGCGATGTTCCAAGAATTCCACTTCCCTCGAAGATATTTTTGCAGCTCTCCACAAAAGGCGTAATTTCGGGTTTTCCAAAAGCACCCCATTGACGTAGCCAGGGGCTTTGTTAGAGGGAAGGGGGAGGGGGCATTTTTGTTCACTGTTTTCCAGGGGTGTGTCAAATCCCCCGTTTGAAATTGCCTGCGGCAAAGGATTAACCACTCTAAAGAAATTTCGCGCGCTTTCGTTTCCCATTTCAATTATTTCTTAGAAATCTCCAAGCAGTACTATTGATTAGCAGAAAATCTTGTACGCCTTTTGTTGTAAGTTACTAACTACGCTACTCCTTAAACCCTTTCCAAGACATATAGATATGATCATCTTGCAGCGCCTCTGTCTGCTTTACAGTTTTAAAATACATGAAGGAGGAGAGCAGTGCACAGATGCACATGGCGTTTAATTCTATTTCTATTTCTGTGAACTAGAGTGTAGAGTGCCGGTGTCACAACATGTTTTTTATTTATTATGATCAGTGAAAAGGGAGAAACGCTGCAAAAATTGCATAAAAATTAAAATCAACATTCTTATATGTTGTTATTTAATCAATGCAAGGAAAGCGTTGACCCCTTAATGAGATGCAAATGGTAATCTTGCCCGTAGCCAGGCACACCCATCAAGGTGTATGTAAGGCAGGCGATGAGCTATCAAGGGCGGGGGTACTAAATTAGCTGATGGACATTAAAAACTTTAACTAGCTACCAATTATCATTGTTCTGTTCTGAGTACAGTACCGAATGATAATGTAAGAAAAAAGTGTTTGTTTAAATTAACTGATAAAAGAAATTACAGCGGAAAAAGATTTGGGGACTACGGGACTGAAGAAAATACATCTTTAACATCTAATGGAAGTACCACTTGTTTTAACGTAGGTAAATTTGATGCTTTCCTTAACAAAACTTGGGGAAAGATATCTTATAAAGCATTACTGGTCCTGAATTCTGGTTATTATCCAAACGTAGTAGTACATATTTAAACAGTATCATCATCGATGAACATCATGTTCGGGGACGGGGGAACAGGGGGCAGAGAGGGCCATGCCCCCTAAAGATTTACCATATTTCAATTTGTTCGGTACCGCTTTTCAACTTTATCAAAATTAAAATTGATTGCGAGAGACATTGTGTCACATTCACAGCAAGATATGCATATCGACGCGAGACACCCCTTTCCACACAATGACTAAAGGCACATTAGTAAAAAATGTGAAAAAATAGATTTGAACCCAGCCTACTTACCCCTCCTCCCCCTCCCCCAATCCGCCTTACGTTCCCTCGTCCCTGATGCGAGGTTATTATTATGTGAAAATTTTTCGTCATTCACAGTTTTGCGTTTCATACAATTTTTCTTACACTAACCAATAATCATGATTTGTCTATGATAACATCTAACGGAACTTATAAAAGACGTTATGTTTCCCTACGACTTTTAAGTAGAAAATTCAAATTTTGATTGGCCTTGTTGCAACCATAATCACGACTGATTAGTTAATATCTCCTGGTATGCCGTCCCTTAACAATAACGTAGACCAGAATTACCTGAGAAGTCTTATGTTTCATAATTATCAGGTACTTTCTCTTTACCGTTTCAGATTCTGATAAGTAAAATAAGTAGGAATAAATTTTATATAAACAAAAAGAAAATAAAAATCAGAGGAAAAAAAGGAGGTCATATTGAAAAATATATTTCGTAAAAGGCCTCCAGTGACATTTTAAATTGAGCTATATATGTAAAGAAATTCAAATCCCTTTAATTTTAAAGAGATTTAAATATTTTCCATAAATCAACTGATATGCATCTGCATCTGCTTATTCCACTATTTGTAGAGTAAACGTTTGATTATTGATGAAAGAAAATAAAAGAAAATCCTAGTACATAAGAAACAAACATCACGTCCTTACACAAAAACAAGAGCACTGATGAAAAAAGTCTTCCCAACAAAATGGAAACTGGGATAAGTCGCCCATGTTTCCCAATATTTTAGCCCGTTTAACCCAGGTTACTTTCCTCTAAAATAACACTTTAGAAACTCTGATAAAACAGCAATTTTGTGCGATTTTGTAAGAACTCGTTGTCTACTTAAATTATTCTCTAGTTCTTATTTTAACTTTTTTTTTGTCTTCAACAAAGTTAAGTTTCTGGGTTTAAATGGCCTTCCATATTTTCAAATGGATGTTTCAGAGTTACTAGAATTCAAATGTTTCGTTTCCTTTTCAAGAATTTATTTGATTTTAACCCCCTATACTAAATTTATAAATTGCGTCGTAGGCCCTGGACAACCGCATCAAAGGTCATGTCACTACTTCTTCCTTTTTGGAGCTAACTCTGCTTTGCCTCTTGTCCTGTCGTTTACATGAGGATAGTATCATAATTGGTAGGGCGTGTCAGTGACAGTGCCGAACTTTCTTCTCAGCCGCTTGATAACTCTGCACATTGCATGAATAAAATGATGACACTTTATAACCTGAGTAATGAAATCTTCCATGCTCTAAAAATATTTATCGCATCCCTTACTGTCTGCTATCTATTGACGCAGACTAAAAGGTAACCTATAAATCTCATATCTTGCGTGGTGTGGGTGGAGCTATAAAAGGCGGTACGGAAATCGTACAGACAGAAAATAATATCATTTGTTTTCCAGTAAATGTGTTGTGCGTGCTCAAAACCTGCCTTTCATCCTAAATGATTTCTACTTTTCAATCTTGGAGAACCCCAGGTCATATACATTTTCTTACAAAATTCGACATTCTCGTGGGTAGGAACAGGTAGCATCAGACCCACAGACCAAATTTGGCCTGTAACGAATTTGTTGGTGGCTCTTCAGGGCACGTGTGAAAAACATAAAGTGAAGATTTGGAAAGGATAGGTAACCAGGCGTGTAACTGGCGGGGTTCAGGGAGTGCACGTCCTAGGGGCCCCAAACACTTCTATATAATTTTTTGTTTTATGAGAAGTTTGAAAAAAATTGACAAAAAAATAGCGAATTTGGTCGTGAAGGCATAAATGCGTTTTTCATATTTATCAAAAATCTTCAGGAGGGCGAGAAGAATCTAACGTCTTAAAATACATACTTTCTCTTAAAAGCTGTATGTTTTCAAAGAGTAAAACGGCTCTAACAAGGGCTCAAAATAGAGGTTTCAGGGCTATGAAATAGTCAAAATTGCGAAATTTTCCGGACCCCCATGGAAGGCCCTACAACGCCCCCAGACACGACAGCTGCATAACCACTCAGTAAGCGAGTGGAGATCCTCGCTTTGCACTAATTTGCTCCGGGGGGGTTCATTGTGAAAGTGTCCTAGAGGCCCCAACTACCGTTATTACTCGCCTGTAGGTAACGTGAAGACAGTGAATATTCTTCTGTTGGCTGCGCCAATAATTGAATCCATTTCCGCTCTATCGAAACCGATCTGCCGTTTTTATTTTGGAACATTTATTCGAAGGGAAATATTGTAGTTAAAATATAATTGACGTATGGACGACATCTGAGCTTGTTCTGTCTCAGTCTGCCTCTTCAGGATACTAGACATCGTACGTTTGGGCCTCAAATGAAAAAAAATTACCCGCCCCTCCTTATGGTTAGGTCATGCTTCTTTACTTGTACATAAACACTGCCATAAATACGTGAGACGCCGCCTCCTTTTGTCGTACTAGGAGTGATTACTTATGCGACTGCATTCGTGAGTTTATATAAGTTGAACAGAGTTTTAAATTTAAAATAGAATAACATGCAGTGCAATGTCAGCTTGATATGACCCGACTCACACAAAGAAGAGGCTGCTTTGATGGAAAGGAATGCCAGAGAACTTGTATAAGAAAATAAGAAGAGTGTGCTTACAGGCCTCGATTTTAAGAAATTGGTAAATACTACGTAACTACATTTATTTACTATAGAGACTTTTCAAGTTCAGGAACTCATTTTTTCCCTAGAAATACATTTCCAATCGCTGTCTATATGAATTCTCTTCCTCCTCATTGCTTAGTCGCCTACTGCAATTTGAAATGGTTGACAATCATTTTAAAAAAATCTCCAGACGAATCTCGAAATCTCCAATTTTTTCTTAGTTATTTAACTTGTGTATTTTCTCTCTACCCTTATTCCTATTGCTCCCTACATTTTATTAACGTTACTGGGATACGCTTCAAAGAACTAGTTTCTGCATACACCTTTTGGTTCAGAACTCAAATACCACGCTTTATACAAAAGAGGGACGTACAGTTTTTTTCGAAGGGTATGTCAGCTCAAAAAGTACCTTGTCTGCGCTCGCCCCACCCACACATAAGATTTATTAGATACATTCTTGTTCATACTTATTGCGGCTCTGTGTGGACGCAACGAAGATTGTTTACATCACAATTATCCCAATTTGTATTAAGTCAATACGAATGTCCCATCGCCTACGTTAAGCTCGACTTTCTGCGCAAGGAAGAGTATACGATACTTAAGTATGATACATACGTCTTGGCTCTTCGTTGTATTGCAGTCAGACAATTCACTCCGAATATAAGATTATACAAGAACTGATCAGTGTTCACTCTCAAAGTCGCTAATTTCCCTTACATTTTATGCTTCCCCCTTTATTTCTGTACGTCTGTTTTCAAAACATATCCCTACTTCCCCTCACTTCCCCGCTTTCCCAACTTTCCCCCAACGTTCCGTGAAATGAGCCTTATAAAAATGCCCATAGCCAACCGGTAACGGTAGGGAGCGTTGATTCCATAAAGCATAAGAAATAGAAAAGTTAAATATCTCATATTTCTCATAGTTTTAAGACATCAGCATATTTTTCAGGTAAAAGCTTTCAAAGATAATGTTGCCTCCTAAACTGCCTTTACTACCAGCTTGTCTGCAACAGCCTAATATCAGTCAAAGGAACTCCGCTTATCTCCAAAAGAAAGTTGGTTCAACAATGACCCCTATAAATGGTTTGTTTTGCTTTTGGCGGAATATGTCATAAATAGATCCAAAAGCACAAGAGCATATATTTGCAGAAAGATTACTTACGTTTTTTCACACTTCCTAATAGCTTATAAATAATATGTTTACCTTGTTGTTATCATTTATGCTGTGTGAATATATCAAAGAACTGGATGTGTAAGTAATGGCTAAAAATTGAACGTTTCTGTCTCCTTGTAATCATCATATTTCAGACGGTCTATGTAGCAAAAACAAAGGTTTTCAATAGTGAATCATATCTAAACGGAATGCTCCACTCATAATGACTAAAAAGTCTAAAAGGGCATGTTAAAAAATATATAAAACTAAAATGCCTATTGGCAATGAAAAACGAGCTTATCCCGTTCTATCTATCTATCAATCTATCTATCTATCTATCTATCAATCTATCTATCTATCTGTCTATCTATCTATCTATCTATCTATCTATCTATCTATCTATCTATCTATCTATCTATCTATCTATCTATCTATCTGTTTGCCGTCTGTCTGTCTGTCTGTCTATCTTTGTTTAAATTAAAAAAGAGTTTACACATCGCACATCTCGTGTGAATTTCGTATCTTCAATAGGTTGATTACATACATCAATGGGTGTAAGCACAAAGAATCTGTAAGTTGTGAATTGGAAGGGCTAACTAATCGGAGAATATGAACATTATTCTTTTATTGCAAGCCTGCATATCAAGAACCTTCAAGCCAAAGGGCTTCATCTGAGATCCAATTTGAGTAAGACATACTGCTAGAAAACAGGATTTACATGACAACAAAGATCTGGGTACTAACTACCATATGCACGCAGACACAAGTACTCTTCAATACAGCCTGTCTCCAAAGAAGTTTTATGTCGGAGTTATGAATGAACAAACGTGAAGAGACTAACCATTCGGGGCATCAAGCAGTTCAGGTTTTGATCACTATCAGGAGGATTCACTATTAAGACCTACGCCCAGAAGCAGTCTAAAACGTTGAAGCCCATTTCTCTTCCTCCTCCCCCCTCTTCCCTTTCCCAATAGAATCAAGATTCAAACTTTCCATCCGAATGATGATAGCAACATTAAATTACATGTCTGCACTTCAAGTGCTGTCTCGCCATGTCGGACTTTTCAGAAATGTTTTGTATTTGGAATGTACTATTAAATAACGGTTATTAAGAGAATTAAGTTAAAAAGCACAAAGCAAATTTATTAAATCATAGTCCGCTTTGATAAAATTCCGTTAAAAAGATTATTTCATACCTTGAAAAACTGGAAGAAAATAAATAAGTTGTTTAGTAGCTCACTGTTGTCTTCCAGCTGCTCCATTTTCCTGTACAATTCTTTCATTTAATATCTCAGTATGTGCATACAAATTTCCAGATGGTTCTCAACAGGTACAGATTTTAAAATGACTGAAAGCTCAATGCTCTTGGAAATGCCTAATTTCTCTATTATGGCGAACCCCATGAGAGATTAAGGATAAATAGTCCAGTTGGAATAATCTTCTCTTGTAACTAAGGGTTGTTGTTCTTAAACCGAAATAGTAGAACAAAGTATTTTCTGGCTGTGCTATAGATGTGAAAACACTTTGGATCTAGAAGAGGCAATGATATAGTGCAGCTTGCTTGTAAACGTTTGAGAGACGTTATCAAGTAGGTCATATAATTTGGTTCTCTCTGAAACAAGTGTGAGGAAACTGTCATATGTACCTACATTGCGATTGTCTTTCCTCCATAAGATCATTTTTGGACACGTTTTTCAGCAGGAGAACAAAAGCGGAATGAAAATAGCAAAGGGAAAGGATTGGAATGCAGCAAAACGGAAAGATTAGAGAACCAAACAGGTAGATAGGAGAATAAAAAGGACGACAAGAAAACAAAATGAGAAGATAAAAGAACAAAACGAAAAGATAAAAGACAAAACGGGAAGATAGGAGGAGTACTTAACTGGAAGATGAGAGAACAATACGGGAAGATTAGAAAACCAAAGGGAAAGATAGGAGATATAAACTGAAAGATGTAAGAATAAAAAGGGATGATAAGAAAACAAAACTAAAAGATAGGACAAGAGAAAGGGAAGATAAGAGAACAAAACGGGGAGATTAGGCAGCACAGCAGGAAGGTTGGAGAAGAAGAGGCGAAGATATGTTTGAGTTCCTCTACCTACCCATGGAAATATGTCATTGTTGATATCCGTATAAAAAGGCAATGCAGGATTTGTACAACATCATCACTGACGATATAGAATGTTTCTTAGCAACATGTATGGTATCAATAAATTAAAAGTTGTGGTGTTTTCTTTCGTATTTATCTTAAAGATAGTGCTACAGCGACCCTCCTCTA
>JAAAKM020006971.1:108686971-108747955 GCA_010016025.2 Alatinidae sp. Z8VKAUB7J3 | reverse complement strand
TATAGATACATAAATCTATTCCTAGAACATATTTGCATCACAAACTACACAAAGCTGTATAAAGGTTACGTAGATCCCGATTCTGGTGATAATAATTGAAAGGGCACTGCTTTCATTTCTTATGTTCTAACCATAAAAGGGTTTCTCTTCCAGCGTCATACCCTACCAATACCTCTCTTCTATAAATGTACATAGTCCGTTAAAGGTGTAATTTATTGTTTGTCAGATTGATGGTAACTTTCCCCTTTACATTGATAATTCGTAGAGGACGAATTTTGAAAATTTAAGAGTTTTTATTTTTTATAAAGTGTCATACCAACAAGATTACTAATGCAATAAAGCATAACAGAAAGTATCATAATTTAAATTAAGGTCTTTTCAGTATGCGGGATAATACTGTAAACTACTTGTTATGAGAATTTGATCCTTGATAGGGTCTTCTTGAATAACGTTTCAGAGTGATAGTTAAGGTTCAGGCTTTTATCCAATACCACATCTACGAAGCCGTAGCTAGTAAAATTCTCTGTTGTTCATGCTGATTCTAGTGCCTTGCATTTTGATTTTGTTTGGTACGTAACACATAAAACACATTAAGGCTTTTTTTTCTTTTCAAATTAGGAACCAGGTCGTTGACGCTACGTCATTTGGTAATTTGAGCGTTTCCGGGTTTTAGCCAAGCTGGTTTTTTTCTCTAAATAACGTTATCGTACACTTATATGATTATATGATTTTACAACTCTTTAGTGGAAAATTGATGTCATTGACTAAGAGAATGAAAAGTAATAGTCCTAAAATGGACTCTTGGGGAACTCCACAGGATAAACAATCTATGTCAGACTGTACTCCATCAAATTAAACAAATTGGTTTCTGTTAAACAAGTAACTTTCAGCAAGACTATTTCCCGGTGATTCATTCCACACATGGGTAACTTACATAATATTCTAAAGTATTCTACTTTATCATATGCTTTCTTCAGATCTACGAACACTACACCTGTTAATTTCCCTTTACCCATACAATGTTGAATAGTCCCTGAAGAGAGTCTCTGCATTCTGACTTGAGTATTTCTTTCAAAATTCATCTGTCAGTTTTATAATGACGGTTTGGGCAGGCGAAAAACGATTTCAATAGCAGCTGTCTGTTTGAAAATAGAAAAATGTGACCATTAGCATCCACAGTCGGTACCCGTGTAACAAGGTCTTGCTCTTTCATCTGAGTTCTAGTTACGACTTTGATTTCATTCTAAGTTTTTAAACTTTGCATTAGCTTTCGATTTTTCATTAGTAGAGATCGACATCACGCATCCTGATAGACCTACCTCTCTCCTCCAAGTGACTTGCCGATGGAAGGCCTGGTATCAGTCCACTTATTGGAGTTGTCTGCATGTGCTGAATTGCTCCAAGTCCAATGTATTAGAAAAAGTAAAAGGAGACTTAAGTAAAATACACTGCAGTTATATAGCACACTGCAGTTATATAGCGCCCTTTCTATGTCAAGCAAACTCAGGGCGCTTTACAGCATACGTGTTGTTGTTTTTTACTATAAGCGTGGGGAGGTTGGGATAAACTGTCACCTAGTGGTGCTTAGGTGTGTAGGATGCATATGTCACTGCTAACCCTAATTTTAAAGGATACAACCCTTAGCTAATATTGCGAACATATAGGGTCACTATCGCTAAGCTGATGATGGAACACCAAGTCTTTGGATCCTTTTCTCTCGTAACTCTGTAGACTTATCTTTTCACTTTTTTCAGTTTAAAAGCTGTGGTACTAATATCTTTGTGGAAATTTTGGTCTTGTACAGAATATTTCATTAAAAAATTATTGGTCAATCTAATCACGATTTTCAACCCTCTAATCTTTTGATCAACCTTTTTAATCGTAATATCGCTTTTTATTCAATTTTATGTCAAATGTTTTCATATTTCTTCCTAGGGGTAGACGAGTCCATAAGATTAATTCTCTTGTTATAAAAGATAACACATACGCTTTTAATCAAATCAATCTATGGGTATCAATACTTTTCTGCAAACCTTAGGGGCATGCACCTAGAACCCCCTAAAATATTAGCCAAAACCTTTTTACAATCTAATTTTTGCTATTAATCAATGCCTTAACTAAGTCGGCTATAGGCCACCAATCCTTCAATAGTAGTGTTCTCTTACATGAAATTAGATACAGTATATTCCAGTCAACTCCTATCTTTGGTTGGAGTAAATGAGTGTTCCAAGTAACAGGGATTTGATTGACAAGAAATCTATTTGTGAGGGTTCAAGGGAACATGAAAAAAAAATTCGAGGTATCTGTGGTTGGAGTTATTGGCATTAATAAATTGGCGTAAATAGCTTTTACAATAAACAATGTTTCTCAATTCCTTAAAGTTTGTCATTCCAAAGCGTTGTGCCAGAGATTTCCCCAATAGTTGATAGATTACTGTAATCAATATCAGTTGAACTACATATTAACTGACTTTTGGGAGACATTTAAATGAATATCTTCCAAAAGTGGTATTCAACACCGGAAGAACATTTCACTGACACCACTATCATTCAGGCACTATCATTCCACAATGGGTCCATGTGAGGTCCAAGTCAAAGTTATAGAAGGAAGCCTTTCTAAAGTAAATACCGTTGGATCTGACCATAGTAATTGTAAGGGGCCTGTACAACTACTATGCTCTGAGTAGGTCAATTGTCGAAAAGTTTTGTCATAGTCTGGATTACAAATGTATTTTTAGCAGCCACAAAGTATTCATGCGTTATTGATATATGCATAAAGGTACGTATATTTCCCCCTTATACCGGTACCCTAAGGGGCAGTGCCCCCTGTCCTCTGTCACTCACTAAGGCCTTTCTTTCTCTCTGTGAACTTACGTATGTTTGCTTTAATGAAAGAGAGCCAATAACAGAAGCCAGGTAAAAGTTAGGCTGACCCGAGGGAAGTTATGGAAAATGAAAAGAGGTGAGAACCTCTCGCAGAAATAACTTTCAAGTGGGTGAAGGACGTAAACGGGGAGCCGCTAGGAAGTAATGTACATCCAAGAGACATTTAGATGACTTTTAATATGTTTTAAAATACTTAAGCCTGTAATACTACATGCTATTCTTTGCAGTAAACAGTAAGCGTGCAACTAATTTGGTTTGTTTTGGTTGTCGATTAGTAACATTCTTTTTTCATTGGACGTTATTGAGTAATATTTTACATCCGGCAGACAGAGTGTTAGCACAGGGGGCAACAGTTGTACATAAGGTGGTAGATTTAGCAACGAGACAAGGTCTTCTGCAGACACATGGCTAAAAAAGGGGTGATAAATTAAGGATTCGTGAGATGAAACCTTTTTATCGACGTTATGTACGTCACTGTGTTCCCACGCATTTAATGACGAAACTGCATCCATAAACAACAAAAGGAGATTGTTTGATTTACAGCGAGGAATCAAACAATCACAGCTGGTGATCAAGACGGGTGCACGTCACATTTCTAGTAAATTCAAAATACATAAAATTTTTTGGATATTGCCATGCGGGTGGAGTGTTATGTCCAGGTTTCAATAATGTTGCAGTAATGACAAGGTAAAGTGACTCAACGTTGATTGAGAATAGAAAATCGTGAGACTTCCTCACTTATACAACATCAGGGGCTGGAAATATCTTCGAAGTAGAACTATGCAGGCCAAGATCATAGCGCTTTTAAATCAAGGAATTGCAGACGACAAGTAGTTCGTGCCGTGTTCATGCAACTCAAAGTTACAGCAAATGATCAACATTTGTAGCGCTATTTCTAAGGTCAGATAACGGTCGTAATCGAGTGTTGTTGCTTGTTTCTCAGCTGCCGTGGACATCATTGCCCCCTGAGGTCTCGTAGGCTTTCACAGAGGATTTGATTTCATGACAGACAAGGAAGTGTGACAAAACAGAATGTGATCTATCACCTTGTACTTTTTAAGTCGGATGTAAGACACTGCAAGCAAAAAGGCCCCTTATAAATCACAGAGATGCCCACAAATAATATTACAGGGATGGGATATTTATTAACTAGCGTTCTTACTTTATTGCTGCTGAGGGTCACTGAAGCTTCAGTAGGTAAGTAATCCGTTATCATTTTACCAATCTTATCAATGCTTCCTTTCCTTGATATTCACATGGTAGAGCTTGATATGTGTAGATTTCTTTATACACGATACTTAGGAACTTCTGTGTTTTCACGACTGTTAGGTGGATAAAGGAAAGGGAAGAAAATATCCGACTGTGATCAGACGAATGTAAATAAACTTTGCAAAGACAAGATGGCTCATGCATGAGGTCAACTGGAACTAGACGTAAATCAAACACAGCTTGTGAAACAATCTCTCTTTGTTTTAAGTTTTGTATTTATAAACTAGTGCCTGCATTGAACTAAAGACCATCAATTAGCTCTTAACTAGCATCTAACTGTTGTGTTTTACTGAACATCACGTTGTTTTCTCACGAGCACGTATCGCCTGATACAGAATGTTTGCAATTGTGAAGCGCGTGCTCATTGTAATTTCCTCATCGAGGAGCATTTGTTTGTTTATTAAGTGAGATCAGAATTGTTAGAAATTCCTTGCTGTAGAGGGCAATCAGAAGCTTTAGAATGTACGTAAAATGTGTCTATGTATGCACTTTAATAGAGACTTGCATTTCTTTTTTCAAATGAGAAGTTGCATGTTGTGTGCCGTAACTTGTTCTTAACGCCTGTTTACATCTTCTGGTTGCCCTGCCCACGCGAGCACATCTTACAGGCAGTAAAAGTTGAGTTCCACCTTGATCAGTTGTATCCAACCATCTTGACTCTCGGTAATACCTTGATTATATTGACCATCTCCCGGTACCTCTTCCTACACATTGACTTGGTTAAGCAAAACGAAGAAAGCATTTTCTAATGTCAAATATTATATGTTTTGAATTTTACTATAATTTTGCCATCTCAATATTTCATATCCTTACTAAGATATATGAGCATGAGAGAAGGCTCTGCTTTGATGGCCACCATTGCAAAATACTTTGCCATGCATTAGGTAACTGGTATCATGTGTATAAAGGACCCAAATAGCTTTTTGGACCATACTTAACACGACAAAATACAAGCCCACACCACGAGCAACGGACTCACGGTTGTCTTAACTCAGGGGTTCTCAAAGTGGTCGATATCGACCCCCAGGGGTCGAATGGGGGTCGATGAATATCCAGGGGGGCGAAAAGGGGTCGACGAATAACCATGTTCCCGTCCCGTAGTAAGAAAATTACAAAATGTACCCTCTAACAGCCCTCCCTATCCCTTCTCACGCTTTCCATCCACTCCTACGCCTCTGGCCGCTCCAGCAAAAATGGCATAAAATGAACTAACAATTGATCAGGGCATGCACGTCCAGTAATTTATTCACTGTACTTCACTTTTTCACTACTCTACCTATTGATTTATCGAGGTAGCAAGGGCAAAGGCCAGTAAACAAGTGAAAATAAAATTGTCCTACAAAAAACATCCTCTAAGTCCTGGTTGTAAAGTACGGATTGGTGCCCCGTGGTGCTGGAAGCATTTAAGAGAGTGATTTAACAAGACGGGAAATAGTATTTAGAAAAATTATGTGTTTCATTTTGTTAATGACTATCACGCGCGTGCTTCCTCCATTACTGCCTTCAATATTTAGCTCACCACCACCAAGCTGCAAGGGTGTGATTCACGAACAAAGTGTGCAGTAGGGTATTAAAACATTCGGAACGACTAACACAAATATATTTTAGCTGATCCCACTTTGCAATATTTTTTTTGGCGAAAATTTAAAGTCAGGAGTTGGGCAATACTTTATACAAACTATTGGAAAACGAAACTTATACGCAAAAATCTCACTTTATCAATGGAGCAGCGTTAACAGCGACTCGTTAAAAATAAAAATCACAGGCGTTGGCTTCCGACGTTTAAACTGAAACAATCTCTTAAAATACAACAAAATACTTTTTACAATAAAATGTTTAAAGATCGTAGTAAATATATTGTTGAAGACGATAAGAAAGGGATTGTGTTATTCGGTAAAAAGAGTAATGGGTGAGCGTTTTTTCAGTGTCACTGCTTGCTGAATCATCCCAAGTCACATACTTTGCTGATAACCATTTGCACTTCCTTCAAATGATTTGTTATGCGACCTTAGATATGCCAAAACTATCAATTACCACAGTGCTTAGCATATTCTTGATAGATTCCGCCGCCTTTCCTCGCTTACCTCAATTCGGAAACCGTAAATCATTAACATTTAGATCTGTTTATTGTACACAGCATCGCCGTGGCCTTATAATCAATTCATGTGTCTATTCATGCGCTTGCTTTCGTACGATCAAACGATATGACATTAAATTAAAAGAGTACGAAAAACAAGAGGATCATGCCAGGTTCCAGTTTCAAAAAATAGGCGTATGGGAAGCAAAATCGCTGAGAAAGATGCCATTATGACAATGCACTGGAAATCACAATAACTGTGATAACCGTTGATTCCCATATTGCACCAACTACCTGTACTCTGCGTCTCCTGAAGTTACTCAATGTCAACTCTGATAAACTCAAGAAAGAGATAGATATGTTTCACGACACCTTGTCCTTACATCACCCCTTGTTTTATGTTCAAAATCAACACACTTATGCAAATGATAAGTAACCAGTTATGCAACTTTAATTTATATTTTCATCATAAAAATTAAGCCACTACAGATCTGAACAAAAAATGTAAGTTGCTTCCAAAGACATGCATAACTTTTTTCTCAGCCAAAAAAACAAGAACAGACGGGTTACAAAATTTAAACATTTATTAAAGCAAAGTGCAGATGCAAATGAAGGCACCCAAAGAAGTGATAAAGGTGGCTGTAACAATGTTAAAAACTTATTCTGTGATTTAGAATGCACAATCATTAGCCTAGGCACCGAAACATAAAGTAAGTTACCCACTTTTTATTACCCAATGTGCTGTTTTTTGTTATTCATGGCTGCAAATTTTACCTACAACATTGGCGTTTCTCTACTTCGTTCAATACCAGTTTTAGATCAATGTCTGGAGCAATGTTTGAGTAAATTGCCTGTGTCTTTTTGTGCAATTTTTTGTTATTTACAGCACAGTTTTTAGATCTCAGTGTAGATACTGCCTTTGTACAGCGTCCATATAAATAAAATACAAAATAAAAGTGCGCAAGATCAACTCTATGACTGCCGCCAAGGCCGCTTACCTCGAAGTCCTTTTCTGCCCATTTCAGTGGCTCTATCCAATACCATTTTCCTGTCGTCTTGACTTAACTCGCTAGGGCCATCATGACTGTTCCAGAACGAACACTGCGAAAGGATAACCTCTGGTGCACCTTTTGCATGATATAATTCCAGGTCAGCCTAGAGTAAAAATTAAAATATTACGTGCAGGTTTTTGTACGGTGCACAAGTCACCAAAGGGTAAAGAAGTTCGATAACTGGTAAACAAATTGCGACAACATCAACGACGTTTTATACAATAAGTGTAAAGTATTCAACTATTTTTGCAAGGCATTTGGCACTGCTAAGCATCGGCAATAACTCTAATGCAATATGTAGGCACACTGCAGTAGAATCACAATGCAAGCTTTTAGCAATTAAGTACAAATAAAATGTATCGGTGGTCATATCGTAACATCGAATTTCTTTTCTAATTTGAAAATCTTGGATGTCAAAGAATCTTTCAATGATACTAAGTGTGTGCATATTTTGTCTTCCATGATAAAACGGCACTGAAACAGCCGCCAGATTGAGAGCTACAGAATCTGAAATACACTTCAGAAAGATTGATGTCATATGTACATGCTGGTGTCATATGGTAGGGATTTCCTGACCATTGGCTATATCATAGGGACAGTATAACAGAAGAGGCCACATAAACGAAGTGAAGATTTTCAGGATCAGAGTCTTCGCTGGCAGGATAATAGTGCTTGGATTCAAACGTTGAATTAAAGATGAGAAGTTATCTTAGAACAATTTTCCTCTGGAAGCAGTTACAACTTATCTGCAACTGTAGGACTTAGCACCGTAATTCGAACGATTTCTCATTTAGTAGAGTCTGCCTTCTTCTGCCTTTCTAACTGTTCTAATCCTCGCGGGTCTTTATTATTACTCTTAACATAGTACCATATTGCCTTACAATATCAAGCCGGTAAACTAACGCTAGTCTGATCTCATCAAATTTTAATTGGTTGGCCAAAAAATTATAAACACTATAATACAAAGTTGTCTGGATTTGATTCTACAATATTTTGTCCTCCAGGGATCCCCAAGTTATTCTATAGTATTCTAAATAGTCCATGCAATTTCAGAATTTAACATACCCCAGCCATTTCATCATGACGGCGACATTTAACAGCCATCCATTTTCTTTCGGAACTAAATGGAATCTCGTCTACTCTTTGGTAGTAGTCATTTACTCCGACCAACCCGAGCTAAAAAGACACAAATAACAATATATTAACAAATCATACCAATCTGATCCGTAGAAGGAGAGCAGGTGTATAACAAAGTAAACATTAATGCTCTTTAAGACGAAATCTTAACCGAATGAAAGACGCTACCAGCTCCCTTTGTTACCCAACTATTGATTACAGTAACCATGGATATGACGGTTTAGGTTTAAGATGTTTTGCCCAGTCCCCTAAGAATATATTATCCCAAAAGATCGCATTATCGTCAAACAACTTAAGAAGACTGGAGTTTTATATGTGGAGGAAAACTTATCAAAACCATTATTATTATTATCATCACCACCATAATAATTATCATTTTTATCATCATTTTTATTATTTACTGTAACATAGTAAACCTCGCATATCGGTTAGGATACCTAGCTAGGTATCTCCTCATCAATGACAATTTCCTGTCAAGTATTTACATAGAAAGTTACCTTATCAGCATTTTAGGATGACAAATGGCGTCCATATCAGTGGTCAGAAAAATCGAAATACTACTACTATTTAGGGTGTTAATCGTTAAACGTCTTCTCAAATACGACACCTTACAGACAGGGCATCTGCCTTGATGTACATTGGCCCTACGGCATGAGATTAGGTTAACGTATATGGTGATAAGTCAAACAGCACCATTACCTTTAGTCCGACCGCTAAAATTGCACCTTCTGTTGGTTGACCAATCAAATGACCATGACGTATCTGTGCATTGTTGCAAATACATCCAGACTGCGAGGAAAGAATACCAAAACACATTAAATGAGCAGTAGCAAACAGTAGCTGAGAAACAGTGCCACTTCCTTTTGCACACCCAGTCAGCTTAAGTGCCGTTTAAAAGGCTTTAAAGTCGTACCTATCGCAAAGAGAAGCCAAATTCAAAGCAGAAGCCTTAAAGAAAAGCCTTAGTAAAATTGTTGTAATTCTTGTTGCCTGACAACTTTTCTCACTCCTCCTTTAACCAATGAGCCATTAAATAATTTTCTTTCCCTTTTACCGTACATTAGTCTTCTTTTGCTTCTTTTTTTCTGTTCTTTATGTTAGCAGTTCAATACTTTTGATCACCTTACTTTACTTTTCTGCCTAATTGAATGAATATTATTGAATGTCCTTCTTCTCTTTCTCTTTTCTTTTTAGCAAAGCAACTGAAAACGTTTGAAAACCTCCCTTTCATTTCTCTTCTTTCCCTGAGCGACTGAAAATTTCTGCTTTTAGTAGTCAATAGAACACAAAGATGGCATGAAGGCTGATGGAATTACGTAGAATTTGCAAATTAAATGTCATAATAGATTCCATGATAAATTGCAATTAATCCTCATGATTTTAATGTCTAGGTGTTTTTTTAATGGAGGTTGTACGTTAAAGAAATTAAACTAAAAGGCATCAAATACATGTCTTCTGCCTTTTTTCCGCAATAGTCTACAAATAAGTTGACAGTTCTTTAATAGCTTTCATCTACACAAGGCCGATATTTCAACTTGTTACTGTGGAAATGTTTTACAGCAATAAAACGACAGCTAATACAATGAATGAAACGAAGACAGCAGCCAATGATAGCCACAAGTTGTACGAGCGTTGAGAAATAAGAATTGTTGACCAAAATGTCCTTAAGTGATTTTTGGAAAATTCGATTAGCTTCCACTGTGAGTTTCTAAAAAGTAAACAAGGGGTGGTATCTCTAAGAAGGGAGGCGAATAAAACATTAATTTTGTCCAATACACTGATTAACATCTGTTTATCATGAAAAAAGGTGTCAGATACTGTAGATTAAATATCGAAGTTAAAGTGGACCTGAGCAGGGCACGTAGCTATAATGCCAATCGGTAGAAGGACCCAAGGGCTAACGGAATGGATAACGGGTGGAATGGATGGATAACGGAATGAATAAGAGCAAAGGGAGATAAATAAACCTTACATAAAAAAACCGCAGGTAACTTGGATAAGAAACGAAAAAGACAGGTCAACGCAGAAGAGGTTGTGGAGGCTATTTGTAGAGACGGACAACAAGAAGAAAAAGAAGGACAAACAGAAGCAGATGAAGAGGAAGAGGAAGAAAAAAAGAAGAAGCGGGGGCAGAATCAAACACCCAACATCAATCAAACATCTGTTTTCTTTAGCCTGTTCATCCTTCCAGAGTAAACAAAACGAGACTTAGAATAACTACATATGAAGTAGTAGTCACAACGTTTGACGCATTCGTACTTACGTATTTGTTTACTGCACAATGCAAATTTATTCTAATACTCAAAGAGTGAAGCATTACCACAACAGCTTAAAATTTAAGATATATGACGTTCATGTCTATATATATATATATATATATATATATATATACATATAGATAGACATGAACATTACAATATTTGATTTAAAAATACAGTAAAATTCACGGGGAGAGAAAACGCCCATAAATGAGTATTTGTAACAAAAGGGATAATCAAAGCTTGCCTTGTTGTGGCATCCACGGTGTAAGTTGTCTTTTTACCTAATCTATTGATTAGCAATATCATCACATACACAAAAGAATGCATAAGATATTAACCAAATCATGCTCTACCCTACCATCCCCAGCCACCTCAACGGTCCTAAATCCTAAATATAAAACCTCATTTACTAACCTTGACAAAATCAGTAAGCACAGTATCTGTGTAGTCTGTTGCAGCTTGGCCATTCAATATCACTTGTCCATTGCCATTATATCCCACTCCAGTAATCTGCGGTGCATAAAAATCAAAAGGAAACGATGAATTTATACTGGAATTAATCTGATTACTCGAGAAATGAAATTTCTGCAGGAGTAAATGGAGACTGTACTGGTCGAATACCCATATTGAATGAAAAACACCAAGCCTTTAAATTTTGTTCACGGACATAGTTCGTTCACGTTCACAAGCCTCGTCACTGTAGTATGTGTAAAGAAGACGGTGTTTAGTTATTGATTATTAGATGCATTTTAATAACTGATGACGACATTTTTGAAGGGTAGTGATAAGTGAGATATCAAATACAACCAGATTCATGATTTTTCTGTACTGACAGTGTTTGCTGCAAAATCGTTCGCTCATCAGTACATATTGTTTATTAATAAACAGTCATCACTATTCTTTGTTTCCTATCCAAACATTAAAAACCTCAGGTTTTCCTTTATCTAAGAACGCAAATAGGATAAACAAATCATTTAAAGCTTTTTTCTTCGCATAAGTATCATTAAAATATTTTGTCCATTTTAATCATAAAAATACTTTGTCTATTTTAATCATAAAAATATTTTGTCTATTTTAATAATGTATACATATATATATTTAGTTGATTTAGTAACCACGAGGTCGTGGGTTCGAATCCGGTCAGCGCCGTTAAATTGCAAGCTATTGTGGTAATGCTCTATGTGGTAATAGTCTATCAATGAGCTACACTCTACCAGTTTATCAAATACATATAATACTCAAAGAGAAAAATTCCATTTTTACGTTTCTAGATAATTCTTCCTCAGAAATTACCTTTACATAAGCTGTTATGTAAAGTTAATTTCTGAGGAATGGAATATATATATATATATTCTCAGCAGACACATTGCAATTATACATAATTCTCAAAGAGTGGAGCATTACCACAATAGCATACCTCTTGTGCAGTGAGTTGACGATAATAACTTGTATCCCAGATCTTCTTTGTGTCAACTGGAAGCTTCTGAATTATGGATCACCCATGCTTCACGATCCATCCATAATCACTGATCGTTTTCAAAGTACAGTACGTAACTTAACACGTGATAAATAACGCACAATTTATTATGGAAGCGACGTAACTCAACTCAGACTACTATGGGAATTCGTTCTGCCCTGTGCAAACTGATGAGCAGACCGTTTCCTTCGTGTTGATATTGCTATTAGCACAAGATATTTCTTTGGATCGCTGTTTTGAAGTATGTTTTTCTTGCTTGGCAGGTGATAAACCAATCCTAGCAACTGTCCATTGTTTGCATCTTTGATTGCGCAGAGGAACACCCTTTATGTTAAATAATTTGAAATGGCCTGCCATGAAACGTCTATAAAACAGGTATTTTTAAAATGAGGTAACTGGCCAATACTGTTGCATTTTTAGGGGGAAGGGGACCTCTTCCACTTCTGCGGTATATTTGTATCTGACATAATTAATTAGTTACTTAAATCTGTCCAATATAAGACCACTTGTAGAGAGGGTATCGTGGCTATAGAGTGTACTTGTGGCCACTGCAAGGCACATAGCCCCGATGCACCAAACTGTCCATGCCTTGATTGCACTCACTGATCTCCAAAGAAGAATGTCAGAGATCAGATGTTACACGTCGTTGCCTGAGGGCCTTCTTGCGCCTAGTCCTACTTAATATACTTGGTTTGTCGTGAATTATGATATTTCCATAAGATGAATTGTCCAGTCCCTCAGCCGCCATTAATTCAAAGAGTAGGTCGTGTATCGAAGTTGAAGTTTTCATCTAAAAGAAACCAGTTGTATACTTTTGTCGCGCACTCTTGTAACTGCGAGATGCAGTAAGCAGTATCTAAAACCCTAGGCTTTTCAAATGTAAACATTTTACTAACGTGCAATAACAATGGCCGAAATTGTGCAATCGGGGATGTTAGACTTATGTTGAAAGTCTCTAATGGAAGACAAATTTCTTATAGTACCCGGCATCGTCCCCTCTCCTCCTATCAGCTATTGCTGTTAGCGCTCTACCAACTGAGATACAATCTTGGACAAACTGTTGAGAATTTTCGAGTGAAATTGGAGTCGAAGAGTGAAAATATATCACAATGGTAGCCATGGAGCAGACGCTTTCACTGCTGTAATTTGGTTGCACCTGGCCTTTCCGTTTGGGTATTATGGGGCTCTGGAACATAGCTCTCTGAAACGACTGTTTTGAAAATGATCGGAGGGGTACTGCTGGACAGACCCAAAATTCTCAACAAGTTTTGTCCAGGATTGTAGGTGACCTCCGATGTTAAAATACTCTATTTCTCTAGTCACCAGGTCAACCCCCAGCAAAAGCAATGGAATAACAAGCGAAAGCTTTAAAGAATAGGCACCTATCATGGCGGCACCTTGATTACTGATATTTAAGAGTTGACTTTCAGGGCCCCTTTTAAGAAGTATACGTCTGCTATTTGCTCTCAGACATCGGGAGGGACAAGTAAGGAAGAGGGGGTTACTTGTTCTCCTTTTATATGAGTAAACTTAAAGATGCGTGAATGCTATAGGAGGATCGTAAAATATTAGTTGCCGAGAATTTCCCATTACTAGTTTCAATTAAGTAGTTAATTGATACTAGATAATGAAGCCACCCCGTATACCTATAGTTGTGAAGACAAAGGTATACAAAGCCTACATTCTTCCTGTCGTCCTGTCGTCCTGTCGTCGGAATGGAGTGCATGGCCACGACTAGAGTACTCATGAAGAGGAGCCTTCCAAAACAACATCATAGGGATCATGGCAGGACACAATTTATCTGACCACATACGCATACTTGGTCTTAGAATAAGAACCAACTTCATATCCATGAAATCACTCATTATAAAAGCTAAACTCTGAAACTCTTTGGCCAAATCAAAAGAAGCGAAAAAGGGCTCCCCAAATTTGTACTGCTTGCAACAAAGATTTAGTGGACACCCTCAATACAACAGACATGGCGACACCAGCTTCGTCCGTGCGTGGAAAGCAGGGATAAATTCCCTCTGCAAAGACAGGAAAGAATGGAGGCGGTTATCATGTGCACATACGCAATCTGCACAAGCGGAATAGACGAAACCTAAATAGTTAAGGGCAGTTCCATTAACCTTCAAAAATTTTCTTCCCTGTTTCTGAATTGCATGTTATACTCCTCGTGTGTTGTACGGTATAATCAAGTTTCACAGTTCCGCAATGATGCCTTTTCCCATTTCGAATTGGATTCATCACCTCTGCATTTATAAGATAATGGCTTTATCTGCTATGTCTTTATCTGATTACCTTGTTTTGGTTCTCTATTTGCAAGTTATTGATTCTTTATATTTGCAGTGTTAATCCTATTAACTGCATCACGAACTTTCCTGCTTTTTCTTGAAGACAAAACATTGAAAAAAGTCATTGATGTACCTCCATAAGCACTAATTTGTATGGCATCATTTGTGCAAATTCCTTGTTTCCAGTTCAGTACCTTTAGATGTGAAGTCACTCCATCGAAAACGCTTAAACAACAGGCACGCGGCAGTATCACAACGTGAATAAACACGTGCCGCTAGCATAAAGCAAACAACGGCCACGGCGCCTTCGTTACACGTTAACAAATAGGTTTTATCCCGGATAGACTTTGATTTTAGATCGACTTTTCAGTTACAGGGTACTCATGCTATCCAATGTCTACCTGGCTTTGCTAGCAAAAGTAACTAAATGTATCAAATTTTGACCAATAAGTAATTGATCCACAAAAAGATTTCTGCTCCACAGCCTCTCTTTCAGGATATGATGCTGCTTTGCTAGGGTGATCTCTTCCAAAACACAAGAAATATTTAGGCTGTTGGCCACCGTGTAACCGAGGTCTCAGAAAACCTAGTAATCAGAAAAGTAACCAAATGCTATGTTTCACCGAGAAGAGAAGAAGCAGCGGCGATAACAAATATTCTAATTTTTTAATTCTCAAGTGTTTTTTCAAAATGCTGTCTTACTATTAAAAGCAAAGACCGGAAAAGAGTACGCACGCGCAAACGATATTAGTTATTAAGAACAAAATATGAACAAGTGATTAAGTCTTCAATATCTTCCATCTATCATCTTCAGGGTATAACAATCATAAAGGCAAATACTTCAAGGCCAACTGTCCTAACAAAGTAAGACCAAAACTAACTAAGACCCAGAAGAGTGATGCTTACATAACATTGCAAATCAAAACCAATCAAGTGCACTTATCGTTTTGGCGTGCATTTGGATCAAAACCATATAATTAACATAGATCGTAGTTTGCCTAAATACTTCTGTCGATAAATTTACACGTAATATGTAGATATCTATAGACAGATTATGGGCCGCAGATGTATTGATGCACGACCAAATGAGTAAATTCCAACAAGGTATACACCTCATCTCGTCTTATGTCATCTCATAACCTCATCAATTACAACAGTGGGACATTGTAAATATGCTTTATCAGGGTTTACAAGATTCCCTTGAACGTAGCCCCCCATATGCAATATATGTTCCAGGTCCCCCTAATTTTCACACAAACCGTTCTTTTTGGTAAAAGAATTCACCCTGTGAAATGACTGACGATTCTTTCATACGTGTGTTAACATCCACAACCCCCTCTTAAATTATTCTCTGTTACTTTAGGTCTTACAATAACTTTGAAATTGAACAATCTTGGATAAAACAGGCATTTTCTTAGGTAACCCCATAAAATTAGGAAGTTGACACTATGTTATAAACTGACTTTTTTCTTTCAAATTCATACATAAAACAACTTGGTATAGGCCTCCCTTTAAAATAGACAAGTTTAGGGGCTAAAGAAGAGAAATAAAACCACTACTAGGAAAAATACATTCAAAGCAGAAGTTGTCTCACTCCTCATCCTCAACGGCAAGCAAAGTTTTAAAGTTCTATAATCAACAGAAACAGGATATTATCTCAACTAAGAACTACACAAACCGAAAACTACTTTCCCGCGCATGTTTAATGCATTAACACTGATTTTCAGTTATTTTCTATGTACAAGTAGCGCCTTTTCATGTATCATTTTAAGCGCACAACGTACAAACGCCTTTTTGCGAAGTGTTGTTTTTGCCGTGCAAAACTAAAGTAATCATGCGTAACATTGGCTTCACTTTCTTTGTGCTTTGCCTGGGGAGTTCCACCTCTAGTTTGATCTTTGTACCTCTATGATTCAGTGATCAAGCATTACAAGAAGACTCGTTGTGACAAGGAGAACAATTGAAGTGTTTACATTGAATTTTGCACAGCGTACAAAACAAGCTGAAGGATAACAATAGTAAATGTTGTTGCATGCAACTGGACGAGTTTCTTCTCAATGTCAATTGGTAAACACAAATACAAGAAGCTGAAGGCGTAAAGAAATAGTTAACAGCCAGGACTTGGAGATCTCTTGTAGGTGGTTTCATATTCTGTACAATCTTATGTGACTGGGAAACACTGTTCATTTATCCAGTTCACTACTTTTGTTTCTGGACTCGCATGATTTCAGATGAGGGGCGGAACCAAGATATTTTGAGCGATATTCGGTGGGTTACATTTATCGCTGTCGTTGCAGGTGAATTCGAAATTTCTGATGGAAAGATGATAGGATTTAACATAAAGTCCTTTTTCATTTTGGCACTAGCAATTTTCGTTGGATGGTTTTTCTTCTGGCGTGATCGAATCAGTTTTGATCCAGCAATGCTGAAGAACAAAGTCGTTGTCATTTGTGGAGCAAGTAGTGGAATTGGTGAAGAAATGGCGTATCAATATGCTGCAATGGGTGCACGACTTGTTCTTGCTGCAAGGAGAGAAGAGAGACTGCAAAAAGTTAAAGCAAAGTGTAAAGAGTTAGGGAGTCCAGATGTACGTTATGTTGTGTCGGATTTTGGAAAAGATGGAAGCACAGAAAACTTACACAAGGTATGGTGTGTTTTGCTGAATTATCTTTGTATGGCTTTAGTTGCTCTTCGTAGTCATTCAACCCGTGGAGTGAGGCTATACTTCTTTGCGACACACCCCTTCGAAGTGATCCGTCAATCGCCTCCAAGATCATGCTTAGCAGGTGCTCATGCAGAATCGGACCCCCCCCTATTATATTTGCTTATTTTAGCGTAGAGCACTAGGAAAACAAATACAAAACTCACCCGTTATGGTCACCACGCTTCAGAACTTAACTTTAATTTATATAGTCAGGAGGGCAAGTTTCCATTTCATGAAAGTTGTGCCTGACCTCTGAGCTCTGTATACGTCCGCATTGCTGTGCAGCTAGCCCTCATGGCGGCATTCGCCTGACATACAATAAACTTACGAGATCAATAAAGCAATGTAGAATTCCTTCAAACAAGTGAATGATAACGGTACGGAAACAATCTATAGACACAACAAGTGCTCTTATCATAACTACAAGGAATAATAAAATACAGCTTACCGAAGAGTGTATGGTTCGATGGCCGTATCGGCGTGTATACAGCTCTGAGCTTTCATGAAATGGAAACTCACCATTCTGACTAAAAAATTAAAGTTGACTTCCTGTAGCGTGGTGACGATTACGGGTGAGTTTCGTATTTGTTTTCCTAGTGCCCCACGCTAAAATAAGCAAAAAATAGGGGGGCCCGTTTCTGTATTAGCGCCTGCTTAGGATCTTATACATAGAGCACGGTCTTACCTAGTGCCGATAGTGTTTATACTCTACATGTATATAAAGACACGTGATTTGATCATTATTTTTTCTTGACTGAAATTTTGAGTCCCTATTATAAGAGTACCCGATGCTTCCCGTTATTTACACATATATATATATACATGAATAGCTATATGCGTTCTTTTATGCAGCTCAATTATGTAGATATATAAGTATATGTGTATATATGCATACGTTAGCTTCCGATCACCAGGACTGGGGGTGGGATCTCAAGACAGCTGCTCTCATAGTATGAAGGGGTGCCTGACCGCCACCTGTCATGCGGGGTGACCCTTGCGGCGTCGGCTTCCCTATTTTATTTCAGGGCCCTCCCCACAGGGGCGGGGACCTCATGGCGGCGCCTCTCCATACTTTGCAAGTAGCCCGACACTTCCCAATCTCGGGGGGATTCTCAAGACGAGGTAAACGTCAACATGTTTGTTACAAATTCAACATCTCAAAAACAACTTTTGAAAACAATAGAAGCAACGAGGCTTCCCTGCATTCCATTCCGTAAACGCGTCATTTTAGTTGACAAACAGGAATTTTACAAGAATAAATTTTTAAACAGCAACATTTCTTTTATCTATCGTTTACGTTTTAAATTCTCGTAAGAAATTTTTTTTTATTGTTTTAATTATTTTAAATAAGGGAAGAAACTTTCTGTACGGTTTTAGCCTGAAGAAGGAATTTATGGCGAAAGTTCTCCTTGAGCAAGAACTTTTTTTTAGCGTTTTTAGATTTCTCTTTTAACAGGTTTTTATAGTCTGTTTTAGTTTTTTTATATATAGCGCCGTTTAATTGCAAGCTATTGTGGTAATGCTCCACTCTTTGAGAATTATATACAATTGCACTGATGAAGGCTCAAAGCCGAAACACAATAAATATTAATTAATGAATTTCCCCGTACCCAATGACTGGAGGAGAATTCGCGAAAGATCGACACTAAAATCTTCACCTTAGCTTTTGAGCCTCGATGGCTCAATGGTTACAAGGACAACTTCTTAAGTGTAGCCTGTATGAGTTTGACGTTCTATTCCCCATCAGTAATTATTCCTCAAGTAGTTGCCTGGATGTATCACAAGGCTTTCCTTACAATCTTCTTCTGCTAGGTAATAACGAAATCATATCATTTGAAGGCACATTCAAATGGATCTCATAATACTGTAATACATTCAGCTTCAAATCTGTACCTACAATTTTCTAATGGCCAATCGATAGGCTTTGCCGTCTGATTTTTGTCGTGACTTACAAAGCTTTAAGCTTTCGGTGGACGCTTGTCTTATCGTACTTAACGCAGAACTGTTCCATACATTGAATGTAAAACAGGGGTAGCATTTTGAAAAGAACACCAGAGAAATAGAAAATATGTCACCAACGCGGCATCAGTGGTAGCATTTTAGGTATAGACTCAATTCACATAATAGAAAAATGGTAAAGAGCGGTTTCTGTTTTCACCTACAGCATGATACTACGTTCCCATACCCTGATCCATTAATAACATGTAAATAGTTTTATTTACGCCGCATATCCTACGTAAAGGATAATAACACTACATTCCCATATCCTAATCCATCAAAAACACTTACAAAGTTGCATCGACGCACCATTTCCCACGTAAATTACTAAAGTTAAACATTTCTTTGATATAACTTTCCCCAAATCAACGTGACGGTAATTATTTAAGCAACAGTATCATAATTTAATGCAACCCCTTTAATGCAACACACTGAATTGAGCAGACGCGTTCCTTAGATAAGCAGCCAGTCTTCCTTTTCAACTTCCTTTGATATTAAATATGTATTGTGAAGAAGCTATGACTCTTTATGTACATTTATTCTAATAGGATGGCAGACGGTAACGGAAGTTTTTCGCCAAGAAACAGTGCGTTTTCCATCCATTCCATTTTAAGCAACGATGATCGACAGGATATCAAAGCAAATCCAAGGCGTGCCCCAGCTAATGAGAAGGACACTGTGTCACATAGCAATTCGTACGGCCCCGTGCGAGTGATACTCGAAAACAGAGCCCTTTGGGATGTCTTTCATAAAGTTGGCACCGAAATGGTGATCACAAAAAGTGGCAGGTAGGAAAGCCTTGATACCAAGTCTACTTTAGTTCTTAGTAATTTTACCTGAGGGTTTTTTTTAACCAGACTTCTATCCCTCAGAAAACAGTAGATTGTACAAAGATCACGATAACATGACTCATCACATACTACTGTTTATCATTTTGAATCTAGGAACAACTGTGAACTTGAATCATGATCTACGATTGCCAAGATGGAGCATGTAGGGCTGTAGATTATTTTGATACTTAACTTAACATACAGTGCAACAAATTGCAAGCTGAAACATGGAAGGCTTGTAGCGGTCTTCATATGCATAACCCTCATTTTTACTTTAAGAGCTTATACTTACCGTGTAGGTTGCAACTAAAATGGTAGTAAAAACAGGAAAGTCTTCTTAACTGAACAACAGAATGTCACATAACTAAGTGAGCCAAATTCCCCTTTGCAAGTGGGGAGACAAAAATGGGTCTTAGCGATCAGATAATATCTTCCCAGATGTATTAAAGTGCAGTCAAATTGAATGTTCTTGTTAGTTGTACTCTTTAGTAATGATGAAGGACCCTCAAATTATCTAGTTTTTCTGTTGATATAGAAAGAGTTAGAATGTGCTGAATCAACAAGATAGCCTTCTAAGTGATTTACTTGCCATTGTTGTTTAGTTACACGATGTTGATTTGCGCATCCTTACGGTCAAAGTTGTCAATCATTATAAACTCATAAAGGTTGGCATATTTTAAATGTGCAAGAATATGTCCTTAAAAAACACATAGGACAGTTGTACGACAACACGTTATCATCAACTCAGCTTTGCTGTGGTACTGTAAGCCTACCTGCGTAGGCATACATTTTCAAACCAAAAGTTGGATAAGACAATGTTCATTGCAGGCAGAGGTAATAATGAAAGTCAAAGATATAGAGACAAAAAAGTCTTGGGCATGGTAGGAGACTGTCGTTACTTGAATAATGTTTTCAAAGTACAATTTATTGTACAACCAAGATCATAGGCATTTGACATTTTCTATTTCTTCGATGTGAATTTTTTAGTGTTTTTTGGGTAAAGAAAAACTTTAGGCCTACTTCACGCAACGAAAGTGACAAAGTCCCTCGACTTCAAACATTCGTAGCGGAATTCACTTTAAGCACCAAGCCATGTATAGGCCCGTAAGCACTGACCAAAAACAAAGTATAAGAAAGACTTCATTTATCGTAAAAATCTTCTAAATCCTTTGTAATCTTTGCAATTTAATTTTTAACATTGTGTTTAGTTAAACTAGTCTGATTAGTCTGATTTTCACTGGAAGTGTATCTCATTTACTTGAAGATGTATTGCGACATTGCTGCATACATGACTCGTTCAAGTAATTTAGTAAAGGACTGTAGACTTCATAAAATATTTCTAATACAATAACCAAGTATTTGTACTCTCCATATTATTCTGACAGATGTATTGTACCTCTGGTAGACGTAATTAGTGTTTCTGTGAATACTGCTTTGATGACATTGGAACAACTGGAAACGTCAGCTGAACTACATTTTTTTCTGCCATTCAGTATCGTTGGGTAAACATACATATCTAGAGTTTGTTTCCAATCATTAGGCATTATGTAAAGCTATTTCCCAAATAGTAATGGGTCTTATCTCTTCTCATAGAAACCCGTACCATCTATCATCTATAGGCAAAATCATTACCAACACCCCCGTTTTCTTCAAACACATGGAACGTTTTAATACGCCCTTTGTACTATAAATTTTTAGCTAACTTGACAACGCTTAAATATACTAGTGGTAATAACGAACACTTTCTTTTGGTCCTTGCCAGAAAGCAATCATTCTAAACGTGAAGGAGTGTGAAATTATCACTGTATCATCTTTAAAACCGATGTAGCGAGTTAGTAACAAATTTAGGAGCTAGGTTTAGTTGTACGCTTAACAAAACGAGAAACTGAGAGCCAACAGTCTCCAATTTGAACCAACGTTGTTTTGGTTGCTTGCGAAGACGCTTCAGGCAACACCAACTGTCCCTCTGCTGAGTCTTTGAATTTAAAAGGTTTAATTTTAAATAATATAATATGATTTGTACTTTTTGGATTCTGATTCTACATTAGTTATTTCGAAGTTTTTTAAATACCGAAGAATTTCGTTCGTCGACGAACATTTTGTACTCGCGACTTCAGTCTCCCTTAAGAGTTATGAAAGTAGCTTGATTGTTTAAAGCAAGACAGAACCATAAAATATACAATCTCTATGTTACAAGGGAGTCTTGCATACCCTGTGCTCTATTGGCTAGTTCACTTGAAAATGTAACACTAAACTGCCCCATAATTAACCGGTTTTCGAAAAAATTATAATAGCACCCAAAAATTTCTAAACAATGCAAAAATAACAAAGCGGGTTAAATATTCGTTATTTCCCGTGGTGCCTAACGTTCCCTTAACCTTACCCAGAGCAAAGAAATGTCTCAAGATGAAAAAAGGAAAGACATAATCAGTAATCGTTATAGTCTTTGGCAATATTTAGGGTCCATGAATCAGATAAGTTTGAAAGGAACACAAAAAACCCTGATCGGTTTATAGCATGTTTGTTTAATCTCCAAGGATTTGAGTCTCGCAACTTCAATACACCTGGAAGTGTCGCACTAGTGACCCTTTAGCATTAACATTTTTAAAAACATATGTACTATAACGCACACTTTTGAGCTTCGACGTACCTGTAAGTATAGCAACCTACGAAATTAAGTCTTTGGGGATCCATTTTCGTGTTAACTTTCATTATTCACTTTTTACTTAGCTCTCGAATGATTATATTTACTTATCTAATATTCTGCTTCAGTTAAACATGCCCTCTCTTTTGTTACTTTAACACCAGTGATGCGCCCGAGGACATAGAAAGGCGTTTTCCTTAGTTCAAGAATAACCCATTATCTTCTTGTTTTAATATCCAAAACGTTCCTTGCGTTTTACACGCGCTTACAATTGAGGCTCCATTTGGAAACTGGCGTCTCCAGCCCGTCCACTTTTTTGTCACATGACGATTTTCTCTGGCAACGAGAACAAAGAAAACACCGAAACAAGAGGAAAAGAGAGTCCAATGCCATTTCCTACTAAGGCAAGATAAAATATCTTCCCTGAAAATCGAATTGAATAGGGACAAAGCCTTTTAATGTATCTCAGCCCCTCCTTCCCCCCCAGGACACACACACACACACACACATTTGGTTTGGTGGCACCACCCCTAGTTTACAGCTTGCTTACTTTTTTCCTTCCCCATTTTTAAACTTGATTTGTCAACACTTTCTTTTAAAAAAGTTGACATTTAACAAATTCTTTGCCAGTCGACACAAAAATGTTTCATGAGATTCAGTTGCTCGTATCATTTGGGTCCTCTCACATTAAACTGTTTCAGAAGCTTAGTATTTCATTCTAATGATATGACCAACTCCAAACAGTCCACGTACGTTCAGTGACTAGTTATGTTATTGACAATATCTCAGCTTTTTCTCTAGATAATGTCTTTCATAGCTTCTTAACTTGAATTCAGAAATTTAGCTTCTTTATTATTCTCTATATGGCTATTAGCAAGCATATACTTTTATGCGTACAAATTATAATAAAATATTCAATCAAACCATACTTTAAACATGACAACATTTTATGATAAGAACTGCCATTTGATAACTGTCATGATGTAATGCCGAAGGCAATACTTCTCAGCCTCTGTGCCACTATACCTCTCTTAGCATCAATGCGGGCATATATTTCTTCTCCACTTTCGTATTAATAGTGCTTAATCCACGCCAGAGTTTTTCGACGCCAGTGCAGAGAGAGTGAAAGACTTCTTACAACTTAGCTATATCACAAAGTTCTTACAACCAGACAAAGATTGCTTTCAACGAATTCTTACAGGCTTTCAAAAACGTGTTTCATAACTACTTATACTTTATGCTATACAATCTGGCAATTACTAATTTCGGCTCCTCCCTATTTATTCTCCTGGACTAATTTTCCTCCATAAATTTCCAAGTTCCTCCAGTGGGGAGTAATTTTCTCCCGGTTGAGAACCACTGGTCTAAGGCTTTCCCACTTTCTTTTGTCGGACCAAATTCTCCTTCACTAACCATCAACACTACATATATATTGTTTGCGGTAGTAACTTGCAACTCAGTTTGCTATATAGCACATGATACCTAGGCAACGGCTGTCTAAAGAAAATTTTCAAACTTCTAGTAAAGCTCCGCTAACACAATTTGACCCTGGAATTTAGTTGGATAAAAGGGTTGAAACTCAAAAAAATATGGGGAATAGAGACTTAGGAGGTTTGCTTTAATATCGTTTTATCTCCAGTGGCAATAATTAGTTCTAAATTGTATCATGTAGAGGTGTACAATTTATTATCAGAAAGGGTGGCGGAAGCTAGTCAAAAATAGGAAGGCTGGGTGTCAAAGATAAGAATCAACGATGCAGGGTCTTTTACTTCCAAGCAATAAACAAAATTATTGCATCTTTTGTCAATATAATTTGACCAAGGACTCTTTTTCCTCTTTTCTTTTTGTTTTATTATAACATTGTCCTCTTTATCAGAGAAAATCATTATTTGACAACCATCTCGCCATGTTCCTTGTTAGTAGTAGGTTGTTAGCACTTTCTACTTTCTAATAACGTTAAATATATTAGATTGGTCAACAAGTTTAATACAAAGAGAAAACATTTACAACCATTTTGCCTCAATATTTCATTTCGTGAAGTAAAAGGATTCGAAATATGAGGCCAAATGATTGCAAAACTTCTTGTAATTCAATTTAGTATTTCCTAATTATCTTATCAAACCTTATATTTTACCTACAATTAGAAACAAATTTTGATACCAACCTTAACCGTGTAGCTTGAGGAATATAAGGGCATAGGACGTTTCTAGAATTAAGACACATACAGTACTTCAATGAGAAATTTGACCGTTTTGCATGTTTTCTGCTATTTTCCCTAACACGCATCAAAACGTTAGAAACTCACCGTTAGGCAGGTCATACCCGGTGATAATTGAGCGGGCGACCGGTACTTTGAGTTTTTTTTATATTTTCGAGAAAAACTTTTCTTCTATGACGGCCTTTTTTCGCCCATTACAGGCCTCAACTTCTATGTCAAGTTCAACTTGTGTTGATTCTTCGTTTCTATTTGGGTTGATACCAATGCTAGAGGGTCTGCTCATCTTCAAAAGAAATCTCCCTTTCACGTGCTGTTTCCCATTCAATATAGTGTCTTGGGGCATGATCTGATATTTCCTTATCTGATTGGAACGATCTTATGAGAACCCACCAATTAATTACACTTTTGGAGGGTGATGATAATAGCGTAAAGTATCTACCGCCATTTAAAAAAATATTGTCCACTACTCCCTCGAGGTTTTACACAGTAGATACCAGACAATCAACTTGGTTAAATTCCTCATTAAACTACAATAATAAAAAATATAAACAATTGACAATACGCGAGGGACATCAATTTATTTACACGACAAGGGATGAAGGATTTTGAACAAGTGAAAGTCGGCACGATGAAAGTTTGAAGTGTTATTCCAAATAACGTAGTTGTAGTGGTACGTTACAGAAAATTTTCCATGCGTTAAAATTCATTACTGCAAGGTTTATTGTCTGTGTTACTGCGCACACGTTTAGAACAAATTGGAGACTGATTTGTCAGCCTATTTCACAAGGAGGTAATCGATTTGGTTTTGAGTTTTACCATCTGGTGATGTCCACATCGCGAGCCTCCATTTCTTTTGCTGGTAGAAGGTATTCATGATACTCAAATCGTTCATGGCGCAGAATTAGAGAAGATGTTCACTGCTTTGGTTTGGCTCTCCAACTGCAAATCTTCCCACGACTTCTGGAAGAACAGTATGGGCATTACATCCGACTTTTGCGTTGAAGTCACTCATAATTATTAGTTTGCTCCGTTTCGAGATCAGGTCAAGTCTGTCTTGCAGCGATTCATAGAAGCGGTTGTTATCAACCTCACTATATGATGTATCTGGCACATAGATTTGAAACAGGGTGATTGGTCTGTCAGCCAAACCAAGGGTTACAATCATAATTCTGTCCGAAAATAGCTCATAGTTAATCACATACTATGCAATTTCTTTGGTCATAACAATTGCAACACCTTGCCGATGTATACCATCACATCTACTGGATTGGTAAATAATTGGTTGAAATGGCAGGAAAAGCAAGTGACTCAATTAGCATCAAAATCAATTGGTCCACTGATATACGCAAATCAAAACAGGCAGTAACTACAACTATCTCCAGATCGGCTGCCTAAACAAAAATGCAAAAGTACAGGACCAGTTCAATTAGGATCAGTCACAAAAACAACAAAATAGATGGGAAATTCACGCTGAAAAGGCCTTAAACTAACATAATAGCTTATCGAAAACGAGTTTAAAACACCGTCAAGGCCTAATTTCCTTTATGTCCACAAACAAACGATCTTTTTGGCTTCTCCTGGTTTCGTGTAAAATACAGATGACAATAACCAAACAGCAGCCTCAAAATAGGTCTGTTCTGCACTGAACATGCAACTCATCGTACCTTATAGTAACAAGGAAGTTATTGAGGTATACTTGTCAAAAAGACTCTTACTGAACGTAGTAGAAACTGGAATGCAACGTACCATGGGATGGTTCACCACTTTTCTGAACAGACTTGCCAGGTCATAAGGATGGTTGGCAAGTGAATCACAATGGTTGTGCAACAGCTTATACATGAAACTTGTGGATAATGGTATGCACTACTACTTTAACTTATTACCTGCAAGGTCATGAACAAAAACAAACTACATACCCTTACCTAAAAATGGTGAACTAAAAAGCCTTAGTTTAAAAACTGTCCTAGGTCAAAATAAAATAGTAATTGATCCTTAAATTCTAAACAGTTTACTGTTACCTGGTTACATATACATAACAATGGTTAGGTGTATCAATTACAAATTTAACATTTTAATATAAATCCTGGTTTAATGTTACAGTCAGTCTTATTGATAACTTAGATATTTAAGTTATACCACAATAGATATTTTTTAGGATTAAATAGTGTTTCTTATTAGGTGACCCATACAGTTATATGGCATGGATGCCATCCAGTGTATGTAGGTGACTTATTTGCTACAGAAATTACTCTATTAAAAATTGGATACAAAATCTTAAGGTGTACAGTTAAGGTATAGTGTTGGTGCTGTAGTTTAGACATAGGAGAAACAAAAAAGATGTCTTCACCAGGGATCAATGCCATAACACATGCTAACACAACATTTTCTCTACCAGCTGTGATGATAATGTACTCAATTTCTATAGTCGCAACATTTTCTCTCTATCATCCACCAATGGACATCAACATCCAGCACAGTGCAATTGGAGACAAGCCTCTCAGCACCTTGTGCCTTTTTTTTAAAAAAAACCCTGACATTTCAATTCCTCTCTTCTTGATGATAATTAGTGCTTCAGTTGGGGCTGAAAAAAAGCTTTTGGTCTAGTTTTTAAAAAAGAATTGATTATTGTGCAGTCTAACAGCCACCACATTGACTGTAAAGGTACTCCCCATATCCAGTGTTAGGGTAATTTAGGTACAAGGAACAAGTTTACAACTTTGCATCTTTGATCCTAATGAGGGAAAGCTGTGTAGCGACATATTAAGGAAACATTTGTATCCGTTGTGATTCACTTGTAATATTCATCAAAGCTAACTAGAAGATAAAACATGAAGAGTATTAATAAATGTGCGCACTACGCATGTGCGTAATTAGACAGTAATTAAAGTTCGCGTCTATTGTTTATAAAGTAGAGTATAGAAAACGTAAACAATGGGCTTAGATTGTCCACTTGACAGACCCTACTGTGAAGGACCAGCAGATGAAAGAATAACACCTTTTGAGTGTGATGTGCTTAAAGTTGGCACCATTAATTGATTGATCACCTCAGGCACAGCCAATGAGCTTTATTTTATTTAGTGACTCTTAGTTAATGTAACCAGTGCATGCACTTCACAAGAATCTTGTGCCCTCTGACTCCTAGAGACTCAAACACAGAAGTTTGTTTGTGCCTGCAACACCCGCTCCACTCTACTCCACTGTTGGTTGTTGCATCCAATTTCTTGATGTGTGTAATGTTTATATATATTACGTTCTGTAGGCCTCATGTCTAACTTTGAATTGTTAGATCACTTTGAAGTAGTACAGCTTCTTACTGTTCACTTTTACAAGGTGCTGCTGGGCAACAACAACAACAGCAACAACTATTGCTACAGCAACAACAACAGCAGCAACAGCAAGATGCATCAGCCAATCTGTCAACAGCTATGGCAACAGCACTTACCATCCCAGCGATATTTGGAGATGAGAGGGACGGCGTCATTGCAAAACTGAATCAAATTCAAGCACTTTGGGGATTTGGAAAAGGTTACTACTCAAATAATCAGGCACCTATCGATTTCACAATGGACAATCCCTTTTCACGATTTAAGGTAACTATCAAGGATAGAGCAACTGGTTTTACCTTCAGGTGCCATTTCCATGTCTCCACGTTGATGTGTAGTATTGTGATTTGCAGTGTAGTGTGCTGTAGTCAATACAAGCAACCTAAACCCTCAGACTTTGCTCCAGTTTTATTCTATGAGTGTCAATACCGTGGTTATGTCATTCAGAGTTAAAATTTTTATGATTACATGAAATTGAGATCGAAAAACCCTTCGTAGACTGCCAAAAATTCTTTGGTCAAAAGTAGAAAATGTTATTGACTAATGCTTTTAACTGTTTCATTTAAAATAGCCAGAATGTGCTCCCCTCTCCGAATGTAGACAATTTTCTGGTAATCAGTTGGGGGTTGGCTCACTTGCAACCCATTGAAAGCGCCTACCATCAGTATGATGGAATTATTTGCAAATTATGACGTTGAAATTAATTTACAAATTTCTCCTCAAGTTGACATTATAGTCATTTTAAACTTAGATGTAGCAATGAGAAAACTATTTCTGATAGAAAAATCGTATTTCATTTCTGGCCCGCCTCCAAAATAATTCCACGTCTAGGATTTCTTTTAAACGGTTTCGAAACAACCTCCATAATCGATATAAACTGCAACGGTCGTAGAACCGTTGTCAGTACAGCTATGACCGCTGTGAACGGTTATGAAATTTAAAACAGTTTTGGAAACGGTTTTAAGCTTGGGTGTGAACGCAGTACACAACGTATTTGTCCACATATCTGTTAACCTCTATAGTGTTTCAGTGCTAATGTTGTTTATCTTTTCCTGTTTTCTTTGGCAGACCATTGGCTACAGTTGTCTACCGAATGCAAAAGACGAGGATGGGCTTGTTGCTCTTGAACTGAAGCACAAACAGGACTATGTCAAAACAAACCAACAGCAATTAGTGGAAGCACTACATAAAATGTTGGGAAATTCACCTACATTAGTTGTGTGTGTAGATGGAGTTAGAAGTTTGCCAGATAGCAAGTACGTCCCTAGACTTAATGACCGTAAATGCTTTGGGTGTTCGATTGTTGGTTTTTCATATGTGTAGAGGTATTGCCGCTAATATTTCATTGCGAGTAATCAAAAACAACCGGTTCTATTTCAACATTTTATGCTGCGAAACAAAATTTTCTGAACATATTATAATTATTGTATCATTCTTAAAATGTTTGCGCCAAATGTTATGCATCATTTTGTATTTAAATGAAGCGTTATATAATATATATCGACTAAGGTTTTGCGTCATTTTATATCACCATTATACATAAAATTATATGTATTGTTATTATTATTTTTATTGTTATACGTGTATAAACATATTCTGCATCAATTCAGCTTGTGGTAATTATATGTTAGCAAATGTTTTGCATAGTTTTATGTTTAAACGTTTATAGCGCTCTATCCAATAAGTTTCAAATGAACATTTTTGTAAATTGTTCCATTGTTTGTATGCATTCGCTCAACGAACGGAACGTTTTGTTATGGTTACACTATTGAGGAAGCAATTTGGAAGGATGACATTAAGTCGAAGCAAAGGAAATTGTTATGTATTGTAATTAGTTGTATTTTAATGGCTCACATCACATCTTGGATGCCTGCACTAGTTTTGCGGTAAACTATAATAACGCATGCGCTATCGAGAATGGTAGTCAGAAAGTTTGCCAGCCCATGCGGCCATTGCTAGAATATTAATCAGAATATTACGAAACTAAAGGTACAACAGAACTAAAGCAAATTTCATGAGTACTACCATGTGGAATGGAGAATTGACATGACGTTTCCAGGTGTGTTTACCACACTTCTGCTATCCGTATGTAGCTAGCACGGATAAAAAACCCTAGAAATTGCCACTTTAAAGTGATAAAACAAGGTAATTAAATACCCACCCAAAGAGGATTTGGTCAGCAACGTGGTGGTAGCGATGACAATAATATGTAATACAATAGTATCTAATTATGATGTTTCAGATATTGGCAAGGGTATGCTATTTCACGGATTTGACCATAAAGACTTAAAGGCAGATTTCACTCGCTTACAAGAAGATGCTTAAGACGAGGCGATTGTTCGCCCAGCGCATTAATATCATGCGAAAACATTTTTTACATTGTATTTACAAACGAACCTGCTATTTGAACACAATTATTACTTATTTATGTTTAATTAGATTACTATAATGTATCATCTTCACAATAGGTACAATGCAAACTTGCTATAATTGCCCTCTAGTGCAAAATTTTCGTGTTTCTGCTTTTGTAAATATTTGTGTTGATCTTTCTATCAAACCGAAGTAGAGAAGATGCTGCGACACATTCAGTGATATAGATTTTAGCCATTATACTATATAGGCCAATTTGTTCTCGCTTTTCAGCCTTTTGGCAAGGAATGGATTTAGTATCTGTTCTCATTGATGTCGGGTCCTTTCCATGATCTACGAGAGGCGGTGCTACTGGTCGGTTGGGCATGCGTCATGGTTTGCTTGCTTTGACAGCTCGCCTGCCCAGACAGCTCGCCTGCCCCGTATTTATTAGTCAACGTGTTTGCTGGTTTTACTCTTTATTTTAGGGTAGCTTCAAAATCGGCCCTACTGCTCATCGCGGGTCTTAGATTGAGAGACTACCACTTTGTTTTCATTTTAGAACTGAGGTTATATTCTATGTTGTGGAAAGGGCATCAAATGGATCATCAAGACGGATAACTGCAACAGAACTGTACACGTTTCTAAACCAACCAATGGCCAAGGTGAGGGATGTAACGTATAGCATTGCCAAGATAGAGGTAGTTATAACAAATACTATGGTTACAACTACACCGACAAACTATAGGGGATACGCCAAGAAGGAAATTACAAGTATGACAACGTTTCGTCCTTTCTTTAAGACTTCGTCAGGTCCTTGTACATTGAAGGTATTAACGTGAATGAACTATGGTACAAACATACAAAAAATATCTGTCACTAATCGCAAGATGTATTGTAGGAAATTACCACGATGGAATGCTACGTCGAGGACATTGAAACGAGGCAAGTACGACGAAGGTCAAAGTAACTGCAGGCACAAACAGTACAAATGTTTAAGAAAGAAAATGTTATAAATAAATGAATAAATAAATAAATAAATAAAATTAATTAATTAATTAAATAATTAATCAAAAGACGAATAGTTGTCATAATTTTAGTTTCCTTCTTGGCGTTCTTCGTATAGTTATAACAAACTTGTTAACTTTGGAAACGGTTATGTTGGAAGAAACCCCAAGTGCCGAATTGTTTCAACTGTGGTTCGTGTCAAAGTATCTGGGGAACACCTATCTTGGCAATGCTGTATTATGATAATCAGTGACAGTATAGTTTTTGCTTCAATTCTCTCTTTTTATAATCTAGTTGACGTAAAAGTCAAAAGTTTTAAACATATTTTGAAGTTCGGGAAGAAATAGAAACATTTTTGTTAGCATGCTTTAAGACTCAAAAAAAATCAGCACAAATCGCCCTAATGTTACATGAAAATAGAATAAGATTCGTCACATTGCATCGTTCACTATTATATACGTATGTTGTCATTAACAGAACTGGGTTTGTCCACATTCCTATGTCCAGTTGTAGGAAGTCCACTAAAATAGGCAAGGTGATTCTCTCCAACCAGAGCGAAGGGTCGGTAGACGTCTTCAGGTATACTTCTTTGGTTTATTGAGTACGAGTAACATCAAGAGAGCCCTTTAAATTACTTTCTTTAAATACTTTTTTGTAACAAAGCTCCTAAAAACTTCTGAATGGCCTCCTAATGTAATCAACCGTTAAAAGGAGCTTAACGCCATTCTTATAATAAGGTAACCTAACAGTTGTGGCATTCTGTGTCGTACACAGAGGTCGAATTCTTACCTTACGCCCGTTAAATACACATACTTGGCAAAGGATCACGGGAACAAAGAAGCATAGTTGTCTTCGTTTGTTATCATTTCAAGAAGCTCAGGCTTGTAGCCAAGGTATGTGTGGGGGAGGATAGGGGGGGGCTACAGAGGGGATCATGAAATTATCACGTTGTCCTCGTGGACTTTGAACTTAGTGTTAAGGGTATTGTCCAAAAGTAAAAATGCATGATGACTTGAAGTTGCGTGGCAGTTTGGTCTTAGCGATGGTGTCATTGATCATGCTTACGTCTCTGTTACTAGCAGGAGGAGCCGGGCGTATCCCAAGCCTCACGTCAAACTGCCAAGTACTGACCGTTGGGGCGTGTCCTATGAATTATAAGCTCCTTATGCCTATGAATTATCATAACGAATAAATAAGAAGGAAAAGTGGACAAGAGACAGAGGTTTTTTATCTACACCGGACGAGAACGGTAGGGAATCCTTTGGAGGACCGCCGTTTCGCTTTCAAAGTCCTTACACGAAGACAGTAAAAGATTCACAGAAATCAAAGGAAGAACCAATCCGTCACCACGCAACGATATATACCGGTATGAACATTATGAACATTATGAACAATTGAATATAAAGTTTCTTCTTTTTCTTGTGTATTTTAAAATCAAATCCTTGTAAGTAGTGATTATATAACAATAATAATCTCTTTGGCATTATTTTACTTAACTCAAGTCTGTTTACTGGGTAGTCTATTTCTACTAGGTCTTTATTGTAGCTCGCGTACCCGTAACATTAGTGATTAACTTAATAAATTATTATTGTTTTACAGAATTGTATCGTTAGTAGGTTTCTGTAATTGACGAGTCAAAGAGTTGTTGTGTTACGGTTTAGAAGAAAAATCATGTCTATTCGATTCACCTACACCTCCAACAGGGGCTAAACCCTCAGTTTTCCATTAGGCTCTCAAACACTCTTGCCAAGAATTCCGATGGCAACCAGAGGAAGGGGACGTCAGAGACAAACATATATCAAGAACATAAAAGATTGGAGTGTCAATCCAACTGCCAATAATGTGATGCACGCTACGTATGACAGGAATGGGTGAAAGAGCATGGCCGTCAACGCGATTATACAAGACAACTAAGAAAAAGTCAAAACCTCTAGAGATTTCTTTAACTATTTCCAATGTCAGCCCCAAAATTCTAACCCTGGCTACGGCCCTGAAGAAGCTGCCAGTTTACTGTCTCCTTATATTGGCTTCGTACCTAACACTATCGGTATATCTGCTTACAATGTTTTTCTGCCAGCCTCGTTCTGATGTACCTGGCTGTATTCGTTTTGCATCTGCCTGCATTGGGTTTCGTATCTGCCTTAAGTCTCTACCTCTAATGGCTGCCTCAAAGAATGTCTAAATCCGCTTGACTCTGTTTATCAAGTTTCCGCGTTGACACACCTATAACTTTAGCTTTGCAAACTAATCACCACCTCCTGCGTGTTAGATTACTTGATGAAGCCAACATTAAAGGAAAAGACATTGCCGCATCATGCATATATCGATATTAGCCTTCATTACGATTTCTATTGCCTCTTCACTTGCAAAGCATTTGATATTAGTAATAACACAAGAGTCCGAAAACCGCATTAGATGCTGAAATGCAGGCCTCCGAGGTTTTTTGGTATGAAAAACGATGGAAGATAAAGTATTGTCAAGCACTTTTATAAAAAGTTAATATCAGAGACAGGCTATTCCACCCCCACTCGCATAAATGAACGAAAAGTGAAAGAACTAACTCACCTCTTTTGGGAGACAATAAAACATACTTGGTCATAGTGAAGGTAAAAATGTTCATGCCCTAGTTATTTTATTCAACCTGTGGAAGCACTGTGGACCTGCTTGCTAATACGAACAGGAATTAAATGAACGCATTACTCAAAAACTTGTAAATGGCAGAAGCATAACGGGAAGGTTTAAGATTGATAAATGCTAAGAACATTCCATAGCTTGTAAATACTACAGTAAGGTGATGTAAATCATGCGCGCTTGTCGTTCCAGAAATTCTAATTACAGTGGTTAATATTCTATGTGATTATTTAGTTGTTAAGATATTTGTCAGCTGCTGTTCGCCTGCTAGTGCACACTTAACCATGCCTTGCGACGAGAGCTTGCATCCCTCATAGGACTCTTTAAGCTCATTTCTAGTAACAGTTTCTGAGGAGGCCTCCCAGAGTATGAAGATCAATGTGGAAACGTTTAAGTAGATAAGCTGACCTCGATGAGGATGCCAGATGGACCATTTCATTGTTGGGCACTTTGCATGACCTGGTGCTTACATTTATGTAATTCTGCTCATTACTGAAGCCCTACCTGATGCAATTCATATACCTGGAACCCATTCTATTTGGATCCTGAAGAGCAGTAGAATAGAATCAGCAACTGTAGTGACGAAATGGCTTTTGAATCGGTAACCAAATTATTACGTTCTGACAGCTTCTACTTCCATCTCACTCCCGTGTTACTGGTGTAAGCGAAGATAATTCGGCCCTGATCCTCCACTCTAACCCCCATTCCTGCTTTCAAGAAAGTCCCAATCAGACATGTTGCTGTGTGAGTGGAGATAATGATAGTAGAGAGAAGAGAATCTGGACATGTTATTCAGCATCAACGCTCCCCGTTTTGTCTATCAATTTGATTTTTCGGCATAGTTGAATTTCGTAGCTATTGAAAGTTCGACTTAAAGAGGAGCTGTGTGCGCAAAGTTTGCTAGTTATATATGCCCCTTTAAAGAAGACTTTTGCTCAGACCATAAAGACGTTACATGGACTCAATCAGGAAGATATGAGGAATGCAGGAGTGAGTGAGGAAGATTCACATAATAGGAAAAGGTAGAGGGAGTTGACTCGGTGTGGCGACCCCAAAATGGGATAAACCGAAAGAAGAAGAAGAAGAAGAAGAAGAAGAAGAAGAAGAAGAAGAAAGATTTTTCCTCAAGTCGTTCTACTACTTTAGTGCATAATGTATCAGATCTAACATCCAAGTAATTGGAAGGAAGAATTGAGAGCACCCGGTACTAGAGGAAATCCGTTACTAGAGTCTGGTTTTTTCGTAGGGTTGGAAGTAAATAGTAATTTCTTGCCCAACTTTATAACTCCCTGATGATCCACCTTAAGGTTTGAGGCAAGCCCTAATCATTTCACGGAAGACGGATATCTAGCGAAGCCAGAATAAAGAGAATAAACAGCAGTATATAAAATACTTAGCTGATGAAAAAAACATCCTAATCCAAAATGGTGCCATTTAAAATAATGAACAGTAAGCGGAATGTAAGTAGATTAAGAAGTAATCGAGACCTAGCATTGGAAAAGGAGTTAGACAAGCATACTTCTTATGATTCTCTCTGTTTAATTTTTTTATTTGTGAAAAAACATATCATGCACAAAGCACTTGACTGTTTTTTGAGAGGCTTCTTTTATGGAAACTGTGCTTAGACCAATCTGCAGTCAGGCCCAAATGTAAGTCCTAATTAGATTAAATAGCATTGAATTTATTCGCAGACTATTCCAGAGTTTCTTTGCATGAAGATAATTGTTTTGCAAGTATCTTGATCTGTTTGGAATGTGGATTTTTCAAAGTGATGAAGTAAATCCATGTCTTATGTAATCGCAGATGAGCATTGTTTAGAGATCATGCAGGATTGTTTGGGGGTCAGTCTCAATTAAAATATTTTCATATTAACTTTAATTGCGATTACCAAACAGTTGTAAAATTAAGAGGAGATAATGAAGTTAAAAGTTCAAAAGTTACTAAGGTTGGTCTTCGATTGTCTTCAGTCTGCTATTAGGCTTAGTCAGAGGCAAGGACCATATTAGACGTTAAATAGTGGGGGTGTGTGTGTGGAGCAGCGCTACTTTCTTTTGACACTGCTATATGTATTCTGAAACAGTACTCTCGAGTGCCAAATAATCGTACCCCTCCCCCCGCTTATTAATTTTTTGAAATTTATATCACCCCACTCCTTATTAGGACCCCCCGTTTATTAATTTTTAGGAATTTTCCCAGTATTCATAATGGACATGATGTCTGAAAACACTTGAATAATTTCCATGCAACATTTGAGCATGAAACTGTTGCTAATTAGTCAATTAGTACGATTTTTGTCCTTATGTGTGCCATCCTTATTTAAAACATTCACGACATTGAGACTGGACTTCAACCTCCCTCCGCCTGTTTATTTGGAGCCCCCGTTTACTAACTTTAGACCGTAATGATGACCCTCCCACTTATTAGGCACTCCAGAGTACGTGGTGAAAAATCGACGAGATGCAACATCCTCTTTGTTAAATTTCGAATGCATGTGAAGATGCTAAGTAATTCTTTAACCATTTTCAAATAAAATTGATGACTTTGGCCTCTGATGATATTTACAATGATAAGAACACAGATGTCCATTGTATAAAATTGACAGTTACCACTTTTTATCTATTTCTGCAAGGATTAATTTCAACCTAGATTTGATTGAACAGTTTATAACTTTGAAAAGTATAGTACAAGCAAAAGGAAACGATTTTATACATTCATAACAGGATTACTGAATTTTATATTTCGACAAAGAATTTAGAATTAGGAAATAGAGGTATATAGTATAGCTTTTTAAGATACCGTATTCTCTCGAATAGAACCCACGGCTTCTATTGTATTAGGATATTCTTCTTAACTCGCTACGAATTTCAATTCCTCCGTGCGCAGTTTACATTTCTTTTGTAAATTCTTCTACTAGTTTATTAAGCTACGCTTTCAAAAAGTTTTAAACATCACTTGATAATAGCAACTGTGAGTGCCAAAACGTCGTGCATAGATAATTATATCAAAGAGAGTGGTATTTTACAACAAAGTGGTTTTCATGTGTTGTGTTACGTACATTAGCGAAAGGAAAAACAGTATTCAGAAAGCTAGAAAAAATTGCAATTCAGCTCTTCAAAATTAAGTGCGATATAAAGTTTAATAAAGTTTATAAAGTTTATAAAGTTTCTTTGCATGTTTGGTTCTCAAAGATTTAGTATAAAGAAGAGGAGGTGGAAAATTGAATTCCCAACATATTTGTTCTTCTCCACATTCTCATGTTGTCGCTTTGCAACATTACTCGTTCTTTTCTGACCCCTTTTTATATGCTTTCTTCTGTAGCGTCAGAGTTCAAAACTTCCGATTCTATTTACTGGTCTTTATTCATAACCCAGCACTCGCTCCCATATGTGTCAAATATAAACACGATGAATTTTAGTAATAGCAACTTACTGCTTTGTTGATCGAGCGATCTTTCCAGATTATTGAAAGAGACAACTCGGCAGACGTAACTATACCTACCCTGCTCCTAATCTCTTTGGTGTCATCATAACCATCAGCGATACAAGTTCTCAGGTGAAAGAAACTGAACACCTACTCTATTGTGACCTCGTTCATCATCAAGTCTGGGCTCTCGGGGTCGTTTTGACCTTTGAGGGTTCACGTTGTCAGTATTCGACGTCTGTTAGAATAACTTGAGTATTCATTTGAAAAGTTTTCAAACCAAATCAATCAAAATCTATCAAATTTATTTGCAAGATATTTACTTTGATATCGTCATTACCACAGAAAATCTCGCCAAATATTTTTTCTCCTCATTTTTTAGAGTAATTGTAGAGTAATTTGGCACACAACCACAAAACACATGAGTTATCTAAGGCTCAAAAAGTATTTTATGAATTTTGCCGCTCTTCAAAATTGTTGGCTATTCCGCAATTATTCAGCTATGATGCTTCTCAATGCAGTGTTATGTCTGATGTTGAGGCTGTCAATTATAAACAAACATCTGTTGCTAGATGTCCGCGCCCCTGTTATCCCAGCTACAAGAACCCCGAGTTGGTGATACTGTGTCCGTTTACCAATCGGACTCTTCAGGGCTTGATTTCTATTTCAAAGGTATTCATACGTTTTATATCAGCCTCCGCTCGTGAATACTGTTGTTGAATTTCATGAAAGTCATAAAAAAACAGGGCCAGGTTATTTAGCAGAACCAAGCATTGTCTTGATCTGTAACACAAGCTATGCATGAACTGCTGACTAAATGAGCTTAGGAAAAGGAGCAGAGAGCGTAATTGGTTAATCGATCCCCGAGGCAAATTGACCAACCAAAAGCATCTACACCTACAACGATACAGGATTGGCCTTTTGGTATTTGTATCCCAGGACTAGACACTCCAGTTCACAAAATTGAAAAACTAAAAATAAGAGTTAAAATATGATAAATCGTCAAGTGCATCCGTGCATTGTTCTCCCCCTGAAAAGTTCTATGCTGGTGCTGGCATGCTTATTTACATACTTCGTATTCCTATTCTCTAGTAGATAGGACCAATAGTGGTGGCAGTACTGATGCTGCCAAGTCTTTTCATGTATTATCTTGTGGAGCAAAAGTGTCTGTGTCTGTGTCTGTTATTTCTTTGTCTTTACTCATATCTGTAAAAGTTACAGATTTATTGACAAAGAATAAGCAGCTAGAACTGGATATGAATCTAAAATCAATTCTACTTCATAGTCTACTGCAGTCTATGAAGGAAAGTATGAGTTTTTGCTTGGACTGCAAGAGGCAAATTCTTGCCGTACGATGTGTTATTGAAGGTGTCAAATCGCAAAAAACCTCTAGGCAGCACTTTTGTTTATCAATTTTGCTCAAGCTTTTGACTCTGTACACAGGGGCACATTACATGAATTTATATTACCGTATGGCATTACTGCTGAGATAGTGTCAGCCATCAGGATGCTATATAAGGACATCCGAGCAATGGCTTTCGTCTCCTAATTCCGTGCACTTTGTAAAGGCACCTTTTATGGCGTCAGCTAGAAAGTACAAAATCACATTGCCGATGGACTTCAAGGCTTGCAAATCCTTTAAATACAGCGCCTAATGGGCAACTTTGAAAGGAAAGCTCTACCAAAAGTAAAAGTATGTGGCCGTGGAAGGGGAAGCCGAGAGCCACCAAGAAAAGCTTAAAGATCCTTTGTTTATGGTCAAATGCGACGCAGGGACTTTGGCTTAGGACGATTTGGCTCTGAAGGCGACTGAAAGTGTGAGCGGAGTTTTATTTTGCATAAGAAGCTCGTAACCTCTGAAATGCCAGATATTCTTGGAATTTGTGAAGTGGTCGCCTGGTTCACTTGTTGTTACGGTCCTGACAATAGATGAAGTGAGTAGAATAGCAATGAATAGTATCTGGTAAAATACGCGGTAACCACGAGACTGAACAGAAGGGAACATCAATTTCGGTAACAACTTTTGTTTCAAAGTGCATCCTCTCAATTGCAGCGTGGTCTACAAAGGTTTCTCTTGTGAATTTGTAGCTCCAATGTCTTCTGTAGATCACTCGGACCTAAAGAGATACAGGAGAGCAGGATATTTATTAGATAGCCAGATTAAGTGTAGGGAGTGAATGGAGGCGTGGTGGTACAGTGTCTCAGCTGCCATCTTCTGTGGGATAGAAACGAACTAACCGCATTAACGGGAATGGTACCACAAGGTTTCAACATCCCTTGTTAACAAAAAGCTCATCCTTGTTATTAACTCAAGCAGGAAGTAACATGGAATTCGCTAGACGCGGAACATATTAAGGCTTTATTGAGGCCACTTGCATTATGTGACTGTAAATTTTGTATTTTAGGGGTCTAAGGTAGCTCTCATTGTATGTTCCTTAAGGATATGGTGGACTTCACAATGAGCTGATGAGTCGGTGCAGGAGGACTGGGGTAAAATATAAAGCTAGCGATTGCAGCATAACTGATGAATCGTAGTCATAAGATTAGTCCGTCTATGTCTTTGTTTGTATAGCGTAGATTAGAAGTGCGGAGATAGTTTTAAGGCTGAAAGATCATAAGGAAAATTGTTAAGGATGGGAATTTGTAGCTTGAAAACTATGGCCTTGATTACACAGTACCGGAGAGCTTTGTTGTGAGATTGCGAACCTATCTAGTATCAAATCGGATCTGATAGAGTTCGTTTGTACTGTACTGGATAGGTACCATTTGGATTTAGAGTCATATCTGCAAATTATTGACAGGGCCTAGAAAGTGCTCTTGTCCCATCTCATTTTAAAGAATATATTTATAAACACAATGAAGGTTATTTTAAAATGCCTCATTCTGAAAGGGACGAATTTGAAGAGGAAGTGTAGCCTAGAGAGAAGAGGTTACACGGTACCCTAAGTGTATCGGATGCCTTTTGGTACCACTCTCACTAGCTTGGTATCTGTTATACTGTATCAGGAATGGTCCAGATAGCAAGGGTACCATATAACAGAAAAGCCTACCTGGTAGTACAGGGTAACCGGTACCATATAACTGAGCCCGAAAAGAGAGGAATCGGAGCAGAAAGTGTACCGGACACAGCTTTGAATGGAGCAGTTACTCGGTAGCCGAAGTGTATCGGATACGTTTTTGGTCCACTTTCACAAGCGTAGTAACTTTTGATACCAAAAGTGTACGGCATAGCATGGTTACCGTGTAACAGAGAGGCCTGTTTGGTGTAAAAATATATTCTGTACTGTATATCCTCGTTTATCCGAACCTCGTTTATCCGAACACCTCAAATTAAGAAAAAATTTAATTTGGAAATTTATTTTTTGCCCTTTCATTCGGCCAGAATAAGACCAAGTTAATTTCTTTTTTAGCGATACTTGGGACCTTTAAGTAATGCAGAATGCGCGATATTAATTTTATCTCAGAAAAACTTCTTTGTTTACGTAATGATGGTGTCTGTTTATGCGGGGCAGAATTTTATTGCAAGGGGCATTGCTTTTTTTTATCTTTTCGTGTAACACCTATGTTCATTAAATGGTGCATGTTCGTTTTTATTTTTCTTTCTCTCTACTTTGGCCATTTGGTATGACGCAGCAGGATTTTTTCATCAATTTTAACGTAAAGTAAGACATCTTGGTGACTCAAAATTCCCTCCTCGCTTATTCGAATTTTCGGCTCGTCTGAACAGTTCGCCGCACATTTAAGTTCATGCCGTTCGGATAAACGAGTATGCATTGCATCAATGGCTGCCCGCTACCGTCTAATTGAGACTTTTAATTGGCAACGTTTGTTTCAGTCCTTCTCGAACCTCTAAGATTTATTAAGCTTTCGAAGCTTGTACTTGTTAAAGATCAAGATAATGGATCAATTGTATGATGAATATGTTCATTTGTTACTGTTTTAGCTGGTTGAAGAGGCTATTGGTTTATTCAAATCGGAGCCAAGTCGCCAAGGACAGGTATGTGTAGGGTAGCTTCCAACGACGTTCATAGAATGACAATTGTATTCTGTGGCGGGCAAGGGATAGATACTTCTAACGCCCACAAAGATTGCCAACCGTCAAATCCTCTATCCCTCCGTCGTCAAGAAGAACGATACATTCTAATGTTTTAGAACAGCAGAGTATTGTTTTCCCTCTCGCCGAATTTGTCGCGTTCTATTGTTTTAGAACAGCAGAGTATAGTTTTCTCCGTCGCCCCACTTCTCACGTTCTATTGTTTTAGAACAGCAGAGAATTGTTTTCCCTCTCGCCCACTTTTCACGTTTTATTGTTTTAGAGCAGCAGAGCATTGTTTTCCCCCTCCCCCCACTTGCCGATGTTGACGTCTGTGTAAGTTTAGATTAAGTAGGATAAGGGAATGTTCTTACTTTAGTGTTAGAGGAAATCTTGCTATACTTACGTGTCACTTTAGTTTTCCTCCTTACTTGATAGATTTTTCCTGTATCATTTGAAGTTGAGAAAATGTTGTATTATACCGGTAAAATTGGGCTCTCGTAGAATTGGCACCACCAAAACCTACATTAATATTCAAAGCTTGTGTGATATCGTGGCAAAGCTTTATCGTTACAAGAAGACAAGAAGAATGTGTTTTTGAGTTATCAATGTTTTAGCGCGCCATCAATTTAGGTTTTGTACTTTCGTCCACATCCGTATTTTATTGCAACTTTTATCCTTTTGTATTCTTTAGATATATAAGTAGTCTCTTACGCATGTGCTCATTACCGATGTAGAATGACTGACGAGAATCGGCAAAAAGCTTTTCGATCAAAATGAGTTGCCTGCTGAATTGTGTTTCACTTACTGTAGTACCGATGATATTTTCAAATAGCGATAAATAGGGAGGCGAGTTAGCTCAGTCGGTAGAGAGATGGTCTAGCAAGCTGAAGGATGATGTTTGGAGGCTATGTTCTGTCGCCAATCTAAGAACTCCTATGATTAACACAGCTGGAAAATGGGTACCTGGTATTAGCTCTGGGATGGGGAATGTAACCTAGGGCTAACGCGTTGAGCTGACCTTTTAGTCGAAGCGGATAACACTGTCAAATGCTGCTGTTTGCGTTACCATATCAAAATCATTTAAGACTTTTCTTAATGGTTACCGTAATCTTACTATCGATTTTCTTTGTTTAGGAGAGTGGTCGTGAATTGTTCTTCGAGCTTGGACCAGCAGAGAAACGCGGTACCATGTCATATTTTGCGAGAGCAGTGGTTAACCAACTATTGCAGGGAGCAGTGGCTCTAACCCCTGATCATACCTGCATGATATCGTAGGAAAGGGAACATGTTCTGAAAGCAAGGTTTAAGAGTCCAAAGTGTATGAGTCCGAAATCTTCCAGACAGAATCTTATCAAGACTGTTGAACCCGCTTTTACAAGGACTGTGATATTTCGGTGGATCGTACTATCAGCGTATTAGTGCGAATTTTTGATACCTACAATTGGACAGCGCAAGTATTTATTTTCTTAAATAGAATAAGTCAGGGTATCTTTTATATGTAGGTCGACAGAGACCCCTTTATGGCTGTTTTCAACGCTTCTACACACATGTGAGTAATTCTTATGCTGTTTCTGAGAATCTCAATTCTCAAGTCAACGAGTGGCTCTTGTTAAGTGAGATTCCGCTATGATCCTACCGTGAACAAAGGATTTTGAACGGATAACGTATCTGCACCATCGAATCATACTTCTAATGTTAAAGAATGATTCGTAGCTCTTACACTGGTTCCTTGCGTCAAATTATGTTAGTAGGATAGACTCCTGGTAAGAATCAACAGGCTCTCTAGAACTGAAACGCTATTGTCGGTGTAAAGAGGTGATGACGTAACTTGTAGCCTAAATATTGCGAGTCCAGTTGCCCAAGAAGGTTTCGAAACCGCCAGCCCGATGTCATTGGTTCGTTTGTTGTACCACTCAATCACCGCATTTCGTCGCAAGGCGTTAGTCCCGACATCCGAGTAACAACAACTTTAACTGATAGCGGCAACATTTCAGGGGTATGACATTGCCATATCCTTTGTTATCCATCTTCTCATTCTTCTATCCTCCTGTTTCTTCTTCATCCGTTTCATCTTTGACTTTCTTTTTTTATTTTAGTGTTCTTCATTTACTCCTTGAACTTTAAATTTTTAGGGGTTATTGAGTTCTCCTCCTCATCTCCATTTTTAATCTGCCTTACTGTTTTCTTTTTATTTACTTATTCTCTGTGTCGTTCCATTCGTTGTCTTACTTCTCTCTGTTTTATCTCTGTATTTGTCTCTCTGAAGTCATTTTGATTTGTTCTTCGCTGTCAATACATAAGCTTTTTACTCTTTTCAACTCAGCTTTTATTTTTCCTTTTTCTGCTTCTTTTCATCTTCTTTCTTGTAAGGTGGTGTGGTTCATAATTGTATTATTCAAGCTCCTAGGCTTTCATGGTCTACCAACAAGGGCATTTCTCATAAACAACCGGGCGCTTTTATTGTATGACTCGGGAACTTGGCCTTCAGGATGATCATAAACGGTGGCGAACAGATATCATCACCAGACACCACTGGTAGGATTTTAATATCAGCATGTTTCTAGTTGGTAGAAAAGACAAACATAAGGTTGAAGATATGACTAAAGTACCCCTGATGTAATTGACGTGACTAGGGAAGCCGTGAATATTGTGTTTTAAGAGTAAATGGTAACAGCTACTGTATTTTTGCAATATTATGTACAGAACTCTTTGAGGAGTTAGACATATTAAAATATGAAATTCATGGTACTCTTATACCCTATTCACATGTGGACTGAAGGAGAAGTATTCACTTCAACTCCTGGTCCGAAACTTCACGAGAATGAAATTAGTTTTGTTTTTCACGTTGGGCATCAATGACGTCAAATAAAATGGCAGCTATTCCTTATCATAGGAAACCTATCACATCGACGACGATCAATCTGTCTACCTCGAAAAGCTGTTACAACGCAGCTCCCTTCCGTTTGTAACTAACACCTCACTTCCTCGCAGCTATAGAGGAAGCTGCAGTAGTCAACGTGGCATGGAAATCGTTACAACCTTCCTTCAGTCAGAAGGTGTCAGCGTCCGAAGGATTGTCCGCCCTTATGGGAACAGAAAATATTGTTCGTTCCGTGGAAGTAAAGTCGAAAAATGCGTTCATGTGAATAGGGTATTAGTACACCTGTTGTAAGAGAAGTTGTAGTTCTAAGAGATCTGTAATTGCTAAATTCATATTCTTATTTGTGCTCTGCTCTGTTTGGTTTGAAGAAATAGTCTCTTGGTTCGTCGCTGACTCGATCAACTAAAATGACTACAGTAAAGATCGTTTTGTTTCATTAGCCCTATTGCAGGCACACTAAATATGACTTTTGAAAATAACCTGTGAGCAATTAAACTCAAAGTGCGAGAAATTTCGAGGAACTCCAGAAGTGAGGTTTATTGTCCAGTAATAATTTTTTAAATTTTAATTATACAGTTTATAATACATTTTTGCTAGTAAAATGCGTACGTCCGCTTAACATACTCGAGATCGACACTAACTCAAGTCGATCCTCCGAACAGCAAAAAACATACATGCCCCACGACCCAAATCTCCCAGCACTCCTTATTTTATGCCCAAACCCAGTTAAGCAACTTCGGTACACTCTTTTCAGCGTGAAAATTAAGCTATTCGATATCTGATCCAAAGCCTAAGTCACATACGGAAATAATTTCGTGGAGAGACTTTTTCCGACCCAACTGAGGACATTAGCACACTGGAGTAGGTATGCTAATTTAGAGACAACGCTACTAAGCGACCTCTTTAACCCCATTAGACTAATAGGGGGCCTTAGTTAGCAATGTTAGACGAACTACACTAGATATAATGTACTGACTCTCTTTCAATATGCTTTACTACTTCGTAGCGTTTGTGGTCATAAAGCTCTTTTGCCTATCTTACGATATCTATGTTGGAACTACTGTGAAGTTTCTTAGGGAGATTTCTTTCATCAACAACTTCATCAATTTGTATAGGCTTGGTAGTTAAACCTGTCTTTGTCTTCTTTCACTTCAATACATCCCATCAGTCAATGCTTCTGTAGACTTTTCTGTCTGATTATGTACCTTATAACTGCTTTTTTGCCTTCAATTGATGCTCTCGATCAGATTTTTGTCAGTACATTAGACTACAATGTATTGCACTATCATATGCTATACTACACTACACTACACTATACTATACTATACTATACTATACTATACTATACTATACTATACTATACTATACTATACCTTCGTCGACAACCGAGTTGGCCAACCAAGTTGTCGTCAAAGTTGTCCTGAAAGTTGTTCGTGTGTGCCTAACTTTATGACTAAAAAATATCCTCCAGACATAAAAAATATAACTCTTAATTCACTGTTGATACAAAATTCATCTAAAGATGTGATTTTCTTTCAAATATTTTGCATATATTGTTATATAAGGTTTTCTAGCAAACTTCACGTTATTGCATTTTTTCACTTTTTGCGAAATTTCAACAAATTTTGCATTTTTCAATGATCAAATTTGAGAATACGAAATCGACGGTACAAATTCAGGAAAGAAAATCTAAGTTTAAAGATATAATAATCATATTTTTCAAAGAAAAGTAACAAAACGGAAAGGTAAAAAGCTCTACTATAGGTCAACAAAACGCCAATGTCGCAGAAGTTTTTAAAAAAAAATTATTTATAATAAGAATTCTCAGTAAATTTTAGGAAAAGTCAAAGTCAAAAAGTTTCATGTCAATCCGGCAAAGTTATGAGCTGAAATGTGTAGCCGCGGGCCTACTAGCCGCCCCTCCTCCCCGTGTATGATAGGGTTAAATAGAAAAATAGCCTGTGTTTCATGCCAAAACAACTTCTTCGCTGTTAAAGGTATCTCCATATCGAAAGTTCGTCTAATGGAAATTGAATTTCGAATACTGATTATAGGAAGTTACAATTTCCTGAGGAACAGATGTGTAAAGATACATATAGTACTTAAATGTGACGTCACAATTTAATGAATCTGACGTTTAAAAATTTTTTACAATCGTTGCATTTTTGTTATTGATATAGATAACCTGTCCAAAGTTGTAAACGATATCTGGAGTAGTCATCGAGATACACCCTTGCAAGGTTTCTAATCAACAATGAACTGAGCAAAATTTACAGAGTTTCCTTATGGCCTTTTGCACATTTAAAGAGCCATTTCTCCCAGATTTGAAAGCTATAATTTGTGTAAAGGCGCTTGGTGGCATGTTTAACACTTCGATTAAGTTTTTAAGTGAACCTCCATTGGTCACAATTTTTTAATATTTCGTTTTATGCGCCCTTTTTCCGTGGTATCTTGTCCACACTTTCTGTAAAATCCGGTAAGAGTTGTTAAAATAGACACTTCCCGAATTACAATGACGTAATCATTTTTAGTCACGAAAACGAGGCGAGAGTTATCAGTTGTAAACAAAGACACTCTGTAAGAGCGTTTGACAGTGAAATACAGTATATCTTCACGTAAAATAGTACAAGATGGAGAAATCTAATCAAGTAAAAAATGGAATAGCCTAGTTATATAATTCCATTGGATGCTGCTGTTGCAGTTTTGTCGAAGTCTTCTAAAATTTTACTTCCTTTCACGAAGTCGAACACCATCGTCTTAACAGCGGAAAGCAGAAAGGTAGTACCATTTGCATGAAAACATTGGACAGAGGACGAAGATTTGGAAAGATAAAAATCTTACTAAATATTCAACATGCACAGATAACATGTAGGATTTTGTTATTGGCAGCGGGAGTAGCAAAACCTCGATTAGATATAATATCAGTGCGGGGCCATAAGAGTTTCTGTCTCTAAGCGAAGTCACTTTTAAGAACAGTATCATGTAACCTACATGCTCAGCATTCGCCGATCGAAAAAATGTGAATACGTCTTGTTACAAGAAAATAATATTTAAATATCTCAATTAAAATAGCAACTTCCACTCCCCTATCATCTGGATAACAGTTCAAGTATACCTTCACTGAGGTCAAAAGTACAATTAAATGCTAGGGCATGCAAATTGGCGATAGCGAGCGCAGACACTACCATTATTTTCTGCCATTTTAAATTTGCCTTCACCGTCATATGTAAGATTGTATATGAAATAGGGTAATAATTTGTGAGTCACAAATATACCAAACCATAAGCAGTCTCACTAATTATGCCCGCCTGTGTGCAGTATGAGATTTTAAAGTCAGAATCGAAAAAAGATTTGTTAAGTAAGTCTTTGGGACTATTAACTGTTTTGCACCTATTATGCTGGGAGGGGGTCCCCTTAACAGCATCATTAGTATTGGGTCAGTACTTGAGTTTCTGTGCAATTCTAGTGTTCATGGTTTGTTTTAAAGAACGACACTTTACAATCGGAGACTTCAACATACGGGGGCACAGAGAGACTATCACCTCTATAGTTTGATCAATATTGCATTGCATCGCTGCTAAAATCCCAAGCTTCCCATCCGAAAATTTACGTCTTATTATGCCCCCCCCCCCCAATCAATTTTGAATATCCAGTTGAATGGCTCCCTAGGTGCTGAAGCTCATCTGAAAATTTCAGAGCGAAGTTTTTGATTATCTCTTAATACTATGGGTAAATCACTCCACTCCAATTTCTTTTACTTTAAACGGTTGTTGTATCGTTTTATTGGAAGTCCTTGAGGAATCGAATGGTTTTAGTTGTAATCCCGTACGCTTTTTGTGGCGAAGTCGTTTCCCCCTCCTCTGAGTAACCAATTTAGCATTCATTTTAAAACCTCGACAGCAGGTACGCAGATAAGGGGGACAGAGGCTGTACCTGCCCCATACGTAAAACTTGCCAACGTTTGCCCCGCCGGAAAACGGCCTCTGGTATTAAAACATGGATCACTTGTTTATTTCAAATCACTTACGCAATGTTTTAATCAGTCATTTGGCGTAGTGACCTATCTGCTGTCCACTCTCCCATTTAGCAATGTAAACTACATTACACAACCCTTGGTCGTGATAACTCTTGATCTGAAAAGTTGTAAATACGTTTTTGCCAGGGATAACATGATCTATCACATAACATATCTTTATGTCACTCCAGACACTGCAGTTCACTTAAGAAAATGACTGGTTATTGACTGCAGTCGTCAGTAGGCAGCTCATCTGCTGCAACTGAGGCAGCCGTTCTACGATATTTGGAGTTATTGCAGCTTTTGCGACCAAAATTAGTTAATACTTTACGTTGTTTTCCTTCAAATGTAACGAAACATTTCTAATTTTACATCTATTAGTCACTGAGCCTTACAGAATGAACATAACGAAAGAGTACAAGTTTCGTACGGTATCACCGCTGCTCAAAACCCTCGGGCTACGCTATTCAGGCAGCGTCCCCTCAGCATGTCACGTGATGCTAAACAATAACTTGGTCTTGAGCACATGCTGTCGATTCCAGACAATTCATACATCGACTTTTGTTAAATTGATTTTTGTTGCCGTACTTAATCTATTCACAGCCGTAATTAAATTCCACACGAAAAATGGTCAAAAGCAGATATCTTTGATTACCTTATTCCTTTCAAATTTCGCCTCCCTCTAATTTTCGCTCCCTTTAATTTTCGTCCCTTTAATTTTTGCCCCCTCATCCTTCGTTTGGCCCCCTTTAATTTTCGCTCCCCCGGGGGCGAAAATTAGAGGCAGACAAAATTTCGGTGTACATTGTATTTCTTTGCTTGTTACGTAAGTCTTTGAATTTTCCTTTGCTGAAGAAATATTGCAAAACGGCATATCCCTGCATACCTGCCCACACTGCAGCACGCGCAATCAGATATAAAACGCTGCAGTGAAGGCCGCTATGACGCTGTAAACAATGGCATCCCTTGAAAAAACTACCAGCCTCCTATGTAATTTAACTATCTGTGATATTGAAGTAAACGTGCCTACCTTCTTCACGATGCCAATTTATCTATGGCTTTGCCTACCTGAATGCCTTTAATTTTGCCCTACTCCTGAATTTTAAAATTTTTTACTCCCTCTAATTTTCGCCCCCCCCTCCTACTGACCCTCCAATTCGCTCCCTTTAATTTTCGCCCCCCTGGGGGCGAAAATTAAAGGGAGACGAAATTTGAAAGGAATAAGGTAGGTTTAAATTTCTCCTTTAAAGGCGACCCTCTTGATAAACTAGATTTTGACCGTAAATTTTATTTATGACGTCATTAGCCCCGCCAAAATGTTTTCCCACGAGCCACCACTGTGGTACAGTAAGCAATTTATTGCTGGGTTACATTTTACTGTTCTTTGCAGTTACCAAATAAGTTTATTTCATTCGGTATACCGTCAGCAAAGTTATCAAGTCTTTTGTGATTGTTTAGCAAGTTGGCTAGTTCTGTAACTCGTGTGTTTCGTGGGACGGTGCACAGATTAAGTTTAGTCCAACTCTTATTTCTGTCTTGTGCTTAAGTGTTACAGACGCTAATAGAGTTGATATAATTAGTTTCTTCATATGTTTAGGAGCTTTTCTTTTTCCAGCTTTCTTTGTCGTGACTTTGTTTACGGTAAATAAGAAATTGGATGGCCATTTCCTTAAGCACAGGAAATGCCTACACTCTATAGTCTAGTTGTAAGACAGATGCTTACTCTTTATGTCAACAATTTTTTGTTATCTTGTAAGATATATGAATTCTTTATGAATATACCTAGTCTTTCTGACAGATGCGGAACTATAAAATTACTAAAAAGCAGCTGTCAAAGAGAGTTCTTATTTTGATTCCCTCATCAATGCCGATAAAATACAATGTCAGGCTTCCAAAATTTTCAGGATTAGCCCCTCCAACCTCCTATCCCACTTTATAAACGCAGGCAGTGGTTGCTTCGTCTGCCATTTTGTTTTTTCTACTACGCGTCATCGCACTGTTCTTGTTTGGATATTTTGGGCAGCAGCAAGAACAATGCTCAGCTTCCTTGTCGCTTATGACATAGATTTTGTACTTTGTGATATCCAAAATTACCTCGTTCTAGGAGAGCACCGTGAAAGAGCCATGTTTAAAGGTGTGCGTACGGCGAAAACGAAAGTAAAGCAGTTCGTGTTGCTGGCCTTCGGGGAAGAACTTTCTTCCAAGAAGGAGTTGCACTAAAATATATTCCCTCCGATTACGATGCGCAATAAGACGACGATAATAGAGAACACTCTCGGATTCATGATATACAATCTTTTAGGAACTTTATTGTTATATTGCGTATTGCTATTCGACTTCGGCTGTGTTGCGATTGAGTTACGATGATTTGCGATTGAGTTGCGTTGATTTGCGTTGATTGCGATTGTAATCTACGTACAATATAAAGATTACATTTAAGACTATTTCCATGATGAATAACGACTAAACGATTAATTCGACAAAAATGTAATGGAATCTTACCGATCGGGCCTTTCCACCAACCACCTGGCTGGGACTCGAGTATCAGCTGCTCAGCTGGGTGACTTCGCATGTACTAATTTAGTTTTAAGGTTTTCCCTATTGAACTGGCAGTCCGCTGACCACTCTTTGCAAGGCACTGCAGTGACAGTTTGGTTCCTCAAGAGAAAAGGAACAAACATCGAAAATATTCTAACAGAAACACATTAGTTTAGATTTCGTATAGGACATTTTTAGTGACATCACTTTTGTGGTCTATAGGACGACCTTTTCTCGAGTTTTGGTGTAACCATGACGCCATTTACGAAGGAAATAGTAAAGTGCTATTTAGGTTTAATTCTATAATATAGACACACAACGAAGTAAGGTAAACAAAAGCGTTTGAACGGACTTTATTCGAGCTGTTATCTGTACTTGTGTCGATGCTCTGTCTCAACCAGCCATGCAGCCAGTCAAATTTTGATGGGGGGGGGGGGGATTCAAAACAAAGTCTCTTCCCTCCTCTCCTTCCTTCCAAGCCAGCACACTATGGCTTTATTGGGGGACAAAATTTTGAATTTTTACAGTCCCTAGAAGGCTCAAAATTGCAATTGAGAGACGTAGACTTCCGGTCTTTCTTATCTCATTGCATAAGTGAATTGAAATACACAAGTAATCCACCTTTTAAATGCCCATAAGAAATTTGCTTGGGTGAGCAAATGTGGGCAAGTTTTACCTATTGGGCGGGCACAGCCCCTCCACCCTAGGAAACCTTCTTTGTAGGTTACTGAAAGGATATTGCATGAGGTAATGGCTCTACCTTTACGAGATAAAGAAACCAACTAATGGTGGCAAGGTGTGGATCGGTAGTAGTAGTTGTAGTTATAATGGTAGTTCCAACAGCAGTGGCAGCAACAACAACAATAGCAGAAGTAAGAATAATGCTGTATTATTAGGGTTTCACTCATTACTTCTTGTGACCCCCCATATTTGATCAAGTTTACGGTATTATTTGCAAGTCTTGGTACAAATAAAGCATGTATTGCCCTTGTGTGGGCCGAAAGTCCCTGAACATTCGAACAACGTGCAAAACAGCGAAACAAGCAGGTTGTATTCAAGAAAAACTTCTTTCATGCTTTAACAGCACGTCAAGGGATCCAGATCAAACAATTCTACTGGGCTTATCTGGGCTGGGATGGGCTGGTTTTAGCACAAGTGCCGTCCAAAACGAGCGAAACGTGTAGCTTTATTAATATTCAGGAGTGTAAGGATGCTCTTTGGGTTGTGTTAAGGGAAGCTTATGTTGAATTGAGGATGTAAGACTCCATCGAAAAGAGCAATATATATGTGTGTAAAACTGAACTCAAAGATTATTCATCGCACTTCGATAACACGTGTTAAAAACTAAACAAGAAAGATAACAATGGCTTTTTACGTAAGCCGCAGGTACGTACATAATACGCATGCGTTAATAAAGATAATTCTGACTGTTCGTTAATTATGCCGAAAATGGGCTTTGATTGTTCTCTTAAGGCCGGGGGAAACTAGAAAAACATCTGAGCAAACATCTTGTTGGGCAGGTTTCCCCACTACCCACGAACAATGATGTAGGCCGGGGAAACTAAGGACTTAAACAGACAGAGATAAGGAACGGGAAGGGCGCAAACCACGACAGAGATGCCGGACCTCGAGACCACGATCGCCTGCTACGAGGTCTGGGAAGACGTGCCGTTCCCGAACTGGATCCTCGACGTCTCCGAGGTCGCCGCCGCGCTCGATCGACTGGGCGCGATCTCCGGCCCGGGCTCGAGCCGCATCCGCGCGGAGCAACTCGGAGCGCTGCTGGGCCGAGCGACGGAGGCCGAGCAGCGCTTCCTGGCGCGCATCCTGATCGGCGAGCTGCGTCAGGGTGCGCTCGACGGCCTGCTGGTCGAAGCGGTGGCCCGTGCCTCCGGGGTTGCCCCCGGGGCGGTCCGGCGAGCCTGGATGCTGCACGGCGACGTCGGCGAGGTCGCCCGGGTCGCGCTGTCCGAAGGCGAGCCCGGCCTCGGGCGGTTCGACGTGCGGCTGTTCCGCCCGGTGCGCCCGATGCTCGCCCAGCCGACCGCCGACGCCGAGGAGGTGATCGCCCGACACGCCCGGGTGGCCGTCGAGGACAAGGTCGACGGCGCCCGCGTTCAGGTCCACAAGGACGGCTCGGAGGTCCGGGTCTACTCGCGTCGGCTGCACGACGTCACGGCATCGGTGCCCGAGCTGGTGGAGGCGGTCGCCGCGCTGCCGTCCGAGCGCCTGATCCTGGACGGCGAGGCCGTCGCCCTCGACGCCGACGGAGCTCCTCGTCCATTCCAGGTCACCATGCGCCGGTTCGGTCGCCGGCTGAACGTCGAGCAGATGCGCGCCGAGCTGCCGCTGTCGGCGCTGTACTTCGATTGCCTGCACGTCGACGGCGCCAGCCTGATCGACGCGCCGGGCGAGGAGCGGCGGCGGGCGCTCGTGCAGGTGCTCCCCGCACCGTTGCGGGTCGCCCAGCAGATCGCCGAGGACGCCGAAGGCGTCGACTCGCTGCTCGGCGCGGCGCTCGCGCGGGGACACGAAGGCATCATGGCGAAGGCGCTCGAAGCGCCCTACGTGGCCGGTGCGCGCGGGCAGAGCTGGCTGAAGCTCAAGCCGGCCCACACGCTCGATCTGGTGGTGCTGGCGGCCGAGTGGGGCAGCGGCCGTCGGCGCGGCTGGCTGAGCAACCTCCACCTCGGCGCCCGAGCGGACGACGGCAGCGGCTTCGTGATGCTCGGCAAGACCTTCAAGGGGATGACCGACGCCATCCTGGAGCAGCAGACCCACGATCTGCTGGCGCGCGAGATCGGCCGCGATCCGGAGGGCCACACGGTCCACGTCCGCCCGGAGCTGGTGGTCGAGATCGCCTTCAACGACGTCCAGCTCAGCCCTCATTACCCCGGCGGCGTCGCCCTCCGTTTCGCTCGCCTCGTGGGCTACCGTCCCGACAAGTCCCCGCGGGAGGCCGACACCCTGTCGAGCGTCCGGGCGCTCCTACCGAAGGCGTGAGGAGCTCATTCGAAGCAGAGCTCCCGAACTCGCTCTCCCCCACGGCGCTCGAACACCGCACTCTCCCCGAACGGCTCCACGTGGCTCGTCTCGTGGACGTCCGTCTTCACATCCGGCAGCACGAAGTGCATCGTGACGTTCGACAGGCCCACCGACGGCGGTTCTCATCGAGCCGTCCGGTCCGCCGATGGCGCCCGGACTAGCCCGACGCCGGGTCCGGCCGGGGCCGATCGCCTGTCGCAGGGGAAGGGGGGGGGGAGCGACGAGACGAACGACCTGGCAGCTCCTCGAAGTTCCTCATGGAAAGCACGCCTGACACGGAACGCCACCTCCAGCTCTGGAACCTGACGAGCGACCCGGCGTCGGGCTTGGCCGCGACGAGACCACCTTATTCGCCTCAATCGAATCATTCAATCAACATCTCACACTCAATCAATATAAATTGACTAAATTTCTCATAAACGGTCCACACGACCAAAAACATTCTCATTTAGCAATATTTTCGTATATACTGAAACCTCCCATCGCTTGACGTCGATTCGTACCGGACGTACATCCCAGAGAGAAGAAAGACGTTGGTGGTGGGCAACAGGTTTGATCGGAGGGAGGGCCGGATTGCCCCACGCACTCTCAGCGGAGACCTGACACCGTTCCGGATCCGACCTCGTACGAATCGCCCACACCGTCCCCACGACAGGAGGGTGTGCCATGAAGACTCGCGCCATACTCCTACTGCTCCCCCTGGCTCTCGGAGCAGTGCCTGCGAACGGGCGCCCGGAGACGTCGCTGCCGGCGCGATCGACAACTGAATTCATCGGGTCCTGCGAGGCGGGACCCTTGGAGCGAAAGACCGAGCCCCTACCCCAGTGGACGCTCGACCCGAACGACGACCCGAGGAGCGCACGCACGTTCGGCGTCATGCACGTGACAGCCGACACCCCGCGGCCGGGCGCTCTCGTGGAAGGACTGCGCCTCCGTGACGAACGGAGCCTCGCCCTGGTGCCGAGCCTCGGCACGCTGGTCCGTTGTCACGTCGACGACGATGGCCCCCTGGACCTCACGAACGAACCCCTACTTTTCCTGATGGCCGATACGGCAGCCATGCTCGGCCCCGGAAACTCCTATGGAGGCCGGTTCGAGATCCGGCTCGCCCCGGACTCGGGCGTTGCCCGGGAGGTCGTCGAGGAGATGATCCGGTCCGTGGACCACGAGCTGAGGCTGTCTCTCGAACAGCTCGTCTCGACGGAGCTGACCGACCTGCTCGTCGAGACGCACCGGCGTGGCGTCGACGTCCGCCTCGTGGTCTCTCCCCACCGGACGCCCGAACAGCAGCTTCAGACGTACCGCCTCGCCGTCGCGGGCGTGGAGGTCGCGATCACCGACGAGGAGCGACGGAACGACTTCGGAGTCGGCGACGCCGAGCACGTGCTCATCTCACCCGAGGCGTGGCAGCACGGCGACGCCCTTCGCGAGCAGGCCCTGCTCGCCGCCATCGAAGACCCGGTCCTGGGTGACCGGCTCGTCCGTCGATTCGACGACCTGATGATGGCGGCCACCACGATATCCGACCTGTCCTGGGAGTCCCTCGACGCCGACACGGCCTGTCTCAACGACGACGACGACGACGACGACGACCTCCACGACTTCGCCGACCCCTCGTGCTACATCGACACCGGCATCCAGCTCTACGCCCACTCTCACGTCCGGATCGACGAGTACCTCTGCGACGAGCTGTCGATCGAGACCGCCGACGCGGACGGCGACGGCTGGCTCGAGCAGATCCGCCTCTATTGCCTCGGGCCCGAGAACTCGCTGCGGTGCTTCGAGCCCGAGTACCCGACTCCGACCCCCACGTTCGTCTCCTGCTCGCAGTGGCTGGAAGAGTGAAGGAGCGACGCATGCGATCCCATCTCTGGCGACACACGGGCTCCCCACGAGGGCCGAGCGCTCGTTCCCCTCCCCCCCTGGCGGAGTTCGAGGGAGTCATTGGATTCGAGGTAGGCGCGCACCTGACCCGACGTCCGCCGTCGGACGTCCCGGGTAAGTGGACAGGACAGAGCGTCAGGAGATCCGGGATATGCCTAAGATTACGAGTAGGAACACTCCTCAGCTTGCACGCTGCCTGCGAGAGGGTCGCAGGCAGCTTGGCTTGTCTCGGCAAGATGTCGCCCGCCTTTCGGAAGGCTATCCGACGAAGATGTCGGCCTCGTTTCTCGCGAAGGTCGAGCAGGGCCTCCACAGCCCGCACGCCGCGTCCCTTCTCTCGCTGAGCTCGATCTACCACATTCCGATCGAGCTGCTCATGGACCACCTACGGCTCGACCTGTGGCTGGACGAGAGGACGACCGAGGAGGATGTGGAGAGCCTCCACCAGGAAGGACGCGAACGCCTGGTGCGCAACGACGTCGAAGGCGCCAAGGCGTGCCTGGCGCGAGCGGCCGATCTGTATCGAGTCCGGATGGCCGCGGACGCAGACGACGCGGTCGCCGGCCGCTATCAGGAACTGTGTCTCGACCTCGCGATCACCCTGATTCGCTCCGGGATGAGGTACGCATCGGAGAGCTACCTGAAGCGAGTGCTGGAGCCCCCTCGGGCTCCGGACAAGCTCCGGGCCTACGCCCTCTACTACCTCGGCATCGTGTACATGGAGAGCGGAACGCGAGAGCTCGCCCAGCTCGCAGCGAAGAGCGCCCGGGAGACCGCCCAACTGATCGAGGACGAAGGGCTCGCTCTGTCCTGCACGACCCTGCTCGCCGGGGTCGATCGCGCGGAGGGTCGTTTCGACGAGGCACGACGAGCTCAGAAGTACTGCTGGCACCAGTTCAAGGCCCTCGACCAGGCGGCGTCGGCCGCCATCGCCCGGGCGAGCTACGGCTACTGCACCGTCCGGCAGGGTATCGAGGAATCGGACCGGGAGATGATCGACGAGGGCCTCGCACAGCAACGCCACGCCCTCCGAGACGGCTCCATCACGTCGGACGCCCCTCGCTCCTGCCGGATCCTCATCTCGTACGGAATGTCGCTCTTCGAGGCTGGCACCTCCGGGCTGGAGGGCTGTCGGGGGCATCTGTCGAAGGCCCGAACCGAGCTCGGCCGTGCGAACCGCCGAGCCCGAGACCTGAAGCTGGTGCTGCTGGAGTTCGACAGCCGGTTCTACCTGTGGAAGGTCGTCCAGGAGCTCGGCGGCAAGGAGAGGTCGCACCTGGACTCGCTCGCCAAGCTGCGCCCGAAGCTGCCGAACCCCACTCCCGAGGCCAGGGAGTTCGACCGACTCATGCTTTCCGGCCCGTCGGACTAGCGCTCGATACGGCCGCCCCTGCGTTGCAGGGGCGGCCGCCCTTCTCGCATCGATCAGCCGGCCAGCAGGTCAGGGAGCCGGGTCGGTGTCGGGGGCGACCAGCGTGGTGTCGACGCTGGCGGTCGCGGAGCAGCTACCCACACCTGAGATCTCGGCCGTGACCGACAGCGCATCGGTGGTCGCGCAGTTCGGCGCGTTACCGGGAGCCTGCAGGTTCGGACGGAACTCGTAGGCGCCCGGAGCGGCGCTGTTCGACGAGAACGGGAAGATCGCCGGGCTGGTCAGCGTCGCCGACACCGTCGCGTTGGCGCCGGAGTTGTTGTTGCCCGTGATCCGGTACTGCACGTTCGGGCCGGGGCAGCGCGCCAGCGTCGACGCCTCGATGGCGATGTCGCACGGAGGCGGCCGGTAGTCCGGGCCCTCGACGATCGCGACCTCGCTCGTGGTCGCGGTGAACGAGAAGCCACCGAGCGCCAGGACGGAGTTGCCGAACTCGGTGACGCCGCCCTGGAAGCCTTGAGGCGAAGTGAAGCTCGAGATCGTACTGAACGTCACGTCCCGCTCCCAGACCGCATTGAACGCCGAGAAATCACCGGTGAAGTTGTCCACCACACCGACGTTCACGCCGCCCATCGGGGTCTCCACGATGAACGCGTTCTGGAACGCCCACGTCGACACCGTGTCGCCAGCCTCGCTGTTGCAGCCGCTGCCGTTCCGCGTCAGCACCATCTCCCACACGGTCGCGGTGATGTCCTCGACCAGGTTGATCGTGATGTTGGTGCCGTCGTCGCTCACCACGTCGATATCCTCGACGCCGGTTAGCGGGAACGGCCCCGAAATCGGCTCACAGTTGTTGCCGATCAGCGAGCTGCAGTGGTTCACGCCGTTCTCCGTTCCGGAGTCGTCGAAGATCCACTCGAAGATGCACGTACAACCATCCTCGTCGATCGTGAACTCACGGATGGTGTCGTCGTAGCCGGCGCCGTCTCCTCCCCAGTCGACCACCAGCATGTTGCCGTTCGCCAGCGACGACATACCATCGACGGTGGTGAAGCCGATCACGTAGTCCGACGCCGGGTCGGCCACGTCGCACTCGAACACGCTCGCGCAGCGCCCGTCACCGTCCTTCCCTGGGAGTTGACCGAACGCCGTCTCCGGCGCGTCGATCGCCAGCAGACGGTCGGACAGACCGGACGAGCAGCCGTTACCGCTCGCCCACAGCCAGCCACGACCGGATTCGTCAGCCTCGACGCCGAACGGGGCGCAATCGTCCTGGAGCGTACAGTTGTCCAGGACGCCTCCGCCACCGCCGCCGCCCCCGCCGATGGTGGTCGACACACTGCACAGGGCCGTCGTCCCACCCGCACAGGGGGCTCCCATGTTCGCGATGAAGTCGTAGTTCCCGCCCCCCGCGGGAACGTTGAACCCGAACTGCCCGGAACCGATCGCCATGGCTCCGGGCGGACAGGGCACCGAGGCTCCGAGGGCCAGAGGAGCCACCAGCTCCCCGCCGGGAGTGGCGACGGGACAGAGTCCAGCTCCGGGGTTACACGCCGGAGCTCCCCCGCCGGTCACACAGTTGTCGCAGGATACGGTGCAGGTCGTGATCACGAACTGCCCGGCTCCCCCAGTCACGGGATCGCAGACACAGCCGGGTCCATCGGCGAAGGCGAGGCCTCCGACGAGGGAAGCCGCGAGCACCACGAGGGCACGGGCCGTTCTGTTCTGATGGCGGCTCGAATCGATGGCCATGCGTTCTCTCTTCAATGTCGTCCCTCCAACTCGGGCCCCACTGGCCGAGCCTCGGCCGGCGAGGATTCGAAGACTCGGAGCGCCTTCCGGTCGGTTCCGTCCACTACGGAGTGGGCGCGATGACCTCGACGGTGATCGTGTCCCCGACGACCTCCCCTCCCGTGCAGGTCAGAGTGGCGGTGAAGGAGAGACTTCCCGGGCACGCCGGAGGCTGGTTGCCCGGAACCGCGATGTTCGGCGCCAGCACGTAGTCTCCCGGCGGAATGCTGAAGCTCGCCGATCAACAACAAAAAACGAGAAAGAAAAGAGAGACTCTACTCAATTAGCTTAATAACATTATAGAAAACTTTGCAATGAAGGATAGCCCCCTCCCTTCTACTATATATATACTATGTTACACAGGAAGTTGCTACATCTAATGCTATTGATTAAAATAAGCTGAGTTACAAATTTAGTGTTCAATGACCATAATCTCAGCGGATTGCGTTTTTTCCTCGTTGACTCCATGACCTTTAAAACACCATGAAGATAGAAAGAGAACCTAGTGTTTTGCAAATTACTTTCATGACATTTTATGGAGAAAAGTGTGACTGGTATATGCAACTCTTGGAAACATGAAACTCCTGCTGAAAAATAATACAATTTCAATGAATTAAGAGAAAACTACAATATTTCAACTTAGATAGTAATCATTTACATGCTGATAAATGTAACATTACGACAGATAACAAAAACTATTAACTATTGATAGTAAGTTATAATGAATAAATAAATTATGCAGAAAAAGGAGAGTGTATAATAATTAAATAACACTTTGTCATTGATGTTTAAAATTTTCTTATAACTTAATTTTATTGAAACTTCTTAAATTTACGATCCTCATTCAGATTCAGTATTCAAAATATGAAGAAATCCTACTAAAATCCAGTTTTTACGGATCACAAACTTTAACTGTAGTTCTTCCATATAATAAAGTAAAGTGCATTGCATTTACGAAGGACCCTTTTTATTCCATGTACAGGCAAAGATGCTTTACAAGCCACAATTATTTAGGAGCTCAGGCTCGGTGTTGATTAATTTTTTGCTGTTTCATTCCCTTGGAAGCGTATACACAAAGCAGTCGCATACTAGGCGTTTAATAGGTTTTTCATCATTAGAACACTTCAATTTGTGGTGTGGTGAAGCACAATAAAGGGGAAAACTTGCTCAAGGACGTCACAACAGGACTGGAGCTCAAGCCTCTAAATCTCTCTTTGAGTACGAGTCAGCTGCTCAAAACCGGAAGCCATTTTTGATTATAATTGTCGAATTTAACTTACAAATAATTATTTAATGCAGTATTAAAATACAAATTACATCTGATTTGTAGATAATTAGATGTTTTACTATATTTTAGGTTTCGATCCCTCGGAACAGATGCATTCAATGACGGTATGACAGAGCTTCTTTTCATATTGCATATTATTCTATTGCTATCATTTATCAAAATCAACTCCTATCAACACTTTGTAGTAACAGATACCTGTTCTTTGACCATTTTAAAGGTAGATGATTGTTGTTTAATTGGTATTTGAGTTCTGCAATAAGCAATGGTTAACGTTGTTGGAGAGAAGGAAGGCTCCAACTGTACCTACCTCTATTATAAATTGAAACGATCCTGAATTTTCGTTATTGATGAAAGTATACACTCTGGTTTCATTATCGATATCGCTACTATTAAATCTTAAACCTTCATCAGAATGGAATGCAAAAAGGATTATCTGACTTCAGAAAAAGACAATGAATAATAACCATTTTTATAGGAAGAACTGTTGGTATTTGAGTTCTGCAATAAGCAATGGTTAGCGTTGTTGGAGAGAAGGAAGGCTCCAACTGTACCTACCT